>OZ010586.1:53917442-54197442 GCA_963932145.1 Acanthosepion lycidas
AGCATTCTCTAATAAGAAAAATCCTTTTATTTTTAGGTACATCAGAAGACATCAACTGATTCTGGTTGTAAACAATACCTTAGGCAGTGAAAGTTTTGAATAACTTTACATGGAAGCAAAAGAAGGTGTTAAGAAGAATAACCACAATAATTGTTTGATTATGAAATTTGTCTCAAAAAATATTTCTTTGCTACTTTTTATGAGTTAACCTAAGGCATCAATACGATGTGTGAAAAGTATTAACTTAATCTTAACTGTTAGGAATTATAAGAAAATGTATGAAAAGTTTCACTGATAAACTATTTAAATAATCTGTAATTATAATATTTAAATTAAAAGTATAATATTTAAAAAGAAATTCTGTATTTTTAAACACATAAATAAATAAATAAATCAAAACTTATAAAAATATAAAATATAGACAGAATTATAATAAGTGATTGCTATTTTTCTAAAAGTTAAAATCTTTTGAATTTTGAAGAATGTGTCTGTTTATACATTGACAGAAAATAAAATTGGAATACGGAAGTATAATTTTGATCTGGGGTACAGTATGTTCATGTTAGAAGATATTAGATATTCTGATAAAAGTTTCAATCTCTTTCAGCCATATTAAGACTTAGCAACATTCATATGTATACAATGTCTGGAGCTGAACTTGATGCATCGTGAAAGCATCTAGAACAAATAAGTGCCATAACATATGTTTCTTTTATTGAATTAAAACCATTTGAAAAATGTTGGATTATGAGTTTTCTAAAGGCTGAATGTTACTTTAAGAGAATTCTTATGTATATCAATGATACTTTGAGTTTTTGCAACAGTGGCCAAATAAATATTCCTCTAGGTTCTGAATGACCATTTAACATGGATACTCACCAGCATTGACATATTATAATGTTGGTTGTTTGATTTTGTTTAGTGGAATATCAATCTCTATTTAATGCAGAAATGTAAGTATTTTGAACACAATTTTATGGTTTCAACTACAGATAAAATGTATTGTTTAGAATTTTCCTATAAATAGGTATTGTTGGTAATTTTTTAATATGAAAATGTACTGTGGTATTTTTACTATAAAAATGTATTTTTATACTTAAATTGTGTTTTGTTTTTGTTTGGGGTGTTTCACAATTTGCCCATGTTGCTACCACCTTGGGTCAGGGTGAACCTGGAAATACAGGAATTAAGAGGTAGCTCCTTACTTATCAAAACCTCAAATCTCCCAATCAGAGACCTTGCTGCCTGATGTAGTTTATCATCATACCCAGAACTACATTATAAAATCACCAGTGGGAAACCACATAGTGTCCACCACAAAGATTATTTGGGAAACATTTACTTGCAGAAGGACAATGGACCTACATACATCCACCCAGACTTATACTTAATATCACAACTGGCAGCATGAAAGGATCGCCTGAGAGATGGAATAAATGATACTCTTTGATTTTCAGTGATAAAGCAGGTTCTGCCTTCATGTGACAGCTGTTTGCATGTATAATGTCGACCTATGAAGTGTTAGTAGCTTTGTTTTAGATGTATTTCCTTGATTGAGTGGTGAGAGCAAAGTCAAAGTCAGAAGAGAGTATCTCTTTCTCTCATATATATATATATATATATATATATATATATATAGAGAGAGAGAGAGGGGGAGAAATAGATAGATAGATAGATAGATGTAAAATGCCAAGGTCAGATATTTAGCCAAATGCATATACAATGGGGAAATAAGTATTTCATCCCCTGCTGATTTTCTGAGTTTGTCACCTTACAAAAATAGGAATGGTCTATAATTTTCAGGGTAGGTCCGTCTTGAAAGTGAGAGATAGAATATAAAAAATATTCTAGAATATTAATTTTTGAACATTTACTTCTTTTTTATTGAAAAAATAAATATTTCACCCCCTACCAACCAGCAATGATTCAGGCCCCACAGACTGGTTATGTGACCAGGAGGTATATAGACTAGTCCTATTACTCAATTATTACTCTTAATCAAGTACTCATTACCTGTATAAAAGACACCAGTTCACAGAATCCTTCAATGAATCAGAATCTAAACTTTCTACAATGGGCAAGACAAAAGAATTGTCTTAGGACACCCAGGACAAAATTGTATACCTGCACAAGACTGGAATGGGCTACAAGATGATTGGCAAGCAGCTTGGGGAGAAGGAGTCAACTGTTGGTGCAATAATAGGAAAATGGAAGAAAGGCCAATTGACTATCAATCTCCCTCGGTTTGGAGCTCCACGCAAGATCTCCCAACATGGAGTGAACCTGATGATGAGAAACATGAGGAAACAACCCAGAACTATGTGGCAAGAGCTTGTTGATGATCTCAAAGCAGCTAAGACCACAGTCACCAAGATGACCATTAGTAACACACTACGTTGTAGTGGACTGAAATCATGTAGTGCCTGCAGGGTCACCCTACTCAAGAAGGCACATGTACAGGCCTGTCAGAAGTTAGCAAATGAGTACCTGGATGATTCAGAGGAGGGTTTTGGGTAGAAGTACTGTGGTCAGACAAAACCAAAATTGAACATTTTGATATCAACTTGACACACCATGTTTGGAGGAATGAAAAATGCTGACTTGGACCCCAAGAACATCGTCCCAACCATTAAGCATGGTGGTGGAAATGCTTGGGGGCTGTTTCTCTGATGACTACACTGGATCAAGGGAAAGATGGATGGAGCCAAGTACATGGAAATCTTGAGTGAGAACCTCCTTGCCTCTGCCAGGACACTGAAGTTAGGTCGTGAATGGGTGTTCCAGCATGACAATGACCCAAAGCATACGGCTATGGCAACAAAAGGGTGGCTCAAGAAGAAGCACATTAATGTAATGGAGTGGCTTAGTCAGTCACCGGACTTTAATCCTTTAGAGAATCTGTGGAGGGAGCTGAAGCTTTGAGTTGCCCAATGACAACCTACAAACCATAAAGATTTGGAGAGGATCTGCAAAGAGGAGTGGGCCAAAATCCTTCCCTGGGGTCTTTAAAAACTTGGTAACCAACTACAGGAAATGTCTGGTTGCTGTGCTTGCCAACAAGGGTTTCTTCACCAAATACTGAGTTATGTTTTGCTATGGGGTGAAATGTTTATTTTTTCAATAAAAAAGAAATAAATGTTCAAGAAATAATATAATGTGATTTTCTAGATTTTTTTTATATTCTATCTCTCATTTTCAAGACGAACTTACCCTGAAAATTATAGACCATTCCTATTTTTGTAAAGTGGCAAACTCAGAAAATCAGCAAGGGATGAAATGCTTATTTTCCCCACTGTAAACTCAGAATTACACAATTCCTAACATTTAATCCTAATATAAGATCAATCCTACTAAAGAATATTTTCCCCTACTGTTCACACAATACCAGGCCCAAGAACCACTTGAGATAGAGAGTTATTGAATGAGGTCATTTTATGTATGTAAGAGGAGGTGGTAAGAAGTGCAGATTATGATTATATGCAGGATAGATAACTATTGATGCTGAGCTTAACCTCTTCAAAGTCAACTATTATCTATCTTACATATCATTATAATCTGCATATCTTACCATCACCTCTTAGATCCATAAAACAACCTCATCCAGTAACCCTCTACTTTGAGTGGCTCTTGGGCCTTGTGTTGGGTGAACAATAGTGTAAAAAACGTTTCCCTATTTTAGGTCAGTTAGGATCACTAATTTATTTTAAGAATGTGAATTATTAGAATAATAAAGAAAATGATTTACTTCACCTATTTCTTTCCCCTTGTTGTCAGTGGATCGGAGATTTATCAACACTAAAATGAGTGTCCATTTAAATGGCATGCTGATGTCATTTCTGTAGAGGCTTCTGATTGTCTAATTGACATCATACGAGTCAAATAAAGGTGTATCTCTGGATGTATTTTAAAGAATTACCTTCAAACTCTGGACCTCTTTGTTTGGCATCATGGGAAAAATCAAAAGAAATCAGTTGATATCTCAGCAAAAAATTCTGGAACTTCGCAAATATGATTCATCTTTAGAGGGATTTCCAAATACCTGAAGATATATCGTTCTTCTGAACAAACAACAGTGTGCAAGTATGAACATCATGGTGCCATCATACCACTAAAAAGGAAGACACATTTTGTCTTCAGGAGATGATCATACCTCAGTGCAAAACGTGCAAAGCAATCATAGAATAAAAGCAAGAACCTCGTGATGGTGCTAGAGAAAACAGCTAGAGACAAAAACCTAGGGAGCTTGCTGCCAACATAGCACTGAATATGAAGATGCATTTGATCT
Organism: Acanthosepion lycidas; assembly: GCA_963932145.1. NCBI lineage: Eukaryota > Metazoa > Mollusca > Cephalopoda > Sepiida > Sepiidae > Acanthosepion > Acanthosepion lycidas. The sequence continues at coordinate 53,921,728 of OZ010586.1, forward strand.
CTCTGAGATGAATATACTTTTGTGCCAAAAGTATAAATCCATCCCAGAACCACAGCAAAAAAACCTTGAGAAAAAAGGTACTAAATTATCTATCTACAGTAAAACAAGAAGTACTCATTAGGGAAGTAGCCACTGCTCTAAAATCATCATAAAAATTAAAAATGAACATAGCAACAAAGATCATAATTAAAAAAAAAGTTCTTTGATCTGATGAAACAAAACAGTAGCAATTGTTATGTTGGGTGCTTTGAAATAGGAAGAACTAGTGCACTTCACAAAATAGTTGGTATCATAAGGAAGGAAAATTATGTGGATAAATGCAATTACATCTCAAGGTATCAGCCAGGAAGTTATTGCTTGGTTACAAATAGATCTTCTAAATGGAAAATGACCATAAGTATATTACCAAAGATGTGTTTAAATGACTTATAGGCAACAATCTCAAAGTATTTGAGTGGCCACTACAAAGCCCTGATTTCAATCCTATAGAAAATATTTGGACAGAATTGAAAAAGTGTTTCTGAGCATAGAGGTCTACAGACTGGAATCAGTTACAAAAACTTCTGTCAGGAGGAATGAGACAAAATTCCAACAGTTTATAAGAAGCTTGTGGAAGACTACTTCAGATTTAAAATACTAAGTAAAATTTAAAATACTAAGTAAGTCCATATAAATTTCTAACCTACTAAGAATGTGATGAAATAAATATGTCTATTTTTAGAAATTATTTTGATTAAAAATTCTTTAATTTCAAATAGTAAATTTGCTCTCCACCTCCCCTGGATGCAAAATCAACCAAGTAGATTCAATTTTGTGTTTTAATAACAGATCTGATCTTATATTTAATTCAATTCTTTCTAAGTCTGAAACCAGACAAAATTGTTGGTAGGAGTAAACTTATTTCAGATGCTGCAAATAATCAATCTGTAAGTCTCTAATATTTCTAGAGCACTGTATAACGCTAGTTTAAGAGGCATAAATTTTTAGAAAAAGACATGACTGAAAAATAAGAATTTTTTCAGAAGGAGGACTTGTTTCTGCAAATATGCACAACAACTAAGAAGACATGTAACAAAAGATTTTGTGATCAGATAAAAACCAAACAATCATTTTGGCACAAATTCAAAATTATATGTAGCAGAAAATTATTAAAGCCCACTAACAAGAAAGACTTTATCACTGCCAACAATGGCGGTAGATATGCAATACTTTGGATGACTTCCTATGTATCTGAATGAGAACTTGTCATCATAAAGTGAATAGTGAACCATGAACCATGAAATTCTTGAAGGGAATATCTTGAAATCCGTTAAGAAAATTCAGTTTAGTTGCACTTTCATTGTTCAATAGAATAATGACTGAAAACAGAAACAAAGATACTTTTCAAATTAAAGAAATTCAAAATTTTGGATGAACAGCATCAAAGCCTATATTTGAACTTAACAGACTACTGGAAATAAAAGCTCAAGCTGATAATGAACTGCTGATCACAAACAAATTTACCACAATTGTAACAGTTTTGCCATAAAAGATTACACAAAATTCATTCTGCTAAATAAGAAAAATTTGTATCAAATAGGGCAATTAAGGCTTCTACTTAGTTAGTTGGTAATAAATCAATGATCATAATGAAGAATTTTTATATACCTAAAAAATAATTTCAATCTTGCACTAAAAGTTTATATTTCTTTTAGGAAGTTTTTTATGTAAAATACATTATTTAATGTAAAACTTTACCCAACTGGAAAAAAAACAACTTATGAATCACACTCAATTATCTAAGTATTTCTCAATGTAATACTTTTCCAATCTGTTGTAAGTAAAAATGAAGGTGTAAAAGAAATCATGATAATCAGAATTCTTAGAAAGAAATGCTTTTAATAAGAAGATATTATTTTACCAAAACTGATATCCAATTGAAGTATCATCACAAGCACAGCAATCTCATTCAGCTAATAGCAAAATCACTTGAATGGTTTCAACTTTACCTCAAGGAACAGTATAATACTAAAGTCATGTTAATATGGCATTAAATAAAGTAATTCAAGAATACATGACATTTTGGACAGTTTATAATGATTCAAGTAAAACTGCTTTATTTAAACCATTTAGTTAAAAAGAAAATGGAAGAAATGAAATACAGAACCTCAAAATTTCACAACTGAATAAAACACATGATTTTTACTTTTGTTAATCATTATTTCATTTATCCAAAAACAAATAATGATAGTTTATATGCTAATGAAGATCAAATTTAAACTCAGTAGCAATGAAACATTTTTAGATAGATTTTAAATTTTAAAAGCTGATACTGTTTAAGAACTCACTAAGTTTTTGATGTTTTATTGTTTTATCAAGATGATAAATTTACAAAGTTAAACTACTTAGATAAATTTACAAAGGCAACATAAGAATTCCTGAGGCTGTACATATAACTTGATACCTATCTTTGGAAAAAAAAATTTGAATCTCCATCTGACCATTACTTTGAAATCCTTTTTTTATGTCTTTACTTTCATAATTCCTCAACTCAGTGTCACTTTATATTGTATGAATTTGAGTCACAGGTTTTCAGCTTCAGAAGCCAGAAAATAATTCAAAAGCTGGTATTATCATACCAGCTTCAAATGTACAGTTCAACTGAAAACTATACATGTTTAAATAGACTCTTTTTATATGATGAAAACAAGCCTATTTTTGTTATGTTATATTTGCATTGTTTTGCATCTGATTAAGGAATTAGGGAGAATAGAATGAACATTGGGATATGATAAAAATATTTAAGAGGTTTTTTTAAATATTTGAGAAGAGATTTAAACGTTTGTTCATTTTAGTTTAGTTTAATGATTAATTTCTTTTATTAGAAACCAACAGTATAATGAAAACAGTAAAGCATTTTTACATGTTGTAACAAATAAAAATGATGCATTTTCTTCATGTTTGGTCTTTGTAAAATCAATAGTGTCTACACAAAGAATAATTATAAATGGTTGACGTTTAATGAAAATTTGTTTAATGTGTATATCTAATCTGGTGATGAAAGATCTTTCTCTCCAAAAAATATATGGCCAATGAATTGCATCAACATTTAGCAATCAGCTGATACATAAAATGTTGAAAAATTACAAGTAAATTACTAAAATGAAGCCAGTTCATATTAACCAATTATCAACAATCCTTAGATGTATAACAGATAACAAACTGAATCTTTAATAACAATATCCAATGTCTTCACTTCATCCTTCATAAGTGAATTTCTTTGAGGCTTTTTGTACAGATTTTAGTAGGAAAAATAATTTCCATATGAAAACTATTTTAATAATATAAAACTGCAAGGGCTTAAAAAATATATATTTTTTGATATTCTTTTCTTTTAACTTCTTTGTAAGTTTTAACACATGGGTAAAAAAAATGTTTTTTGGAGAGCCGCGTGGTTTTTTATGGTTCATGTCAGGTTGCAGGTATCAAAAAATGTTTTAATATTCAACATACAAGGAACACATTCATTTTATCATTGAAAAATACTAATCAATAAGTAGTAACTGATAGAATTGGGTGTGAATAAAACCTTGACCTTATGTATCAGATGGTAAATTGAAATAGCTGGTAGAAAATGACCTTGTAACATAGTTGTCCCTACAAATTTGGTAATTTTTGGTGAAGATTTTAATGAAATAAATAAATTGTTGTAGATTTGTCATTTATTTCCCCAGGATATGAACTAAAATTCAAAAACTGATGAGATGAAAATCAAATAATAGACAAAAAAAGTTTTCTTTGAATTGCTTTTGCAGGCAACATTCAAACGAAGCCATAGTTTAGCCACAACTATTTTAACATATACTATCAATTAAATGAATAACTGGAAAATTTTGCTTTTTAGCCTAAACAAAATGCAAAATACAGATTTTTTTTTTTAATAAGAACTGAAGATTTTGACAATACTCATAGTTGCTTAATTTTCAAGCCATGAATTTGTACTCTAGTTCCTTAAATAGTTGCTTACATGTTTTATGCTTGGGTCTAATAAATAGAAAAGAAAGACATGTCACTATAACTAAACTAGTAACATTGTGGAAGTCTTGATTACAGTATAAAATAATATATTTTTGTTTAATTTTAATTATTTCTTTTTGTTATTTTGTTTGAGTTGCTTAAGCCACACTGGTGTCAGTAATGGAGTTGCTTAACATTTTGCCAAATTTAGACAATATGGTTGTTTATAAATGGGTTATTTATTAAGAAATAATTATGTTATATGATAATGAATCTACAATTCTCGCTTGCCAATAAACCAACTGTAATGGTCATTCTGTTTTTGTCATTAGATTACATTAAGGAGCATTTAGTATTGACTATTTTCAGTAAAAAAAGAGTTTTTGACAAGTGTCAGATCAATATTCATTTTTTTTTAAACAGTCAAAATTTGTGTTTCTTTTTTCTAAAACTGAAGATAAAAGAAAATATGCAACATTTTCAGCATAATATTCTATTTTAGGAGAAAGTAAAAATGTAATTTAAAAGTAAAAATATTTTGTTCAGCTGGCAGAGAAAAAATATGAATGATTAAAAGTATCAGTTGTGGTTTATGAATTTTCTGATTAGTTGATTTATTCATTCATTTTTATGACTTGTCAACCCCTTACAGCTTATTTAAAACCAGGAAATATTTTTAGATTGTAAGAACACTTTTTTTATAATACAACTATCCATTCTGTTATTCTACAGCCATCAGACAACAGCATAGAATGGAAATAAAAGAATAAGTTCTTCTGAGATCTTACTGCTTGCATTTTTTTTATCTTGATTTTCAGGTACCTGGAAAAGATTATGATTCATTCATTCATTCATTCCTTTTCTATGGTTTATCAACCCTTGGCAGGTTATTTAAATCCAGGAAATATTTTTAGATTGTAAGAATTTTTTTTTGAGATGATAATGATTTACTGATACAAGTCTTACTAATTAACCTATTTAGCTGGGGGAAAGGAGGTGAATTCATACCTTTCCCAAGGGTATTTGCATATATTTGAATATAACACACCCAACAGGAATTGGAAATCTCCAATTAACAATTCTGAATCATTATCTATTACATCACCTGCACATTCAAGTTTAGAGCACCTGGCATTAGCAAGCAATCACCCATCAAGTTACTGACCAGACTCAATGATGTTTAACTTCGGTGATCATATGGTAACAAGTGTTTCAATGTGATGCGGCTATAAGTCTAATTGTCTGATTAAACAATGTTCCATAGTAAACCATTTGAGGTCGATCACAATTAAATAAAGACATTGTTTAAATACTATGTTACATCATGTGCAAGATGGCTAGCACTCTAAGAATATCCAAATCAAATAATGAAAATCATTTACACCAGATTGGTTATGTTAGTTTCTATAATGTGTAGCTTCCACATAAATGAAAAAAAAAAAAAAAACTTTACTAGACTGTACTTAAAAGTTGTATTTTTGTAAGAAATTGTGACAGGTGATGTAAAGTTGATACTTTAGAACAATGTAAAAGATATTAAATCAGGGAGTAAATTCAATGGATCACTACTAATCTGTTATGGAGTTTCATAGTGGAGGCTTGTATTTGTACTAAAGTCAGTCCTAAAATAGGTCCGATGTACAAAACGTTAAGAACTTGATATAATAGATAATGACTGACTGACGGAACCACTGAGCGACTCCCTGGTTACTCTTACTACTCCTACTTATTATAGGTGGAAGAGTCTATTAACTATAGAATAAGTGTGTTCCACTATAACATAATCATACCAAGGACCAGTCTTTATCTAAAGAAGGCGAGGCTATGTATATGGTGGCATTGGAAAGGAATTCTCTACAGTGCAAAATTATTGATTTGGATAAATATTGTTCTCAAATTGAACCAATTGAATGTCATAAAGTGTCCATTGGGTAAAGAGAAAAGATGAAATATTCCATAGGGATAAGCCTAAACAGAATATGTTTATTATTAGTTTATTATTACAAAACAGCATCTAATTTAGTTGGGAAATTGTTTAATCCTTCACCATATTAATCAGGTATTGCATCTTTCTTATTATTACATGATGTTTTTTTTATCATTACGAAATCAAAGATAACAAAAAACATTCTGCTTCTTTAGAAAGATGCCAAACATTTTGCCTTTAATAATATATATCAAAATTATCAATTGACTAAATTCTTGTACCCAAAACCAGCAGCAAAAAATAAAATTCAAAAGACAAAATCTAAAAATATTCAAAATATCATAGAAATAAATTAAAAGGTTATGAAGAAATTCATTTATCAAATAGAATAAGTACTTTGAATGTTGAAACTCATATGAATATAGGAAATTAAAATGGGTAAAATATAACTTAACTGATTTTATGTCACTCTAATTCTTTTAACCTAGTGAGTCTGATAAGTGCAAAAGATTGTATCTCTATGTGTTAACCAACTGTACTTAAGTACTAATTAAGCTGTAAATTTTAGCAAATATTTCACACTATTTTTAAACTCAATTTATAATTAAGAATTACCATTCAAGATTGTTATATTATTTAAAAAGCTTTCTCATCCCAATAAACTGCAAGTGCAGCATGTGACTGCCAGGAAATAGCAGAAGTCTGAATCATATTTAATGTCAATAAGGAATCTTTGTCCAAAGAGTAGTTGAGCTGGTGTTACTCCAATATGCAGTAAGTTCTTAGTAAGAGATACCAAAGTAGGCTTTGTATTTTGTTTCACAGCAGAATATCATAAGGTTTGCCTGGAAGATAACCTCCTAGTTACTAAGTGCAGATTCATGCCTCACAGGATATCAGTGGCTGTCCCTGACATGTAAAGGGGTGATCAACCCAGCTGAACGTAGGATGTTCACACACAGGACAACTACATGACAGGAAGTGCTACCACCTGAGAAGGAAAAGACAGAGAGTTTCTCACATTTTCCCCAGAAGAAAATCCATGTCCAAAAAAAGCTGCCACCACTGTCTCCCCCTCCTTCTTCTTCTTTAACCCTTAACCCTGGAAGGAGTCATTGAGGCCCCAATGTGTTGAGCTCCCAAATCTCCAAAACACACCACTAATATATATTGGAATGGTAGTATAGTAAACACAGGAGTTGGTCATGAATGTGTTACTATCATCTAGTGTTATGTGTTCAATCCCTAAATCTTTCAAAATTAAAATTATTGTTTATTCACTTCTGGATTTTGGGTCATGAGTTCAATCCAAGGATCAGGTAGTAAAACACTGGTTCAACAGGCGTGAACAATAATTGGCATCACAGGGAGATGGAAGGAGCATGAGCCAAGTGAATAGTAAACCTATCTACTCCTATTAACCTTTTTGCAGCACAGGAGACTGAATGCTTTTCTTGAAAAGAAAGTACAAGACCCCCCTTTAAGGTCAATAGGGAAATACTAAAACCTCTAGGAAAGTAAACTCAGAAGTTGAATTTTAAGAAATATAATATTAGTTGTTAATATGAATTCCAAGTACCTGATTTAAATAAAAGTTAATCATTACATTTACAAGCTGCCAGACAGCTGACTGGGTATATAGATACATTTTAAGTTTGTATAAGTTTCATTAACTCCCATATAAGCAAAAACTAACAGAAAATCAAAACTACCTAAGTACCAGTAATTTTTTTAACCTTGGGAGGATCAGCCAAACAATAGAATGCAAGATTAACAAAAGAATTCACTTATACAGAGAAAGATAGATTTTGCAATCACTACAAAATGAAAGTGCACAGTTAACACAGGTTTTGTTAATATTGTAATTTCGTAATTGAAAAAACTCATTAACAAATTCAAAGTATTACTTACATTAAATAGAAAAATAGAATAGAAAGATAATTTGTGTTTGTTATCTTACAATTTTTTTTAATTATATTTGAGTGCATCCCAAAAAAGTTTTTTTTTTATACGGAAAGATAAATAGCTTGATTATCAATTAATTGACATACAATCTTGCTTCTAGAAATTTTCAACTATATCTTCAATTCCTCTCAGCAGAATTTCTGCCTATGTATCAGAGCATCCCTATTTAAGCACTGAAGCTGAGAAATCTTGTCATTTATCATCACTCAGATTCAATTAATACTCCATCCTACTTATTGGCTGGAGAGAGAAAAGATATAGCGTTGTACAAAGATAAATATGCACCTTTCACACATGCAATATGTTAACCTGTGAATGCTTAGATGCAAAATAGAAGTAATTCATCATGTGAATGAATGATGATGACAATGCAAGTAACTACACACTTTGGAGTCAGACTCTCCAGAAAAGGTTTGCAGCAGTTCCGGTCTGTGTGCTCTGGACAGGTCAAATACGTTGGCCTCAGATTTAAAGGAACTAGATAAACAGGACAACAGATTGCACATTGCTAGGTCTTTGTCCCATTTAAACTAACCATTAATCACTTACTGTAACCAAAATGAATTGTGCCTGAAAGGAAATCTGATTTCAAGATCAAGATTATAATTTACTTATAATCTCCTTTAATTCTTTAGAATCACCTAAGAAAATTAATTATCTATTTTTTGGTTAAAATTTCATCAAGATGAATAATGTATTTTTGAGCATTATGGTTTTAAATTTAAGTATCTTTCTCTAAAATTAGTTTCCATTCAACAGTCATCTGAAACAGAACCTCAGCTCATTTAGCCAATGGTATTCTTGTGATTCCATTCAGAAAAACAAATTAAAATCCAGGATTCTCTCATCTGAAATTCCAATAGTAATTATGTCTCTTTGTTAATTAAGCATTAACAAAGTTTGAAATTTGTTTTCTGTGAAATCAGAAGTCTAAAAATGATATTAAATAAAGAAATGTTCATTTAACAACAAGGTATTATTTAAAGACAAACAAAAAACATAATGGCTATGTGTCATGGCCCAAGCATGTGAGCCACAGTGAGGTTTTAGAGAGTTTGCAAATAAGGAGAAGGCTTATACTTAACATCAGAAAGAGGCAGCTGAAGTTTCTGGAATACATAATGAGGAAGGAGGGTCGGGAGAATCTGATACTCACGGGTCAAATAGAGGGATGGAGAGACAACAGAAAGCAACATGTAATATGCCTGATGAGCAAGTGAATGACAGAACATGGTCTGGGGGAGGAAGCAGAGGGAAGGAACTTGTTGAGAGCTGCAAGGGATAGGAAGAAGTGGAGAGCCATGATCGCCTACATTCTGAAAGGATATGGCACATAAAAAAAGAAATCATATACCTTCAAAATGTTAGCAATCATGGCTCTTCACAATTTCTTATGTTTTGCAGCTCTTAGAAAATTTTGTCTTTATACTATTTCTCCAAATCCCTGTTCTGCTAACGATTTACTCTTTACAGTTCTGCTTATTAGAGAGGTTATGCACATCTTTTCTTTCTCCATTTTGCCTTTAATATATCCTATCTGTGGGTATAAAATTTGCTAAGCCTTCTTGCCTCATGTGTCCAAGAAATTTCAATTGCCTCTTTCTGATGTTAGTACAAATGTCCATTTGTTTCTATTTTCTCTTAAAATTTATTGATCACATGTTCCATCGATGACATTCTCAGTATCTTTCTATAAAAGCACATTTCTGTTGCTTCTTCATCTGTGATGAGATTGTCCAGCATTCATTGCCATATAGGAGGATCGATATTGCATAACAGTTAAATACTAACAAGGTTTTCCTGTTTCTTAATACTATGCTTAGCTTTAGGAAGGCCTAATCACCTTCACATTTCAGTGTTGCATTTTCTGTCTTCTGTTAAAACACTTCATCGATATTTAAATTTTTGTATTTACTTCACTTTGGCATTTTGTAATTCACATGTTGGACTGTTGCTTTTGCTGACAGTTAATATATTTTTATCTTTTTACAATTGGTGTTTAATCATTTCTTCTCATGTTCATTTATTAGCTTCTGAATCAGTTCCTGTATTTTCCTTTCTATATCTGCTATCATCACTGTGTCTTCTGCAGATCTAATGATGTTAAGATTGTGACCAATAATAATGAATCCTGGTAGAAATTCTAATTCTTTCACAACTGCCTAACTTCAAAGGTAAATAAGTCTGGTGAGAAGACACATCTTTGTCTTACACCCCTGTCTATATTTTTATAATTACTGAATTTATTTTCTATCCATATGCAGGTGGTTTACCCTCAATATAAGTTCTAGATTATTCTGATATCCTTCTAAAGGGTAGTAGTGTGTGTCTGGCTAAAACTAAAAAACTACAATAAAAATGACAAAGTAAATATATATACAGATCCAGTATCACCCAACCAACTTTTGATAAAAAAATTATCATTGTATGATTTGTATTTATGAAAATATTTTACAATTAAAAATGCATAATTTCATTAAAACAAACAGAATAAGAATTATTCCCTTTCATTTTTCACATTTTAATTTGGCTGATAATTTCAAAATGTTATATGTATTTTTAAAATTTCTATTCTCTTGAAATTATTTCTACATCTGTAGTAAATAAAGCATAACTTTAAAACAATACATATTAAAACAACAAAGTAAATTTAAAAGAAGAAGAATATTAAATATAATTATTTGAAAAAAGTTTTAATATTTATTTATTCAAATATTCGAAACAAAAATTGTAAAAACATAACAAAATAAATTCCCATTGAGTGGGGGTGGATTTTCAGTAGCTTTAATACAATCAGATATTGTGTGTGTGCACGCATGCACATGTGTGTGTATGTGTGTATTATTGACTTATTAATATTTTTCAGCCACCCTATGTAAAATAATTTATTTTTATTTAACTAAAGTTTTTTCTTTTCAAATACAAATATAACTTGAAATTTAAACATAATCGATTTTCAAACGAAGTTCTCAAGGTATCTTACTTCTACTCTCTTTCAAAATAGTTAGTAATTAACTTCATTTACAGAGAAATGTTTGCTTCTTTCACTTTCTTTAAAAAGAAAATAATCACTAAAACTTTATTAACTTAAAAAATGTAAATTCCCTTCCAAAATAAATAGTAAATAATTATTTATCAAAGAATTAAGGCTTGCTATAGTTTTTGCTTGAAAAAATGATTAAATTAAATATGTCTAAATATATCTTAATTTAAGTTTATTTATTTTTTATTAATAATAATTTGGAAAAAGGTTAATGAACTTAGATAAATCAATTTGATTTGTTTAAAAACAACATTAACAGAGTATTTATACTAGTATTTAATTCAAAAATTAAAGTGTCTTTTTGAATAAAAATAAAGGGATGCTCAGAAAAGAAAGCATGATGGTATTTTTTTAAATTTAGTCATTTTGTAACAAACCAAAAAAACAATGAAGCTTATTTTTTAAAGATTGAATAAAAAAAATTATTTTCTATAAGGCTGTTGAAAAATATCAATAAATTGTCAATAATAAGCTATTAATCATAGATCTTCCAAGCAATGTCAGGTATCCCCACTAGTCCTAAATATATCAAAGTTATCTAGCAGTTCAAAAATTTCTTTATGGCATACTTTATCAAACACTTTTGCATAATCTATAAAACATAGGTATATATCTTGATTTTCCTGATATCATTCTGAGTAACTTACTAGAACAATAAGCATATGATAGTGAGTTCAATATCAAGAATGAAGCTGTTCTAGAGTTTATATGTAAATAAGTGATAACTCATTGTTTGCAATTTAAGTGGGATAATAAACAGTGTTTTGGGAATGGGTGAAAAAAAAATGCTTGACAATAATTGAAAAAGAAATTACCAAATTTTAAAGCAGAATTTAAGAGGTTCTTTGTATGGAAGAACCATTATACCTAAAATAGGAAACAAGCATGGTGTTCGATATTTCTATAATAAGGACTGCCATGGAAATAACTTAAAATACTTGAAAGATATGCTAGCACAGTAGGGTAAAAATAAACTGACAGGATTATTTATCTCTAGATTGGCACTTTTGCCGAGGATTAGAGTATCTATGTGCTCTGCTTTGAATCAAAGATTTACTCCCTGAGCCTAAGCCCATGACTAGTGTAGTACCTATGTGCTCTGTGGAAAATGTTACAGACACAACATAGAGTTTCCTCAGAAAGTATTAGAAAGGCAAGGCCAATTGCTTTGTTTTTGTTGTTTAATGAAGACATTTGGGTTTAAGATCAAAAGATGAATATAAGACAAGATTTCAGAATTTCAGCTTTTATTTCCAGGCATTTACATTTAGATGTGTTAAACAACTTAGGACATATCACCTTTTATTTGGACCCATCCATTTTTCAAGTGAGCAAAATTATTGAAACACGTGACTAACAGGTGTTTCTTGTCGCCCAGGTATTGCTTTTTGGATTGATTGTTTAAATGTTAAATAATTCTGAATGACTACTCCAGGTTTTAGTCTTGGGTTTCACCTGTAAAGACTGCATTTCTTGTTAAAAAGGATAAAACAACATGAAGATGAGAGAGATGTCTATGGGAGAAAAACAAGCCATTTTGAAGCTGAGGGAAGAAGGAAAATTGATCAGAGCCATTGGACAAACATTGGACATAGCGAACACATCAATTTGGAATGTCCTGAAAAAGAAAGAAACTACTGGTGTATGGAGCAACAGACACAGAACAGGTCAGCCAAGGAAAACAACAGCAGTTGATGACAGAAACAGTGTGAGAGCTGTGAGGAAAACCCCCAAAACAACAATCAGTGACATTGCCAGCAACTTCCACAGTACGGGGGCGAAGGTTTTGCCATTCACCATTTGAAGAAGACATTGGGAACAGAAATATAGAGGCCATATCACAAGAAGCAAACCACTGATCAGCAGTAATAATCAAAAGGCCAAATTTGAATCTGCAAGGAAATACAAAGATGAGCATCAAAAGTTCTGGAAGAAGGTTTTATAGACTGATGATATCAAGATTATCTCAACCAAAGTGATGGAAAAGCCAAAGTGTGGAGCAAGAAAGGATCTGCTTATGATCCAAAGCATACAAGCTCATCTGTGAAGCATGGCGGAGGCAATGTCTTGGTTTGGTCTTGCATGGCTGCTTCTGAAACAGACTCATTCATATTCATTGATGAAGTAAATCATGATGGTAGTAGCAATATAAGTTCAGAAGTCTACAGAAACAATTTGTCTGACACTTTACAGAGAAATGCATTCAAACTAATCAGGAGGAAGTTTATCATGCAGCAGGACAATGACCCAAAACATACTGCCAGCACAATAAAGGACTTTATCAGGCAGAAAAAAGTGGATAGTTTTAGACTGGGCAAGTCAATAATTGGATCTTATCCCAATAGAGTATGCATTTCAACTCCTGAAGAGAATGACAGAAGAAACCCCTTAAAACAAATATTAGGTTGGTGCAAAAATAATGACGTAATAATGTCGTTTTTTTACGTTAAAAAATACATCACAAAACGACATTATTACGTCATTATTTTTGCACCAATCTAATAAGAACTGAAAAAGGCTTTGTTTGGAAAAAGCATCACAAATGAAGAATGCAACAGTTTGGTGATGTCAATGTGTCATAGGCTTCATACAGTTATTGCAAGCAAGGGTTATGCAACCAAATATTAAATGCTATTTACTTTAAGACTATTTGTTCCTTTAATTTTGCTCACCTAAAAATGAAGTGATCTGATACAAAAAGTGATATGTCCTAAATTGTTTAACACATCTAAATGTAAAAACCAAGAAATAAAAGCTGAAATTCTGAATTCTTGTCTTATATTCATTTTTTGATCTTAAACCCAAATCATTTCAGTGAACAACAAAAATAAAGGAATTGACCTTGTCACTTCAATACTTTTAGAAGAGATTATATATATATATATATATATATATATATATATATATATATATATATATGACCAAACATCCGAATTTTGGTGAGAATGGTTTTTTATGCATAATAAAATACTTACAGGAGCCACAAGTTTAAAATTTTACAAATTTATTGGAGAATTGTACTCAGTATTGGAGATTTATAGATATAGACAGTGTCAGCATAGGAATCAATACATTGTTACATATCTGAATCAAATTCATAGAGAAACTGTACAACGTTCATAATGTTTTAGTTCCCTTTTGACAATCACTAGTCATTATCAGAAATATTAATGTTATTATCATGGGGAAAAGTTTTCATTAGCATTTCTATCATTTCAGAAGTGTTACATTTCTGATTTAAATATACAAGTGAATTTACAACCATATCATATCACCAGTTCTTGTTTGATCACCAAATTTAAGCAATGTTGAAACCTTGATGGGTGAATGCTTGGGAATACCAAATGCTGTAAGCCTCTACTAACATGCATTGAGCCACTGTGTTAGGGTAATGGCCCCTACTCCCCATGAACATGAAAGGGAAAAATCTAGGGAAGGCCTAAATCCAACCAATGACTTTCACAGGCTGATTAAGTATACAAGTGATATCATGTGTTAAACATTTTTGGAAACAAATTAGTCTATAAGTTAATTTACCACATATTAATACTTAGTATACATACTAACCACAAACAACCAAAACCAAAATATTAACATAAGACAAATACAAAATAAGATAAGAATAAAATAATATACAACAGTCACTGTAACGAAAGACACAAAATAGTCAAAGTTGTCAAAAGAAACAATCTACATTAAACATAATATCTTTCAATATAGGTAATTCTAGTTTAAAATGTGTTTAAAAAATTTAATAATATCTTCGTCCTTACGTTTTGTGGCCTCATAACAAACCAATTTAAAAATAAAAACTGACAGCATTAACATTCCTATTAATAAATAGAGTTAAAAGCAAAAACATATTGAACTTTGGGCAATTTTCAAATTTGAGCCAACTTATACACAAAATGTAATAAAAAATGTAATAAAAACTTTAAACAGAGAAAACTTGAAAAAAAAGTTGATTTTATTAAAACTTATTTGGATGAATTTTTGCTGCCAAAATATATTTTTACACACACATATATCCATAATATTCATTAAAAAGCACTGCAATTGCTATCTGCCAATGAAAACAAGATTCATTCCCCTGTTAAATCCTTCCTTAATTATTGTCCCACAAATTCAACCAGGTGTTATATCTTCAATGCCCAAATGTTGCAATTCCAATTGATAAATAAGAAAGATAAAAAAATAATTTACCTCAAGTTTAAAAGAAAATTAAAAAACAGTTTTAACAAACAAAAAATTTGTAAAGAAGAAAAATCTCTGAATTTCTGATAAGTAAATCCCTAAATTCATTTTTGATATGAAAAGCAACATGCACCTTCTTTAATGTGTATAACTTTGAGAAGAGTCATTATTACTTCAAATCTTACTTGGACAATTAAACTATTTCTTTATGCTTTCAGTATTGTTAACATAATATTTCAACCAATCTATTCTGTGGCCTTCGTCAGGTGTTTAATCTGTAGAAATCTAAACAAAATTTTCAACATATCTTATTTAATTCTCATTCCAACAACTCTGCATTAATTCAAAGCCCTTGATAATGAAGGTTCAGTTCAGATATTGTTTATGCATAGGTTAAATCATGGCTACTAAGTGATATTTTGTCAAAAATCAATTCTTAATACAAAAAAATAAGCATGTAACATAACTGAAAAATCTTGATAAATATCCTATGATAAAACTAATGCAAAATGTATATGAAGTAAGGAAGAATTTCAGTCATACTTTTGGAAAATTAAGACAATTATATGTTCATCTCATCGGCAAATCTCTCACAAATTTCCTTTATAAATGAATGGTAAGAGCAACAGGAACCAATTCTGAATTCAAATAAAAATCAAATCAATCAGACAAAGAGAATTTAATTATTCTTATCAGAATGTCCTACGCTTTTTGCCTGATGATTGAACACATTACAAATTAACCTGAGAATTCTTTCACTAAAACTTCAATCAAGAACATAAGAAGGATGACCAAACAAAATATTTCTAGGTCATGTGATACTACAAACCCAAAAATATTAAACTCTGTAAATTTAAAGAATTAAGACCCATTATCACATCAGAAATTAAGTTTACATACACAATTGAAACATTTTTCTTAGTCTCTTTAGTCAAATTCTTAAATGCTATATCCCTTTGGGGTGTAGGTGATCACAGATCTCCACATATAATTTTTTTTTAGTTTATACCATCTTGGGAAAGATAGTGAAGTGATTTCAATTGCCTGCTCTATGGTTTGAAATTCCAATTTTTTCTTTTCTTTAGATTGACTGTCACCTGAGGCTGAAAAGTCCAGTCTAGGTTGCATAACTGTAGACTCAACCAAATGGTAGAAGCTGAGTTTTTATTTTAAAAAATATTCATACTCTCTCTAGATAATGTTTTAAATGGTATTAAATAAGAATTAAAAGTTTCCAGTTGAAATACATTGTAATAAAATCCTTCATAAGAATGTGTAGCAAATTACAAAGAACCAGGAATATTAAGCATTTTATAAGTTTAAAATAACGCATGATTTTATATAATATATCAGTCAGATTCAATCATATAAACTGCATTTTTCAATAGATGGCGTTATGATATATCAGTCCTCATATGGCAGTGAATGCTAACCAATCCCCTCACAAATGAAGAGACTTGAAGCAACAGAAATGATGTTCTACAGAAGGATTCTGAGAATACAAGAGACCCAATATGTGAACAATGAAAACAAAAAGGGCACTTAAATTAACATTAAGAAGAGATGATTGAAATGTCTAGGGAACATAATGAGAAAAGAAGGCTTAAAAATTTTGATACTCACAGGACATAGTGAAAGAAATGAGTGACAGAGGAAATCAACACATAACCTACTTAGCAAGCTTGAGTGAATGGATAGCAGAGCAGAGTTCAGGGGACATAGCAGAGAGACAAAATTTACTAAGAGTTACAAAGGAGAGGAAATTGTGGAGAGCCATGATCACCAGCATACTGAAGGGACACAGCACATAGAAGAAGAAGGTGTTTGAACATGTGATTTCATTTCACACATAACTGAAATTTATCAAATTCATCAATTGATGCTCTATTTTTTTTTAATTGAGTTCACCCCAAACAAGTCAATAAGACACAAGGGGTTTTACAGGGCATGAAATAGTTAGATAACAGAAACATTGCTAAGAAGCAAGTACAAAAGAAGAGTAATCAGGACAGTTGATAGTGATTGACATTGCATTTAAATTTTTGCAGATTAAATTTGGCTGGAAAGCATGGAGCCAGAAGAGAGTTCAACAAGCAAGAAAGCAAGAAAAGAAACTGTTAGCATAGAACTTACAGTTACATTTAGTTAGCTCAACTATAAATTAAGATTTTGTCACTAGTTTAGTGTGGCATGTGAATTTAGAAAGTCTAGGCTCCATAGTAAAAAGCTCATCTGAAAAATTACCATGAAGACACAGAAAGGTAACCTTATGGCAGTGGAAACAGAAGCCAAGCCACCAGACTAGGGGCAATAATATTTTTATTCTTCTTTGGGTTTTATCAAGGAGCTCTAAGTAAATAGCTGCAGACTCTATGTGGTAGCAACATTATTTCTAAAAAGAAAAAAATCTATACAAGCAATAAAAAAAGATATGTGCCATTTATAGAGATGGTGCCATAACTGAAAGGACTGTAAGTGGGTTAGTTGAAAGTGGAAATTTTGAATATCAAGGTCTGTAATCATTGATGATGCTCAAATCAAAATACTGATTAAAAATAATTACATGTCAACAGACATCATAGAGAGACACCACATATTTGATATGTGTGGTGTAAGGCATTTGAAAACACTTGAATCTCTATGATGCTTGTGGCCTCACAATTTAACAGAAAAAATTCAATGGATTACATTTCCATCTGTAATTCTCTGCTCATATACAACAAAAATGATTCATCCTGGGTATGGCAATAAACAACAAGGCCTCTGATCAGAAGGTGTTGAGGAGTATGGAACTAACTCTTAATTGCTGTTGATCCAAGGTTCAATTTGACCCAGGATGGTAGCACTTGTTAGGGTCCCAGTCAAAACACTATGAATTAAAAAACAGATTTTTATAGTTAAAATACCATTTTTGAAAAGGAAATATTACCAGCAATACATTTTTTTTTTTAAATTACCAGCAAATACATTTGACTTTCAACAAAAACCCTCTTTACAAAAATATGTCAAAAATATGTCAATGAAACCTGATCTAGATCTACAAACTGATTTCTTTAAAATACATGTTCTATTCATACAAACCTATACTAAAAATCTTGTCAGCATTAAATAATCCGTTGAGTTAAAAAAAAAAAACGTAAAAAAAATAAACCAAACCAAACAAAAATGACCCATTTTTTAAAAGAATGATCACAGGCAATGAAAAATGGATTATTTACAACACTGTCCAGTGAAAAAGTTGTTTTTTTTTGTGGGGGAATGAAATGAGCCACCATTAACAGTTTCAAAAGAAGGTGATAGTCTGTATCTGGTAAGATCAGAAGGGCATTATATATTATGAGTTCCCTCTGAAAAATGTGACATTAAATGCAGACAATCACTGTTCTCAACTGTGGATCTAGTAAAGGCAGCAATCAATGAAAAGTGTCTGGAACTGGACAACTGGAAGGATATCATCTTCCATTAGGACAAGGCCAGAACTCAGATCTCTTTGCAAACCCAGCAGAAATTTGCACAGACTGGCTGAAATGTCCTACTACACATGCCGTACTCATCTGACCATGCACCTATAGAATATCACTTATTTCAATTCCAATAAAATTCTCTTAATGAGAACAACTTCAATTTTCCAGAAACCTGTAAAAACTACTTAGACAGGTTCATCACCCAGAGAGATGTTAAATTTTGGTAGGATGCTATCATGACACTGTATCAAAAATGGTAAAAGGTAGTGGAACAAAATGGTACATATTTGTTTTTAATCATTTTACCCCAAGCAAGGCAACAAATTCACTAAGATAGGTGGGGGGGGGTACTCAGTGTGAAAGAATATAAGAAAAAAAAAACATTATTAAAGAGGAAGAACAATAAAAGAGCAGAAATTAAGAAAACAGAAGATCATGATTGACATTGATCTTCAAAAATTCAAATGCAAGCTTGATAAGGAAAGCAAGAAGCATGAATAGAGTTTCACAAGCAATATAATAAATCTATAATACAAATATACGAATATTGTCATTAAAATTAACTTAAAAAGTACCACAAAATAAGGTTGGAGTTTAGGGTTTATTACCAACGAAATAAATATATATTTTAATAATTTTATGATCCAATGACCAAATATTTTGAGCAGTCAAGGTTATTATTTTTAATTCATAAAACTATTGATTTGAAAAGGATTTGATAAAAGAAATAAAGCAACAAAATAGTAATTGTTTAGCAAGAGGAGAGAAACACATAGGTACATTTATTATTGAAAGCAATATACAAATAAATTCCACAGAAGCTGCTCATTGTATATTTGGAAACAAAGTCCCTGAAATTTTGGAAATAATTCCCTGAGGGGATATATTGTCTGCTGAATGTCTGTCAATTGACAATTAGGCAGCAGACGGAATAATAAAATCATTCTTAATTTTCAAACCTGAAGGCAGAAAATTGGAGTATGAAAATAATAAATTTTTTTTTGTTTGGGTCTGATTTTATATGTATGTGCTTTACTGAATGAAACAAAGGTTTATGCTTAGAAACATAATCAGCAGATTCTTACTTGTGACATGACATTTTATGAAAAAAATTGGGTAAAATCTTTCAAAATCAACAACTTCCTTGGGTTACATGAAAATAGGAAATGATTTGGTAGGAGTTAATCTTCTGCACTCCAGCTACCATTTTTGTTTTCTCTTTTGCACTCTTTCCTTGCTAAAGAGTTCCAGCATTAATATTATTTTGTATCTTAAGCTATATAACAAAATCCTTTTCAAATCAACAATTTTGTAAATAAATGTTGATTGCACAGAATATTTGACCATTGCTTTGTAAAATATGTTTTCGTGATGCCAGGAAAAGTTATTAAATATGTATTTATTTCTTTGGTAATAAAATTCAAATATCTTTCTGGGTCAGAAAAAAGTCTGTAGTGTTTCTTAAGTGAATTTCAAAAACAATATCTAAGTATTTTTACATAGATTTATTCAATATTCATATTTATTGAGTTGAATGACAACTTTTAAAGCATTAGTCTGTTAGTTTAATGAATTATAACCAAACATAAATTTAAAATATTTCAGTGCTAAAATTAAACTTTTCACTGTTGTAAAAATTAAGCAATGACTTATTCATTGCAATTTTATCAGTATTTAAAGTAATAATAAGTAATAAAAGAATGTTTCTTATGAGACTTTAATTTTCAATGATACATTTCTGCATCCAAACAAAATTTGTAATCTATCAGTTTATATTAAAGTTTCAAACTATATTTACTATTACTCAATTAGTTTTACCTTCTCAACATTATGTGTTTTAACATTTTTCTCTTTCATACAATAAATAAGTTCCATTCAAAGTTGTATACATTGGATCTTAGTTCACTTAACCCCTATTAAGTTGATAAAAGAAATAAAAAAATATTATTTTTAAATATTGCCTCCGTGTATTGTATTGTCAACTGATTTGATCCAATTATTTTCAAAGCTCAATTCTCTAGTGTTCAAAGGAACTTTATTCTTTGTTTTAAGAGAATTTCATCTTAAAAGGCAAGGAGGAAGAATGTTTATAATCTACAAACTGTACAGAGTAATGTCTGAAATTTTATCAGTTGATATTTTATTTGAAGAACAGGGTTTCTTCTTATTTGTTCCCAAGCTCAAATAATGATCTTGTCCAAATTGAGCAGAGTATCCATTCTCTTTTTATAGAACACTCTTGGTTTAATATGCAAGTTGGAAATTTATCATGTCGTCATCATAAGTATTGTTAGTCATAAACCTTAAAATCTTCATAATGCTTGTGGTCATAAAATAAGCACATCCCATCTCCCCTCTCCCTTGTAACCATTCATCACAATAAAATAAATGTTTTTTTCAGCACTAAAACAGAATGAGTTAAATTAAATAAAGCTTATTGTAATGCAAATAATTATGCAATAATTTTAATATTTATTACAATTATTTTCACATAAATTGTTTTTATTATTATTGTTGTTGTTGTTGTTGATGATGATGATGATGATGAAAGAAAGAAAGAAAGAAAGAAAAAAGTAAGATTTTTTTTTTATTACCACTTGGCTGTATTTTTTCTTTGTTCTTTTTTCCCTTGTAATATATTTGTATATATTTAATGTTAATATCTACTTTTTAAAATTGTTTATTTTTATAGCCATAATATTAGTATTATAAAGCTTGCTATCATCATTTTAAGGCCAATACCTCTTTCCTTTCATATGTTTCTGTGAAGATATAAAAAATAATAAGCATAAGAAATGGGATGAACATCTTACAGCCTTTTTAATTGGCTGATATTTGGCAAGGAAAACTCTACTGATTTAACTATAGCCCATTCAGAATCTATTAATGAGATGAGCATTAGCTAATGCAACCTGATACAGATTGAGTAAATTACATTATCTCTCTCTTAAGAGTCTAATCCACCTCACTTTTATGCTACACTAAGATTATAGTCAAATAAATACACAGCTAGTGATATGCTTAACCTTATAAGTAGTAATGGATTTTAGTCTGGTCACTAATTTGCAAAATTTCAAAGATCACAGTTTCATTTTGAGGTCTCATTACCTACTGAAGAGCAACTATCAGAAACAAAGACTTATGGACAGGAACAGAGCTCTTGTATTACTTTGATTGATCATGCAAGCAATTTCATGTTACTGTTTTAAGAAATTAATGTATAATTAGTCTAAATGAACAGATTAGTTATTTCATCGTCTTTCTTTACACTATAACATTTTGTCTCTGGTATGAAGAAGAAAATAAACAGAACAAAAGAACATTCAATTACTAAGATTGGTAAGTTTCTTAACTAATATTAGCAAAGAATAACTAATTTCAGGGGAAGATACTAAAATAATATCAATGACTACACACAGCTTACATACTAACATGTTAACTTCATAGCTAGTGTTGGAATTTTTAAGGTTTGTCATTACATTCAATGAGGTTCATTGACAATGACTTACAAAAAAGATTTCAATCTCATATAAAAATCTAGAGAGTGATCTTTAGCTTTGGCTGGAGATTATTTCGTTTGAATTATACCATACAATATACAGTCATAACTGGTTTAGTGCTGATTCTGTTCTCATTCAAATAAATTTACTAACGTCAAATTTCTTAAATAATGATAAAAGACAGAATCATAGACAACATCATTAATGTACTAGGTATATAAAAATAAATACACACACACACACACACACAATAATTTATCATGATGTACATCTGCAGTTGGTGATATGTCACCCCTTCCTGAAAGTAGCTATCAGATGAGATGCTAATTCATTCCATCTTATTGAGGCTTTTAAAATGATTGCTGATACCATATTTTCAATGGGAAAACACTAATACTAAAATGCAAGGAACTGTTATGCACAGTCATGCATACTGCAATATACACACAAATATTTGGCAAGATTTGCTATCTATAACACAGGTTCACATTTAGAAATGTCTATCACCTTCATTTGTGTTCTGTCACTGTTTGAAAGAGTGTCTTTATTTATACCGTGTTATCATGACTGGCTGCTCCATTTGCTGCAGTTTTAGAAACAACTAAGTACTAACTAAGGTATTATTGTACTAAAAAGAACCTGGAATAAAGTTCAAGTTCTGTGTGTTACTTAGGAAGCAACAAAAGCAAAGTAGAAATTGATAAAATAGAATTATAATATAGTTGCACATTTTTAAGTATTTTTCATTTATATTTTACTGAAAATGAAAAATGTGTATCCATAAATTACATATGCACTCACATATAGATATATATAAATATATATGAAGATTTGTTATGTAACAAGTAATTTAACAGAACATTAATATTATATGAGTGGATACTGAAAAGATTTGGGCCTGACCAACTTCCCAAAATCAGATCAAATGATTTGTAGAGTGAGTGGTCATGTTTAAATGTAAATAAATAGCACAACTGCCCAACAAACAAATTTGACAAAGTTTGCAATAAACAACAAGAAAAAAAAAGAAAAGAACAGGGCAAGAAATAATATAAAACAAACAAACAATATATGCAAGGCAAAGCAACAGTAGTATGGCAAAAAGTTCACAAACTAAGAATTGGAGTTGACACACAAGAACAAATTCAGACAAGTGAAAATAGTGTTCAGATTTCAAGACAAGACAGACAAGGGACTGAGTCAGCTAAAACTAAGAACTAGTCTATTTTATTGGCCAGGAAGAAATCCCAGCATGCATTCATGTGCTTCTTCTTCTAAATTGAGGAGGGGAAAGTGTTTTGTAATCATTCCCTAAAGGATTGGAACCAATAGATCTAGTGATAAGTTTTCCCAGTACTTTTGCAAAAGATTAGCCATCTCCAGTGTGTTCCACATATATTTCTACATACCATAATACTTATATATATATACACACACACACAAACACATTTATCTAGATGAATCAGGTATCATGACAATGCTAATAATAATCTTCATTTATTTATTATTTTTCAAAAAAATATGTTTTTATAACATTTTTGTCAGAAATAGAAATTAATCTAATCTACTTTTTTATTCCACCTTCATTTCCAGTCATCTTTTGGTGGCTATATTTCAGCATTTTCACTTTACAACTGTTTTTTCATTATCTTCTTTATGTTTTGATTTATATATTTTTTAATTTAAAAAAAATAAAAATAAAACAGCATGAGTGACATTCACTCACTAATCCTGAGATGATGATATGTAATAAACAATGAAATATTAAGAAAATCCTTTACTCCTTCTGCTTCATCAATCAATATTGTTTCAATGACAATTCACATTTTACAAACTTTTTTATTCATTCCTATGTCTTAAAAAATGTCTCATAGGAATGATTTTTTTTTTTATTTCTTATCAATAATATTTTTATAAATTTAAAATTTTAATAATTCTAAGCGCTTTTAGTATTTTTCTCCATTTTACCACGTGAGCACTTATCATCAATCCACACAAGAAAATATTCTGAGTCACACGCACGCACACACGCGCGCACACGTACGTACACACACATACACACGCACACGCACACACACACGCGAACACGCACGCACACACACATACGCGAACACGCACGCATGCACACACATGCATGCACACACACACGTATATATTTAATTTATTTGTTTTAACATTATTTTTAATAGATACCTATATTTGAGTAGATGTTCTGTTTTTATTATCAAACAGTATATTTATTTATTTACATCTACCAGCCTGAATATTCAAGAAATCTTGTCAGAAAAATATGTACCCTCTGGCCTAGGGGACACAGGTTCAGATCCTGTTGGAAAGCACATATTTTTCTTGATAAAAACAAAGTAATGAATACTCAAATATGAGTACCAATTAAAAACAATGTTTGAACAAACTAATCAAAAATATGTCAGATTTAATCCATATATATATATATATATATATATATATATATAATATATATATATATATATATATATATATATATATATATATATATATACACATATGGACACAAATAACACATAGCTTTACATTTAAACCTGCATGCAATACACTCACATGCACATAAAATTTACATTGATGCATTTTTCAAATTGTATATCTTTTGCGATATACACATAAAGTTTATGAAATTCCATATAATCATTTCATGAATTTACAATGAACTGGAAATCCCTAGGTTATATCAAAATACATATATGCCTCAGGCCATGTACCATGTGAACCCTTCATTTGTAAACACATTCACCAAGAATTCCAGAAAAAGAACAATAAGTTTATTTACTTTGTCATTAATGCCTCCATGAAGGTGTGTAATTTTGTATTACATTGGCTTTATCAATATTCATAAAAAAAGATCATGCCTGATGATGAATCTCTAATGATGCTTGTAATGTATCAGTGCTTTAAACCGTATACAGATGTATATCAGAAAAGAATGAAAGAACATTAAAAGAGGTCATTTAAATAAGTTATGCTTTCTAGAGAAATGATTCTCAACTGTCATACTGCAGCACACTCATGTGCTGTGAAATATTGTCATGGTATACATCATCAGAAAAAGGACATTGTTAAAATGAAACCCTGCCTTTTCTAATGACCACCAGTTTATCAGCAAAACATGGCAAAATAAAAGTTTTCCAAATTGTCTTCTGTATTTACCATATATTAGGTTGGTGCAAAAATAATGACGTAATAATGTTGTTTTTTGACGTTAAAAAATACGTCAAAAAACGACATTGTTACGTCATTATTTTTGCACCAACCTAATAACTCCAAATGCTGTTTTAGTGGATATCCATGCTTGAGAAGATGCCCCATTTTTTTTTAAACAGTGTAAATTATGTCTTCCAGCCTGCACATTTGAAAGACTTTCTTTATTAAGTCTCTTGAAAAGACAGTCCAGTAGATAGAATTTACACTGTTTGAAAAACAAAACAATGTCTAGTCAAACATGTACATCCACAAAAACAACATATTGTTGGAGTGAAATTAAAATTCATTAATTCCTTATAAATATATATATATATATATATATATATATATATATATATATATATATATGAGAGAGAGAAATTATAGCTTACTGTCTGAAAACACCAAATGTGGTGAAACCATGCTAACAGAAAGGTTAGATTTATACAAAATTTTATGCCTTTAAATACAATAGCTGGCCACTCATATTCAAGGATACCCATCTACTAAAGTAGCTAGACAATCCCTATTGCAGATGCTCACTCAAGCACATTTGTATTTGTTCAACACCTTAAAAGCCCACCTATGGTTTATACTGCAACTATGCTGAGCAGACCTTAGTTACAGTTTCTGGGAGAGAGCATGTTATCTAGCATGATCAACAAGGCCAGCACACTGAAACCCTCGGTCACAATGACTTTTAACTTCATGCTAGCACAGCAATCAATGGCTCCCAATTTCACTCACAAGGCTTGGGTCAGCCCATGGTATGGTTTTGGTTAGAATGTTTGCTTTCTGACTATGACATCCAGGTTCAAATCTCACCATGGTTGATTTGTCAGGAAGGAGCCTGTGATCTCAGCATGCAGCATTTTTGGAAAGTCTTTATATATATATATATATATATATATATATATATATATATATATATATATATATATGCATGTTTGTAGAATATAGAATCCAAACAAAAGTGACAAAATGACAGAAAGTCAAAAAGCTTTTTAATGACTACATGTTTCACTCTTGTCTGCTAGGTTTATGAAAGTGAAACATCTTGTCATTAAAAGCTTTTCCACTTTGCCTGTCTGTCTGTCTCTCTCTATATATCTATCTATATATATATATATATATATATATATATATATATATATATATATATATATATATATATGTATGATAAAGATAAAGGTATAAAGACAAGCTAAAGAGTTACCTATCATACTAAATTTGAATAAGTTGCCTTGGATATAAATAACTTGAGATATCTGTGCCAGTGTGGTATCAGAAATTTTGAAACCAGTTGTATCAACCAGCTAAAAGATGAAAGACAATGCAGAAAAATGAGACTTTTTTTATAAATTTGACATTATGCTGTGTTAAAGATTTCTTAGTTTAAGTTAGTTCATGTAATTTAGAAAAATCAAGAAATCAAGTAATTTCCTGTTCAAATAAATTCATTGAGAAAACAAAAACCAAATTTTGATCTTGGACAGTTGGACAAAAAGTAAGAGAATTTTACTATGAACTTTCAAGATAATGGATAATTAAAAAAGAAATAAGAAAAAATATGGTTCTTCTTTTATAAAAAAAATTATATTTATTATATTATATTAATTATATTTATCCAATTTTCCTGTATTTCATTCATTAGAAAACAATTAATCTGTGGTTAGCAAAAAATAACTGATAATTTAAGGATATATCTATTGTTAATCTTTGTTAACTTACATACATGTATGTAAAAAATATAAGTAAATGCAAAGTTTCTTAATGTATTTGAGTTTAATTTTGTCATGTCACCTATGTAATGTTTCTTAAAAAAAATATGTAAGATAAAAAAACGGATAATTTTTCAGCTTATCCACTGCACAGATTCATCAGTGACATTTTTAAAACACATTTTTGCTGTAGGATGTCATTTAAGGTTAGCTAACAAGTTCTATAATACTCAGATTTAGCAAGAGAAGACAGTCAAGTGATAAAGTTTGCCCAAGGAAAATCTGTGGTGTTCTATCAATGGAGCTCTTGACAAATTCCATTTATGTACATACCAAAAATTTAAATATATCAAAACTACACAAGATAAAAATGATGTATATTATTTTTTTGGTCTCTTGATAAAAATTCAATTTTCTTGGTGGCAGAGTTTGCAATATCACTAGGGATTTTTTTATACTAGATATATTGATTCAATTGCAAAGAAAAAGTGTTTACACACATGCACACACACACACACATATTAATAAGAATTGACAAATGTGTGCAAGTGAAAATTCTTTAGATATTTAGCAAAAAAAATTTCAGCTTACATATTTAATTAATAAACCCATTACTCATCATTCATAAATCCTAACTTTCCTAAGTTTATCTCAAAAATATTAACAGTGTTGTATTTTTGTTATGCAATGAAAGACAGAATGTATAGTTGTTAGCAAGAAGGACAGGCCAAGGTGCAAGCTACAAATTGGAGATGTCAAAAAGATGTTTTAATGAGATAATGGTCGATTTGGTACAAAAATCCAAAAAACATATATTGTAATTGCAAAAAATCTTTTCCAAATCTAAACAAAATATTAACAAACAGGAGAAATTTGTTAGAAACAAAGAAAAGATTGTTCATCTGCTATGTAATATTAATGCTTTTATATAACAATGAATGCTGGACAATTTTCTCACAGATGATGAGGAGATTGAGGCAACAGAGATGTACTTCTACAGAAGGATACTGAGTATATCACGGTTGAAACATGTAAGCAATGAGGAAATTTTAAGGATATGAGGAGAAGAAGAAGAAGGAGGAGGAGGAGGAGAAGAAGAAGAAGAAGAATGAGGAGGAGGAGGAGGAGGAGGAGGAGAAGAAAAAGAAGAAGGAGGAGGAGGAGAAAAAAAAGAAGGAGAAGAAGAAGAAGAAGAAGAAGAAGAAGAAAGCAGGCCTAACTAAAAAAGTTTATTTCAAATGAATTCAAATATCTTGAATGAGAAAAGAAAGTATCTCTATACATTAATGTTATTTTGTTATGATCTCTTTCATTTAGCAAAAAATGGTTGCCTTTTGTTCACCTATTTCAATTGGAGTACAAAGATGGAAGCTAAGAAGATGAAAAGAGTAGAAATGTTTTTTTTTTCTTTTATTTATTTTGATGGATGTACTATCAGGATAATTAATTCCTGCATTCCTGGTTCTCTGTGATCTACACACAATACTTTTCCCCATCCTCTGCCTTTACTGTTTATCTGAAAACTTTAAATCATTTTCCACAGATGATAAACTTGGGAAAAATTTGGAAGTAACCTTATTGTTAATCAACAAAAGATTGATTTACCAAACCAGAGAAGTTTCAAAGCTCAGTCTGTTGCTGGTGTATCTGCAATAACTTCATAAATAGAATAGTTCAGAATATCTCATCATTTCCATGTTTTTTGCATTTTTTTTTTTTTTTGCTTTGCATTATCTGAAAATATCCATCTCACCACAATTGTTGATTGTCATTGTCCGAATGCAAATCACTTCTGAATCTAAATTTTTCATTTTTTTCTTAAGTCATCTTCAATTTTCCCATTCATCATTATCATCATCATAGCCATGTTTTTTTTTGTTGTGTCAGGACTAGGATTAATCTCACACAAACAAGGGTGGGTCCTGCCAGAGAGAGGATCTCAGTTTACCTCATGATAAATGCCTGTTAATATATTGAAACCCTGTCATAATAATTTGTGGCAAGATTTTTACAAGTCTAGATGTTCTTCCTGGTATCCAACTCAGACATTCATGATAGTCCAAGTACACAAAGTTTCTTTTATGGAACACCATCTCTGTTTGAAATTTCCTGAAGTTTGCCTGTATCGACAGATGCCTGGAGAAAGCAAGATATAACAGCTGAAATGCTATGATAATAACAGCAGAAATGAGGACATTAGTCTCAATATAAATAATGTCTGCTGTTCTTCATCTATATGCATTTTCATTTTTACAAAATTTCTAATGTTTATGCACTGTTAGAGTATCATTCAATACCATATTTAAAACTAGATATTGTGAAAACTGTAAAAGATATTTTTTTTAAATTAGAATGTAAGTATTAAAAATGTTGAAGAGTTTAAAATGTTAAAATTCCATAGAAAAAAATAACCAAAAAATTAAATCTGCAGACAAAACAATGACAATGAAGGAGAGTAACTGGAAGAACAGCTGCGTGAACCCATTGAAATAATCACAGGAAAAGTAAAACTGAGCAACTGTTTAGCTTGTTTCATCTCAATGTAGGTCAATGTTTTCAAGAAAAGATAACTCATCTTTAGCACTTCTGAAGGGAAAATCTCAAGCAAAACACATTCACCTTAAATTCTGTTCTTTCTTACAATAAGGAATCTATTGCATATAATATTATTACAAGGATTGCCCAAGAGCAAGGAATTTTTCAAAATTCACTTCTTACTCTTTCAGTAGTGAAGAAACATAATAATCATGGCTTTAGGTAAAAAATGTAAGCAAAAATCTGAATATTATCTTAATGTTGTCAAATGCTAAGCAGAAATACCTGATTCTGTTGACTTTTCTTGTGAAAACAAGGTAGCAATTATCTGGATTGTTCAGATTTTTCATCACACTTCAAGTTTTCTCCATCCATCTTTCTCCATCAAAGACAAGATGCATAACAAAACAATTCAAACATTGATTGTTATTCATCTGGATATGTGTGTCACCTAATAAGTGAAACTTCACAGAATTTATTTACTTCCTGTAGAAGCCATTCATTTTTACAGATTGGTACATTTACTAATAATCTCATTGATTGCAAAATATAACATATATATAGCTCTTTTTAATGTAATTGTAGTTTTTAATTTTGTTTTAAGAAAAACTAATTCTTTTGTTAACAGATAAAAGAAATCACAACAATGGTGATTGGAACAGCAAATGATGACTTCCAAAAATTAAAAGTATCAAGAAAGAAGAAAATTTCATAACAAAGAAGAAAATTCTAAACTGTTATGTAATATCAATCCTTTTATATAGCAGTGAATGCTGGACAATCTCCTCACAGACGAAGAGGAAATCTGAGGCAACAGAGATGTGGTTCTACAGAAACATTATGAGAATACCATGGATAGAATATGTAAACAATAAAGACGTTTTAAGGAAGATGTGAAAAAAACAACAGTTGTACTTAGGAAGAGTTGAAATTACTGGTATACATAATGAGGTAAGAGGGTTTGGAGAATTTGCTACAGGATACATTCAAGGTAAAAATATTAAAGGGAAACAGTGAGTAAGCTACCAAGCTTATGTAAATGGATGGCAGAACAGGGACTGTGAATGAAGAAACATTGCATAGAGCTATGATGGAGGGTAAGTTATGTAGAGACATGCATGTCCTTGTCCTGAAAGGACACAGTAAATGAAAGAAGAAGAATTTGTTTAAAATGTCATCTTATGTTTAAGAAATCTTCTGATATGGTTTACTTACAAAATTAAATACCTTAACCCTTTCTCAACATTTTCACCAGTTCAAGAGTAAGTGCAACTTATTAGATTCAATCTGTTTTAAAAATAGATTCAAACCATTTTTAAGAACACTTTTTTAGGATTGGGACAAAAATATTTTTTTTAAATTTAACAAACAGGATGTGTGTTGTAGTGTAATGATTTTGGCTTGGAGTGAAAATTCGGAGAGCCATGTTTGAATTCCACTTGAGTTTGTTAGATTCACTTACACACTAATACCCTTGGGAAAGGTATGAATCCATCTCTTCTCCCCCCCCCAGCTATGAGTTGAATAGCAGGATAGACTGGGTTCTTTAACCTTGCTTGGTAACTAGTCTATCGCAGAAAGAAATGGCAACCTACTGTGGGAAAAAAATCTGCCTCTTTCTGTATTGAAAGATACATGATCGCCCAAGGATGTATGGCACATAACTGACTGACTGAACAAATAGCTGGTAAGATTTATAGAAATTAACAACAGGTAATATTATTATTATTAAAAGATATTTGTGGGTGGGGGAGGGGAATCTATTTATCTTCTTTACTCTTATCTATTCATCTATTTTACACTAAGCATCTATCTATTGGGATCATGAGTGTCAAGTTTATCAATCGTAGTAAGTGAAACTACAGTATTATTATTTTATTTGTTTTTATTTTGATTCTTTATTTTTTTATGTTGATTCCAACAAAGAAGGCAAACAAACCTGATTAAAAGCTGATTGATTTAAAAGGGGTCTATAGAGCTGAAGACAACTAATCTCTTAGCACAATGTTTGGAAATTAATTGGATGGAAAGAAGAGAACATCGACATATGGCTCCACATAATATTTAAGGAACTAAACCAAGGTGTGTCATGTCTTGGAAAATAGACCCTTTGGCAATGGCAAGTGTTAAGAGCAAACCTAAGGGGCATAACAAGAGTAATATTGTGGTAAAGATATATAGGAAAATGCAGTTGCATGAAAAATGGATAATGAATTTCAAGACAGCAATGAGAAATGGAGATGCATGATGATCATCATTCTGCTAATTAATTGGAATTACTTTAATACAGGAATCCCTGTAATAATGTATACATTGGTAACTATAAAAAAAATAAATTTTCCATTACTATGGTTAAACTGAAGAATGTTTTACCACACTAATCAAGTATTATGTATGCACTAATCAAATTTTGGTACATAAAAATAATTTTAGTTCACTAATAAAAAATGCATTAATTGAATGCACATTAATCAAGGGATGCCTGTAATTCAGTTGATTTAATTTTGCTGCTAAATTTATATATATATATATATATATATATATATATATATATATATATATATATATATATATAATTAGCAGTGAAATTAAATCATATATATTTATATATATGAATGACAAAGTGGAAAACGTTTTTCTTGTGATGCATTTCATCCTTTAGAACTTCATCAGACTAAAGGAAGAAAGGCGTTACAAGAAAACTTTTTCTAATTTGTCATACATTTTATCACAATATTGTTCTTGATATATATATATATATATATATATATATATATATATATATATATATATATATTAAACATAGTATATTTAGGTAGCAATCCTTAATTGAAATACATTTTCTGAAATAGAATAGTTGGTGATTACCAACATGGCTATCCTTATGGTAACATGAAAATACATGAATTTGGTTCCATGTATGTCCAATTATTTCCCAAATATCTGTTCCTGTTTACCAATTATGAAAAACATTGGACCATTTAAGAGCACCATATTTCTCAACAAGTATAACATAAACTAAACAAATTCATTCTGATTCTACCAAACCAAATAATCCATATACAGACATTAGGTTTAAGGCTCCAAAAATCTCACTGGTGCATTGGTTAAAACATATCCAATTCTCTAGCAGTAGTGAATTCAATTGTTGCATTGATTTGTGCAGAAAAGTTGCTTACAATGGTTCAGTGAAAGAAAGTAACAAGTGAAACAAAGGTGACTAGACTGGAGTGTATTAATATTGTGTAAGAAGCTTACCAACTACAACAACAGATGTCTGAAGAAGGCCAGATGGTCAAAATGCTGTGATTATACAACCAAGAGTATTATAATAATTTAAACGAAAAGATATATCAGTAACCATTTGCATCTCAGTGGCATTATTGCCTTGCTGGGAAAAAAAGGATTAAAAAAACATAATAATGAAATGCCTCTCTTTCCACTCTAAAAATCAAATATAATATTCTATGAAAACTCCTGCTACTCTATACTACACAATTCCTCTTCTATTACAAACAATCTTGAAAATATACATTTTTTTAATCAATTCAAGCCAAACAAGGCAAGAAGCTACTCTATGTGATATATATATATATATATATATATATATATATATATATATATATATATTTAATGTATATTTTTCTTCTCAAACAAATGAAAAAAAGGAAGTGACATTTTATATACGGCTTACCTACAAGCAGGATTGTTCATAACCATTTTCAATTCTCACTCGTCAAAGTGCAGTTGAAATGCACTGAAACCAAGTTGCATCTTTGTAGTGAGTAAAATGGTTTTGTGTATATGATAGAATTATAATAAATAAATAATATATATATATATATATATATATATATATATATTGTTAAAAACTTGTAGCATATGTGAACCATGAGTAAAAAAAAGAAAATCTTTTCTCAGTCTTCATTTAGGAATGGAAGCGACCCAAGGGAGTCAACGAAGAACAGACGCAAAATGATGGATTTTAAAATAAAACATTTATTTATAAATACATAAACAGGTAAAGAAAGAAAAAGAAAATTCTGATTCACCAAAGCGAGAGTTCTTATGTTAAAACAATATTTTGGTTGGCTGTCAATTTTCCTGGGTTCCTTTTCTTTCGGAAGTGTTTGGGGTCCACAGCATCTTGTACAGGCGTTTCGTAGCAGTCCTTTCATCTCTAGTCGACAGACTTTGCTGTCTTCTTCCTTTCAGTGGGCTGTCCATTTGGAATCGGAACGGTTCAACCAGTGATGTTCATCTGCCACTGGTCAGACAGAAACTTAAAATCTTTTTTTTTTATTTTTGCTGTCCCCGAAGACAGTCACATGGGTTCTCTTCATCCTTGACCGACTATGCAGGAGGGTGGGGGGCATATCACACAGTGTTTGCGTTACGGCCAAAATTCAACCAGGTCTGATCACGTGAATTGCAGCAGGAGAGCCTGATGGTGACCTTATGGTCAACTGCCTGATAGCTGCAGGATTTTGGAATAAGGTCATTCTCATGTTGGGTCGCTTCAAAGTTCACAGGCCATTGGCTTGTGGGCGGAAGAGTAGGTAAAGAGGGAAAGAATTTGTGAAGAGAAGAGGAGGGTATAGCTGATCATAGAACATATTCACTCGCAAGTTGAAAGCATTGGAAGTTATCTATTTTTATTTTTTTATATCTAATTTTTTTACTAGAAAATGGGATTTTTCTTTAGGGCACATTTTAGCCTTACACCTATATAGTTAATGAAATCATAGGTACGTCACAATATATATATATATATATATATATATATATATATATGTGTGTGTGTGTGTGTGTGTGTGTGTGTGTGTGTGTGTATTAGGTTGGTGCAAAAATAATGACGTAATAATGTTGATTTTGACGTTAAAAAAAACGTCAAAAAACAACATTATTACGTCATTATTTTTGCACCAACCTTATATATATATACATACATATAGATATATATATGTGTATATATATATATACATACATACATATATATATACACATATATATATGTGTATATATATACATACATATATATACATACATATATATATATACACATATATATATGTGTATATATATACATACATATATATACATACATATATATATATACACATATATATATGTGTATATATATACATACATATATATACATACATATATATATATACACATATAGATATATATATATATATATATATATATACATATATACACACACACACACACACATATATATATATATATATATATATATGTATATATATATATATATATATATATTATAAATTAATAGACTTAAAATAGGGTTTTTCGCTACACAGTTCCAACCATGTTTCAAAAATGGAAGCTAAAAGCCCCGAATTTAATTTTGTAATTAAATTAAAGACATTAGTTCCATTTCATCCTCAAGCGAATTTTGATGCTCTGTAAATTTACATTGAGCACTATTTTGTAAAAATAAAAATATCTATAAGAACACCAGATTATATAACTTACTGTCCTTTCTTTTTATTAATATACATATATATATATATATATATATATATATATATGTGTGTGTGTGTGTGTGTATGTGTATGTATATACTCATTTAAATAGAACATCCAAATAGTCTTTTGGTGAGTTTTTCTTGGTGTTGAATTAGCCCTTTTATTTCAGATGAAAAAACTTATAAAAGAACTTGACAAAATCAAACCCGATCTGTGAATATGTAGTGAACATCCATTGTAATCGTAAGAGTTATACTTCATCAGCAGGCTAAATGATCAAATTCTGTACCTTTTAGAAATAAAAATATAGTTAAAAAATGAATAAATGAATTAAAGTTCTCTTTGAAAGTAGCAGAGCATATAAAATTTACATAAGTTTTATGGAAAGTTTTAACTTCATAATTAGCTTAGTTATTATGTAATATGAAAAATAAAATTCAAAAGTAATCCAGAATTTCAAGAAGATTATAAAAAATGCAAAATGGAAATATTATCTTGTTTTAAATCCATGCACTGGTCATAAAAGAATATTCTCACTAGGTTTAGGTGCCAACTTTTATACAAGGAACTAAATATGTAGTCGTAGTCTCTCTCTCTCTCTCTGTGTCTAGTCTGAGATAAAACTGCTGATTCTCCAAGTGAATATTTACCTTGAATATTCTATGAAACCATGATTTTTAATATTTGCTTTGAGGCAATAGTGCTAAGTGTAATTGAAAAGAAGTTTTCAAGAGATTTTCTTCCTGCTGAATAAACATCAGCTTAAAATATAACTATGCTTTGAAATTGCCTATACAAATGCGACTTTCAACATATAAAACAACTACTACAACTACAACTCTATAAACCAAAACCTATGTGGGCCACAAATGTATTATTTCCAATGGCACAGGTGAGTTTCACTCCATCAATGAAGTCATGAATGCTGAAGGTTATTGTAATATATTGAAAACAAAAGAACATGTTGCCTTCATTTAACTGCTTAAGAAGAAGAAATGCATTTAAGAACTGTATTTATGAATGATCAGGACCCAAAAGGTTTGACTATAAAAGCAAAATAAAAATAGTCACTGAAGAAACCAAAGTACTTGATAAGCCTAGCATTTCATCTGATTTAAAATCAATTTAGCACTTGTAGAATGTATGGAAACAAAAAGTAGAAAACAATAACAGGCCAATAAAAAAGATTTGAAAAGACTCTTTTAAACATTCCACTCCAATCGAGGTAATAAAAGCCACAAAGATACCAGGAGTTACTGAAAGTAAAAGAAATGGAGAGGATAATAAAAGAACAAGTTTCAAAGAGACAGAAGATGACAATTGACATTGCATTAAAATTTTTGAAGATCATAGTTTACTGAAAATCAGAAAGCTAGAAGAGAATTCTACAAGCAAGAAGTGCTGGAGAAGAAACTATTAGCATAAAACTTATGGTTAAATCTAGTAATTTCAACAGTGCTAATCTGGTGTTTAAATTTGTGATATCCACCAATGCTCTATCCTGGGCTCTACACTGTTTCTGATCTTCAAATAAATTAAAATTTATTCTCCCACTATCAATCTCATACAATTTAGCAGAGGAGATGGCATGTTAAAAGTGTTCTAAAAGTAGAAGTCTTGCCCCAGTCTACTGGCTGTGCATATCACATGACCACAGAGAAGCACACAATCCACTCAAACTCCACACTGTAAATTACTATGTAGCAGACACACACAGAATTGCACCATCCAAAACACATCCTTGATAATGGTTAGAGAAGTGACCATAAGTGCTTGGAACAATTATAACTATGGACAATTCCTATATTTTTGACCCCTGAAAAATGGAAGATTGTTAGATTGCTGGAAAAGCTTTCAATAAAAGATTAATTAAATCTTCCTTGTCAGCTGTTCTCAATGAAAGAAAAAGTTGCTGTCGAAATATACATCAGTATATATATTTATGCATTTACATAAAAGGGATCAAACATTTTTCATGTAAATTAAAATTGGACAGGTGACGATGAAATTTATACAATATTGGAAAATACATAAAAAATGGAGGTATATACTCTATATAAAAATACTAGCAGTAGAGCCCGGCGTTGCCTGGGGATGTAACAGTAAGAGATAGATCAAGTATCGACCATCATAAAGACTGAAAAATAAAATTGACAAAGATTATTGTTTAAGGTTGATGGACACGCATGTCTTAATTAGTTTTTTTCTTACGAATTGGTCAAACCCAAACTCAAACAAAAACATTGAGTCTACCGATTGAATAGAATTTTATTATAAACAATTGTCTTGCAAATGGAATTTTTAAAGCATTCTGAATGTAAAAATAAAGAGAAAAGTGTGCAAGACAATAAGAAGCACTACCTGCAAAAAAAAAAAAGTGAAATTTTGTTGAAATCGGTTGAAAAATGTAGGAAATCCAATCCCATATATAAATGAACACACACACAAACAACCAACCTGGGTTTTATAAGTATAACTCGATAACTCGATATTTTTAAGTATAACTCGATATGAGTTGTCCCCCTTTCATTAATGCTTCTTAATCGTGTTTTCAAATTTTCAAGTTTGTGCAAAAACAATTGTGTTTTTCCAATTTTTGGCACTATCAGAACCACCGCAAGGTAATTTTACATAGTCCTGTGAAGTTTTGTTGAAATCGGTTGAAAAATGTAGGAAATCCGATCCAATATATAAACGTACAGACACACACACACACACACACAATCTGCATTTTATAATAAGTAAGATATTGGCACAGAAAGATCCTGAAAAATGAATATAGTAACTTAAAAGAAATAAATATGTGTACCCACCCTACAAAAAAATGCAGTGTGTCTAAAAAGGACAGTATTTTCTTGGCACTTCTATTACGGTATACTTAAATGGCAATTTTATTGTTTTAAAAATGCTATTTTTAGAATTTTGATAAAAACCAAACAGTCAACTTTGATCTTAAAAAATTTAAATGCAATGTCATTTGTTGTCCTGTCATCTTAATTCCTGTCCTTTTATTGTTCACAATCTTTAAAAACGTTTACCTTTTTCTCATTTTCTTTCACACCCAGTAATACCTTGTATCTTAGTGGCTTTACTGCCTTCCTTGTGCAAAATAATTTAAGAAATATGTGCATAAAAGAAAGAATATATTTTAAGAAAGAGGATGTGTCTTCATGTACATATATTCAGAAAATGAAATTATCTACTATAAAAAATTAAAACTGCAAACCTCATTCCATTCATATATATATATATATATATATATATATATATATATATATATATATATATATATATATGATGGTGCATTTGGGCAGCAATCTCTCTTTTATACAAATTTTGTTCAGAATGACTGACAAAGTACTACAATTAAGCTTTTATTTGGATTCTTTAAATGCTAAAGAGTAAATTTATTCAATAAAATCACCATTGGCTTCAACCACAGCCTCCAGACGACTTTGGAATCTCCAGCAACTCTTCTGAATGGTCTCTTTGTTTAAGTAGGTGAATGCTGCCATAATCCTTGCCTTCCATTCATCTTTGGTATAACAAGGGCCGGAGCATACAATGGCTGAAACGTTGTGAATATGACAATAAATATGAGGACAACAGTCTGAATAGTGTAAATAGTTACAATACCTCATCTCAGAAATATAAACAGATATTATTAATTTACTTTTAATATTTTTTAGAATATCTAAAAAGGTTCATTTCTAATTGGAAATTATGGTATAGTATGCTACTGCAATGAAAGGTCTTTTGGTGGCCTTCTTGAATTTTATTTCCATATTGGATATTTAAGCTCAATGAATTAAGTAATAAAAAGAGTGAAAAACTGTAACATCTTAAAAAACTTGAATTTCATTAAGTTATAAACTAGAATCTAAGAAACACAGAAAGGTATCTAAGAATCCAAATGTGATTTTAAAAATTTAACATTGGTAACTTGTAGTTGCAATGTTTCTATCAATTTATTTTTCCTACTTCCTCTTTGGCATTAGCTATGGAACTCCCCAGCTACAAAACATGTCTGGTTCTTTACACTTTACAGTAGTTAGAATCACAAAATTTCTCTACAAGATATATAACATATTGAAAAATATTGATACTAACCAAGACAATTGAGACTAAGTGACAAAGGTAGATTTTTTTTATTTATTGACTGTATTAAAGTGAAACCTTATAAAATAAATCAATGAAGTAAAATAAGATGTGTGTGTTAACTCTAATATTCAGGTTGTGGTTTACAATAACAATATCAACTGTGAAGATACTGAAAATTTGTCCTGAACCTTATAAAAATAATTCAATAAAAAAAAAAAAATTGAAAAAATAATTTTTGTTGAGAGTTGGTATTTATATAATTTAATAAAACATATTATTTTCTTTCAGATTTGACAGGTAAAAAATGAACATTCAATATTTATTTTTAAAACATTTACTTATAGTTTTTCAGTAGGATTTTGAAATGCAACCAGTTACTGTTGCAATGAGAGTTTTTTTTTTTTATTAAATGAAGATATATCTGAAGAGTAGAAAATGTACATTTTAATGCTATTTTCAGGTGGGAACATATTTAAAAGAATTTTCTTTTTTAATTTTTGCAACTTAGATTAGTTTTGTACAGAAGTTATAAAGGAAATAATAATTTTGTGAATGCAATCAAGTACCACTGGACTAATATCGATATGCCTTTATCATGTTCCAGTTTTTTGTGGTACTTCCTTTTAATAAATTTTAAAATAAGAATAATTTAAAAAATGACCTCTGTGAATGTAATTAAATGGAGATGACAACAGCTCCATATATTACAAACCTGTCACACTTATTCGCTACAAAGTTTTTGGAGTTTGAATATTACCAAAATGACTAATTTTAATATCCAATTTTATCAACGTTTTAATATAGTTACTAATGTTTTTGCAAAGATCCTCTGGAATAAATGAAAATTGATCAAAGAAGTCAATTTTTTTTAGTGAAGATATAAAAATTGGTTCTAATATCCAAAAAGAAAAAAGATTTTATTTTGGTTAGACATATAACAGGAATCATGAATATGTGCAAAAGTTGTTTTGGAGATATTTTGGACAAGTGACAAGAGCTTAACTGATTGGACACTCAGACTGTCTCACTGAGCTCAATGATGACTATCTCTTCTGATGGCCACTCTAGAAGAAAATTCTTCTGAAACTTTTCAAGCAATCACATTATCCTTTTTTTTCACTGCAATAACAAAGTACTGAAAATTTCTTGCTTTGTCTTGCAAGCTTTTACCAAACAGTACAAAAGAAACTCATTATATATGCTTTATTACTTTCTCATGAACCTTGAACACAAGTATTGATTGATTAATAAATGAAAGATTTTAAAATCAAAAAGAAACACAGGTTCTCCAAATTATTTTATCAATAAAAATCTGAATAATATTTTATCTACAGACAAAAGTATTTTTTTCTCATCTGAAAACCTTTTAAGATAATAGTTTAGCTTTTGTCACCATTATTTCTTGCTTATCAATACTAGCTTTCTTCTTTTATGTGTATTGTCCCATCAGGATATGGTCTATCATGGTTCCTCAGAAATTCTATCCCTGAAGCTATTAGCAAAGTTTATTTCTTTACTATTTCCTCCAGTCCTTGTTCTCCCATCCATTTACACAAA
Source organism: Acanthosepion lycidas (assembly GCA_963932145.1). NCBI lineage: Eukaryota > Metazoa > Mollusca > Cephalopoda > Sepiida > Sepiidae > Acanthosepion > Acanthosepion lycidas. The sequence goes on from OZ010586.1 coordinate 53,962,445, forward strand.
CTCATTGGGTAGATTACCGGCTCTTTCCGCCTGACCCTCTTGTCATCAATATTTCCTGAATGTAATTTCTAAAGAGTTAATGGATTTATATTTAATCGAACAGCTTTTTATTCAAACATTATTATAGTGGTGAGTTTGTATGAGAAATAATAGAGCCTTACTTACTATGACATTTTTTGTGGTCGAGCAGTAAAGCACACCAAATTAAACAGTGGTTTCTCTTACAAAGGGGACACAGGTTCAATCCCTGCTGGAGTAAACATTTTCTTTACTAGGATTTCTTAAATGTGGAAGTCAATAGACATAATAAACACTGTTTAATAAAAAAAAAAATGAGACATCTATTTTGAATTCAAAATGTCCACTATAATAATGTTTGAATTAATAAAGTATCTAGAAGTGTCAAGTTCTCCAAACCATCTTTCCTGCTTATATATCTCAGAAATTTTAAGTATCTCTTTCAAATTCTAATTACAAGGGCCATTTTTATTTTCATTTTTTTCCCAAACTTCCTTGTTCCTTATATTCAGTTCATGGTATTCTCAGCATTCTCCTGTATAACCACATCTGTGTTGCTTCAAATCTCCATTTGTGAAAAAATTGTCCAAAATTCTTTGCCATATAGGATAAATATTATATAGCTGTTCAGCATTCTTTTCTTTGTTTATAATGAAATTTTTCTGTTTCTTAATACTTTGTTTAGATTTTGAAGGCATGTTCTGGTACTCCAATGCACCTTATGATTTATACTCAAAAAGAATAGCAGCAACCGCAATATGCCCAAACAGATACATGAAATGCCCAGTGTAGATATCAACTGAAGAAAAGAGCAATTGTTGCTGCATCTTTCTGCAAGGAAAGAAACCAAAACCTTCTATCAAATTACTATCACAGAGGGAACACAATTATCACCCACAAAATAATGGCCTTATTGAGAGAGCAGACTGAGCAATTAAAATGGCCGTAACAACATGTAAAGAATCGTGGCTCTCCTCATTACCAAAAGTACTTCTTGGTATTTGTAGCACTCTGAATAAATCAGGTTTCTCATCATTTACCACTGTAACTGGTTCTTTTGTGTTGGTTCCACAGCTATTAACTGATCAAACTAATGCACATATAAATATATTATTTAATAGTACTAATGTAAAAACTTTGTGTGGAGGTGTGAGTGTTGTCATGAATAGAGGCTCAGAATGAGAAATCAGAGAGCCAAGTTCAAGTTCCAGTTGAGTTTGTTATATTCACTTACACACAAACACAGTTGAGAAAGATATGAATCCATCTCCTCTCCCCTAGCTATAGGTTAAATAGTAGGGTTTGTATCTGAAAAAATCATTGTTATCTCCAAAAAATATTAATCTAATATTCACTCAAAGAAAAAGAGAAGAATTATTCTTACAACCCAAAAAGTGTTTTGGCTTTAAATAAACTCTGTAACCCTGTATCTAGAGTAGCTCTTGAACCTTGCACAAAGTGAAAAACATTGTAAAAAAAATAATAAAAATCCCACAAAGTTTTGATAAGTTATAAAAACAAATCAATGAATAAATAAACTTTATTTGAAGCTATGTCAGACTTCAGTTAGTATGATTGTACTACAGGATATCATTATACAGTAACAGAATGTTTTATTCTAAAGGAACTTGTGTTCTGTAATAAAGTGTGTCTAAAATTTGGTTAAGTTCAGAAACCCTTAGATGCACCTTAGATAGGTCCCTACAAAATCATGATATAATCAATGAAATACTTTATTATTGAAACAAATATGAATGTGCATATACAGATATTGACAGACTTTTTAAAAAGTTATCTTAAAAGCTTTCCAGCTCTTTCTGCTCAAGCATTATAAGTAAGGGTGAAATGAAACTGCAATTCACATGCCGAGCTTGAAAGGAAAATATGTTAGCAGTTATAACTGCATTTTGATCACAAATGTTACAAGTCTTGTTCTACTGTCAAATAAATTATGTGTTACTGTGAAATTGTTTCACAACTTTTTAGATTTTGTGTTATCAGATTACTAGCCGTGCAGACATCTAAAAAAGAACACTCCAGTGGAAAGAAGTTTTCAGGGTTATAAAGAATGTTGTCTTTGTTGTTTTGCTTCAAAAGCAAGAGAGACTCTAAGCACATTGCAAAGAAATGCAATAGCTGTCCAGAGAATAAAAACAGAAATAATAAACAAATAAATAAATGTCTGGAAAAAATAAATTTTCATACTGATGTTTTATAGACAAAAGCAAAAATACAATAAGCCTCATGAGATTAAATGATAAAAGCAAGCAGATTATGAATAGGTAATAAAATTTAATTTGGCTGACCAAATAAAATATACTGGAAATAATTTGGTTTAAAAATATCAACATTATTGTATGCCAGTATAGCACCTATAAAACTTGTAATAATTTAAATATTGATTAGTACTTCTGACTGGGGTCAGTGTCAGTTCAAGGCTTCCTTCTCTTGTCTTCTGCACTGAAACAGAGTGTAGTATCTGTTTCCTCTATAAAAAGTGTTACACACACAAAAATATATAAGTATATGACTACATATTGCATTTTATATATATGTAGTCACGTATCATGCAACCTTTGAAGATATAATTTTGAAGCTAATTTGACTACAGTAAATGCATATATAGTTTGCCCAATGGCATAGCCAAGGCTAGCAGTACATATGCTAATTTCATATCTCATGTATGATGTGACTCCCTTAAAATTAGCTTGAAAATTAGATCTTGAAAAGTCACATGATATACAAGTATACACAGTATATAATTTATCCATACATAAATAATCCTATCAATGGCTCTTTGACACGGTGTAATATTTAGCAAGCTTGTTTTGCTAGAGAAATTTCAACAGAGTAGTGAATTTGGACCTCACTAGGTGCTCCATACTTTCAATTTTGTGTCACATCTGTGCTACACTTAATAAATCACTAAATAATCCTGTCATTTTTATGGGTACTATGCAAGTAAAACTTTACATGTAGTATTAATCAATGACAATAATATTTAAGTTATTTTGCAATTGAGTTTTACTTATAAGCTATCAAAAATTTGTTGTTCTGCATGGGGCTTAGGGGGTAACATGAACAGTTGATTTACCCATGTCAAGAGGATTAATGGCGGATGATAATGATGAATAAAAACACAAGTAATTTAACAAAACAAGATAAGGAATTTATTTTCAAATTCACATGCTTGAAGTTGTGTCAGTCACTTACTTCAGGAAAATAAATTAGAAAAATGTTTAAAATGAAGGTAAGAGTGTTTGTTGCTCACCAAAGTGATATATAGTTTGCATATGTTCAAAAGTAAACAAAGAGACATAGTTTGAAATACTTAAGCTTTCTTGGATGGTTAGGATAAAATTCTTTGAAGTGTAGTGTGTTTGGTTAAAAGCTGATAATATATTTGGGGAATAATTTTACACTAGCAAGAACTTGAATGCTAGTTGTAAGGAAGTGAAACAAAACATTTTACATGACTTCAGACACTCTTCTCTGGTTAATTTAATTTTTCTCCCTGTTTTATATCAAAAGAGATTTTGCCTATGCTCGCTACTTTTTTTTTCTTTCTTCTTCTTGGCACAATGGCTAATTTCTATGAAGACAAGATTTTTATTGGTTCAAAAAGAATTTCATATAGGCTTGCAAATTTATTTCCTTCTTTTTAGCTCACTGGCCAGTTTTTGTACAGGCAAGTTTTTCATTGGTCCATAGAAAATTTTACATAGGTTTAGGAATTCCTTTCCATCTTTTTACTCAGTCCTCCAAATTTGAAGACAGTGGGCAAAGGGAATTATATATTTTATTATTATATTGCACTCACTATGCAATACTTCTTGAATATTAAAAAAAATGACATTCTATTCACTAATAAATAAGTATAAAGTTTTATTTAACACAAGTTGCAGCAGGTGGCTTGTCTATATGTTTGAGATGGTGATATCAGTAATAAACATAGGTGAATAAAAGAAAGATTAAATGATTGATAAAGAAAGAAATACAGTGGGGAAAATAAGTATTTCATCCCCTGATGATTTTCTGAGTTTGCCACCTTCAAAAATAAGAATGGTCTATAATTTTCAGGGAAGGTCCGTTTTGAAAGTGAGAGATAGAATATAAAAAAAAATTCTAGAAAATCACATTATATTAATTTTTGAACATTTATTTTTTTTTTATTGAAAAAATAAATATTTCACCCCCTACAAACCAGCAATGATTCAGACCCCACAGACCAGTTATGTGACAAGGAGGCATATAGACTAGTCCTATTACTCAATTATTACTCCTAATCAAGTACTCATTACCTGTATAAAAGACACTAATTCACAAAATCCTTCAATAAATCAGAATCTAAACTCTCTACAATGGGCAAGATGAAAGAATTGTGTAAGGATACCTGGGACAAAATTGTATACCTGCACAAGACTGGAATGGTCTACAAGATGATTGGTAAACAGCTAGGTGAGAAGGAGTCAACTGTTGGTGCAATAATAGGAAAAGAAGAAACACCAATTGACTATCAATCTACCTTGGTCTGGAGCTCCATTGCAAGATCTCCCAATGTGGAGTGAACCTGGAGAAAGGTGAGGAAACAACTGAGGACTATGCAGCAAGAGCTTGTTGATCATCTCAAGGCAGCTGAGACTACAGTCACTAAGATGACCATTAGTAACACTCTATGTTGTAGTGGACTGAAATCATGTAGTGCCCACAAGGTCCCCTACTCAAGAAGGCACATGTACAGGCCTGTCAGAAGTTTGCAAATGTACACTTGGATGATTCAGAGGAGGGTTGGGAGAAAGTGCTATGGTCAGATAAGGCTAAAATTGAGCTTTTTGGTATCAACTTGACTCAACATGTTTGGAGGGGAAAAAATGCTGGCTTAGACCCCAAGAAAATAATTCCAACCATTAAGCATGGTGGTGGAAACATTATGCTTTGAGAATGTTTCTCTACTAAGGGCACAGGATGACTACACTGTGTTGAGGGAAAGATGGATGGGGCCAAGTACAGGGAAATCTTGAGTGAAAACCTCCTTGCCTCAGCCAGGACACTGAAGATCGGTTATGGAAGGGTGTTCCAGCATGACAATGAACCAAAGCAACAAAGGAGTGGCTCAAGAAGAAGCACATTAAGGTAATGGAGTGGCCTAGTCAGTCTCTGGACCTTAATTCTTTAGAGAATCTGTGGAGGGAGCTGAAGCTTTGAGTTGCCCAACAACAACCTACAAATCTTAAGGATTTTGAGAGGATCTGCAAAGAGGAGTGGGCCAAAATCCCCCCACCCCCACTCTGTGGGATCTGTAAAAACTTGGTAACCAACTACAGGAAATGTCTGGCTGCTGTACTTGCCAACAAGGGTTTCTTCATCAAATACTGAGTTATGTTTTGCTATGGGTTGAAATACTTATTTTTTCAATAAAAAAGAAATAAATGTTTAAAAATTAATATAATGCGATTTTATAGAATTTTTTTTCATATTCTATCTCACACTTTCCAGATGAACCTAGCTTGACAATTATAGACCGTTCCTATTGTTTGTAAGGTGGCAAACTCAGAAAATCATCAGCAGGGGATGAAATACTTATTTTCCCCACTGTAACTCGGAATAAAGAAAGACACTTGGAACTGAGTAGCATATTTATTATTGAATTTTTTTTTATATATAAATAAATAATAAACAGATATTCTCTTTAAGTAATGTGGCTGGTTGTGCATAGGTGTTTCTTTGGTATGTGGTAGTTTGGTATTATGATTATTTTGTAGTACATGGCAGTCATTGGCATAGTCTAGGAAGGTTGATTCCATTTATACATGGCTGATACTTGTACTGGTTTCACTGTTGAGGTTGTAGCTTCTGCTACTACCTGAATAAGTAATTTAGTAATAAAGGACAAACACATGAATGAAGACATATTTATTTTGGGCTTCCGAACAGAGTAATGATTTAATTTGTTAATTCACACACACCCAACACACAAACCAAAAAAAAGAGGACATGAAACCATAGTCCATTTAACTAACATGCATGTTACCCAACTCCTTATTGTACAATTCAGATCTACCCTGGAAAGCAGTTAATGCTGGTTACTGACTGACTAACTAGGTAAAAGTGAAAAGGAGGCTTGGGTTTTGGTGTGATATTCTTTTATAGTGGGCACATTCAGTTAGTTACTTTTAATGCTGTTTCTTGATTGGTTGATTTATTTGTCATCCACTTTCAGGTCCCTTTCTTTTTGAGGTATGTCTCCTGACAATTTTTGCTTGACTTCTTTCTTTGCTGTGTGTCATGACAGAATTATTTACAGGTTATGTGTTGAGGGGAAAAAGAAGAATGTATTTTTGTGTATCTGTCTTTCATTCTGTAGGTTGAGTAATTTTTTCATCCAGTGTTTCATTACAATATTATTAACATTCTAATCAGTAAGAGTAGTACATTATTAACCTGAAATCCTGAAGGTCTAGTTTAACTGGAAGATAGATAAATGTCATTACAATATTATTAACATTCTAATCAGTAAGAGTAGTACATTATTAACCTGAAATCCTGAAGGTCTAGTTTAACTGGAAGATAGATAAATGTCATTACAATATTATTAACATTCTAATCAGTAAGAGTAGTACATTATTAACCTGAAATCCTGAAGGTCTAGTTTAACTGGAAGATAGATAAATGTCATTACAATATTATTAACATTCTAATCAGTAAGAGTAGTACATTATTAACCTGAAATCCTGAAGGTCTAGTTTAACTGGAAGATAGATAAATGTCATTACAATATTATTAACATTCTAATCAGTAAGAGTAGTACATTATTAACCTGAAATCCTGAAGGTCTAGTTTAACTGGAAGATAGATAAATGTCATTACAATATTATTATCTCTAAAGAGAAAATTTAAATTCAAAGTCAGCCAAAGAATATGTTTCAAAAGTGATTAGAATTTTTTTGTAAAATATGCAATACTTACTACAAGTGTTTGCAGTAATAGACCAAGTGAGTATAACAGTTAATCATTCTATTTGATCTATTATTTACTTATATAAAGAAGTGAAATTGCTTTAAAAAATATAAGTCCAGTAGAATCAAATAGTATGAAGAGTGCTGAATATTTGTTGGCTTGTACCACTTTCTCAAAGTCTGACAGAATGACTAAATATTAGTTTTTTGGGGGAAAGGCTTCTTGGGCCAAGAACTTTTCAGGATACATTCATATTAACAGTAAAAGAAACAAAGCAAAAATAAAAAAAAGCAAATTTGTAAAAGATATTAGCATAAACCAGATGTGTAACATCGAGTCAAAATGAGAAATCAGAGATCCGAGTTTGAATTCCGGTCAGGTTTGTTACATTCAGTTAACATGCAAATAACCTTAGGAAAGGTATAAATCCATCTCTTCTCCACCCCACCCAGTTATAGCAGGATGGACTGGGTTATATAGCCTTGGCTTGAAACCAGTCTACTGCAGAAAGTAACGGCAACCTATTGCAGGAAAATCTTCTGCCTAGTCAGTCATGAATCAAAAGAGATATAATCACTCAAGCGTGTATCATATATGACACATTTGCATAATCCAGAACTTATATTGGGAGCAAGGAGCATAAGACAAGGATATGTATTCTTACCAGAAGTATTCAATCTTTACAGTAAAATAATCCTAAGAGAATTAGAAGTTCTAAGAGGATTTATTATTGGCAGCCACAGTCTTACCAATATAAGATATGCAGATGCCACATTGCTGACAACAGACACAGAAAGGAAATGACACAAACTCCAAAAGAAAGTAGTTAAAGAAATTGGGAAGAAAGCAGTAACCATCAATTGTAAGAAGATAGAATTGTATGGTTGTCTGCAAGAGGGACAACTCAAGATGCAAACTACAAGTTAGAAATGTCAAAATCAAGCAAGTATAAAATTTGAATATCTAGGAAGTGTTTTAACAGAGGATGGAAAATGTGACATTGAAATCAAAAGGAGGAGCATTGGGATAGCAAAAGATGCCTTCCAAAAGATAAGAAAAGTATTAGGAAACAGAAAAATTTTATTAGAAACAAAGAAAAGAATGCTGAGCTTGAGGTAACAGAAATGTGGTTCTATAGAAGGATGCTGAGAATACCATGGACTGAATCTGTGAGTAATGATAAAGTTTTAAGGAACATGGAAACAAAAAACACACTTATACTTAGAATAAGTGAAGGGCAGTTGAAATTTCTAGGGCACATAATGAGGAATGAGGTCTTAGAAAATATGACATTCACAAGACACATTGAAAGCAAGAGGGTCAAATGAAAAGCAGCAAATAATTTACCTAACAAGCACGTGTAAATGGTAAACAGAACAGGGACTAGCAAGGACAGTAAAAAGACAAAATTTAATCAGAGCTACAAAAAAGCAGCAAGTTGTTGAGAAAGATTATCTACGTCCTGAAAGGACAAAGCACATATAAGAATAAGAATAATAATAATAATAAGAAGAAGAAGAAATGTCTATATAATAGAGTCACTGTCAATGTTTCTAAGTGAAATCCTCTTCCTAAAAATACTGGAAAAATGTGTCTGCAAATAATATATATGTTTTTGCACTAAACTGTGGAGGGCCATGATCGTCCACGTCCCGAAGGGACAAGGTACATAGAATAAGATTACACTAAAATGAATATTTGAAGTTAATGGCTTTTCAGATAAAACAGAAATAGTAACAACTTTAACAAATTTCTGCTTTTGAAAAAGTAGTTCAATTGTTCATATACTGGCTTAGTTACCTAAAGTGATTCGTTAATAATATTTGTTTATAAAAATTTTGCTTTGGAAAAAGTAAACATAAATGAATTTCTCTCTCCCCTACTTAAGTTGCTTTTATACTTTCAATCATTATGAAATACCTACTTAAACAAGTAATAGTTGTAATTATTAGCACTTAAAACAGTAAACTAAAAAACATATAATAAAGTCTTTCATGTAAATAAGAGAAATTTATTAGCAAAAATTCCAGAAAGAAAAACCAAACTGACTTCAGAGGAATATGAAGGATATTTTAGCTGATGAATGCAGCCTTTTAGATATTTTTAAGCTAATTGTTTTCTATAAATGATAGAATAAAACCTATTGATAAAAATTATTTCTTCTATGATATATCTTGAATTAGACTGTTACCATTGAAGCAACAAGTTCCACAATCATATTTCTATTGATTACAAATGGTTGATAGTAAAAGAATGAAAAATAACTTTAAACCAAAACAAAAATGTACTTCTAAATATCAGTGAAGTTAATATAAAAATGAAGTTTCTTTGCTTTTGTGCCAAAAAATGGGCAACATTTTCTGATATGCAGGATAAAAGTAAGAATAGTTTGCCAAGTCATTTTCAATAGAGACTGTTCATTTCTCATGTGAGGAGTCAAACCTGATAATATCTGCTGCTGCTTCTGATATTTAAGTTAATGTTCTTCAGTCTATGAACAAAGTGAGTAGTCAGTCAGATGCTCTTAAAATCTCTTGTGACAAAGGTGTCTCATAAGGTAATTTGTTCACTAGGATGCTAAACAGGAAGTCACAATGACAATAGTTCAGTTCTTAGCATAAAATATGTCATGTTTATAAACCTTTATTAAAAAAATAAAGAGTAAAAAAAAAATTTTTTTTTCTCTTTTTATCCCTGGTTGTCAGTCTTCTACCAGCAAAAGCCGAAGCATCATGAAACAACTCAACCTTTAGAAATTAAGTGCTTAGCATTTATATTTGCTGTAATTGGATAGATTTTTAAACAAAGAAGAAAATACAAGAAAATATATTCAATAATTTTCCCAAATCAAAATGTTAAATAATAGTTTCAGACTATTATTTTTTAGTGGCAGTGTATTTTGGCTCAGACCTTTTAAGGCTGACCTTTAAGGTCAGATAGTAGACAAAATAGGTATGTCAATTTTGATTGGCTGAGCCAAACATGGGAATGTTAGAGAGATAGAAACTGATTTCAGGAAGTTAACATATTACAGTTTTACACATCAAAGAATACAGACATATTATTTTTATGTATAGATCTTACTCCCCAGTGGGTGTGATAGAGCAACCCCACTGGCTAATTAAAAAATGTACATGTCAACATGTTTAATAAAGTAAATAAGTTTAAAATCCCTTTTGTTGAAGTTCTCATTTTACCTTCAAACTAAAAACCAACCAGTAATCATCTGACTGAGAGAAGAAAGAGTAGAAGACAACTTTATTATGATTGCCTCCATCAACCAAAAGACCTCCCTAGAAGAGAGAGAATATTCAACATAAGACAATTTGGTGCCATGACTAGGATCTCCCAAAAATGGTGGAGGCACACAATGAGGGTTGAAGCACAATGTGGAAAAGTTGGAAGAAGATTTTCAATAGAGGACTCAAAAAAAAAGGAAGAAAGGGAATAAGAAAAAAGTAGTTTAGATATATTGGACAGTCTGTAAGCATGCTGATATTACTTTATTCTACTGCCACACACATGCACACATCTTCAACAAGCTAAAATAGGAAGTAATGATGGCAAAAACAAGACAAAAGGTAAAAAAACAAAAAAAACATTAAAAGAGCTGGGTTTGATGGACACAAAAAGTAAGGACAAATAGAGAAAAAGAAAAAAGGCCACAATTTGAACAATAGAATGATTTTTGATGTTTTGTTTTGTTTGGTTTTTACAAAAGTTTAGACCATGTGTGGAAATCTATTGTTTGATTTTCATTAGCACATTTAATGTTTTTAGGTGCATCCAAATTTTATATGTCTGGCAGCTTTTTGGCCACATGGAGGCCTGAATTTATGTACATAGTGCAATGGAAACTGGTTTTGGAAAAGAAAGACTGACAGCATTTTGTTATGGAGCATTCCCATTATGATTTCCATATACATTAATAAGTAGAAATTTTTTGTGACTATCAAGTTTAGAAATATTTTGTTAATTGTAATTAACTGAAAAATATTTGTTTTTTTCATTTTTGTAGCAGTGGGTGGAATTTTTTTATATTGAGAGCTGTCTGTGTCCTTTTGCCTTCATTGGTTGGTTAATTAGATTATTAATTGGCGATTTTTTTTTTTAAAGCAATTCACCCCAAACAAGGTGGGAGTGCCACTAGCACACAAGTAGATACAGAGGATTGAGAACAAGAGTAAAGAAGAAAGGATACAGAGAAGGACAGGGGACAAGCTCAGGGTGTCAGATGTCAACTGATATTACACTTGAATTTTTTAAGATTATAGTTATCAGGGAAGCAAGTAAGGGGAAGGGAGTTCCACAGGCGGGAAGTGTGAGAGAAGAAGCTGTTTGAGTGGAAGAGATGGTTACATTTATCTGTTTTGACAGTAAAAGGTTGGGACCAAGGTATTGTAATTATTTACATTTTCTGGACTGTTGTCCTCATCTTTATTGCCATATTCACAACATTTTGGCTGTTGTATGCTCTGGCCTTCTTCAGGTGATCAAGGACACGTGGCCTAGTGGATAAAAGCATTGGTTGGATCCAGTAATTTGACCTAAAAGAGTTGTGAGTTCAATACCTGGCTACTGCAGTGGTGAACAAAAATTTGGAGAGTTGAGTTAAAGGGAGATAACTGAGACATCTGGAAGAGGTGTAGAACTAGAACAATCTACCCTGGTGGATGAAATAAAGGTTCAGTTTGAAATTCCAATCACCTGAAGAAGGCTGGAGCATATAATAGCTAAAAACGTCATGAATATGGCAATAAAGATGAGAACAACAGTCCAAATAATGTAAATAATATAAATAATCCTCTTTTGCTTGTCTCACTTGTTTAATTGAATGGTGAAAATGACACTGATGTAGTCTTATCCAAAATATTTATCTTTTCTGCTCAACTAAGCGCCACCAAATAAATGCTGCATACATCTAAGAAATAAAATGTCTGAATTCTTCAACTGAGGAAATAATAAAACATGACTATCTATTAAATCAAGAATAAATGATTTGTATTCCCCTCACTGACGCTTATTAGAAAAACCGTAAGTAAAAGATTAATTGCATGATCTGCATTCTAGTCAAATATAATTACAGACACAGAAAACTTGTTACAGAGACCATTATTGTGAACAGCATTGAAAAAAAAATCAATCTTTATCTCATGTGATGATAAGTTTCTTTTGAAGAAACTAACACTTTCGTTTGAATATTTATCAACCAAAGATATCTATTAAATAACTGATGATACTCTTTTATGGCTATTTTTAATTAATCTTGTACTTCAAAAACATCTTTTCCATAACTCCCGATAAAATTAATAATTTTTCAGGATCAAAAATATGCATGATAAAAAATTACATTGACATATATTAGCAACACATGAATTATCTCGATGTAATTGGTTTCTATAAACCAATAAATATTATCACAAGGGCACATCAGTCAAAATATTGTCTAAATAAATCATAAATATTAATATGTTGGTTAAAGTAGAACCTTAAGATATATTGAAATAATAATGAGCTAATGTTATTAACAACAGTTGTGGATGTATTCTTAATAATTCCCTAAATTATACATTGTATTTTTCCATAAGTTTAAAATAAGGCCTGAGTATATATAAGTGTTTGTGCATATTGAATTGCATATATTAGGTTGGTGCAAAAATAATGATGTAATAATGTCGTTTTTTGACTTATTTTTTTAACGTCAAAAACGACATTATTACGTCATTATTTTTGCACCAACCTAATATTAACTCCCAGGTAAAAACTAAGTCATTTATTAAATTTTTGTAAGGACTCTATTTTTTAGAATGAAAAAGGTGAAATATACAAAATTATGCCACACTTATTGTACATTTTCAGCATGTAATTAAGTATTGAATAGTAACTCTTTCTTTTCCTCAGAAAATTGAGCAATTTGAGGAAGGAATTGTGCTATCTCAATGTTGTTCTATTCATCTGACTACAACTGGTCAGTGTTTCTCGATTTTCTCTCAACCAGTTTGTCTTTAATATATGCTAGTATATTGTCTATGGCAGTGGTTTCAAAATGGTGCAGCATGCGTCATATATGTGGCATAAGAATATAGCAGGTGAGGTCGAATGATTACAGAAAACCAAAGATTTAGAAACAGTTTTAAAAAATTCATATCTCAAAAATAAATATGATTTCAAAATTTAAAATATTATGGATTACTTGTAATTGCATGCATAAGACCCAGTATAAATAATTACAAATAATTATTGACATATTATTTTATCATTGTGATATTTTTGCATTATATTAAAAATATAGCAACTAGGGTCCGCAAATTGGAAAAGAGAATTATCAATGATAATGTCCTGACTTCAAATCTGAAGTTATCTCCCTTTAACCCCTCTGTTTTCTTTTATTTTTAAATATATTTTTTATCACATAAAACTTGATGAGGTGCTGGAAATGCAGCCCAGAGGAAAAATGTTTGGCAACCACTGAGTTAGATTATGTTTAAAACTTATGTATTAGATAATTAACATTTATATTTAAATTAAAGTTATGAATCAAAGTGTTATATAGGTATAAAGTGTTGCTGCTGACACTTGAGTTTGAACATAGATCGCCAGTGGGCAAACACATGCAATCTCATTATTGAATTAAGTTGACCATCAATCACAGGACCATAGAGGAAACACATATATGGAAGGTAGTGTGATGTCTAATTGATCACCATTCCTAGTCTATCCTCTATTACCATACAGATCACTATTCTCTCCTCTATTCACTATACTATCTCTACTATTCAGATCACTATACAGTGGTTACTATTCAAGCGAGTATTATTGAGCAAGTACTATTAGTGCGAGTGCTATTTAAAGGCATCTGACACCAGCATTGTTCAACAGCATACTATATATAGTTGTATCTGCAATTACAAAGTCTCTACTACAACGAGCATTATGAAATTGAAAATAAGTATATATTGACATCACAAAAGTGGCAACGAGTGTTCACTGACATCACAAAACAAAGAAATCATTCAGCTTTAGAAAGATACAAAAAGCATTGAAAACAAATAGCAAATTAAATATAAAAGATTAACTAACAGATATGTATATCAACAATTTCTTTTTTTAGCATGAATGTAGACTCAAACCTTAGAAACCAATTAAAGAGAATAAAAAAATTATAGAAAAATAAAATAATTATTATAATGAAGAATATTAGATTTGATGCAATAATAACTAAGTATTAAAAAAAAATAACCTTGTTATAATAGTCATCTTTTCAAAAGATCAACTTCAATTTATTTCACAATATGACTAGCTGATTTAAAAGAGGGATTAAAGTATTTGGATTGATCTTCTCATTTTCAGGCAAAATATAAAACTCAAATGAAGGCTATAATTTGAACCAAATGGCCCAGCATTTGTTTCACTCTCTTAATATTCAAACCAACTGCTTATAATTTGCAAAAAAATAAAAATCTACTCAATGGCTACAATAAACACAATTCAAATGAATTGGCTTGTGCCATATTAAAAAGAGCAATCTTCATTATATTTTTGTGATGGATAAAGACCTCATCTTAAATATATCAAATTAATCTTAGATTCATTTTCATTCTCTATCATATTCAAAAAACTGGTTTCAGATTTTTAAAAAGTTGATCCGCATTGATAATTATGATTGCACCTCCTATCTGTATTCTACTGAATCAAGGGCAGGAACATAAAAATAATCAAAAAGGCCTTTTATCAGGCATTTAGATGAACTATAAACACACACACATGCACACACATACACACACACACATAGGGCGAGAGAGAGAGGGGGGTGAGATGGATAAATTGTTGCCTAAATTATGCAAAAATGAAAATAACACTGACATCTCATTTTAACAGATCTATTTACCAAAATTAAACAAAAATATCTTGTAAAAGAGTAAATTTATTCAATAAAATCACCATTGGCTTCAACCACAGCCTCCAGACGACTTTGAAATCTCCAGCATCTCTTCTGGAAGGTTCCTTGTTTGGTGAATGCTGCCATAATCCTTGCCTTCAGTTCATCTTTGATGTTACAAGGGGTTTCAATGGTCTCTCACTTATCTGCACCCTCATCTGAGAAAAATCAAAGCATATTCAGTTGGAGGTGATTCTTGAGTTTGTTCAAAAGCTTTTTAGTGTGATCTTCTCATCCTTCACGGTTTGGGATAAAATTGGCCATTTAACATCTGGTATGAGAAATACTGAATGTCTTCATGCACCACCTGATTGATAAGAAACTCAGACACTCCCTGGCTATGGACTTCATTGACTTGGAGGGATTGTTGCCAATCATACCCTGGACCTCACCAACAAATTCGGGAGTTCTTTTCTTATCAGAACAATCATAGTAATTTTTCCAAGCTGCCCTACCTTTGTAATCACCATTAGACTCATCCAACTCTTTCTGAATACTCAGATTGACATCCAAACACTCTGAAATATTCCAGCATGCATGCCAAGCTGTACAGCATGCTGTTTCCGAATTTCTGGCTAAGTGAATTGCATCATGGTGCTCTTTTTCTTACAGATGGTGCCCAACTGACCCTACTATATTGTGTAGTCAACAAAATAAAAATAAACAAAACATGACTAAATTAAAAATATAATGAGGCAAAAATTTTCCCATCACAACCTATATATATATATATATATATATATATATATATATATACATAGATAGATAGATAGATACAGATAAATACTGAGATAAGATGCATTTGAACTGAATAAATTGTGTTGAAAAAGGCATCATAGCCATCAAATATGCCAAGAACAGAGCCCAAAGCTTTATTTTGTAATTTCTTTTTTTTTATAACAAATTAAACAGTTTAGAAAAAATGTAAGAAAAAGAGCAAAAAATTTGCCATAAAATTGAAAATAGTTTGAAAAATTGAAATTAAATTTTCTTTGATTATATTGCTTTGTTCAGAATGTTTCTTCTGGATTTCAAATGTAAAATTCATTGACAAAGTTTAAAATAATATAAAATCTAATATACATTACATTAATGCAGAGAAATACAAACATATAGACAACCCTTCACACAAACATGGTTTTATTTAATTTGACAGACAAAATTTGTATATTCAAATTTTTATTAGACTTTTACAGTAAGTGTATAAGTAGCCAACATAAAAATTAAATTTATATAGATCATAAATATTTTTGCTTATGTACTATTTCTCATCACTAGTCATTGTCAGACAGGTTAATGTTATCAGTTACAATGGAGACAAAACTTCAATGAAACATTTTAATGAATTTTTCCTGCATCAGTATACATTATATATACCTAGATTTGGTGGAAATTGGTCTGAAAATAACATTAAGGTATGAAACTGAGAGTCACTATGCAATGTTAATTCCTATGTCCACACTGTCTATATATATATATATATATATATATATATATATATATATATATATATATATATATATATATATATATAATACCTGAGTGTATATGAAAATTCAAGTTGGAAGAAGTCATTTGAATTTTTATTTAGCTATACACTATAATAAAATATAAATTTTAAGATATGGAATTAAGTTCTGGCAACTGATGAAGCCAAAACATCAAAGACTGTTTTGTTGTTTCTGCCATTTGTGATGGAACATCATTTTAAAAAAAAAATATATATATATAGTCTCTTTCCCTTTAATTTCATTAAACAAAATTTCCAGACTTGGCAGCAACCATTTTGTTTTTTTTATAATTATTTTCTTAGTCCTTTCAATTGATAGATCCTCTTAATATACATAATCACTACATGCATACAATAAATCCACCTTCTTTATGCTTTACTGTAGTAGAAAGACATTCAAGGTTCAACCTTTCACCTGAACTTCAAAAACAACATTCTGGAGAATCAACAGACAGCTGAAAATGTTACTCATCATGTAACTATTGAGTACAGAGTCAGACTGTGGTGTTCTTTGTAAACAGCAATATTTTCTTTGCTAACCGTTTTTATAAAAATAAACTTTGGTTAGCCATTTTGAAATTGTTCTTGAAACAAGATGATATTGTGAATTTCTGAATTTTGTGTTAATCTTGTTAGTGTTTTTATGCTGCTTTAAAAGAGTCATTTCAGCCTTCTTCATCTTAACTGTTTCTTCTGTTTAAATGAATCTGTAACTTGAACTCTGTGACCAATTCTATGAATGGCAAACAATGCAATCTGGATATTCTCAGACTTTAAAAGTTCCTTAATATCTGGATGAGACTTTCCTGCTTGACAAACACCAGCAATGGGATTTTTGACTATAACAATTTCATGAAGACAGTTTTAGAGATATTTTCAAAAACATTTTCAACCAAAAACTCTTTTGGCATAATGTGACATTATACAAAGATGAAAGCTGACTTATATTTTGTCAACCTGTCAGGACTTAGTCAATGTGTATGATAATTAGTTTGGTTTCTTAATTCACTTTAAATTTTACTGAAATAATGCATGCAAACATACATTTTTTTGTATATAGTTCTAAGATGGAATTAACTTTTTAGTCAAAGTAAATCAAAATCTGACCAATTTTAAAACAGATGTTAAGTTCAGAGGTGAAACTAAACATCTATATATTGAAATTAATGTCTATTAATTCCAAAGACATTACTTCATTCATATATGTATATGTATATATATATATATATATATATATATATATATATATATATATATTCCCTTGTGAACATAGTGTTGACCCTAATTGGAGAGAAGTGGTTATCAATGGAGAAAACACATAGCCTTCTCCTCAGTCTTTTAGTAATATCAATAATACACATAAATCATAATGAACTAGCAAGAAAATTCAGTTCAGGGATATTTAGGTTCATGTTTTGGCTTCATTATTACTTCAAAGCAATTAAGGATAAAAAACATTTTATTGTGTCCATTCATACATAGCTAATACATTAATATTACACAGTCTCTCCAGACCATTGATCTTTCCAGAAGTATTTTTAGCAAAGTGAATATACAAGGTAACCAAAAAAGTTCTGTCCGTTTATTGATTAGTCATTGAATGAAGTTGAAATATATACGAAATGCATGTAGCAATTGTTTTCAAATTCAGACAGCAGAAGTAGAAACATCAGACATTATAAAAACACGCACACCATGCCCGGCCATCAGATATAAGCCAGACAGCTGTGAGAAGGATGGAAGTGTCTAGAGATCTCATTCGGGGCTGTTTGCTTTACGACTTCAAAGTGGGCTTATCAGCAGCTGCATCAAATCGCCGCATATGTCAAGCATTTGGGGATAGTGCTGTGGATGAACGTACTGCAAGGCGTTGGTTTCAAAAATTCAAGTCGGAAGATTTGTCTCTCCATGATGAGCCTCACAGTGAATGACTCCAGGTCTTGAGTGATGGAGTCCTGAAGGCAGACATTGACGAGGATAGTAGTCTAATGTGTGGTGAACTTTCCGATGAAACAGTTAAACTTCACCTGCACTGCCTAGGTAAGACGTACAAACTGAGAAAGTGGGTTCCACAAACACTGTTGGAGGCCCACAAGGGACAACGAGTGGCAGCCTGCGTATCGCTGCTTTCTCGCCACCATACTGCATCCTTATTCAATCAAGTGCTTACCAGTGATAAAAAGTGTGTTCTGTACAAAACTCCTAAGCGTTCCAGACATTGGTTGTCTCCTCAGGATGCTGTCCCTCACACTGCAAGATTTCCTATGCACACACGCAAGATTATGCTTTGTGTCTGGTGGACAGGTCATCAAGTGGTTCATTATGAACTGCTACCAACGGGCCAAATGGTCACTGGAGACCTATACTTGCAGCAATTGAAATGTGTGCAACAGGCATTGCACCAGAAGGAGCCAGCACTCTTAAATCGCAAAGGTGTGCTTTTCCTCCATGACAACACCAGGCATGTTGCACGAGTGGTCAGGGATACCATACAGCAACTTGGGTGGGAGACTTTGGGTCATCCACCTTATTCACCTGACCTTGCGCTATCTGATTACCACCTCTTCCACTCCCTGGATAATCATCTTTGTGGGAAATCTTTCACCAATGAAGCAGACTTGCGCAAAACCCTCACGGACTTCTTTGCATCAAAACCACCCAAGTTCTACCGCAAGGGCATTGAACAGCTGGAGACATGTTGGCAGAAGGTGCTGGATGCCGATGGCGATTACTTCGAAGACTAAATATAAGTTACACATACTGTGAAGCGTTTTCTTTTTTTCCTTTAAACTTTTTGGTTACCTTGTATATTTCTGAAGGCTAACATTGCTATGATAAAAGCCTTTTGGTTCAAGTTTGAAACCTACTATTAACAGGCAGAGAAATTACAACCTGTATTCCAATACTTCCACCCCTGATGTAGGTTTGAAAATATAGAAAAGATTGAGAATAACAAAATTATTCTTGCACAAGGTCAAAATCCCAAAGACCGTATTCCTTGCTAAAATCAACTTTCAAAAACGCAAATCCAATATCAATATTTTTGTGCAACAATTTTCTCCATTGTAAGTTGTTACCATTTCTAATCATAGAGATACTAGTTGCAAGCATCAAGTAATGGAAATATAATCATGTGCAATTTGAAATATAGCTGTGTGACATCAAGTGGCTAAAGATACATGCACAACAAGATTTTATTTCTTTGTATAAGAATGAGAGAAACTTGCCTGAAGTCAATCTGAAACTTTTGTAAACAATGCAAAGAAACCAGATTGGAAGAAAAATTTCATCAAAAAATACACCTGGAAAATAGATAGAAAAACCTAAACTTCACCTGTTAATATTTCCTGAGATCATTTCCTGCTATATTTTTATAAAATGAACACTGGAATTCAGCACATGTCTTTTGTTCAATATGTAAGCCATTCGAAATTTCTAAAAATCTAATTTTATATTAAATAGGATAAGATGAATAAGACAAGTAAATCTTGTTTATGAAGATACTTTCCATAATTTCAAAAAATGTCATTATCATTCCAAGAATTGTTTGGACTACTAAAATCATTATTTTATTTTTGTTTTTACCATATTTCAACTGATATATTGTCTGCAAGTAAAGAGGAGTTTCTTTTCACAATAAAATAAATGGAAGCAAAGACATTATTTTCTGTTTGTTCTCAGCAACAACTTTTAAGAAGCTTACATGACTTAACTTGATAATACTAATATAAACTAGAAACTTCTCCCTAATATAATCATAGTATATTATAACATAGGGAGTATTTTTCAGGAGGTGCATCTTGGACAGGATACAATTCTGAAGCCAAATACCAAACATATCATGAGTTAAAATATTTGACTCTTCAGATTATTATCCAAGGATTATTTCTCCTTTAAAAATGCTGTAAGTGTTTCACAAAGATGATATTGTAGCCAAAATAAAATGCACAATATACCTAATGCAGAAATAAATGATTTAAAATACAACAGTGGATATTGTGCATTGCCTTATGTTCTGAATTATACACTACCAGTGCAATATATATAAAGTGCTATCTTTTTTTTTTTTGTACAGTGTTGGGAAAATCTTAGAAGCGTCATTTAAATTGGCTCAGATCTTGTACATTGCTTGTGCATTCATACTCTTTCAGAAATATTTGCAAAAAGGTGATTATTTTTTTTTGGTAGAAATCTTGACAACATAAAATGCAAATTCAGTTTGGTTTACTATTCATGTTTAATCTGAGGAGAAAGTGCATTGTATGGGTCACTGACATTCATGGTAAAGATGTAGTAACGGCAAGCATATGTCAAAAATAATTTACAAATTCAAAAAATGAGTCTTTAGGCTAAATGGCTAAAAGAACCTTCAAACTAAAAAAGTTGTTGAATTTGAGAAATATCTTAAAGCAGATGCAGTACAAAGATCATGTAAAATTGCAGAAAAATTAGAGACTAATTATTCAACTGTAGTTACAAGCCTTAGAAAAATGCAGGAGCTATAAAAATAGTTTTATCCTTGTCTTCTGGCAAAATGCAGAAAAAGGGCATTTTGAAATAAGATAATAACCAATGATGAATAATGGATTTATTATAAGAATCTAAACTGAAAAGACTCATTACTGGATATCCAAGACAGTCTTTAACCAGGTGAAATCTACAGAGTGCTCCACAAAAAAAAAAAAAAAAACAGGAAATTCAGTACAGTTTATGTAAATTGTTGGAATTTTTGTTACAGTTATTTGAAACAAAAACAAAAGATAGAAATTTAGTAGCTTAAAACAGAACAAAAACACAAATGTTAGATGTGCTGTTCAAAATGCTTTTTGTGGGCAGTTGCACAACAATGAGGACAGTCTAGCCAACTTCTAGTTGTCCTTTGGATAACATCAAGTGGGTTATTGTTCCAAGCTCCTATCAACACAGTCTTTAAGTATTGTATGTCTGTGATCTCTCTCCTCTGTAATTCAAGTTGATGTAACAGTAAACCTCACATGGTACAATTTTTTTTCATTATATTGTATATCTACAATTTCCTGGTTTTTGTGGAGCACACAGTAGTAGAGAAAATATTTTGGTAGGATTTAAAGGAAATTATTATGAATTGCTGGACAAACCTTGACAAACTCTTACTGCATCAATGCTGCAATGAGCAACTGGCTTGTTTAAAGGATGGAAGAGAAATGAACTTTTCTTCTGGATAAGTCAACTGGTCATTGTGATACAAATGCAGCAAAAAGGCATGAACATGCAATGTGATCATTTACATGTGGCATACTTTCTGCAAACCTGTAACTTTCAGATCATTTTTTTCACTCCTCTCATAATAGGACTTGTCTAGGTAGTAGTTTCATTAAGTTCAAGATATTATGCTTGAAGAATTCATTGACTAAATCAGAATTGATCGGATTCACATTTCAGCTGAATGCTTATAAAATGTCAGAAATACTTTGATGACAATTCATATTATTTTAAATATATTGTCCAAAAATATTAGAAAGTTTTGCATCAACCTAATCAACTTTTTGCTTTTATGCATTACTTTTGATCAGTTTCCAATTTAAAATTACTTCTTCTACCTTATAATAACTGTTTCACCAACATTTAAAACATTAAGTATTTAAGATAGAACAAAAAGACTGTTTAATACAATTTTAATTAGTCTATGATATTTAGTAACAGAAAACCTTGGCTGTCAGAAGAATATGAGTGAAAATTTCCCAATGGAAATAATTAAATCATTACTTTCATTTTTTACTACTGGTGTGAATGAAGTCTTTAGTGAAAGATTTATCTCTAAGTTTCAATTAGTAATGATAACTTAATGCATCCCAAAAGAATAAATTTAAAATTAGTAAAAGTAGAATGTTTGTTATTATTGCATAAAAACCATCTAGATGAATGGTCAAAGTTGCTTTTACTTTTAGGAGGTAAATGAATTATACACGGGTTGAAGAGTTCTAGCCCGACTATGAAAAATCAAAAGGCCAGATTTAAAATGTTTTTATTCTTGGAAAGTGTTTTATAGTTGACTATAAATTTTTCAAAAAGGTTGTTGGGTTAACTTTACTTCCTCTTCCCTAATTAGTATGCACCACACATGATCAGTCATGTGACACTCAATGGTCAATTAATGAAACAGTTTACTTGACAGAGAGGACAGTCTTCAGGTTGACACAGCTAAGAGAAAATACACTTCTGATTCATAGGTAGACACAGCACATGTAAGTTGATCTGCTGAAATTGTGAGTAAAGACAGCTTTTGTAGTATTCTATAATTTAAATAAAAAATAATAGTAATACATTTCCATTTCAGGATTAGAGAGAAGTCATGTAACATTTATTTTTATGCATTATTAGCATGTTCTCTTTTTGAAAATAAAAACTTCACTTACATTTTTCTGATTTCTCTCTAGCTGTCTCTATTTTTTTTATTAGTTTTTGTTAATTATTTGCTTGCCATGGCCAGATGCAATCAAGGTCACCAAACATGTTCATTAAAGATTTCCAATAGTAAGTCTGATCAGTTTGATATGGTCAAATTGATAGCTGATCTAAAAAAAATGACCTACATTTTGTTGTCAACTGGTGAAAGGAATGGCTTGTTAAATTTAACACCTCCAAAAACCAAACTGCTCTCTATTAATCATCAGAGAGAACCCTTTCTGCCTTCTATCAGCATGGCTGATGCTAACCTCTGAGTTGCATCTTCCCAGGCTAAAGTTTTCTGTTGATATAAAGTGGAAAGATTATATTGAATCAATTGCTAAGTCTGCTCCTAGGAAAGTTGGTTCACTATATCATGATAGACAATTTTTCTTCCCCAAAATCTATCTTACATATTTACAAGATATCATTTATCTAAACTTGGAATATTGTCGACACATATGGCCTGGTGCTCCTGTTATATATTTAGAGATTCTTGATAAAATCCAGAGAAGAATCTGCAATGTCACTTCTTGGCTGCAGTCACTTTTCCACTGTGTGCTTTTTCTATAAATATTTTCATGATAATTGTTCTGATGTACACTGTTCTTTAGTACCTAGACTCTATGAATTCAATTGCAGCACCAAATTGGACACAAGATCTCAACATTTTACAGTCAAAATGGCTAAATGTAACTGTACATTCTATGCTAATAATTTCTTCTATCGCATTTCTTGCTTTTGGATCTGTTCTGGCTTCTTGCTTTGCAGTCAAGTTTGATCTTTAAAAATTTAAATGCAATGTAAATTGTTATCTTCTGTCTTCTTAAATCCTGTTCTTTTATTGTCCTTGTTCTTTAATGATGCTTATTCTTTCACACTCAGTAATCGCCTGGGTGTTAGTGGCTTTGTTACCTTGCTCCTTTGAAATGATTAAAAATGAAATGCTCCACAGTTAAGAAATCCACTTCATATTAAATCATCAAAGATTTTAATATTATTATTATTCATAAAAATTTGCAAAATAAAATATAAATTATTTAATATAATTTTCAGTCAATTTTTTGTAGTCTCCAACATTAATAACAAAATAAAAGTGGATAATATGAGCCCAATTTCAATATAAAGACTTGTTTTTTAGGTAAGTAAATATCGATATATAAGATTTTCAAATGTAGATGAGTAAAATTCTAAATAGAAATTTATTGAAATCATTTTCTGCAATTACAATTTCAGATAAGACTGAGGTAAAAGAGGACATTGTTTAATGGCAGGAAGAATTTTTATAAGAAAGAAATCTGAACTGAATGATTTTAGTAACCTGATCATAAAAATTAATGAAGAAAAAATATTTTAATTTATTCTTTTATATAACAAACCTATTCCATAAAAACAGAAATAATGATATAGTAACACATACAGCATAAATGATGTCATGAAAGAAAATAGGTTCTGAGGTAAAAACAAGCTTTTAAAATATATTATTTATTGATTGGTTGAAACTTAAAATCTTGTGTCAACAAAAAAAAATCTCATTTAATAATTAAAGTTTAATAACAAAATTAGAAAATATGAATTGAGGTGGACTTCTTAATTTCTACCACCAACATCAATGGTCAAAGTTCAAATCCACACTAGGACCCCAAATGTTTAATTTTATGGCAAGCTGGCAGGCTCTTTTTGATACAACACAATTTCCCTACTTCTATCCCAACCACCCTACACAAGGGAGTAAATGAAAGTAAGAAATAAATTATATTTACTTGCTAATGTAAATAAATATATCTGAAGTAGATTGTATTTACTGTGTATGAAGTAAATCATATTTATTATTATATTTATAAAATATATACATTTATTCATATGTGATATAGTTATTTTTACTTACTAGGAATGAAGTAAAGTATATTTACTTTCTAATATCAATAAATATAAAAATATATTGATTTGCTAGCTCATTAGTGATTTAGTTATTGATTATTAGAATTTTCTTGGCAGCTGATCAAGAGAAAGGAAATTATATACACGTTGATTTAATATCAACATTTGACAAGAATATAATGTCATTTTACATTCTCAACCTGCAGATGGCCATTAACAAAATCATCAAATTATGAAATTTTATTTTGTTGCTTTATCTAAGTTTCCCGATGAAAAAAAAAATGGAACAGGTATCTAGTGGGCACAATTATCAATTATCTTTATACCAAAATTTCTGTTTTTGTATCAGCTGTTACATTGTTCAAACATATGAGACTTCTAAGTCATTATAATACCTTAGTTAAAGGTTTCTTCTTAAGTGTAGATCAAGTTGCCTGATAAGGATCAAGGATTACAATAACAAGAACACTGAGGGCTAATTACAAAGAATTAATGACATCCAAATAAACACAATACAAACACTTTCTTATCCTACCAAGTTTTGAGAAATATATAAATTACACCCTGGAATACAAGTATCTATTTCATAAATATTCTCTGCTACAGTATATATGGAGAAAGTATGTGATATTGCTCGTGTCATGTGACCTAGTTTACTTTCATTAATGTCTTGATTTGATCATCATCAACAACTTCAGATTTGCTGAAATATTCTACTTCTGGATCTAACAAAACATTTCTGAATGATATTCTTAGCTATGGGACCATCTTCATAAATAGCACATGCATTTTTGACTGTTTGTACAGCACTTTATTTACCAGAGATAAAAGATCAAATGAAGAAAAGACCTCCTTTCCCTCAATTTTCACTTTTTATATAAACATATATAAGATTCACAATAAACATATGAATCATATAGAATAACAAAGAGTTGAATGACTAACTGTGATTACAAAGGTACAGTAGTTTGGAAAACTCACTCTGATTGTTCTGATAAGAACTATTGAATTTGTTAGTGAGGGCTTCAAACTCAAAACAGAGGCCTACATTGTACCTTGAAAAGGTAGTGCTGCTCTGGGTCAAGAGAATGGCTGCTGGAAGATCCATCTGGAGGTCATGATTGAAACCAATGTCAATTTTACTGAATAAATTTACTCTTTAGTATTTCCAGATATTTTTTGTGTAATTTCAGTCATGTGTGGAGCAAAATCACCTATTTCTGTTCAAATGAAAACTAATGAAAAATACTACAAACTTTTGTTCCAACCCCAACCCTTGATGGAGCCTAATACTATTGACAGTAATGCACAAGGTTTACTCAGACTTTCTTGATATTTTCAAAGTAATCAGCACACGAAAATATTTGCTTCTTTTTTGTGTGGGTTTTCCTGTTGGTAGAAGAAACAGGCAACCTTTATTGAAACTTAGAAAAGTTTAATATTTTTCTGAAAAGATGAATTTTGGTAGATGGTCAGGAAATCTAGATGAACTCATCAAGAATCTTGGTGACATAATGAAAGATTATGATGAAAATGTCTTCTTGAATTTTCTGCCTAAAGACAGATGTATTTGACTTGTGTGATTTTGGTAAAAGTTTACAGGAAAACAAGAAATATTCCAGAAACTTCCTTCAATCATTCAAAACTAGGCTGGATGTTATGAAGACTTCTAGTGGGATTTCAATTAAAAAACTCAGTGCCAGTTGCAAAAGAGTCCAATTTATTATTAGACACCTTTCATCACATCTTTAGAATCAGTTGGATTTTTAGGAATAAAAATCCAATTACTATAGTACGCCAATTAGCAAAATTGTCATGATTCTTTAGTTGTTCTTTGTATGCAACAGCCAATCAGCAAAGTAATTTCAAGAGAGAAATATTATTTACACAAACAGTATATTTAAGAAAACTCTATGTTTCCTAAACTTTTGCAAATATGCTGTGTTATGTATAAATACAGGAAATACATTGAAATATCCCAGCAGTCACTCAGTGCCGCATTATGGTAGAAGTAAAATAAACAAAGGTCAGAAAGATGCAGCAGACCAAGTCTATTATTTCAAAGAATTAGTATGAAATGCAATGGCATACAAACTAAAAGTAACAAATACTTACAACCACATACATATAACCAATCATACTAATGTAAATATAAAAAGGACTCATCAACTGTGGTTTCATTTGCCTTCAGTTAATCCACAGTAAAACTTTTATGTTGAAATTATTAATTAAACTAAAACTACTATGAAAATATATATTAAAAATGCATTTATATATACATGCATACATATATATATATATATATATATATATATATATAAAATACAAGCAAAAAATAAATAGGTGTAACTCTTTAATAAGAAAACAAAAAATCTTCATCAATCAATGAGAAAATGCTTTTGTGCAACTCATATCATTTTTACATTTTTCTTGCCAGGTTAAAATATTTCTATGTCTCTGTACTCAGATACTGTATCATTTCTAATATAAGTAAACAGTGACTTTCTGTTTTTACACAAAAGTCCAATGTAATAATTAATGAAAATTTACTTTTCTTTTTTTAGATCAAATTGTTTGGCTTTTTTCTTTCCAGAGAAAGCATTTTTTTAAGATTTAATTACATTTTTAAAATAAGGTGTAGAATTTCTTTTCATTTTTTTTACTATTCTTCACCCAATACGAGGCCCAAGAGCCACTCAAAGTAGATGTTTTACTGAAGAAGATTATTGTAAAGGAATACAAGGTGGGAGCAAGAAGTGAATATCATGAGGATATGTAGGATAAATAATGTAATGATATATATACTTGCATATATACATGTCTGCATGAGTGGCGTTCTGATGACATTTTTTCCTCCCACTACCATAAAACACCAATATACACAACCATAAATAAACACAAAATTTCAAAAATTAATCAGAATTAATCAGTTTGTTGTCTGACAATCACAGAGAGCATGAAACCCAAACTCATATCAATCCAACTAAATATGTTAGCTCTATCACTGATATTGAGCACTTTCCAATAAGTACTGCACATATATAATATATAAATAATATATACAAAAATTACATATATATATATATATATATATATATATATATATATATATATATTTTTTTTTTTGTTTGAATAAAAACAGACCACGTTAAGGTTCCATGTAATAAATTATTTCTCCAAAGGGGTTATGGTGAAATAATTTATTACATGGAACCTTAACGTGGTCTGTTTTTATTCAAACATATCTGCTCTGAATTTTACATTGAGCTCTCCGGATATCATCCTCCTCGGGTCTACCCATACGTATTACCTAAGTTTGCATAAACTATATATATATATATATATATATATATATTATAAATTAATTGATTTAAAATATGGATTTTCCGCTACACCATGTTTCAAAAATGGAAGGTCCGAATTTAATTTTGTAATTAAATTAAAGACATTAGTTCCATTTCATCCTCAAGCAAATTTTGGAGAACACTGGATTATATATCTTACTGTTCTTTCTTTTTATTTATCTTTATATTTTTAATTTTGTAGACTGCACAGTTTAGTAGATTCAATTGGGCAGTGCCTGTGAGAAAAAGGATGCCATGAAATAATTCACTTCACCAGAAATTGGCAAACGGTTTGCTGTACGTATGTTGAGAATACAGTTTTTCCCAATGTTTAGGATGGTCTGATCTAATAATTATTTAGTATTATATTTCTTATAGGACTACTTTTATGACATTACATTTATGGGGTGTGATGGGTAAATTTTTGGCATTTTATATTTTTAATTTCACACATGCACATTCTTTGTTTTTGATTTTGTTGACTGCACAGTATAGTAGGGTCAGTTGGGCACCATCTGTGAGAAAACGAGAACCCATGATGCAATTCATTCCACCAGAAATTTGGAAACAACATGCTGCACTGCTTGTCATTTGTGCCAGAAGCTCCAATACAAACATTTCAGAGTGTCTGGGTGTCAATCTGAGGATTCAGAAAGAGTTGGATGTGTCTAATGATCATTACAAATGTAAGGCAGCTCTGAAAACTCACTCTGATCATTCTGATAAGAAAAGAACTCTCATATCTGTTCGTGAGGGGCTCAGACTCAACATGGAGGCCTACATCAAGTGACTTGAGGAGATAGTGCTGTCCTGGGTCAAGAGGGTGTCTGCTGGAAAACCCTATATCTGACCACAGGGACTATGCACCATGCCACATAACCAGGAGAACTCAGTCATGGCTATCAAACAAATTCTGCAACCACATCACCTCTTACATCTGGCCACTTAACTCCCCAGACTGAAACCCCCTTGATTATTATGTTTGGGGTGCAGTTGAGCAAAAGGCCAATGAAACTACTTGTAATACCAAAGATGATCTGAAGGCAAGAATTATGTCAGCATTTACCAACTTAAACAAGGAGAGTGCCCAGAACAGTTTCAGAAAATTCCCAAGTCATCTGAAGGCTTCAAGCCAATGGTGATTTTATTGAATAAATTTACTTTTTAGTACTTCAAGATATTTTTGTGTAATTTTGGAAAATATATCTGTTAAGATGAGATGTCAGTGTTATTTGCATTTTTGTTTTTTGTGTAATTTAGATGACAATTTAGCTATTGCATCCTGTGTATGTATATATATATATATATATATATATATATATATATGTAAGCAAATATATGGATATAGATCCGACAGTAAGAAAAATATACGGAAAAAACAAACAAAAATCCTTATCTGCAATTATGCTGTTTTAATGTTAACGTCCGACGTTGACATTATATTAACATTAAAACAGCATAATTGCATATAAGGATTTTTGTTTGTTTTTTACATATATTTTTCTTCATATATATATATATATATATATATATTTGTATATGTAGATGATCAAGTTGCTATGGAACATTAGTTAGCAAGTTAGTTTCACAGACCACTATTTAGTCAATTTGAACATCATTTCATACACTACACATATAGCCTTGTGCCAGCCTAAGATGAGCTGAGAAAATACTTATTGATATCAACACATAGATATTTATAATTGTTTGGAATTGTGAGAATGCATTAAATTTGAAAATTTTGTTTATGCAGACACTCAATTCAGGCAATGTATTCTGGGAACATTGTCAAGAAAGAAAGAAAACAAGGAGAAAATATCAACTTTGAAATGCATATAGATTTTACACAAATACACACACACTTCAAGAACAGACAGTGAGAAACACAAGAGCCAGTTACAGTGACACGTGTGTATTTAAATATATCTGTCTGCTTTTGAAAATACTTGCTTATTACATAATGACCAGCTGTTCATTTCCAACTATGCCTGTCTTCTAGTGTGGCTAGATAATCCCTTGTGCAGATGCCTGCTCAGATGTATTTGTGCTTTTTCAGCACCCACAGAATCAATCTGTTGTTTATAGCGCAAATATGTTGAGCAGACCTTAGTCACAGCTTCTGGGAGACTATATAATCTGGTATGATCAGTAGTTGAAAAAGGACAATATGTTAACACCCTCAGTCACGATAAGTTGTGACTTCCTGTTATCACAACCATTGATGTTTTTTCAAACAGTTCAATCTACCCAGTTTTACTCACAAGACTTGGGTTAACTTGTAGTATGTGCTGTACACTTAGATTGTCTCCCCAGGCTGATATTTTCAATAAGTTGTCTTCTTGACAAATTCATTATGATTAGATTCAAACTTGAATCACATGGTCAGAATTCTAATGTTCTGACTACTCAACCACATGCCCATATGCCATAAACACAGATACATCATATTATACATATATATATATATATATATATATATATATATATATATATATATATATATATATATTTTCTATATATGTGTGTGTGTGTGTGTGTATGTATGTATGTATGTATGTATATTTATTAGGCCGGTTAATTAAATTCAAATAATAAAAAGATGACAAAATGATTAAAATATTGTCAATAAGAATGATTATATTTATTTTATATTATTTGGGATTTTGACTAAACCAAAGATTTTAAAGTCAAAGAAGTTAGAAATAAACAATGAAGTGAGATTCACTCTTCCAACGAATTTTGCTGTTGTTTTCTTTCTTTCTTTTTTCCCATGTGTTGTATTACTGTAAAAACTTTGATAATTTTGGTCTAGTAGTTTGCCACACAGGTGGAGAGTTTATAGAAGACTTTCTGTGGAAACCGTATTCTCTTAGTAAGTCTAAATTCCTGTTTAATCTTTTAATATGTGATTCTATTTTGAAAATATATTTTAACTCGGACTTACATTTGCTCTTGTTGGTGCTTAAATGATGTTATCAATGTTGTTATCTAGTTGGTTGAAATGTGAAAGTCACAGATTTGAGGAATTTATTCTTGAATAAAAATTATATATACTTGTGTGTATGTGCTTGTGTGTATACATATCCTTATATCATGTTCACATATATGTATGTTTTCCTATAAAATGATACAAAAACAACTGTTATGTAAGCATTTCAGTTGCTTGTACTGATATCATCCATCAAATATTTATTACAAAAATATTTATGAATAAATTGGACAAAAAATGTTTGGCAAGAAAATAATTTGAATTTCCTCTGCCATAATAACCATATGTAAAACAGTGCAAAACATTCATGGCATCAAAATGCATTACCTTTAATTGTTTATTAAAAACATTAGTATTACACAGGATTGCTTTGACCCTTTAAAGCCAACTTGGAAACAATGACAGATTATTTTAAGCTGTTTTCAGATATAATAATTGTTTGTCCTGCCATAGAACAATGTCAGAAAGAATAAACATTGCAAGGGAAAGAAAAAAATCAAATCTGCTCATTATGAATTACCATATCATTGTGAGTGTCAGTCAAAACATTTCCTATTATTGTTCATTCTCAAACACCATCTCTTTAAATTGCTATAGACATTTTAGTCATTATTTGCACTGTAGTATTAGTCATCCAAGGCCATTCAGCTTAGTTCTATTGATTCACACGAATACACTATATGAAAACATTTCCTCAAAATCTCTCAGATTTCAAATTATGTCATTTTAACTCTACAATGAGAGAATTTATTATGTAGTTCAATGTTTCACAATAAAATTGCTATTAACTAACATTGGTAAAATTTTCAGGATATATTTATATTAACATTACTAATGTGTGCCTCAGTTTATTAAAAATATTGAAAATAATTTCTTTCAATAGAGGTTCTATTATGCACGTGCAACCTAGATTTTTATCTATAAATAAATCCAAAAGATATTTGGTCATAAAGAAATATATTTGATTAACACAGTCATGCATTTTGTCAACTTTATCCCTATCATGCCTTTAATATTACTTTCAGCAGTTTTTAGTAAGATCTTTATTGCTTTATTATTATTTTGTATTCTCATATATATCTCTTTTAATGTCAAATCATAAATTTTTTTTTGTATTAATTATCAATGCATTCAATTTTGCTTTTGATTGTTCTATGAACTCTCTTAAATTTTTTCATGATTTTCAACACCATGTTTGCATCATTCAATAACTTTATATGTTCTTTTTTTATTTGATATTATATCTTTCTTACTTATAATTAAAAATAATAATAAATATACTTTCATATACTTAACCACAACTGCAAAGTTTCCTCTCTGTGCCTTTTCTGCAAATACTTTCATGGTAATTGTCCAGATAAGCTCTTCACTACAGTAACTAGACATTTTGAATTTAAGCACTGTACTAGACTGGTGCCAAGATCTCATCAATTTACAATTGAGCTGGCTAGATTTAGCCATAAGTTCTATGCTAACAGTTTCTTTTCTCACACTTCTTGTTTGTGAAACACCCTTTTAGCTCCTTGCTGGAAAGCCAACTTTAATCTGCAAAAATGACTTTTTCCTCATCCTACTTATTTTTAATGTTTCTGTTCCTAATTCTTCCACACCCTGTAACCCCCTTGCATCTTATCATGGGGTGATACCAATTAAAAAAATATATATGTATTTACAATATATTAAACAGACTTCCA
This sequence comes from Acanthosepion lycidas, assembly GCA_963932145.1. Classification (NCBI taxonomy): domain Eukaryota; kingdom Metazoa; phylum Mollusca; class Cephalopoda; order Sepiida; family Sepiidae; genus Acanthosepion; species Acanthosepion lycidas. The sequence goes on from OZ010586.1 coordinate 53,995,203, forward strand.
GTTGCTTAATAAAATCTCACACAATAAAATAATTTATTATAAATATTTCTAATAAAAACAAATTTTATCAGCTGAAATTACCTTTGTATATTTACATATAAATATAAAAATACCTGAAAATTTCCCAATATTTTGCTTTGTTAATACCAATTTTTATACTGAAAACATTGATATTTTTTAAGCATTTCACCCCAAGCCATGCCGGAATGCCACTGGTACACAAGAGGGGGTTACAGAGAATGAAGGTGAGAGAAAAGACTGGGTATAGGGAGGACCAAAGAAAAGGATAAAAGCTGAATGAGTTTGTAGAAGATAGAAGATTGTGATTGATGTTGCATTTAAATTTTTGAAGATTGTATTTATCAGGGAAGCAATGGAACAGAAGGGAGTTCCACAGGTAGGAAGTGTGAGAAAAGAAACTGTTGGAGTAGAAGTGGCAGTTACATTTAACTAATTCAACAGTAAAAAGGTGGAACCTAGATGCCAATCTAATAACACATTTAAGCTCATATGTTTCAGGCATCAGGAAAAAAAGCTTGTCAGAGCAGTTGCCATGAAAATATTTGTAGAAAAGACAGAAGGAAGCCATGTCACATCAGTCAAGATGCCAGGTCAGGATCAATTACATTACAGATACTTCTTTGTATTTTATTTAGTTTGCAGACAAACATTTAGAAGCAACCAGAACAACACCACCAACAACAACAATAATAATAACAATAATAATAATAATAATAATAATAATAATGTTTCTATTATCATATTTGGAAAACACAAATGATCAAAGAGTTATAGCTCGGTACAGTGTAACCCGGATATAAGAGAGTTGCCGGGACCGGAGAAGAAGTCGTCTCTTATATCCGGGTTTCTCTTTATATCCAGGTTTGGTCTAATTTATATACATTAACACAGGCTCTAATTTGGGACCAGAGACAATCTCTCTTATATCCGGGTTTCTCTTATATCCGGGTTAAACTGTAGTTAGAGCATAATACTGCTGGAATATTTAATCTTAATACATGTTTTTTCTGAAAGAGGGAAAACTGATGACAAAACAGTACAACGTATCCTGTAATTAGAAAATCTAACTGAATATCTTCAAAAGGATTGATAACACGAGGATAAATTTAAAAGAAATAAAGTCAATAAGGTCAGAAAGGATATTTTCTCTCATTATAACAAAAAATATGCAGCTAAATTTATTTTATTGTAGACCTTTAAAGGTAAGAACATTCTCGTTATGATTTTACATCTTTGCTACATAGACTCCATTAGGAACATACTAGTAGAAAACACAAATATAATAACTGCATCCACCTGTAAAAAAAGATTAAAAATAATGGAAGCTTTAATAATAAAAAAGAAAAAGCAAACTCTTAACAATATTAACTACGAACAAGGCCACAATGTGCTAACCGTATTCGGAAATTAAAACATCCCCACAACACACTAAAACATACACATAATGTACATACTCAATTAAGCTGAAGAATCTAATCATCCTTGATAATGGCTAAAAAAAGGTATAGCTGAAAGCACTCGGAACTATAAAACATTTGGACACTCTTTGTCTAGAAAAGAAAGCTCTTGTTCGAACACAAGAAAAATTAAATAAAAAGCTTCTTAACTGTAGTACCTTGTCTGTCGTTTTTAAAATGAAGTATGCACACATATAAATATTATTATGCTTATATTTGCTACACTTAGATATGCATTTACACACTCATTGGTCACTTAATTTATTTAAGGCATGATAATTTATATTTGTTAGATTTTCTATGTATGTGATTAAAAACTATCAACATTGCTTATGCCCAATCTGTGATTTAAATAATCAGCTGCTAACCACTTTTGTGGCAGAAAATGGGTTTATTTGAATAATTAATCAATCTAATTATAAAAATTATCAGTAAAATAATTCCTTATTAATAAAGATCACAAAAGATCACATGGAAAATTAATAATAAAATATAATTATTAGTGATGGGACAATAATACCAATATTTTTACTGATTTCAATACAATTCCTGTGTTCTAAATTTCCAATACAATTCCCAATTCCGATACTTACAATGAATAAAATTAATTATTTTCAGGCCCTGAAGTTGTTTTCAGAAACTTAATGAACAAAGTACATTTATTAATAAAACATTTAGTAGAAAAATGAATATGAAAGCTTATGAAATAAAGTTTTAATTTCAAAACTTGGGTAAGAGTTTAAACAATTAAAGAGAACAATTTCTCACTTAAGTACCTACCTAGCTACATATTGCTTTACTTTGGTTATCATCAAAAATCTTAAACTTAAACTACACTTTTCTGCTTGGAATTGAATAAACTTGCCATAATAGTGGTTTGAAAATAATAAACATGGGTTTGTTAAAATTTAATTTTTTCACTGTTTTTCACTGATGTTTCTAGTTTTCTAATGTGTATAATTTGTAAAGATTCAACTAATAATGGTTTGCTATTAATTGTAAAATAAAAAGGATTTTTTTTGTCCACCATTTAAGTTTTAACAAACAAAGGCACCATCGAAATATTATGCAATTTCCTTAAACTTTTATATGTGGAATTTTTCAATGAATTTTCAGTGACAAATCAATTTCAACATGCACTTCAAAAATATGCAATACCGTAACAATAATACTCTAAGCAGAAAAGGTATCATCATATTGTGGTTTAATTCATTTAATGCATATACAAAGTACAAGCAGTACCTAAGTCCTGCATGACAGTGAATAAAAAAAAATAAATGCAAATTTTAAATTTGTTTACAGATGTTAAATGAAAATTAAATATGAATTATCACATAAATTATAAATAAATAAATAATTAAGGGTCTTTAATCTTATCTAAAAAATTTAATCACTAAGTTTTACTGTCTAAAATAAATTTCACAATACTAAAATATTTAATAATTTCTAAAAATAATCACAAAGTGTTTTATTTTTGTTAAAAGATAAAAAGAGTAAAAGTGCAACAGTCGCAGTAAAAACAAATCCCTTGATATTTTAAAGAGAAGCAATTTTAGCAAACTTTACAATAAATTTTTTAAAATATTAGGAAGTTGAAAGCTAAATAACGCTGATATCCAACTTTTATAAGGTATGAAATTCAACAGTTATAAGGCACTGAAATAAAAATAAGATTAAAAATGATTATTCATAAGCATGAGAACAACTGTAAATGTGTATTTTTTGCCTGGGATCGATTTTTTTTCAGTTATTTATTAGATTATTAGGAGATGAAATTTTACTAGTTTTATTTTAAAAATTAAAACAAATCAGAAGTGAAAAAAAACTATACCTCAAGCATGCCAGAAATGGGATAAAAATATTCATTTTTAATCATTTTTATACACTTTTGTACTTATAAAACTTGCATCTCATTTGGCTCTGAGGAGGAATAAATGGGAAAAAGTTCAAAATATTTTAAATGCTATGTATAATATTTTAACACAGGAAAGTTCAATTATGCCCAAGAAAAGTATTAAATACAATTTTTAATGGCAATTAAATTTTAGGGTTTTTCTAATACAAACTTTTCTGTGAAAATGCTTTTTTTCAAGAAACTTCAAATAAAGGTTTGCTTATTTTAAGTAAATAAAGTGTGAGAAATTCTGCAATTTAAGCTCCTATTGGCTAATTTGCGCCACACAGTATTTTGTAACAACCAATCTCATTGGTTGAATTTGACTTTGCTTTTCGCGGGCATTTTTAACGGCCCGTGCCCTTTTTTGTCAGTTGCAGCAAATTTGTGGAAAAGTCTGGACTCTCTTTTGAATCTCTTTGCAGGGCCTTTATCGCCTTAAATCAAGCCTAAATAATTAGGCAATGATTCTTCTTCAGCAACCAAAATGGTAATGCTCCTACGACGACGTCATGTTCCTGCTTATTCAGTACTTTCAAGGCTGTATAATTCAGTCAGTTTATTAACTGTCATCTAATATGTACTTTCAACACAAAGAACTTTCTACATGATCTCGACAATAGCCGAGTTTCAACTTCAGCAACCGAAATGGTAATGCTCCTGCAACGACCAGCAAGTTCCTGCTTCTCCAACTGCGTAGAGACCAATTGAGTCCTACAGAAGAAAAAATCACTACCTCTTCTTTGAAGAAACTACCCACCCTGTTCACAGAAGCAAAAAATGGGCATAATCTTTTTTTGCAAAGATGCAATAAAATTTGTTTTAAATTTTAAGGTAGGCTTTGTTAATTGTATGTCCTTTCTTGTCTCTGCCAAGGGTTAAACTGTGTGAGAAGAAATTCTCACAAAAGATGTGAAAGCTATAAAATTTTAATAGAGGAATTTTGTAGAAACATGTGTAAGTTTCATAAAAAGTTTACTTTTTTAAAACTCAATTGAAAAGATTTATTTTTTGTTTTCATAGCATATGTAAACAAAAAAATAAATCTTTTCAATTCACCCATAATTCACAATTGTCTTCGTGGTGAGGCAGTTAATTAAAACAATTTGTTTTCATAACCAAGACTAAAAAATGATTTGCTGGATTAAAAATCCAGCAATTCTTTTTTTAGTCTTGGTTAGACTAAAAAAAGATTTGCTAGAATCCAGCAAATCATTTTTTAGTCTTGGTTATGAAAACAAATTGTTTTAATTAACTGCCTCACCACGAAGACAATTAGTGACAGAAGGAAGATCAATTTTTTTGTGAAGAAATCAAATGTGACATTGGGGGAAAAAAAAAAAAAATAAAATAAAACATATTTTTCTTATTTTATTTTTTAATGATTTCACCCCAAGCAAGGTGATGATGTCACTAAGATGCAGGTGTTTCAGGGAGTAAAAGAAAATGAGAAAACATTAGTGAGGAGAAATGAGGAAAATAAAGAAATAGTACTCAGGAAGACAGAAGATGGTGATTGGCGTTGCATTAAAATTTTTAAAGATTGCAGGTGGCAGTGAAGCAAGAAATCAGAAGGGAGTTCCACCGGTGAGAAGTGTGAAAAAAGAAACTATTATAATAGAACATGCATCTAAGTAGTTCAACAGTAAAACCGTGAAAACTAGTTGTCAATCTGGGAGCACAAAGTTAAGGTACTAAGCAGAATAGCTCATCAGAATAATTACCATGAGAATATTTGTAGAAAAGACAAGAGGTAAACCATGTCACATTAGTGAGAAATTGACTGAAATCAAGATGATAGTTTAGGATTGATTACACCCTTCTTTGGATTTTGTCAAAACTTTCAAAATATACAGCAGGAGCACCAAACCAGATGTGGCAGCAGTCGTCAATGTATGGACAAATGGTAGATTTATAAATGTACATACTCTGGAATGGGATCACACATATATTCACAGGATGAGAGCTTAGCAATGGGCTCGCCATTATCACCAGCAATGGTGAATACATACATGGAATACTTTGAAGAAATGGCATTAGAATCTATATCTCTAAAGCCAACACTGTTGTTAAGGTATGTAGATGACACCTTCATACTCTGGCAACACCAGGAAGATGTTCAGGTTCTACTGGACCATGTGAACTCAATAAGACCTTTGATACAGTTCACGATGGAGAAAGAGAGTAACAGCACACTCCCATTCCTGGATGTTCTAATATCTCGAACAGAGCATGGGTTCAAGACATCCATATACCGCAAACCAACATTCACCATACAGTACCTCAATTTCAACTCCCACCATCCATACAGCATAATGAAAGGGATTGTCTGCTTCTTACAACACCGAGCAAAAGTCATAAGTGGTGACCCAGAGATATTAGATAAAGAATTGGTCAGTATAAGTAGTACCCTACAACGTAACAACTACCCTGGGTACATGGCAGCAGCCGCAATAAACTAGGATAGGCAGGTAAAAGAGAAGGACAACAACACTCAGAAAACAGTCTGCCTGCCTTATCTGAAGAGGTTATCACAGAAAATACAGAGGATCTGTGGTCCATATAACATCAGGACAACCTTCAAAAGCTGGACGACACTTCACAGATATCTCTCCTGAGTAAGACCCCCGTATATAGAACATGACTAAAGACTGTGTGTATGCCATCCCGTGCAGCTACAGAAAGAAATATAAAGGGAGACAGGCTGTCCCCTTAAGATAAGGCTTCAAGAACCCCAGAAAGCTGTAACACAAAGGCAAGTGGAAAAATCTGGCGTGGCTGACCACTTATGCAGAAAAAAAGGGAGATCACCGCACTCTGAGGGATCAGGTTGAAATCATAGACAAAGAACATTGGAAAATTTGTAAGCTTAAGGAATCAGCTCATATGCTAGGCCACAAAAATATCCTGAGCCGACCAAGCATAGAAATGAATACAATATGGGTACCAGTAATAAGGAGTTTCAGAGAAAAGTGATAATAACAATGAAAATTGCAATATGAGCTCTGGTAAAAAATGATTGCTGAAGACATTAGTTTTATAATATCCAGAAATTCACACACAGATGTCCTTAATGTCACATGACACAGTGAATAAAGATGTTAGTTAGATCCATTGAGTGTGAGTTCAATACCTGGTCATGGTGGTGGCAAACTTAAACAGGGCAATTAACTGATAACTGACATCCATTAGACATGGCATGTGGAACTAGAACAGTCTACCCCAGCGAGCGAAATAAAGGGTTCAGTTCAACATTCCAACCACCTGAAGAAGACTCGAGCATACAACGGCCAAAACATTGTGATAAATATGGCAACAAAGATGGGAACGATAGTCTGAATAATGTAAATAGTAAACATATAAGGTTTGAGCTTTATATATTGGATATATAAAGTAAAAAAGTATATAATCTTTTTGTTTTTCATTTTATTCATTCCTATGTTCAAGACAGAGTTTACGAATAACCAACATTGATTGGAAACCATTAGAGGGCAATTCAATCATAAACTTAAGAAATCTAACCTGTTTGAATTAATGCACAAGTATTTGTTTTGAAAAAAAAATATTCCAGAAATTAGGTTCAAATATATAATGGCAAAAATATAAATATTATTGCTTAATGAGTTTTCCAGAGTTAAATCTGATTTTCATCACCAAAATATAAACTGGATAAATAATTATATTGAGAAATGAAACCAAATATGCAGTAGAAAATTTACCAAAATATTTTAGAGACTTATTTTCAATCAGCAATTCTATCATTTTACATTTACCTTTTGTTTGAATTTATTCCTTTTAGAATGTATTTTTCTTGACTCTGAAATTTATACATCTTTTTAGCTTCAATAGCTTTTTTTTTAAAAATAAATCAAGATCATTTCTTAAAATTTTTAAATGAAAGGTTTTCTTTAAAAGAAATACAGATTTTGTAATCATTTCTTTTAAATTTATCTTGTATTTCAGAAACATATTTTGTAAAGCTTTTGACAAATTAATGGCATTTTCAAGGTCATAGGCATCTATGAAACTAAATTAAAATGCAAATGTCTTATCCATAAATTTGAAAAAGTTGATGAAATATTTTCCTTTTGGAATTGGAAATCAAATTATAAAAACAGCAACGTCATCATCAGCAGCAGCATTTTAAATCCTCAAAATGCAAGTATATTTTATTCTACGATAAATAGTATTAGAGTTTAATTTAGGCAGCTGCACATCATGACAAATAAAAACAAAGAAAAGCTACATAAAATATAACAAATGCACAGATTAAAAAGTTTAGAGTTAAGCAAAACATAAAACCATGTGAGGAAGAAAAATAATTTTTAACATTTAATTTTCTTTAAACTCTTAATTCTTTATATTTTGTCTTATAAAGCCTCTAGCTGTCTGAATTTATTAGATGAGGCATTGTTATTATTTCTTTTTGACTAGTTTTTTCATCTTATTAATGTTTCTCATTGCAATGCAAAGCTCATTATTAAATTCAACAACAGTTAAGCAAACAGCATAGAGTGGAAATAAAATAAAGAATGTGCATCTGGTGAGATTTGAACTTCTATCCTCTATCTTTGGAGATTTCCCTAACATGGACAGTGTATTACTGATCAGGTTATAGAAACCAATCAACATGCAATTGAAATTTAGGCAAAAAACTACATTCATCCTTATCTGATTTTACTTTTCTATATTATTTACACCAAGAAAAATGTCATTACAAACAAAGAAAACAGTGCTGAATATCAGTCCTCTTATATGGCAGTGAAGGCTAGAAAATTTCACAAATGAAATAGAGACTTGAGGCAACAGAGATGTGGTTCTACAGAAGGATGCTGAGAATATCATGGACCCAACTTGTGAACAATGAGAAAGTTTTAATGAAAATGGAAACAAAGAAAAGGACACTAAAAATCAAAAAAGAGTTGAAATTTCTGCAAAACATAATGAGGAAAGAGAACTTAGAGAATTTGATACTCACCCAATATATCAGCAGCAAGAGAGACAGAGGGAAACTAGCAAGTAACCTATATAACAAGCTTGTATAAATGAATGGGAGAACAGGGAGATGAGAGGGAGATAGTAAAATGGTAAACATTAAGATCTGCAAAGGATAGGAACTTGTGGAGAGTCATGATCATCCATATTCTGAAGAGATATAGCACATAGAAGAAGATACTTAGAATCAGAAGAGAGCTGGAAATTCTGAGACACATGACAAAAGAGTGCTTGGAGAATTTGACACTCACAAGGTACATTGAAGGGGGACAGAGGAAAACATTGAGTAACCTACCTAATGAACTTGTGTAAATTGATGTAAAAACAGGGACTAGAAGAGATAGTAAAGGGAAAACATTGCTTAGAGCTACAATGATAGGAATTTATGGTGAGCCAGGATTGCCTGTCCTGAAGAAAGACTGCATATAAAAGAATAAATTGTGAGTTGTTGAGATTTTTTCGATAAAAATATCATTGCTAATTTTATATTTGTTTTGCTTTTATCTTATTTTTGTTGGTTTTTACTGCAATCTGAATGTCTCTTGATGGTTTGCTTCTGTAGCCTAATCACAAAGTTGCTCTTCATGTTACATTAGGTGTGAAAGTGCAGCATTATGCCAAACAGTAACTTCCCTCCATTATATCAACAGATTTGTAAATCCTGAGAGAAATTAAGATTTTCCAATGTAAGTTCATTAGCATAACTCGCATGGTCCCAACTGTCCAGCAACTGTTCCATGTTTGAAAATTAACAAAGCAGCAAATTACATGTGCATGATAAAAGAGTCTCCAAATGGCAGTGGGTAGCAAACTAGTCTCACAATCTAGTATTACTATAATGGGTTTGATCCTCACTAGGTGGCTAAGTTTATAAATACTAACTTTAAGCTCAAGGAAGTGATGAAAATGACAACCTACATTTTACAGCAGCATTTGTCATGCATCTTTCAAATGGTTTTGGAAATTGACTTTGCTAAATAAGGTTGTATTGATATCATTCTGTTGAGAAATGAAAAGAATGAGAATAACACTATAGATAGTCCCAAACATATTCTGAACTACTTTCTTTATGCCCTGTATTCTTTCAGGATATAGGCGATCATGGCTCTCCACACTTCCTATCTTTCATAGCTCTCAGCAATGTTTTTATTTTCACTATCTTTCTCATTAATTGTTTTATCATCCATTAGCTCATTAGACAGATTATTCACTGTTTGTCTCTTGCCTTCAATATGCCATGTATTTAGAATTCACCAAGCCCTCTTACCTTATTATGTGCCCTACAAATTTTAACGGTACCTAAAATAAGTGAACATGTCATTTTTTTTTTCTATTTTCATTAAAATTCCTTTGTTTTATCCATGGTATTCTCTGCATTCTTCCATAGAACTACATCTCTGTTGCCTCGTCTCTTCTTCATCTGTGAGAAAACTGTACAGCATTCACTGCCATATTAATGGATTGATATTACATAGCAGTTCAACACTCATTTCTTTGTTTCTATTTTTTCTGTTTCTTGAAGACTTTGCTGAAATAGTTTATAAGGTTGGCGCTTATATTCATCATGCATAGAAAAAAATAGAGCAACATCTAAATTGGATGATAACATTGAACCAAGATGGATTGCCACTTATTAGATGACGGTCTGGAAATTAGTGCTTTCAGAGTCTTGAATAATATTTATATATATTAATAGCACTGATTAGTGGAAAAGTTCAGAGCCTTTTAAAGTCTCTTATTTTTGTCACTAGAATTCTTCTATGTGCTGTATCTCTTCAGGACATGGGTGATCATGGCTTTTCAAAACTTCCTATCCCTTTTGGCCCTTAGCAACATTTGTCTCTTTCCAAGATATCTGCCTCCTGTTCTGCCATTCATTCACACAAGCTCATTAGGTAGGTAGCTCACATGTACTGTGAGGGGTAAATTTTCCCAGTCCTCCTTCCCTATGCTATTAAGCTCAACTCACAATGGTGGAATTAAGATCAATCACGGTGGTGTAAAAAAAAGTGAATTTCATGAATTCTTTTAAGCAACCAATTGGATTTCTGACCCTTTGTCCAATATTGTGTTACTAAAGAATTCAGGAGCTACTGTTCCTAACACAAATGACATTCTCAAAAGAGAAACTATACATTTACATTTACATTTCCCAAAAAAACATCTGAAGCTGGTTCCAATCATCTTGTTTGTGCCCTGCAACAACTTCTCAGGCCTCCAATGACATAACGATATCAGAAAGTCAGAAAAGCAATATCCACGATGAAAATAAACAAAGCTTCAAGCCCAGATAACATGCTAGTGGAACTCTGGCAACACAGAAAAAGGACCAACTGTAGGAACCAAATGCCACTATCTGATCCCATTGCTCTGGGAAGCAACCAGTGTTCCTGAAGACTTCAAGAACTACATGATTGTCACCATCTTTAATAAGTGTAATAAGGCACACCCTACCAATTTCACAAGGGTTTCTTTGGTTTCACTTGCTGTTAACATCATCTACTATATCTTACTGTGTTAACTTGTGACTTATCAGAAATTGAACCTGAGACCTTCTCATAACAAATTGTAGGTTGGTTTAATTTAAATAAGACTCTTTCGGACAATCAGGGACAGGCTTGGGATTGTAGTAGGCACTACTTAAGACACACACAAATTTGGTCAGTGGTAAAAAGTCATTTGCTTGGGGGTGGGCAGAGGTGCTAACAGTCTGAGCTATTGCGATATTGCTGTGTCTATTCATGTCACAAAGTTGGTAGCAGAGTGTAGTTCTGGAAAGAAAGAAAAATATGGCTTCAAAAATATTTGCTCTACCTGTCTTGAACCCAGAAAAGTATGATTCCTGGAGGAAAGAAAGGAAGTTTTGGGAGATGCCTACCAGACTTGAAAATGCAAAAAGAGCTCCAACCGTATTTTTATCCTTTACTGGAAAATCATGTGAGGCTATCCTTGAAATAGATACTGAAGTCTTCAACCAGAAGGATGGTATGACAACCCTCTATGCCAAGCTGGATAATTTATTCAGAGTTGATACAAACTTGGCTGCTTTAATGGCATATGAGTCATTTGAAAACTATGCTAGACCCAACGATATCCCCATAAATGACTACCTTATAGAATTTAACCATCTAGTTGCCAAGTTGAATGAATTCAAAATATGTTTGCCAGAACCAGTTTTGAAGAGTGCTAACTTCCCCAACAAAAATGAAAGGCTTGTTAAAGCTACAGTTGAAGACTTGACAGTAGATGCAATGTCAATACAATTGCAGAAAATAATAGCAAGTACAGGTGCCTCCAACAACTTCCAGACAAGATCTAATCCAATAAAATCAAACCACAGGAGGAAGAAACATTTTTTGCCAATAAATTTGGTAGCTGCCAAGTGTCTAAACTCAAAGAGAACAGAAAAAAAGTCAAGTTGGATATGGATACAACATCAAGTCTCCAAATCATAAAGGAAGAGTCAACCCACCTTGACATGATGGTAGGCCCTCTAAATGTGCTGTGGATCATTTAAAAAATTGGGCTAGAGATTGCCAACACTCTGAAGAAGAGATCAACAGTGATGTAAATGAGGCTAATGTCATACTCATGAGCCAGTTAGGTCATGAACCAAAAGTGTCTCAAACAACCCTACTTGGACAGACAATTGGTGCTGTTGTGCTGGATTCCAGCTTTTCATGAACAGACTGTGGTAAGACATGGTACAAGTGTTACCGAGATACTCTGCTTCATGTAATGAGGGATAAAGTTAGGAGGACCAAAGGATGTAGCAAATTCAGGTTTGGCAATGGTGGTGTTTTGCCATCTCTTTTTTTATGTGGAACTGCCTTGTGTGCTTGGTGGTAAAAATGTGAAAATAGGAGTCGACGTGGTTGATTCAGACATTCCAATGTTGTTAAGCAAAGGAGCTATTTAAAAAGCAAGTACAGTGTTGAATTTCTCCAAAGACACTATAAAATTGTTTGGTACCATGCAGAAATTGTCCTGAACAGATTCAGGACACTATTATGTACTCCTAACAAAGGCTACATCACAGAAAGAGTGTGCTGAAGTACTACTCATCAGTGTAAATTTTAAAAAAGTAGAAAGGAAAAGTTGAAAATTGCTGAAAAATTACACTGCCAATTCAGCCTTTAGTTTCAAATTGGCTTCATTGACAAGGAATGCTGGTATAAGAGACTGGGAATTCCATAAAATCCTGGAGGAGTTTCCATCAACATGTGACATTTGTTTAACTTACAAAAAGGCAAATCCCAAACCCATTGTCAGATTCTCTTTAGCCACATGGTTCAATGAGCAGGTTGCGATTAATATTAAAGACATTCAAGGTCATAAGGTGCTCCATATGTTCAATCATGGCACAAGGTATAGTGTTGTGGCTGAAATCCCTAACAAAGAAAGCTCTTTCATTATTAATGCATTTTTAAATATTGGGTTTCTTATTTTGGAACACCAGACTCTTTTTCTGTCAGACAATGGAAGACAGTTTGATAATCAAGAATTTCAAGACATGACTCAAAATCTAAATATGGTTGTAAGAACAACTGCTGCTCAGTCTCCCTGGAGTAATGTGTTATGTGAACATCATAATGCTGTTCTAGGAGATATGGTAATTAAGGCATTGGATGATGTTAAGTGTAATTTTGAGGTGTGGCTCTTGAGTGAGCCATTAGAGGAAAGAATGCATTGCATAATGTGAATATGGATGTGCAGTCCAAATCAATTGTTATTAGGTAGGAACCCAAACATTCCTACACTACTAAATAATAGACCACCCACTCTGAAAGGGATATTCACAAGTGAGCTAGTTGCCAACAATCAAAATGCAATTACATGATGCTAGAAAATCACTTGTTGAAAGTGAGCCTTCTGAATAAGATAAGAGGGGAACCCTGCAACATCAAATACAAGCAGCATTTCTACAAAAATATACCAATGGTGATCTAGTAAATTTCAAGAGAAATGAATCAGAAAAATGGATTGGCCCAGGAACAGTTATTGGATGGGAGGCTAAGCAGGTCCTAGTAAAATATGGAGGAACATATGTAAGAGTACATCCCTGTTGGCTGATGCACCACTTTTAATCAGATCGAACAGTCAGTAGTTAACAATGAATCAGACATTGTTGGAAATCCAGAGGTGGTACATGGAAATGTTACAGACAGTCCAACTCAGGATGACATAGAGGAAGAATCTCTAATGCCAGAAGAGTCTGGTAACTATGTGGATATTAGTCTCCCAACAAATGAAGCATTACCAGAAAAGGTCATGAAACCAGTAAAACAGGTGAATCTACCTAAACCAGGGAAAGTAGTGAATTGCCAAATGACCGACCAGACTGAACTGGATAACCTGAGAATAATCAGTAGAGCTGGAAAAGCCACTGGTTCCAATAAATATTTTGTAAATCTCGTTCAAGAGAACAATAGACCCTTTTGCATTGATTTTGAAAATGCTGTTACTTCTGGGACACTATATCATTTTCATTGTTGGAAGCAACATCAAATACTTCCCTATTCATTGGCAATCTAAGAGAGTTGTCAAAACTACACAAGCAGTAGAGACTCTAGCTTTAGTGGCTCTTACTGAGTCTTGTATATATTACAAAACATTACTTTGTGAAATTCTGTAATTAGATGATTTGTCAAAGATCTCCATAGTCTACAAAACAGATAATTCTGGAGTACATAGTACCACTCATTCAACCAATCTCATTCTTGATAAAAGGTTGAGAGTTGAGACAGCCATCCTCAAAGAAATGCTGGTTGAGAATGAAGTAGAGGAAATCATATGGATTTCCCAAGAATGCCAAGTGATTTATATTCTTACAAAAAGAAGTGTCTCCCCACAAAAATCATGAGATGTTTGGCAAGCCATGAGAGAGAAAAAAGTGGGGGAAATGTAAACTTGTGACTTATCAGGAATTGAACCGTTCTCATAACAAATTGTAGGTTGGTTTAATTTAAATAAGACTGTTTCACCCAATCAGGGACAGGTTTGGGATTGTAGCAAGTACTACTTAAGACATACATAAATTTGTTCAGTGGTAAAAAGCTATTTGCCTGAGGAGGTGCTAACAGTCTGAGCTATTGGATTAACTCTGCCAGTGCTCATTTCATGGATGATATGGTCCATTTGAATAAATTCTTTTTGAATCTCAATGTGAATTTTTCCCTTAATGAGATCCAATCACCAACATCTTCACTGCTGGCAACTGTGAAAGAAAGCTTATGAACAAGAATCACTGCACATGATAGTCTATTAATTTAAAAAGGTATTAAATACCATTACATGATCAACCATCTGCAGTATTGTGTCATGCTTCTGATGTCTCACTTACATGAAGAAATGGTTGGATTAGTTTTACACAAAGAAACACTTACTCCATCTTTCAATATCCCAGCAGGAGGTAAACAAGGATACATTCTTGCATCAGAATCTTCCTATAGAAAATATCTGCACAACAACCTGACCTCACCCTAAGATATCACTACAACAGAAGGTTTATTCATAAGAAATACCACTAAATCCGCAACCAATCGTTGGGATCAAATGAGAAAAAAGTCAACAATGAGGACCCAACATACACCCACTAAAAGAATATTGAAGTCATAAAATATCACAACCTTTAATGGACTTGAGGAAAATCCTTTCTCAGAGTAGGTTGCCAGGCACTAATCTCAAACGAGAAACAAGAATAAATGACATTCAGTGAGTAATATAATAGGATTAATTCAAGGCTATTCTCTAGAAATGTGAGAATTTGCCATCATGGAATGAAGAAATTTGAGACCAAATGAAGATCAGATGCAGAAGCCAAATAAGAAAGCTCTATGCAACTACAAGAAGTACAAATAAAAATCGTAACATCGCTAAACAATTTCTATGCAACCCTTTCAAGGATTGTACTTTGAAATTGTTAAAGAAACCTTTTTAGATCATTTTTTGACGTGCTTATTCTCACCATCAAAACCATTTTGTTTCATTCCTATTTGATTTGATATTTACTTATAGAAACTACTGAAGGACAAATCAAGTTTTGTATTGTCTTCATTTGCTTGACAGATTTATTCATCATTGTATTTTTGTCAAGTCTATCAGAAATGGTAGTGATATGTGAAGTATCAATAATAATAGCACTTGGCTATTGCTTTCAAGATGGACAAAAGAAAAATTCTATCTAGCCTTTTCAGCAAAACAAATAGCTTTGTATAAATATTTGTTTTGAGTGAGTGCTTCAATTGAAAAAAATTAGTGTGATGTGAGAAGTACACACTTGAATTCTACTGTTTGGAAACAATATTATTTGGAGTTACTACAGGAGCTGGAGCAATGACTTGTATTCCTGACCAAGTTGAAGAAAAATTGATTACCTGACTTCAGTTACTACAGAGACTTCAAATAGCATTGTTTCCAAAGTATAGAACTCAAGTGTGTACTTCTCACTTCTATTCTGCAATTCTTTATGTACATGGTTACTCTGGAGTTCAAATGCATTCATCTTCTCAAAAGATACACAGTTTCCTTGATTAGCTTTTGCTATTTTGGTCCCAAATGATACCAAAACCTGACTTTATTTGAAACTGTCGTCTTTTGTGATTGTTAATCATCCTGATTTCCATAGAAATAACTACACGTTTCATGCATGACCAACAAAATCAGTTATTGATGCCCTTCTGTAGTTTTTTTTATACCTTTTAAGCGTACAGCACTAAACTAAAAAAAAATGTGCAGTTAGTGTAACAGATATTGGTATGTAAAGTGGAGTTAGCAAGTTGAGTTCAAATTCCACCCTACCCTCTTGTGTTCATGTTCACACAAATACCCCTGGGAAAGGTATGAATCCATCTCTGCTTCTCCCAATTATTGGTTAATTAGCAGAGTAGACTAGGATCTCAATCTTGGATGGCATTCACTCTAAGATAAGGAAAACTCTGAATTCCGAACTGTGGAATAGGCAATGAGAAGCTACTTCACTATCTTCCACAAGAACGGATGGCAATTTACAGATCATAAAAGAAGAAAATAGTGAACAGTCATGTTTGCATATATTCTGAAGTGACATGGCATTTAAAGAAGTCCTTTTATTTTATTATTTTAACTGTAGTTAACAGAATTGGATTATTTTATGCATAATGTCTAATTCAATCTCTACGAGATGGCTTTTCTTCCAAGTTACAACAGAGAGGGAAGGTAACTCAAATAAAATTTATAATTACAGTAACTTTTAAAAAAATCAAGCTTTTTTTCCTATATGCCGTATCTATATGAACATAATTTTTTCATTGTTTCATTTTCAGGTATATGTCAATGTTTCAATAAAATGTATATGTAGATGTGACACATATGAATATCTATATAATTTGGCTCATCTACTTGTAACATCTATATTATCTACTTGCATGAAGACTTCTTACCGATCAATCAAGAAGTATAATCACTGTAAAGAAATATATATATATATATATATATATATGAATCTGTTTTTAATTTTCATACCTTTTTCTTTTCATTTATACCTGAGTCAATTAAATTTCAGTATAAACCAGAAACACAAATACTTTAGCTGTTAGTTTTCTTTGTTTCTTAGTGCAAAACAGTTTAGCTTTGAATTAAACACTTTCTTTTGAGCATAGTTTTTGATTAAGAATTAGAAACAAGTTAAAAATAGTGGAAATGAAAATAAAGAATAAAAAATGAATAAAGACATTTGACTTCTTTCAAAATCTCAAGTGAGAAAGTGAGAAAGTCCAAAAGATGAAAAGAAAACAGTTCAATATTTATCCCATCCTTTGACATCATAAGAATTTACTGGCTTTCAATGTTTTTTGTTTTTTTTGTTTCAGGTTTGAACATTCACATTCTGTAACGCAACAATAACAAAAAAATTTCTATAGAACTTTTTCTTTTTTTTTTTTTTTTTTTTTTTTTTTCTCAAAAGTGATGGAAAATTTTGGAAATCTCAACAGACATCTTGAAGATATTTTTTACCCAGAAGTGCTAATCAATTTTAGTCAGAATATCTTTTATCATTATCTAACCAATTTCACACCTACATTGAAACCACTAATTTTGTTATCATAATACTGAAATCTGTTGCTTTTAAAGCAGACAATGCTGAATTAAAAGTCAAACAGAGTAGTTAAGAAAATTTCTCTTAACTACCATTGAGTTTAGCTGTTCATTCTTCATCTTAATCTTGTAAATTAAATGAAGTGAAAACCTTTTAGTGCATACTTACATTACTCTATCATTACTGATAAAGCAACACAAATTGACTTGATTCTATTTTGTACATAGAACATTCACTTAGACACAAGAACTTCATATCCAGGCAATTATATCTCTTCTAGGTGAGGAGTAGTATTCTTCACAAGAAAAATCTATTGATGTTTTCAGTAGGAAAAATAAAATCATTATCAATTATATTTTTATGCACTATTATAGTGTATCTATTTATTAAAAGAAAAATTGACATAATAGTTTTATTTTTCTTTAGGAAACCAACAGGTATTTTATTAGTATCTGGAAAAATATCTTTACTTATGTAATTATGTGATGTACAAATTCTTAGACCTTCTGAAAAGCATTTTGATCAAATGCACCAGATTGAATGTACTATTAGCAATTTTAATGCTTAATATTTGAAAGAAGATGCTTTAAGGAGTTTCAGGAAGAATTTGTCATCATTCAATCTTGTATCTTGCCATGTCCATAAAAAAATGAGAATTATTATACTGTCACTTTATCGTATCCATAAAAAAATAAATAAATGAAAATTAATTATAATGTCAAAAATAATTATAACAATTAGAATTATCATTAATTCACTCTTTCTCAATCAATGAGAATTGTCCTCACTTTTCTCCTCTACACATACAAATACATGGCATTCTCACAATTGGACAAGCAGTCAACACAGGCAGTCTGTCAACATGTGCATCAACAAAAATTTAATCTCTTTTTTTTTTTCTTTTTTTTTTTCAGGCCATAATAGTAGTATTTATCTCTTGGCAATCAACAAAACTTCAAGGTAAGAAAACCCCAGACACTTCTTGTATTTTTCTAACTAAATTATCTGGACACTCATTACACACATCTATTAAAAAATAAATATGAGAAAGACTACATACACTTTACTTATCTTTTATTGTTCTGTGAGATTCCAATCCATATTTAATTTACATTTAATCCCAAACTCGCAATTTTACTCAGTATTACTGTCTCTCATCTCTCCAAAACCACATAAAAACAAAATAATGAATAATAATTGTTGTATTGTTTTCACACCTTGCTGTTTCTCATTTTTTTTTTTTTTTGTATATATAAATATTGGGTGGGGGTTATTATTTACTCAAAGTTATAACTCCACTACAATCTGAGTATCACAACCATTCAGCTAGAAAAAGAAGTTTGATGTTAAGGAATTCTTCATCATCAAAACACTGTTGCAAGTTAAAACCATCCAAACAAATAACTTTATAACTGGTGTTAATTTCCATAGACTTATTTAATTTGTGATATTATCAAATTATTTTCAAATGCTAATCTGTAAAATTAGATTGCTAATATGGATACAAACCTCTTACAAATTTTTTACTTAGTTTTCAAATAAAATGTCAATGAAAGTAATCAGAAGATAATTATAAATATGGCAACCATTTCTGCAATGGGCCAGCTGCATAAAATGGGTTATCTAACTGATAAGCAAAGTAAAGATCAAAACTATTTAACCAGATTAATGTTTCTGTTTATTTCTACTTTAAGAAAGTAGATGTTGCTGCTGGTAGACCAGCAAAATAACAGAACTATTAGTAAGGAATCTATGTAACTATAGCCTGACATGTATCTTTTTAGATAAATAAATTCAAATTTACATTATTCAGACTGTTGTCCTCATTTTTATTGTTATATTCACAATGTTTCAGCCATTGTACATTCTGGCCTTCTTCATTTGGAATTTTGGACAGAACCCTTTATTTTGTCCAACAGGATAGATTGTTCTAGACCCACATACCATACCTTTTCTGGATATTTAAGTTTCAGTTATTTCCCTTTAGTAACTTAACTCTTCAAGTTTCAGGCCAAAGTGTACAACAGCTGAAACGTCATGAAAATATGACAATAAAGATGATATTGTAAATAGTGTATATAATTCCTCATCTCAGAAATATAGACAGATATTAAAATAATTTCAAGAAACATTTTCTTTACTCAAGGAATAGCAAGGAATTTACTTTTAATCATTTACATGCCAGCTGCATATGGAAATACATTTGTTTTTACATCTTGAAAAAGGTTTGTCATTTTTTATTTTTCTGAGAGAAACAAAATGTGCACTTGCATTTAAAAAAGAAAAAAAAACAAGTATTTTTGATTAACATGGCTTCTGTGTCATTTTTTTCCAGAAGCTGAAAAAACAATTATGCAGAATCTAACAAGTATTCAGAGTTACAAGAAAAGTAGCTAGATTGACAGAAGATAATTTGATTTCTTAACAGCAATCCAATTAACAAAATATCATGTGTTTGAAACTCTCCATATTACATATGATACAAACTGAAAAAGTTACAAAGTTTTTGTAAATAATACTTAAATTTATTTATGTGGGGGTGCTGAAAATTTATCAAATCCTAACCCACTTGCTAAAATTTAACCTCATATCAAGGGGCTTCTTTATGAGGCTGAGAACTTTTAAACTCTCATGAATGGAAGATTTCATTGGTAACAAAGAAAAGAGTACTGAACTGCTACATGATATCTGTCCTTTATGGCAACAAATGTTGGACGGTCTAATCAAAGACTTGAGGCAACAGAGGTATCGTTCTACAGAAGGATGCTAAGGATACCATGGAGAGGATACAAACAATGAGGAAGCTTATCCTTAGCATCAGGAAGAGGCAGCTGAAATTTCTGGGACATGTAATGAAAAAGGAGGGCTTAGAGAATCTGATACTATATTTCAGTTTCCATAACACTGTAAGTATTATTTTTCCCCCAAGTAGAGCTTGTGTTATTAAAGTTCCTAGTTGTAATCAAACTTGGACCCCAAACCCAGTTTTTTGGGTTCAGGGGTAGTATGCACTGGCCCTGAGAACAAGCAATAAAGTGAAACTGCACAGTTGCATATTAACTGTACAAGATTTGAAGATCATAACACTTTCAATGCATCTACATCTCAGGAAATTGTATTCATTTTTATTATAACATTGTTTTTCAAGTCCAAAGTATATTTATGAAGATTCTAATGCCACAAGTGCATTGAAGTATCTCAAAATAATCTTGCCTATCACTCAGCCTGTACTGCTTCTGTTTATTGAACGTTTATAGGCTTAATTAATTAAGTTTACAAACATCTGATATTTACTTTAACTTTGTCCTTATCGAAATTATACAGGATGTCCATAGAGTCTATTTACAATTAAAAAATTTATAACGAAAGCAAATGAACAAACAAATATGTGGAAATTGTTACAAAATGAGGAATAAATATTGAAGATTATTTAAACTAATTTAATGCACCTATTTATAGGCACCATTAGTTGCACAAAACACATCAAGATGGTACTCGATTTCTTAGTATGCTTGCTGTAGCATAGCCTCAACAATGGAGGCAATGGCATCAGTGATATTTTGTTTTAGATCAGTGATGTCACATATCTTTAATATAACCCCATAGAAAGAAATTCAGGGGAGTGATATCTGGTGAATGACGTGGCAAGAGAATTGGGCCATCTCTTCCAATCCACCAATCTGGAAATGTTTGATTGAAGAAGCTATGAACATGCAGTTCCCAACATGGTGGTGCATCATCTTGCTGGAAAATGTAGTTGTGGTGGCACATCAATTGCTTTTGTAATCATTTTTTTTTTTAATTTTAAAGAGTCTGTATTATAACTAACCAAATTGAATTAGATAATATAAATAATTGCACACACAATGTCAAATTTTATTATCTCAGTGTTTTTTGCAATATAATTTGAACCAGTTAAAATTTATAGGATATACTTACATTGATATACTAAGTGTGTCTGGGAAATTGATCTGATAACACCTGTTTTATTTTGTTTTTTCTTTTCATTTTCAGAATCACACATAGCCAAATAAACTATTGCTAAATAGTTTATTTGGCCTTTGATTTTATTTTTTATCACAAGAGTTGTTCATTATATTGCAAACAAATCCATATAACAGGAAAATTATTGGTATTTAATTTTTAATTTCAAATATATAAAAATGTTGCTCTGCGACATAAGAAAGATAAAATCTTAAAAGAGAAACAAGATATTATAAAATTATTGAATGAATGGAAGATCAGTGAAAATTGCAAAAATTGTTAAGAGATCATAGAACAATCAAGGAAGAAATGAAAAACTTTGGCAAGAGCAAAAAATTGGCTTTAAGAATGTCACAAAGAGATTTGAGAAAATTGAAAAGGATAATGTTTAAAAAAAAGTGTTGCAAATCTAAAAAGAGAGAAAGGATCCAAAATGTTAAGACAACAACTGGAGTGGGTGGAGTGATGTCTTGTTTTGAAGGCAATAAAAGTATAAGACCTTTTAAAATTATTGATAATGGCAAGGTATATGCAGAGAATTCTGAGACAAAAATGTTTTTTAAGTGCTACAGGCAACACCCAAAAAGCTTTAGGCTAAAGTGTATATTAGAGCAAAATTATAAACCTTTATATGCTACAAAGCTGAATGATGCCCACCTTGCCAAAAAAGGTTTTAATAATACCAAATTAATAAAATGATACCTAGTTTCTCCACATATCAATCCAAAAATCATAAAGGATCTCTAGAAAGCAATAAAATCTGCTGCAAATAATGTTAAAATTAAGACAGAAGAAAAAATAACAAAACCAATTAATAAAAGGCTGACAGTTATACAATGTCAAGGAATCAAAATTAGCATAAAAATTCATAAGATAAAGATTTATTCAAGTATATAGAATATTGTGTACATAAAATATATATTTATATGAGCTATCTCTTTTGAACTTATTTATAAATAAAAATATATGTTGCACTTTCTTTGCCATTGAGATACACCCCCACCCCCACGCCAAAAAAGTTATCAATATTTTAAATAAGGATGGATATTATCAGCTGCAAGTGGCAGGATATATTACTCATCTAAATATACCTTGAAAATTTTACAATTATTGTGAAAATTTTCTAAATAAAATTTGAGTTGTGTGTGTGTATATATATATATATATATATATATATATATATATATATATATATTTATATATGATTGGTTTGGTTTATTGTTTTACAATATATCAATAAGTTATTAATCAATAAGTTATTAATCAATAAGTTATTTCATGCCAGTAATTTTTTTAGTTTGTAGATCAGGTTTTATTGACATATTTTTGTAAAGAGAGTCTTTTTGTCAAGAGTCAAATCTATAAATGTAATATTTTCCTTTTTTTCAAAAATGTATTGCTGGTATTTTTCCTATAAAAATCTATTTTTTTGACCCCAGTTTGTGGGTTAACTATTTGTCCATAACTGGGTCAGGGTGTACTGGAGAACAACAGCTGTTAAAAGGACAAAGCTTTGAAGATGATATTTTAATATTTTTTGTTTTGATTTCTCTAAATACATTAAATATTGAAATTGCAAATTGATAATCCTTAGGAAACAATACATAAAATTTTGTTGAAATGATAATTTTGAATGATTAAATCTGATATCGCACATCATCCTTATGTACATATATATTTACAACCAAGATTAAAATTTAAACAAAGTTTTACAGAATGTGTTGGCTAGAACAAATGGCAAAATGATAACTGTAGCGAATGTAATTTCAGCCCACACCATACTCGTCAGAAGTTTGACCTAAACTGAAGCAAAATGTGATTCATGTGGCTGAACACTTGATTTTTACTTTTTCCAATATGGTTTTAGCCACATGGATGTAAAATCTTGGCAGTGATGTATTGTCTTTTGTAAGTTTTGATATAAGGCTGAAAAAAACACAAAAATGTGGAGTATGGTGGTGGTAGTAGAGAAGTCAAGAGCTTTGATGCTTCTCCAAATCTACCCCTCCTAGATTCCTGTGTGTGCTCATAGTTTCAGCAGGAATACAAGCTATGCATGTGGAGATGATAGATACTTAGGTAACCTATTGAAATTGTAGCAGAAAATCACAATCTACATATAGCTAGAGATATCAAATGAAAGCCAAATTTATACAATTATTAGAAAAGATATATATCTAACTACACACCAATGTTTGTCTAGCTAAGTCACACATACACTGTACTCTACTCAAAACAAATTTAAAACAAACACAAATATCCCAGAGTGCTAGCCATTATCGAAGTGACTCTCACTTGCTACAGATGTTTACAATTATGTTCATGCATTTACCTTATATAGGCTATGAGGGAATCCAGACAAGGCAGAGAGAGAGAGACTTCACACACACACACACACACACACAAACCATAAAGACTACCCAACCAAAAATTAATGTAATTGATAGTTGTGAATTTTTTGTAAATGTGCATGAAACATGCTCTATTATAGTCAATTTAAAATTAACTTTTACGAGTATGTAAGGGAGGTAACTTAATTTATAATTTTTTTATTATTAATGTTTAGATTATTCAAACTTCTGAGACAAAAATGTTTTTCCCAATATGTCTACGGATCTTAGTGTTGAACTTACCGTCCTTTGTCAAGACATTTATTTTCTTTATATGATTTTTCACTACAACTTCAAGGCAATACCAACTTCTACATATGCAGTAGAATCTTAAGATGAACTCTCTAATTATTTTTACATACTTGAATAAAGATATGCTGCTTATATATATATATATATATATATAGAGAGAGAGAGAGAGAGAGAAAGAGAGACTTCAAATTACTTCTTTATGTGCTCTGTCCTGATTATAGCTCTCTACAACTTCCTGTCCTTTGTAGCTCTTAATAAATTCTGTCTTTCTGTTATTTTTCCTAAACCCTGTTCCACCATCCATTTCCTCTGACTCACTAAGTAGGTTATGCATTGTTTTCCTCTGTTGCTCTTGCCTTCAATCTGTCCCATGAGTATCAGATTTTCTGAACCCTTTTTTCTCATCACATGTCCCAGAAATTTCAACTGTCGCTTCCTGATGTTAAGTATGTTTCCTTTTTGTTTCCATTTTCTATAAACCTTGTCATTGCCCACGGCTTTGTCCATGGTATCATCAGCATCCTTCTGTAGAACCACATTTCTGTTGCTTCAAGTCACTTCTTAATCTTTGAAGAGATTGTCCAGCATTCACTGCCATACAGAAGGACAGATATCATATAACAGTTCAGTTCTCTTTTCTTGTTTCTAATAAAACAAATATTAAGAAAGAATAACAAAAATATTTACAATTACCATAAAGAAGTAAATCAAAATTCAATGTGAATAAAATAAAACACTAAGAACAACACGTTATACATGTTAACTATATATGACAAAGTGAAAAAGATTTTTTTGTCATGTATTTCATGCTTTAGGACTTCATCAGACTAAATTTGTTATGCTGCTGTGACTACACATGTTCACAAACCAGGGATGCTGGTAATTTTAAATTTTATTTTTATTTTTTTTTAAACTAGTGAATTATAGTGAATTGTCACAATAAGCTAAAACTTGAAGGAGGAATTTTACTCAATCACCTGTGATAATTGTCACAAAAATTACATAGGAGAAATCTCAAGGACTCTAAATAACAGATTATATAAACGCAAAAGAGACATTTTACAAAACAATACATCAAATGCATTGGTTGCCAACCGTAATGAGGCCGACCACATTTTTGTCATAAAAACTGCTACTTTAGGGAATGACTTGATCACAAGGTCATCTACAGTAAATTTGTGTTGCAACATTTCACCATTCCTGGCAGAACTTCTATTATTACAGGGTGGGATATCTACTAACAAAAGTGATGAAAAGAAAAACAATCTAAATGAAATAGGCTATATTAAAAATGAAAAATTCTTAAATTTCCAGCATCCCTGGTTTGTGCACATGTGTAGTCGCCCCAACATAACAAATTTAGTCCAATGAAATCCTAAAGGACAAAACGCAACACAAAACTTTTTCCAGTTTGTTATACATTTTTCCCCCTATCTTGTTCCTGATATATAAAATTATATTTCTTTATCCTATATGTTAACTATATTATCATTCAGGCTTAAAAACAACGACTGGTTATAGAGGCTGGAAGGTCTTTATATATATATATATATATATATATATATATATATATATATATAATTTCAATTAAAAGGTGCAAATATAATTTATAAATTCATGAATCATTCATACAAAAAACAAATATAGAGGTTAATGATTTGAATGGCGAGAATACTTTGTCGCAAACAATATAAATAAGATGAAGTATTCTTGCCATTTAAATCATTAACCTCTATATTTGTTTTTTGTATGAATGATTCATGAATATATATATATATATATATATATATATATATATATATATATATATATATATAGTCTTTAAGGCTTTTAGGTGGAAATCTGAATGAGCTCTCCTCATTAATGAGGGTGTCTTGGCTATAGGACTGGGCAAATTGATTGTTATTTAACAAATGCTAAGTTATCTCTGATCCAAATGTATTGATGCACCTACATATAGTATCCCAATTTTTTTTTTTTGAATTCTTTTACTTCATCTTTTTATTCAACCTTATTTTTTACTTTCTCTTTCATCTTAATTGCTTCACAGTCCTACCATCATTAGCACTAAGTGGGGTTTTATTTTTCTCCCCACCTTTACTAGTAAATATCATCAATTAAAACAGCCCCTTTTTTATAGTGGCTTTATATGGTCATGCCCTTGGTCATAAATTTATAGAGTTTTATTCCCTTTGGGGAGCTTTCAGTTGTAAAGCTTAGTTTCTATGAAGGGTTCTAAGAATAGAGAGAATAGATGACCGTAACCATCATCACCAACTAATTTAACTACACCTTGTTGTAGATTGTTAGAACTCCCACTTTTCAATGAAAATGGACAGCCACCATTCAAATGATACAAACTGGTTCAATTGTAGACAGGCTATATGCATCCTCTTCTGAGACAAAAGTCATAAAAGTATTTCCTGGCCAATCAGAAAAGATCCAAGCAGCTTCAACCAACACTTTGTTTTCTTAGGCATTCCAACACTATATAAACCACCATCAATTCACCTCTGTAGCAGAAGGCTCATCAAAACTACAACAGTTTTTCATCAGTTTCTCACCAATTTTGGCTGGCGTCCCAGCCAAAATTGGTGAGGGAATTGAATACAGCTATCCACTGAAGCCCAATATCAATGACCAAAGACACCCACAGATCCTAGATGTCTGATGTTAATAGCAGCAGCTGAGGCCACTATGCAATGAAAATCTCTACTCTAACTACCTGATCTTTCTTTTTATGTTCCATGTCCTTTCAGGATGTAGGCAATCATAGCTCTCCACCTCCCTCTATCCCTTGCAGCACTCAGCATGTTCCTTCCCTTGGCTTCCTCCTCCAGAACACGTTCTGTCATTCACTGGCTCAAGCTCATCAGGCGTTACATGCTGCTTTCTGTTGTCTCTCCTTCCCTCTAATCAACCCATGAGTATCAGATTCTCCAGGCCCTCCTTCCTCATTATGTGTCCCAGAAACTTCAGCTGCCTCTTCCTGATATTAAGTATAAGCCTCCTCCTTCTTTGTCAAACCTTGTTAACAGTTATGTGAGTGGGGTAGGAAAATTTCTTTTAGGTACCAAAGTGTATATGGATAACATAGCATCTACTAAATACAGGAGTATTCTGCTATTTGTAGAAAAACAATATACTTGAGATTCCAAATGCAATTTATCACTTCAACTTTGCAGCCACAAAATAATATTCCCATTATATCATTCCTATAACTCTTTAAAAGAAATATCCATGTTTTATTTGATTCTAGAATTCTAAGTATGGCATAATCTATAATTATGAGGCTTACCTAACACTTTAACCCAATAGCTAAACTGAATAAAATGTCTGAACCTTTTATCCTTCTCATAAAAAAATAGTTTTCCATCAAAGAAATAGAAAATTGATTACATTTGCAAAAGAAAAAGAGTAACAAAAAGTGTAAGAATTTAACAATAAACATGTTATTGTTCTATAAATAAAGGTACTTAGTGTTGTTTTTAACAAGAATTAAAGTCAATAGTAAAAATAAATCAATGTAAATGAAATGATTGAACAAGGATACAACTCCAGCAGCAGGTGAAATTCTGTAAATAAGTTTTTGATCAGTAATTTGATACTTTAGTAAAATTAATAAAGTTTTGATATCAATTATTTCTTCGTTATATAAAAACATCCACATTTATAGTTCAACATTTTGCGATTTTCTGAGATGCTTCATGTAGCCTTTTCAATATTTTTATGCTTTTTGGATTAAAGAATTCCTGTTAGTTGTTGACACATTTTAACCCATCAATGCCTATTGACCCATTTTTCATTTCTGGTGCAGACATTAATGGGTTATAGGTAGAAACCTATAATTAATACTGTATTTTTATACACCTATAATAAATACTAGAATTTTTTTATAAATCTATGATTATTTTTGTTAATTACCATATTCATTCAGGGCATATGCGATTCTGAGTCTCTATAGATTCCTTATCTTTATGATTTGAGAATTGCCATGACTTCTTAGAAATGATAGTAGAGTGGTTTCTAGTTTCTTTTTCCACAGTCATGAATTCTGATTAAACTCCTAGACTAGCTGACATTCAAGGCTATTTAACCAATAGTTAGAGGATAACAGTTCATGCTTTTCCCAAAATTATTTGTGTGAAAGTGAATTATAATTAATACCAAATTATTTTAGAAACTTCTTTTGTGAAATACAACAGTTTGATGCTTTGGCACACATCATCAGTGATGTTTTTTAGCTGAGGATCATTAAGGGATTCAGGTCTTTCAACATCATTATACCCCCTTTCCACACTGACCTAGCCAATACTGATTGGATATTGATTGTGTGCCACCTGTCAGCTACAACAGGTATCAATATGCATGCAACACACTGTGACCCCTATGGCATTTTATAGTCTAATCATGAACAACTTTTGGTAAATCAATTTCTGCACTCTCCTATAAAAAATACAGTAACCGTTTCATTTCTCACAGGGCAGCACTCTTCATTTGAAGTGTTAAGTATTAATCTTTCATTTCACACATATAAATAACCAATTCTGTCTAATGCTAATTCCATTTTATCCTGTGTTCATTGGTGCTAATCATTCAATCAAAAAAAACAAAAACAAAAAAGAATGTGATAGTGACAGTGACATGCAAGGGTTTGATGAGGTTTGGTGATGTTCAGGGCCAACTTCTTGACTGTATGTCCCTAAGACTCAAGTAAGAGGCAGGGCCTGTAGTAATTTGAAAAAGGAAGACATTTTAAATATGTAAAAACAAATTAAATATAAACTAAATTTTGATTTTACTCTTTGATTGAATGCCGTCCTGAAATTGGATGCCCAGTGTCGTCACACTCTCTACCCCCGACCTTCTGTATGCTTCTGCCTGGTGAGACTTAATTCCAGATTTTTGTTTTAATTTTTAATATTAATATTGGATTTTATGGTCAGTATTAAAGGAGTAATAATTAAAGAGAAGACATGTTTAGGGAATGTGTCATTGTAAGAATAACTACAAGAATCTTGAATAAATATTTCTCTGTGGGTCAAATAACTATATTTACCTTTTTTTTCATTACTACTCTTCTCTTTTACTTATACTTTATTTGGGTATTCTGTAATCATTATAATCCTTTCCCAACTTAAAATCTGAAAGAAAGCTTTTTAATTCTGTATATACAATTTTTCTCTATGTTTTTAATTGCTTTACTATAGCAACCTTGAGGCCCTGGATCGTGCTCACTCCTCAAGCATTGAGTCCATGCTCATTAAGGCCCAACTCCAATGGGTGGGGCATGTCATCCGCATGGAGGAGCACTGCTTGCCAAGACGTCTGCTGTACGGAGAGCTCCTGCACAGCAAGAGAAAACAAGGCCATCCAAAGAAGCACTACAAAGACACTGTGAAAGCAAATTTCCAGGGGTGCACGCTCAAGTCCAGAGAACTAGAAGAGTGCTCCAGTGATCGACCACGTTGGCGAATCACAATTCATGATGCTGCTATCACTTTTGAGGATGCTCGACACCAGAAACTTACCGCTGCCAAAAATCAACACCACAGAGCATTGTCAGCAATGATTGTGACAAGAGACTTTCAATTCTCCCACTGTTCCAGACTCTGCACCTCCAGCTTGGGGTTGCAGAGCAACCTCCAAGTTCACAGATGAGAGGCAGATACAACACATCACCTTCAAAGTCAAAAGACAAACAACTATACACACATCAAAATTATCAACTAAACATTAACAATGATTTTGAAAGCAGTTCTTAACTCAGACAATGTAAAATAAGTTTACAATCTGACTTCACATGATTTGTTGTCCAGAACTTAAACCAATATTATCCTGTCATAGTGATTGAAAAATTTGAGCATCAGTTTTATATTCTTAGAAAACGTCTTGTGTGTGTAGAGGCCAGAAGAGTAGACACATCATACAATTTCAGATATAAATCAATAAGAATGATTCAGACAAATCAATGAACAAGAGTCAAAATTTGATTTGTTGGCAGTTTTCATTGGTGAAACTTTGAAATAAAATTGTAATCAGTTGTTACTTGAACCAAAGATTTAAAAGAAAACAATAGAAAAATTAGAAGTGTCTAGTTTTAGAATTTGTATCAGTGTCTGCTTGTTTTCAGTTTAGGTGGAAACATTAACTAATCTATTCAATAAGCAAAGCTAATGAATAACACTGTATATATTATTAATATGCTTATACTTACTTATATATGTGTGTGTGTGTGTCAGATCTTCATAAAAAAGTGAATGAGGTTGTCAAACTGATAGGATCTGACAACCTCATTCGCTTTTTATCTTTGTGTCATATGTGACACTTCAGTTCCACTAGTAACCTGCATACAAGTCCACATATTGTGCAACAGAGAGTATCTCGAGACATAGCAACAGGAATATTTGCTGATGCTTTTTGCCATTGTCTTTTGTCTTTTAGTTGGCCAATATATCTGATTTTGAATTTATAAGTATATAGTATTAGGCACATTACCATCTGAGAGGTTTCTCTTTAGCTTGTCTTTATAACTGAGCCATGGCCATCCAACAGTCCTTTGTCTACTTTCATGCTAACTACATATGAGGAATTTTGGTATTCTGTCATCACTCATACTTGCAATATAACCAGCCCAGCCCAGAAGTTGTGACTGTATATATATATATATATATATATATATATATATATATATATATATATATACACAAACTAGATTATCAACTACAGAATAACAGTTTCAGATGGTATTGGGAGTAAATACAGTTTCAAATAATTTTACAACAAATCTAATCTTGTACCACAGATTGCAAATGTCTGCTTACAAATATCTACTAATGCAAGATGTGTGTAATACTTTTAAATTCCTAAGATGAACTAAATATATATAATTACAAACTGGAAAAGTTATTCAACTACATGTTTCACCATTTATAGTAGGTGCCCTCAAGCTAGAATGAGAGACAAATCTGTGTGTGAAAAAGCTTATTAGAATAATATTAAGAAGATATTGTAGCCAGAGAGTTGATATTTTTTGTACTAAAGCCACTAATGTTCACTAAGTTTGATATTTAGTCCATTCTGAACAGTCTTTTTCTCTCTACATTCATATGCCACATTGTGCTACCAATATTTTTGCAATGATAGGTGATACTGTATATGAACCAAGTCTAAGACCTTAGATAATTGTCTCACATCACTGCAAAAATATTGGTAGCACAATGTGGAATAAAAACTAACAGAAAAAAGGGATCTACTGAGAGTGAGCTAAATTTTAAATCCAGCAGACATTGATGACTTCAGTATGAAAAACACCAACTCTCTGGCCACAATATCTGACAAGGATCTTTATTATCTCTCCGCTATATTCCAACACCCTTTACTCAGACATGAGTTTGTCTCTCATTGCAGCCTGAGGATACCTACTACAAGTGGTGAAACGAATAGTTTTTCTACTTTGTTTTATTATTACTTTTGTTCAGATATTATTTTTACATCCTACTAACATAATACCCATATTACATAGATATACCTAATTTTATATTATATATATATATATATATATATATGTGTATGTGTGTGTGTGTGTGTGTGTGCATGTTATTTCACAATATGACTATTATTACAATATACCTCACTATTGATTAATTATTAATGATTTTGCCAGAATGGAAAAACTATCTATGCTAATCAGTGATGATAGATATCGTCCAATGCCCAAAAGATGCACTGTAGAATTACCATCACTCCTGTGTACAAGATTGTGGCTTATGGAAAGCTAAATATTTTATTGGCAGCTTCCCATCAGTTTTCAACATATAGCACAAATTACAATGAAGCAGATATATTTTCTCCTTTAAAGATTAAATTTTTTCTAACAATTTTCAATGCCATTCTTCTATGAGATTCATTCACTTTGGTAGTGCACTGTCAGTATGTGTGCATGGGTGTATTACTCCAAAAGTAATGTCTTCTAGCTTATCATGTTAGGCCATGTTGGTGATATGGCATTTAGGTTTAAACCTTGACCTGATTAACCCATAATTATTTGGCTTTGTTACAGATAGTTGCTGAGTGTCGGTTTGGCAAAATGTCATCCCATAATATCATCTGTAAAGCAGATGTGTATCATCTATGAAGAAAAAATTGCACTTATTAACACATACAGAAAATTTACAGAAATGAAACAGTGGATCTGAGCACAGCTGATAGCTAATGCATTCTAGCAGTAGTGATATTAATGTGTGGGACAAATCACATTTCAGTTGGGTCTGTCAAGCTGTCAATGGTGTATATGAAAAATAGTGTTTTATAGCTGAAAACTTGCTCTATCCAGCAGTATTATAGTGCTCTTTGCATCTGTTGAAATCGCTATTTTTAAATCTTTTGTATCAATTTTCAAATGTGTGTGCATATTTAGAAGACAATTTGGAATAATTTTTACCTTCATAGTGTTTGCCAATAACTGGTGTCATAGGAAAAAAAATTCAAAATCGCTTTATAGATATCTTGTTATTATTTACACTATTTATATTCAGACTATTGTCCTCATCCTTGTTTTTATCGTAACATTTAGATCATTGTGACCTCTAGCCTTCCTCATGTGCATATCAATCTAAGTAACTTACAGGGAATTCCAAACTGAACCCTTTATTTAATCTACGCTCTCATTCAACTGCTCATGTCTAGGGATATCGTATAGTTCTTATTTTATTTAGTACTGTTCAGTTATTGCTCACCTGTTTACAACCAGAATGCAAGGACACACTACCTAACATAGGGATTGAACTCACAACTACTATGTCACCAAATTCACAAACCAATACTTTTACTCACTAGGCCATTGTTCAGAATTCCCTGTAGGTTATCCAGATTGATAGAAAGGCCAGAGGGCACAATGGCCAAAATGTGATAAAATCAATGAATGTGAGGACAATAGTCTGAATACAAATAATATAAATAGAGTAAATAATGATAACTCTTCATCCCAAATTCATCATCAAATTCAGACAAAAAATATCCTGTGATATCTTCTAGAATAACCATTTTTCTTAAAGATTAAAGAGGAAAAAAAATAATTCTTTTTTTGCCAGGCTAGAACCCAGTGATCATATCTAATTTTCAATCAAGTTTTTCCCTTTTTCAAATTTCCTTTATAAAATGTTTCCAGTCAAATAGTCTTTATCAAAATCTATTAGATGCTGTAGTTTTATGAAATCTTTTTATTGACTCTATATAAATAAAAATATTTCTGATTGGTTTAGTTTGTTTTGTTTGACAGCATATCAACACCTCAATAGGTTATTTAATGGCAACAATTTTTATTGCTGGTAATATTTTTTCTTTCAAAAATGTATTGCTGGTAATATTTTTTCCAAAAATATATTGCTGGTAATAATTTGCTTGATATTAAAACTTATTTTTACACTTTCATCGTGTTCTGACCCCAGTTTAAGGGTTAACTTTTTCCCCAAAGCTGAGGCCCTAACAGGTGCTACCACCCCAGGTCAGGGTTGACCTAGGAACACCAGCAATTAGGTGGTTCCACGCTCTTCAAAACCTACTGATCAGAGGCTTTGCTGTTGGACTTAGTCAATCGTCTTACCCAGGATATGCAGATGTAGTTTATCGTCATACCCAGCACAAAAACATTTCTGAAACTACTTTTCCATTTATTGTTTTTTTCCTATGCCCATTGACTTAGTAGTGTTCTTTGTTCTTTCAATATGGTTGATTATAGCTTCACTTATAGCTGCATTAAATATTCAAGGAGGTTTTTTCCACTCCCTTTACCATGATTTTATGTCTTATTAATTTGCATACATAAATGGAAAAATGTACACATTTTCAACAAAAAGGTTCTAAGTATATAATTTGTAAAAAGACATAAATATTTCATGATGTTTTTTGAAAGTTCATATTAAAAAAAGACACTTTTTAAATAGCTTTTCAAATGTTAATATTCTCTTTTTCATGAAACAAAAATGGAAAAAGACAATTTAAAAAGCAAATGACCCCAGACAAAAATGATCTAAGAGTAGATTATACAAATAACAATCATATTTTTTTATATTTTGTTTTCTAGTAGAGAACACTTTTCAAAGTCATGTATATTGAATATTTAAGCAACCTTTAAATTTACACTGTTTTCATGAAACTGTTTATATTCACATTACTTTTGTAATTTTTATATAATTGTATATAAGGATTTTATTACTTGATCACATCAAACATTTCTTATATATTATTGTTATTAAATTTAACAAAACCTGCTTAAATGACGATTGCTCCTTAAGCATTTATGGCCATATCATGTTGAAACACCAGTTCATGTACAATCACCGAGGTTAAGCAACATTGAGCTTGGTCAATATCTAGATGGTTGATCACTTGGAAATATCAGGTGCTCTAAGCTTGGATGTGCAAATGGTGTAATGCATAATGGCTTGGAATTGTTAATCAGAGAGATAAGTTTCAATTCCAGTTGGGTTCATTATTTTATGAGTAAATACCTATGGGAACGATATAAATCTACCTTTTCTCCCCCAGCTATGGCTTAATTAATAAGACTTATATTGCTAAAACATTATTACCTCAAAAAGCTTCCTACAATGTGAAAGTATTTTCTAAATTTAAAAAATCTGCAAAACCCTAAGCATACTATGTTTAAAAATATAATAATAATAATAATTGCTTATTTCCTTGTGTGTTCATCTGCTAGGATGGCTTGCTAATCCCTGTTGCATATGTCTGCTCAGGCACATTTCTGTTTCTTCAATACACGTAAAGCTGGCCTGTAATTTATACTTCTACTTCTAGTATGCAGAATGGAGTCTAGTTACTGGGGGAGAGTGTACAATCAGGCATTATCAGTAATTGATAATCATCAATATGCTCAAACCTTCAGTCACAATAACTTGTGACTTCATACTAACATAACAATCAACAACTTCTACATCATTTTGTCAACTCAATTTCCCTCACAATGCTTGAAACCACCTGCAGTAAAGTTTGCAAGCACCTTTTCAATGGTGTCATATACTTGTATTGTCTCCCAGGTTATCATGAACTCATCTCTCCTTGGTGAGAGTTGAACCCAAGCCTCATGGTCAGAATGTTAACATTCTAACCATTCAGCCACATAGCTAAAGATATTTAATAATAATAATGTTCAGTTTTATTTTATTTCATTTATTAACTATATAACAGCAACCATCAGGAATCTGTCTTGAGACACCAGCCTATAAATGTTATGCTGAGTTTCGCACCAACTGCAATCAGACTTTTAAGATCTTATTATAATCTATATTCTTGATTGTTGCTATTATTACAACTCTGTCTTGATTTGGTTTCCAATTTCAGGTTTCATTATTCTATAGGTATATTGTTAGTTTGTTTTTTATTAAGGTAGATGGTTTTTCCTTTTTTTAGGCTTCTATTGGTTAGGTTTGTTCTTTTTACTTTTCCTTCATCTTTTAGCTAATTTATTCTCTCTCTCACTATATACATATATATATATATGTGTGTGTGTGTGTGTATATATATATATATATATATATATATATATATATATATATATAATTAGTAAATGCTAAACATTTCAAATACCTTAGTGTATGGAGCAGTTATAAAGGGTGCACTATGGGTAATTTTCAGCCAACAACTCAGGCTGCTACAAAACCAAAACATTAACCTAATTGTTTCATTACTCCTGATTGTTTTTATCATTACAGTTCTGTCTTTGTTTGATTTCCCATTTCAAGTTCTTTTATTCTATAAACATTCAAGAGTGTTAAGGTAGGTGGCCATTCATTTTTCTTTTTTTTTTTTTTTTGTAGTCTTTATATTTTTGGGATTTATTAGAGGTATTTTCCCTTCACTTCTGATTTATCCCCCAACACACACATTAAATTTTATATATATATATATATATATATATATATATATATATATATATACACACACACACACACACAAGTATAGGATTGGTGTATATGGAATAAATTCCAACAACCAAAAAAAACTATTCTTAAAAGAGTGCTCAATACAGAGTAGAGCAAATGTAATTATTTGTTTGAAAATTATAACATAAATATGTTATAAAATCACTACAAAAATAGCCATTTTGTTTCAACATTTCTGGTGTCTTATCAAGTGATGGTGTTAATTGTCTTTAACACCATCACTTGATAAGACACCAGAAATGTTGAAACAAAATGGCTATTTTTGTAGTGATTTTATAACATATTTATGTTATAATTTTTGAATAAATAATTATATATATATATATATATATATATATATATATATATATATATATATAATGTGTGTATAAAAAATTTTGTTTATAAAAATATATCTGTAAAGACAATATAAATAAAAGAAAATCTTTTTATGCCAACACATTTCATTTTTGAGGAACTTTAAGTCAAGTGTGAAAATTTTATTTTATAATGTGTAGTTATACATAGGAATAACATGGAAAAAATATAATTGTCAGCAAATTTTTAATTGGAGAATGCTATAAAACATTCTTAAAACTTACTGTGTAAGGAAAGGTAAACTATAAACTATAATGAATGTTAAATGACATATATTTTCAGCAAAATTGGGTTAATGTTGTTGTCATTGTTGTAATTATTATTTATTTATTTTTATGCATTTTTATTTTTTATTTTTATTTTCTTTTGTTACCTATTTATTTTTCATATTTAAGGTCATGAATTAACTGTTTTGTTTTTAAATATTTTATGCTCCAGTATATAAATAGGTTAGTTTGAGATAGGAGCATTTCTTTAAAAGATGGAGATATTTCCACGAATCCAAAGTTTAAGTTAACATTTTGGCAAAAATCGATAATTACACTTTCAAGAGACTTTCATCTAAATTTGTATTTATTTTTATATATATATATATATATATATATATATATATATATATATATATATATATACCAATAACAACAACATTAACCCACTTTTGTTTAATAGGCTGAAAAATTTTTTCACTTAGTGTCCTCCAATCGACCTTTCCTTAAACCTTAAGTTTTAGAATATTTTAGAGTGTTCCCATTATTTCAAATTTGAAAATTTCCTTGCCTTGATAAATTTGACTTGTTAAATAAACATTATTATAATGTATGGCATTCCAAAAATTACAATAAAAACATTTACAGGTTCTAGTTATTTTTAATATTTTCCATTTTACCTAAGAATTTTGTAAACTTCTTTTAAGTGGCAAAAATATTTATTTTTTTCTAAATATTTTTGGCACTTAAAAGAAGTTAACAAAACTCCTATAGTAAAATGAAAAATATTAAAAATAACTAGAACCTGTAAATCCTTACATAATCCATGTCCCTATGTTTGCAAGAAAAATTACATATTATAAAGTTTCCTAACAATAAAAACCTGTTAAACCAAAGAAATGAATTAACAGTGATATGTTGCTATTATCTACCTTTTAGCTTAAAATATAGTTAAAAAAAATTTTTTCATAAATAATTATCTATTATAATTGTATAATCATTATTTTATTAGTATAATAAATAATGTCCACCCAACATTTATTTGATTTATTCAAGTATAATATTGCCATATTTTACTGTCTATTCAGTATCATTAACAACCTATATAGTTGTTTGCACATTTTTAATTTTACCTATTGGCCCCTTTAAGAAGCTTCCTGAGTATATTAAAAAATATATTTTTTTTAAATTTTTTTTAAAAATTCATTTCTAATAAATTTATGTCTACTTCAACAAATCAGCAAATTATATTTGGATACACCAATAATATTTTTGTCACTAAAATTGTTCCTTAGTATCATTGAATGACATGTTCAAGCATCAGTTTTTTTAACATGTAATAATAACCCACTCACCTCCACTCTCTGACCTTATTTTTATATTTTAGCATAGACCTGATGTTCATTAGTTAATCTAGATATACCCATAAGTATATTTTAATTCTAACCTTATGCCTCCCATCCTTTAACTTACGAAGAGGGAATGATTTGTTTTTTAAATTTCCCTAATAAATCATTTTTATCAGTTATCTACCATCACTTGAAGAGGTACCATTAGTACTGAAACATGAAACTTTTTGTGTAGTGATTTAAAATGTTTTTATTGTAATTTATTATAAAAATATATATGAACACTTTGATGCTGTGTAATGGTTAACAAGCTTGTCTCATTAGATCAGTAGTGGCTGAGTAGTGAATTCAATCCTTACTAGGTGCTCCATATCTATGGCTTGTGCCACATCTAAGCTACACTTAATAAATTTATATATATATACACCCACACACACACACAATATACACTCATTCCATATATGTTACAAACTTGAAAATGCATTTATTATGATTTACATATATTCCCAATATATCTTTAGATTATTCCATATTTTGGAGACAATAATATTTATTTGTAATTGTTTTTCCTTCTTTAAAAATGGATTTTTGCATAAGTTTAGGTTATCTCATCTGAAAATTCATAAAGGCATTTGATTGCGTATGACACAAACAGCTACTTGAAATACTAGCAAACCTTGATTCACACATGAAAGATATTCAATTAAAATTCATCCATAAACTCTGCTGAGATCAAACATTTTGATGTTGTTACGAAATGAGCTGAGCAAGTACAAGTGAAAAGAGGAATAAAAACAAGAACATGGTTTCTCACAGGATTTATTTAACCTGTATAGCAAGAAGATCCTAAGAGAACTACAAAACCTACAAGGATTTATGATTACCAAAGATAACCTGAATGATATAAGATATGTAGATGCCACTGTGTTAACTGCAGGCTCAGAAACCTGAAAGAATTATAAGGTAGGGTAGTAAAGGAAAGCAAGAAGAAAGAACTAACCATTTACTGAAATAAGATGGGATACATTTTATCCACAAAAGAGACAATCCAATGTGAACCATATAGTGTGATATTAAAATCAACCAATTATAATTTTTTTAAATCACTTCATCCCACGCAAGATGACATACCACTATGGCAAATCGAACTGTCTAACAAACAGAATTGACAAAGCTTGCAATAAACAATAAGAAGATAAAAAAGAAACAGGGCAAAATATAATATAAAGCAAACAAACAATATATGCAAGGCAAATTAACAGTAATAAGGCAAATTAACAGTAATAAGGCAAATTAACAGTAATAAGGCAAATTAACAGTAATAAGGCAAAAAGTTACCAAACTAAGAATTGGAGTTGACACAAAAGAACGTAACATTCTGACTACAAGACGAAACAGACCGGGACTGAGTCAGGTTAGACTGAGAAATGGCCTCTCTTTTTGTCTAGGAAAAATCCCAGCATGCATTTGTGTGCTTCTACTTATAAATTGGGGAGGGGGAAGTGTTTTGCAGTTATTCCCACTTTAGTGAGGAGAAAGGACAATAAAATAACAGCATTCAGGAAAACAGATGATGATGACAATAAATTTAAATTTTTAGAGATGGCAAGAAATGAAGAAACTGGAAGAGAGTTCCAGAGGTGTGAACTGGGGAAAAAAGAAAATATTAGAATAGAACTCCTGATTGCATCTTTTGCTATTTCAGTAGTAAAATGATAAGACCTAGTAGGCAATCAAAGTAGAGTATGCTTAAATTTATATACAGTTGAGGTACTTAAGAAGCGAGAATATAATTTAGTAGCATACAGCAGAAAATATGACAAAGAAATCTGAAGGTATATCATATTTGTGGAAGATGTCTTCAAGAAACTAAGAAAAGTATTAAGAGAGAGGAACATAACCTTATAACAAAGGAAAGTGTTGAGTGGTAATGTAATATCTAATTTCCTGTATGGCAGTGTATGCTGGACAATTTCCTCAAAGATGAAGAAGAGACGAAGTAAAAGAAATGTTGTTCTACTGTTGAATGCTGAGATTAATGTCGCAGAACTCGTGAGCAACAAAGAGGTTTTAAGGAGAATAAGAACTAAAGAAAACTGATGCTAACAATCAGAAAGTTACAACTGAGATTACTGGGATAGATAACAAGGAAAGAAAGCTTAGAAAATTTCATGCTTACAAGATATAAATGAAGGCAGGAAAAGCAAATGAGCAGAAACAGTGAATAACCTACAAAATGTGTTTACATGAAGGAATGATAGAAAAAGTACAAAGAAAAATGATAAAGCAGCAAAAGTTACTCAGAGCAATAAAAGATAGGAAGTTGTGGAGATCCATGATTAACCATGTCCTGAAAAGAAATGGAATGTAAAAGATCTGTAATTGGATAATTTTATTCTTTTTTATTCATTGTGTGGTTAAAAGTAAAACTGATACACTATTTTCATAAAATATAATATTTTATCATAATTTTGAAAATAAATATTAAAATATTAATCAATTAGACTATGATTTGCTTATATAACTCTCAACAATTTTTCTGCTGGAAACTTTGGTTGTAATTGAAATAAAATGGTGTCATTTAATATTTCAAAAAGGATAAAGCTCATTTTGTAAATTTTTAATTTAAATATATGCAACCATAATTTATTATTTTAAACCAAATAATCAAAATATAAAAGTCTAAAAACACGAAAAGTTTAAAGTTATTTCTAGAAGTCTTTGTAATCTTTCAACATTTGCCTGTAGTCTTTAAACTTGTTCACTGCAAAAACTTTTTCAAAAAGCAAAATAGGTTTAGCAAAATATAAAATAGGCATAGTTTTAATGTTTACTATTTATACCTATATAAAGATTATATTCCTAAAAATTCTGACAAGCGAAAGAATTTAATTTAAGCTGTAAAGTAGATTTGAAACAAATCTTATTAAAATTAAACTTATTTCTACAAATGCTAATAATATTTCCCAAACTTCTTTTCACTATCAATCTACCTTGGGGCATAGATAGTTTTAAAAATGTTTCAAATTTGTAGCCTATCAAAAAAAAAAAAAAAGGAATTTAAACAAGTAGTGTAATAGCTGTGAGCTTTTGCATGTCTGTTTTAAATAAAGCACGTCAAAAAGAATTGTTGAAACTGCTAGGTAACCTAGGAAGGATATTGAGAATAATCCAGAACCTATATTTGGTAGCAAACGGCCTGCAACTGGATAGAAAATAAATTCAATAAAATATACAAAAATAGAAAGAACCAGATCCTGTTATATTTGGGTGGAAGTTGCTCAGACCTCACTCTCCAGCCAAAAAGCATTTCAGAGCCTGTGTGAGTGATGAATTATTCTCCACCATTCAACCTCTCTCCCATAGGCAGGATGTAGCAAACCTCTCACTGCCCTATCAATACTTCCACAGAAAGTGCTTGGATGAATTACATTCCCTGGTCCCCCCCCCAATTCAAATCTTTACAGCATAGACATATCATACCACTTACATTGTAGCAAACTACCCAATTCTCTTTGTATTCCATTAGTGAGAAGTTCTACTCAAACAGCTTCTTCCCGCAAACCACTACCCTGTAGAACTGACTCCCAAGTGGATGTTTCCTTGATCACTATAATCTTAAGCTATTCAAGGCTAGGGTTAACTATTATCTTTCACTCCTATCCACACAAATTGCCTCCTAACATAACTGTCCACCTTGAGTCACCCCTAGGCCTTGTAAATGGTGAACCTTATAGCAAAAAAATAAGGAAAAAAAAGAGATGTAAGGATGTGTCTACTCACCAGATTTATTCAACCTATACAGTGGGGTGATTCTGAGAGAATCCTGGATTCATTATTAAATCTTATCAACAAAAGATATATAGATAAAACTCGGTGTTGAGAGCAGGAAACACAAGAAATCCTACAGGAGCCAGTTAAGTGAAAGCAAGAATAAAAGGCTAAACATCAATTCTAAGAAGACAGAATGTATAATTGTCAGCAATAGGAACAGCCCAACATGCAAATTACAAATTAGAGATACTAAAATTAAACAATTACAACAATTTAAATATCTAGGAAGTGTTTTAACAGAAGACAGAAAATATGACACTGAAATCTGAAGACACATTGGGACAGTGAAAGATGCCTTCTAAAAGCTAAGCACTATTAAACTAAGTATTAAGAAATATGTAAATTTCTTTAGAAACAAAGAAAAGAACTATTATGTAATATTAGTCCTCCTATATGACAGTGAATGCTGGACAAATTCCTCATAGATGAAAAAAAAAATGAAAAAGAAATAAAGCAACAGAAATGTGGTCCTACAGAAGCTGAGAATACCATGGACTGAACATGTCAGCAACAACAAAGTTTTAGAGAACAAAGGAAACAAAAAGGACACTTGGAATCAGAAAGAGTTGAAATTTCTAGGGTACATAACGAGGAAAGAGGGCTTGGAAAATTTGATACTCACATGACATTAAAGGCAAGAGTTAAAGAGGAAAACAAAGTATAACCTACCTAGCAAGCATGAGTAATTGGATGGCAGAACAGGATTTAGGAGAGACAGAATTTATTAAGAGAACAGGAAAATGTGAAGAGCCATGATCGCCAAAGTCCTGAAGTGATATGGTACTAAAAAAGAAGAGTCACTGCTTATATCATGTTATTTTTATCCAGAGAAAAATAAACATGTATCGTTTGAGTGATTCTTAAAATCTGTTTTATTGCAGTTTGTGCTTCAGTCTTTTGCACTAGCTGTATACAAGGAAGATGCACACGTGTCAGACAACAGATGCCAAAATCATGAAGAAGCTGCAAATTGAGACAGGAATATTTTTTCATTTTCTCTTAGGTCTAGAGAAAAGAAATCATATGAAAAAAAAAAGGTTATCTTGTACAAGTCATTTTTGACTATGTCTCAACACTGACAGTAGACAGATGCTCTGAGGCAAAGTCTACAAGTCACTCTTCTTTGTTGCACCATCACCAATAGATGACCTCATAAGAAATCATCTTCTTTCTACATCAATCTCATACAAAGAGAAATATTACTAGAGTAGAATAATAACAACTAATTATATGCATTTCTGTTCCTATCATTTCATTTTTTTATTAATACCATTTAGGTAAAAAATTAATGACTTAACCTGTCAATTTTTTAATAATATTTTATATTTTAGTTAATCTACAGCTGAAACTTAGACAGAATAAGAATATTAGATTTTTCTTATATATCTTATATAAATACAATTTACATACATACATAATGCATCTCATGTTATTAGACATTTTAATTATACTTAATTTTTAGAAAATTAATAAAGTAATTCAAAGAAATATTTGGATTATTAATATGCATAATATTTTCACAAGTTTGTACTTCTATATGCCATGTCGCTTCAAGCTGTGAACGACCATGGCTCTCCACAATTTCCTCTCCTTTGTAGCTCTTAATAAATTTGATCTTTTTGCTATCTCTCCAAATCCCTGTTCTGTCAAACATTTACACAAGCTTGTTGCCTTCAATATGTGCTATGAGTATCAAATTTTCTAAGCCCTATTTCCTCATACGTACCCAAGAAATTTCAACTCTTTCTGATGTTAAATATAAGTGTCCCTTTTGTTTCCATTTTCTCTAAAACTTTGTTGTTGCTCCCATGTTCAGTCCATGATATTCTCAGCGTCCTTCTGTAGAACTATATTTCTGTTGGTTCAAATCTCTTCATCCATGAGGAGACTGTCCAGCATTCACTGCCATATAGAAGGACTGATATCAAATAACAGTTCAGTAGTGAAGCTTTAAAGTGAGGTGCTGCTGTGTATGATCAACTCCACCCTTTAAATCATGCCACATCGAAGCAGGGTGATATAAGTAAGTTTCAGAGGTCATAGGTTTTCTACAGAATTTTCCTTCTTCTAGGGCAGATAACCAAACTGTCTGTAGAGTGTCTGCCATCTCTTTGAAGTAGTGTTCTGACTGTATGGCTATGCTGGATAGATCAAAGTTGAGTTTTGGGAACTGCCACAGATATTTACATATGATATTTAAATTCCTGTGGCCTGTGTTTTGACAAAGATGGACAGCAATATAAGATAAGTGTAAATCATCATTAGTGTTCGACTTTGTGGGTGGAGATTTAGGAAACAGTTTCATGTCTGTTTCAGGTACAATGATGGTTATAAGAGTATCCAGCATGGTATAAAAATGTTTTTGCATGGTGGATGCAGAAATAGGGTTGGCAAACTGAAGAGGTACCAGTTTAAGATTCTTTTCTGTAGGCTTGAGAGGTCTAGTACTCTGTATAACATAGGTGTTACCAATAATAAAAAAGCTAGCTGAAATTGATGTACAAGATCTGTTCAGCTTTGGCTGAAGACAGAATGTAATCTCTTTGGTGCAAGCTTTTAAAATTTCTTGTGATATATGCTACTTAACTTGGTAGAGAGGCCGGTGGACAAATTCTTACTTTGTGGTTTGATAAAAATATAGCTGAAAGGAAAACGTCTTATAGAAAATATCTTTTCTGTAAGACATTTCCTTTCTTTTTTTTCCTAGTTTCTAAGTCAACTTTCTAAATGACATAGTTTAGACACAAATAAATCAATAAATGAAATATTAAACTCATTTCAAGATATT
Organism: Acanthosepion lycidas; assembly: GCA_963932145.1. Classification (NCBI taxonomy): domain Eukaryota; kingdom Metazoa; phylum Mollusca; class Cephalopoda; order Sepiida; family Sepiidae; genus Acanthosepion; species Acanthosepion lycidas. Next base: position 54,039,769 of record OZ010586.1, read on the forward strand.
ACAGAATTCAATTTGATGTAGATACTGACAGACATGTTCTCTTTCACACATGTGAGGGTGGGTTAATAAATCTGGTTCCTGACACATTAGTTTAATTTTTTATTTCAATTCAATAATCTTTGATCTGTGGGATTCATAGTCCTCATTGAATTAAGAACACTGACAAGGAAGGAAATCAGGTAAAAAAATTAGTTGTCTTTATACTATAAATATTTCAAACTATTGTTCTATTTCTGGTTGTTTCAACCAAGTACCCACTGGTCATCATCAGGTATCTATTGTTTGCCTGATAATGTATTTCTGTTGATTTCTCTGGTATTTTGTCTCTATGATGCCAGTTATTGTTTACTACTTGATTCAAGGATTGAACTTATGACAGTTGGAAGGAAATGGGTTTAATCAACTTCTATATCATATATGTCACCATCCCAAAGAATGAAAATTAGTTGTAATAATAAATGTTTTTTTCTACAGAGGCTATTAACATTGATATATTTAAATAGCAGGATGGATCAAATATCCAAGTACCAGAATGGATCAATATGTTTATAGCCTTACACAGAGATATCAGTTTAATTTTGATATGAAATTTTTGCTGTATTGTTTGAGCTCGGGGTTTAATATTCATTATTGAATTAAGTGTATTGATAAGGTAAGTGATTATGTTGAAAAATTATATTTGTTGTGCTAAATGCTTTTTTCATCATCATTAGACTATATGGTCGATGATGTACTTATGCATATAGATGGATGTGTGGATACTTTAAAGTTTATTAACATGGTATGTGGAATTGATGAGCTGAGTTTAAATTCTGGTTGATTCTGCTTTGTTCTCCTTTTTTAAGTCCTTTAAAAAAAAACATGAACCCACCTTTATGCAACAATGGGTTAATCACAGGGAACACTGTTCTCTTGCCTTGGGTGGAAGCCAAGCTAGAATGAATCTATATTTTTTCAGGGAGGTCTCTAGGTTTTGACATTATTCCAGAGGTGAAACTCCATGGTGACAAAACATAAGGAGAGCTGTTTGGAGATTTTGTGGCACACTGCACCATTTTTGTTATCAGTTCACCTGAAAAGTGTGGCTGGTTTTACATAAGTCTTCACCACTATAATCAAATCATCTGCGTAGGTAGTCTAGCATTTCAAATCTAACCCTGAGCTGTTGGGCTGTCATGTGCCAAAATTGATGTTAGATATCATATGTGTATGTGCCTATTGAAAACAGTAGGTAATGTACAGTACTGCCTAAATATGTAACAGCAATTGTAAATTTGATGTCTGGAGTTAGCATAATTTACATTTTCCCCCTTTTCTAAATGTACTACCAACCACAAGGGATTAAGTATCACTGCCAAAGTTATTTTTTTTAAATACCATATCCATTCAAGATTCTGTTACTTTATTATCTGTGAATTACCATGACTTCTTGGGAAAGATAGTGGAGTAGTATTTTTTTAAAATTTAGAGTTGACTATCTCCAAGACTGGCTGCCAACCAAAGCTAAAGAGCACAGTCTACACTATTGTTTAGCATATAAATTGCGGGAGAAGAGTTGGATTCATGCCTTTCTCAAGGGTATTAGTGTGAAAGTGAATGCTACAAACGAGGTCAAAATTTGAACTTGCCAATTCTACTTCCCATGCTGATAACCATTATGCTACTAACATATCCAGAGAAAAGATTATCTCTCATAAAATAGAAAATCATAGATTTCCAGAATACACTTTGGACAGAATCTCTAACAAAGGTGAATTGTATCTAACTCCATAGATAATTCTACAAGAAATAACACTCCAAATTCTTGCTTTAAAATCAAGAATGTATATTTTTTTTGTTGATAGGCAGAGGTATCCCACCACCATAAGATAGCTTCCCTGTGCCTTTTCTATAAATGTTTTCATGGTAATTGTTCTGATTAGCTTTTCTCTTTGGTTTCTCCAATTTAAACACAGTACTAGAATTGCAGCTCGGTCTCATAGTTTCACTGTTGAATTTGCTATTAATAACTGTAAATTCTATGCTAATAGTTTCTTTTTTGTACTTCTAGCTTGTGGAATTCTCTTCTAGCTTCCTGTTTTCCTGTGAACTATAATCTTCAAAAATTTAAATATAACATCAATTATCAGCTTCTGTCTCCTTAAATCAAGTTCTTTTATTGTCCTTTCCTCTTAATAATTGTAGTGAAGTACCACAGAAGGTGAAGAAGCCCTGGGTTGTATGCATTTCTTTGCAACAGTCAATGTAATGCTAGAGAAAATGGCTTACCTTCAGGACGAAAATGAATTCAAACGTGTCTCACATGGAAACTGTCCCAAAAGTAAAAAAGGTGGCTTCGTGGGTCACCCATTTAAAACAGATAGATCTTAGTGTTGAATAGAATCTTGCAAGAGTCTCTTTTCACATATGTAAATTTTGGCTGTCAATGAAGATATAAAAAAAATGGTATAACATGGTGACAGACAGCATCGAACAGGAGATACATGTTGCAGTCAATGAAGTGGGTGACTGAAGGAAACGGATTGCAGGAATTGATTACATGTCAGAAGAAACTACAATTTTACAAACTTTACACTACAATAATGTTCTTTTTACATTCTTTCACTTTCAGTTCCCTCATGCATTTTAGTGGCTTTATTGCCTTGCCTAGGATAACATGCTTAAAAAAAATTAATTAAAAAGATTTTAAAAAAAGCAATTGTTTTAAATGGAATTTTGCTTAATTTTGATTGGCTTAAAAAGTTATATTTGCCACTGAAGTGAAAATAGCAATTTTGTCATTTGAGATGAAGTTGTAGAAGTGTTTATATCTTTTTTATAATATATGAAACAATACAAACCTTTATATTATCCTATCATTTATATTTATATGATAAATTTATAAAATTCCATTTCAATTTATATAATATAAAATATTTATATAATATATAATTTCAATTACTTGTTCCAGTTGAAATTTCTGGGTCATATAATGAGAAAAGAGGGCTTGGTAAATTTGTCACTCACAGGACATACTGGAGGCAAGAGGGGCAGAGGGAAACAACAAGTAACCTACCTAAAAAGCTTGTTTAAATAGATAGCAAAACAGAGTCTAGAAAGTAAGTAAGGAGACAAATATTACTTAGATCTAAAATGAAAGAAAGTTGTGAAAAGCTATGATCGACTACCTCCTAAAGGAACATGGCATATAAAGGAAGATTGAAAAAATATATTCATAAATTAAACTTTATTTATTGTACTTTATATACTGAAGCATTTACAAATTTTTCAAGACTCCTGATTATTTTTTAGTAGACATCTATAATCTCATCAGCAACCAGGATTACTAACCAAGTCGTTTTTATTTATTGTCAGTGGAGTTTTTTCATTTTCTTCATTTTTTTTATATGTCCAGCATGCAATGGAAAATCTTACCAATATTTTTTGTTTCTTTGTTTGAAATCAAAATTTAGTATCTAATCTTTTAACAAACATACACATACTTATTTGCTGTTAAAGAAAATATATATACACATACACAGGAATCTTACTTAACATGACTTGATCTAGAAAATCCTCACATTATATTGCCAAAAGCAAAAGTCATATTATTGTCATAATAAAATTATTTAAAATAAAATTGAATATTGTACAGTGTACACTGTTTCACTCACACATGTTGGTTGTAGTCACAACATTTTAGCTTTGTCCTTGCCTAAACTTGTTATAAGAAGTTATTATTTACACTTGGATTACTGTGCTCATCTTTTATGAGGCAATTGTCTGGGGATAAATAATGTAAATAATTTCAGCAATTTTATTCTCCTGCCTTCTTCAGTATCTTATCATTGTTAGTAACATTTCTTCTAGGAATTTCAAAATAAACCCTATTCACATAAAACAAATTAAAATAAATAAAAGCAACCTGCAATCTTCTAAATACTGTATATACTTGAGGATAGGTTTCACTTTTTTCATCAAAATTTCGATAAAAATCCACTTAACATCAGAGAATCTGAAGTAGACTGTGGTTTATCAGTAGTCCAGGTGAGCAAAGAAGAAAATGAATCTTTTCCTGATATTTTGATTTTGCACAATCACCTCTTCCAACAGTACCACGTCATATATCAAATAAAATCCTTTGATCTGTGCAGCTCATATTTACCATTTATTATCTGATTTATGACAAAAGACGATCATTTTCAAGTGATTTTAAAACTGAAGCAATTACCTGTATCCAAATTTTTGTCAAACAGGAACTGCCCTGCACTTGATAAATAAATACAGATGAAAAGTATGTTTGAGAATGGTGATGATGAAGAAGAATTGTGGGGTTGCAGTCCTGATGAATTTTAATAACTATATCTAAATGAATAAACACTTTTCTTATGTTTTAATATATGTAAGTAAAGTTTTGAAATAAGGTGAATATTTGAAAATATTTAACAAATATTAGTTTACAAAAGGGCCATGTAACTCCCCAGATTATAGTATGACCTATTAGTGAGTCAACAGCATACATGCACTTTGACAACCCCCAAACTAAGGTTGCAACCTATCTACTGGCGTGACCTTTCCATGAGTATATACACGGTACCTTCATTTTGTCTGTGATAAATGCTTCACAGAAATTGTTTTCATTTTATTTCTGAGTAAAAGACAAACTTATGCACAAAAAACATTGTCATCTATTTCTATAGATAATCTGTTCTTTATTGTAGTAATCAATAGAAATTATGATCATAATTTCCTTTCTTAGCCACAAATAAATCATAAATTATCAAGAGTTCAACATTAAGCCCAAATAATTACATAAAATCTTCTCAAATCTAGAAATTTCATAAGAATTTATCATTTTTCTTGCAAAAAAACAATTTACAAATGTTTATATCTTGGGCATTCTTATTTATGGTAAAATCTATAAATGGCATTTTCCCGCATATGTTTAATGCAGAACAATGCTAAAAATTCCATAAATTTAATTATTGTTTTATATTTCATTGGATATTTAACATTTTCAAATGGATACTAAATGTTCATTTGTCAAACTGCACAGATAAAATTTAAATAAACAAAAGAGGAAAAGATTAGATAATAAATTCTGAGATTAAATAGTATAAATTAGAATAAAGAAATTAATTTGAATAACAAAGTAACTGCAACAAATTGTGTTGTTTTATTTTTATTCACTGAATTATCAAAAAACACAATGACAGGCTATAGAATGAAATTAAAGAAAAATTATGTTGTATTTCTCTAAAAAATTTATTCATGTTTTCAAATCGAATTTAGCTCATCCAAGATTTTTAATCTACTCCTGTCCAGCCAAGAGTATTTAATCCTGATTTCTGCTAACAAAAGCTTTTCTAACCAATCAGAAATATTTTCAGTCTTTTTTCTATTACAAGTACCTGATCCGAAAAATAGATGGAAGTTGATATTAAATTAATTCATAAAACTATTAAACAAAAAGTATTCGTTCTGACCTTGTTCTAAATAATATTATAATCCATATTGGCAAAAGATTAATGCAGATATTTTCGTACATATTTTAGACAAAATGAAAGTTTCAAGTAACAAAAGAATTTTTTTTACACAAAGATGTGCTAAAAAGATCCCTAAGCAACCAAGATAACATACTATTCACCCATAAATGACATATTCACCCAACATATTTTGCACAATATTTACCAAATTTCTTACAAAAAACTTTTCATGTTTGGTCACTGATATCCAGATTTGGGGAACTGGGTTGGGTAAGAATATTTCACAACACCCCCTCGCACCCATAAAAGCCTCACTTAAAGAAAACATTTTTGTTTAACAATCACTCGATTAAGAAGAAAAAATATACTAAATTTATAGTGAATAAAAAGATTAAATTCTGAGACACAAATGTATTATTTTATGTAAAACTACATTTATTCAATGCTTAAAATTTTTCACATTCTGCAACACTTTTCATCCTATTTTTTTTTCAAAATGCTTAAGTGATACTTTGCAATTAAATCATTTGAAAAAAAAAGAAAAAATTGAAATTCTACTTTTTTAGAAGCCATGTTTATTGTTTTCATTTGCTTCATATATACATACACTAATCAGATTTTATTATGAAACTCAATATTTTTACAATAAAAACTTTGTGATATTTACTTAAATGTGGTACTTTGATTGCTTTCATGTTTAACCAATATTCTGCCACCTTTTCTTTGTGTTTGTACTCATAAAACTAGTTTCTTGCTGTTCAATCCAGTGTTCTTTTTTGTTTATTACATGTTTAATTTTTTCTCAAATTTCTTTTTGTGATATTTAAATTTTTTGCTAATATTTTTAAATTCCCTTTTGGTTCATCCGTAACCTCTGTTCAACATTTTAATAATTTCATGTTGTGTTCCCATCACACAATAATTTTACATTCACTATTGAAGTTATATCTTTCTTACAACCAACCCATGGTAATGTTTATATGACTGGAATTTAAAAAAATGGATAATTATAAATAAATGTTATTTCTCAATGAGAAATAACACATGATGTGTGACTTGGGGGAGGGATTTTTTTTGTTTACTGCATTCTGTCTAAACCAGCTCTCCCAATAAATATTTTGCTGGTGATAAGAGTTGTATGTCACCCTGCAGGATGAAAAACAATACCTGTCAAAGGGTGGATGAGCTTCTTACAGGAGCTAACATATATATATATGTATATATATGTGTGTGTGTGTGTGTCTAAGTTTCATTTAAAACAACTGACGGTTAAGTTTTTTTATTAGCTACAGTACCTTGTCTGTAGTTTTTAATTGAAACTTGTATAAAAGAGGGACTGCTGCCCAAATACACAATTATATATATATATATATATATATATAATCAAGAACAATATTGGAGAAATTGTATAAATTTTAAGTGTAAAAAGTTTGCTTGTGATGTGTTTCATTCTTCAGGACTTCATTGGACTAAATTTGTTATGTTTGTAGGACTACATATGTGCATACTAGGTGCTGGGAATTTTAGAATTTTTTTTTTTTTTATCTAGCCAAATTCATTTAGAGTTTTTTCTTTCTATCACTCTTGTAGGTAGGTATTCCACATTGTGATATTAGAAGATCTACGAGGAAGAGAGAAATGTTGTAAGAGCTAGGGCATAAATTTACTGTAGATTATCTTGCAATTATGGCACTCGCTAGACATTTTTGTTGTAGTGAATTATTTTCTCATTTGATCTGAGTAGCATTTTTTTTTTAATTTTTGAAAATTAATTGCACGAGATGCACATCAGAAATTGAATCCCCAGCTCATTACATTCAGTAATTTACTAAGTAGGTATCACAGATTTTTTTATTTTGTGAGATGAATAAAGGGTTCAAATTCTGCAAGAATATTATGCAATATGACAGTAAAGATGCAAAGTATAACAGCAGAAACTTTTTTGTTCAACTAGCAAATTGGATTCAGTCACTTTCCCACTAACATAACATAGCTTCCCTTTGCTTTTTCGATAAATATTTTTTGTGGTAATTGTTCTGATGAGCTGGTATACAGACTTCACAAAATTAAGTCCAGTACCAGATTGACAGCCCATAATTTCACTGTTGAAATTTCTAGTTTTAACCATGTTTTTTTGTTAATAGTTTCTTCTCTCTTCTCACTTTTGGAAATCACTTCTGTTTCCTGCTTTCCTGTCAACTATGATCTTCAAAAGTTTAAATGAAATGTGAATTGTCAACTTCTGTCTCCTTAAAACCTGTTCTTTTGTTTTCCTCTCTGTTACTTTCACTCTCAGTAAGACCTTGCATCCTAGTGACTTTTATTGCCTTGCTTGGTGTGAAATGGTTAAAAAGAAAAGGATTATAACAGCCAAAATGAAGATATCAATTCTAATCAATCTGTTCTTGTTTCTGTAAACTTTAAATGATATTCTCTTTTCAATGCTGAATATGTTTACTGAATAAGGCTTTTTTTTTACATTATACAAGATGTTCTTTTTTCTTTGGTATCTTAATTCTTTCTTTTGTTTCTAATATCAGTAGAGAAGAGGAGGGATAAACTTTTGAGGAGAGAATGGATTAGAATATTCATGGTGTATTTTTGGTAGTATTTATTTGCTTGCCCACTTCACACAAAGTCAAGTTTACAATGGGAGCCAATACATACAAGAGCCAAGGAATAAAAATTGCTCAAGCTCTCTTGGTACGTCTCCTTTTGGAAATGTCTCAGGTGCCAAGTTATGACCCTATTGCCATCCAGCTGGGTAGGTATTCTTAAAGAGACATCTCCCGAGTTCTTGAGCACATAATATTAATTTCAACACCCTCCACTTACAGGCAAAACCACAGTCAGGTTTTGCTATCTGCTGATGATTGATTGAGCTTTCAACAAATCCTTTCGACCAGAGTGACAAATGATGAGTTGATCCTCTTTTAACTTTAAGACTTTGATAAAACAAGTCCAGTGGAAAAAGGAGAGCATTGAGGAGGATAAAATAAGAACCAGATGAGATATCTCAGACAAGGACAGCAGAACAGGAATAATCTACCTCCAAATCCCAGATCAAAATTCCCTGATGGTTGCTTCAATCAACAGAACCTGATAAAAACCAGAGAGTACAACAACTATATATATATATATATATATATATATATATATATATATATATATATATATATAGTAATCTGTTGGTATAATCCAGGCGAGTCCTATTAACAAAACATAAAATTTGAAATATGTTAAAACTGATTCGCAAAAGAGCGCTCAATGTTTATTTTCATTAAACAGAGCAAATTTTCTTTACAATTGGAATTAAGATACCTTTAGCTAATGGCTATTTTCACCTATGGATTTTAATTTAAAAAATCACAGGATTTTTCAAACTGTTTATGGCATCAGTTTGTAGTGGGATACTGTTTAGTTGGGGAAAGGAAGAGGGCATTAGAGGGGATATAGTGGGAGATATGGCAGAAGAGGGCACCATTACAGGAATTGTATTATGGAGGTAGGAAAGCCTAGGTAGGGCAAGGGAAGGGGAAACTGATGAGCTGACCCACATCCTAATGGTCACACAGCCAAAGTTTGATTCAACAGGAATCCACGAAAATTAACGAAAATGTGAAAAAACACTCAAGAAGAAACTTTAGTAAGATGAAAGAGAGATAATTTGGAATTATTGGTATATTAAAATCATCCATATATCAGAGCTCAAAGTTTGGGGGTGGGGGTTTCAAAGATTTGAAGGGAATTCGTATATATATATATATATATATATATGTACCCATGCATTCATCCACGTTAAGATGATCTCTACTTGCATAGCTATCTATACTTACATACATTTAGATATCTACATCCATGCACATACATAAGAGGAGTTTAGTTAAGTTAAAAAAAACTCTGGCATTAACCTAACCATACTTAGACGGAATTATAAGACAAAAATGAGAATGAATTAAAATTATTGTTAGATACAAATGTATAATCACTAATTATTTCCCTAGTTATATATTCCTAGGTCACTTCTTCACTGCAAACAGATACCATAAACTGTCTGAAAAATCCTTCAAATTTTAAAATTAAAATTCATAGGTGAAAAATGGTCATTAAGTAAAGGTGTCTTCATTCCATAATTCTTGATATATATATATATATATATATAAGGAGCTTGAATAAGTTCTCACTGATGGAATTCCCAGAATTGCATGTGTCTAGTTTCAGATGGTTGCACAAAGTCCTGACCTAAAAACACATTGAAAATTTATGGGGAAATTTGAAGAAAAAAGTAAGAGAAAGAAGTCCATCAAATGTGGAGGAACTAGAAGCTATTACCAAGGAAGAATGGAGCAAAATACCTATCAGTGTGTATAGTGATCTTGTAAGGAACTATCAAAAATGATTAAAGACAATAATGAGGAATAAAGGTCACACAATTGATTACTGCTGAGGCAAGAAAGCCAATAATTTTGTTCTATGTTAAATGTTTTTTGGGTGTTTTTTGTATTATTATTTGACATTAAAATAAAACATGTTGTTGTGGACATCACTGCATATTCTCTCAAATCCATTACTTCATTATTTGTGAAAAAAATGTATATGGAGTTTCCATGAAAATTTGGGATATTACAGCTTTATTTTGTGTGTGTATATATATATATATATATATATATATATATATATATATATATAAACAATAGATAAAAATAAAGATGCACACACAAATATGAACTTAATTCATTTCAATGTTTTTATTCAACTATTTATGCAGCTTATTTAGTGTGAAACCTGTGCATGGTATTTCTTTCTGTGATTTGTTCAATATTCGGTCGAATGTGTGATAAGCAAACCTTCATTTCTTCTTCAGTTGGGCATTGTCTTTTTTATTTTTTATGTCATTTGTGGTTGAGAAGCCTAATTCATATAAGTATAAAACTGATAAAAACTTTTTAGTTAATGTGGGATAAAATGTTTAATAGTTATTCATTTATTCAAATATTAATGTTGTATCATTATAACTTCTACACACACATGCCATGACAATATTTTGGCACAGCAGTTGAGAATCACTGCATTATAGCCTTCTTGTAAATAAATTACCAATTTAAATCTCATTGTAAATGAATTCTTTACCTTCAATTTCACACCAAGTAAATGGCCTTGCTTTTAGTTTTATTCCAATATTTAGTAAGGAACATCTTTCTTCAAACATCATGGACTGATGCTGCATCATCACAAACAAATGTTGCCATGCAGCTCAGACCAGGCACCAGGTTCATTGACAGGGTGCATTTTCTTGCAGTCAAATGCTTATAGTTTAAAGATTTCTCTTTGGCCTCTTTGGCCATGAGTGAAAAGACAAAACAATTTTTAGTAGTAAACCAGATTTTATTCTTTGGTAGTACTTTACTTTATACCCAGGATCAAATGAAAATATGATGACATACCTTAGTAATATAAGTGAGCAAAGGTGGGTCAAGGCATGTCGGAGGGGACTTCAGCAGTCATCGTCTGTGCTTCTGCATCGCTCTTTCTGTCCTCCTTTGTGGGGAATAGTCATTTTATAGACAACAGTTTTCTTTCTCCTGTCATCTTCATCTAAATAAAAAACAATTAATCTTCATTCCATCACTTTTTCTCAGTCATTGAAGTTGACTTCGATTACTGGTAGCTGTCGATCAAAAATAAATGTTTTGTCTCAAGTTGTCTTTAACTCATATTACTACACAAAGAATGGCACCAGGTAACAGAAACCACATCACTTGAGGACTTTCAACAGCAGCAACAACTAAAATGGATAGCACATGTAACTCAAGTAGAAATTTATAACATAATTCACACTACTTAAAAAAAGCTATGAAGTAAATCATCATCAATACTGGAGCGTTAAAAACTTGTGGACTTGAGAAACTTATTTTTCTGAAAAACTGTTTAAAGAGAAAGTTTTTATAAATTTCAACTTAAAGTAGCATTAGCTGCTTGTTCAATGAATGCCAAATGTTTTCTTTAAGGAAATGGCTAATATTATCATTAACATTATCTTTTGCCCAAGGATTCAGTAGGAGACCCTCGCATCTGTTATTGGCAAGACCCACATGATACAGACAGGTTTTTCTGCAGTGAGTACAGTAGCAGAATTGATAGCTGGAATACAAGCCAAGTTTATGATACTTCCTCCTCTCTACCACCATGAGTCTGTGGATTGATTTAGTGGAAGTAGTTTCCTGCAATATCTTGTGGTGCTAAGATTGTCTGTTAGCAACCATTGTTACCTATTTGCAGTGGTTGATACTGCAAGGTCAAAGATCATTTTAGGAAATTTCTGTATCTCTCTTTTGTGGAGTCTTTTTGTTGTATTGTCAGGAAGTCAGTTTGCTAAACAATAGGCTCTTAGGAAATCAATGGTTTCAATCCTATACATGACCTGGCCAGTGTAGCTGGAATTTTTGCTCTAAAATTTCAATTCTGTAGGATTTGTCACAGTTGAGGACATTATGAGGATGTTAGTCAAGTGCACTTTTAGAATACCATAGGAGCAGAACTATTGGGTTTCTTCATCAAGAACCTTTCAGCATACTTATATATTATTATATATATATATTAATGTATATTTGAACCTTTCTTGAAAACATATTGTATATGACAGACAATGAAAATTTAATTAACTTTTTATTTAGTCTTTACAAGCATTCTTAGCTTTTTTTCTGTTTGGTGAGAGTATAAAGGAATGTAAAAATTGACCATCTTGTCCATTATCCCAAGCTACTTCTTTAGCCATTTTCAAAGAGGGTTTGTTTTGGGGTGTTGTTAACTTCTCTTCGTGTTTGACTATATGTGTTTTTGTATTGTTTTCAATAATAGTAGGTGTGTTTATTCTGAGCTTCCTGTGTTGAGGACGACTGAGATTCAAATGTGCCTCTTTCTATTGCTTTTAAAAAACTTTCAACATCCCATTATCACTGTTAAATAAGGTGAGGTTGATAGTGGGAGTGAGGTATTTTATATATAGGGCCTCTCTCACAGCAAGATGTCTCCTGTAATTTGATTTCTGTAGAATTTTTTGTTTTAAACTTTACAATATTTATTGATCAATAGTGCTTAATATTGAAGATAGGGTGTTTATAAATATATGCATTGCTCCCATAGGAATCAACACTGCATGGTGACTGTGAGTTTCCTGTTTCACTATTTGAAGGTTGCATTGAAGTGTGAAACTGACAGATACCTTGTGCTGATTCAGTTTTTATCACTGAGATATGTGCAGAGATAAAATCAGCTAATGGATCAGCTAGTATGATCCTTATAATGGTGGAATCATATCTAGAAGTGTATTGTAATATTTCCTTAAATTTTAGCCATAAGTATATTACTCTGAAAGACTTCTCTCCACCTTTATGTCTCTGTTATTTGCAGCCACATTTCAATAACTCATCTGCAAAGTCATTTATCAATATTGTACATGATTAAAACAACTCCTTTTATTCACTGATAGTTTTATCTGATAATAAATCTTATAATGGGTCAGCTATACTTAGGATTTCCTTTTCTTGAAAATTAAATCTAATATTATCGGTAAGGTTATTCAAACATGTGATTAATCTATCAGTAATTTTGCATTCAGAGAAAAATTCCAGACAGACTTTTGATCTTAAAAGCTTGATCTACTGAAAAATAGATTCATTAGGCTAAGGTTATGACATAGTTATACCATGAGAGAAATATTTGAAGATTTTAGTTGAATATCAACAGGAGTCAGGAAGTTTATAATCACCTGTAAATTTATAACCCTTTTCAAAGTATTCTGACCTTCACAGTGTCAGATCATTTTGAAATGCAGTTTGAAAGTATTTGTAAATATTGTGAATAAATATTTTTACTATTGTTTCTACTTCATGTAATTAAAATGAATTCTTTCAAAAAATATCAAATCATATTTGGATATTTTCAATTGGCATTGTAAATATATTTATAATTAGATTGTCCTTCTATTAGAATATAATCACTACTCTCTTTTTCATTTTTATAAATAGAATTCCTTAATATAGAACTTGGTAAAGCTGTGACTCAGTTGGTCTCCACTTGATTGTAGTCAAGTGGAATGTAAGTGATTTTATCTGGGCCTGAAGTGACTGGGGTTTTATGACTAGTAGTTGGGAGAGTTTCAAAATAGCCACTAAGTGTCCATAAGTAGGGAAAAAGGAATAAAATATGTAAATAAATAAAAACATTCAGGATCAAATGACACTTAACTGAAAGATAGGGAATACCAGTTATTGGCTTATATAGTCAGACTGTTTCTTAGATAGGGCAGAAGCCGTCAGTGATGAGTGGTCAGAGCCATGAACACTCAGTGACAATCAAGGTAAGAAGAAATGTACAGTCAGGCATAAACAGAGTTCTCACTAGCCAACAAGAAGATCTGGTCTATCAGTTAACCATGTAAGAAAACTAAACTAGCAATTACCTACTTCCAGACTATGGAGGGAAAATCTGTGTATATAAAGAAGCCACGATATCAAAAACAGGATTTATGTTTTGTTTTTTTTTTACTGAGGTGATATTTCACCTTCCATTCCTTGATTTTATACCGTGATTTTATACCAAAAAGACTTTATTCCGTATTCCGTGATTTTATACCAAAGACTTTACCCAGTTCTGTTCACACTGATGCAAATAAGAATTGAACCAGGATCTGCAGCAGAAGATGACCAGTTGGTTAAAACTGTCTGATAGAGCCAGTCTTATGTTCACAGACAATCTCAAACCTTATTTATTAATTAGGATCTGTTTTTTAGTGAACAGGTTTTATTAAAAAAATATGGATTTAATCCAAAAGAAAGATTAAATAAAGTCGGAAAATTCTTTATAAATTTAATGTTTCACAAGTTATTTAGTTTCATCAGAAATTTTTGAAGTGGAATTATTTTGATTCCTAAATTTTGTGCTGTTTTGTTTTCCTTCATCGTAAAGACATCATCTATTTATTTTGTTTTCCTTCATCGTAAAGACATCATCTATTTATTTTGTTTTCCTTCATCATACAGACATCATCTATTTATTTTGTTTTCCTTCATCGTACAGACATCATCCATTTATTTCGTTTTCCTTCATCATACAGACATCATCCATTTATTTCGTTTTCCTTCATCGTAAAGTCATCATCCATTTATTTCGTTTTCCTTCATCGTACAGACATCATCTATTTATTTCGTTTTCCTTCATCGTACAGACATCATCTATTTATTTTGTGGAGTTAGTGTGTATATGTATGTATCACTTTTTAAATTCTATGTTTCATTTCCATTGGTTGTGCGATTGTCATGGGTATACTTCACGGCATATAGCATATAGACCTCATGAAAGGTTTGTTTAGTAATGATCCTTACACTTTGAATTTTCAGTCTATTATTCTAAGTTAAAGTATTGCTAGAAATAGCTTCATTTCACAGAAAGTTTTAGTAACCAAATACTGTCTAAAAAGTAACATAGAACATTATTCAAACAAAATGTCAAAGAAGTTATTGTTGTTGTTGAGTTAGCCATGTCTGTTATTTACCGTTGCTACTGACAGCTGATTGTATGACTGGAGACAGAGAAATATAACATTAGAACACAGAATTTATGGCAGCAAAATATCCTGAGCATGACAAAATATTAACCTTTTGGCTTTAGTCAGTTTTAAATCTTCTCTGTTCTGTTCATGTCAAAAATAATTTAGATGGCTTTTTGGCGTCTGCAATGACAGGAAACTGGTTTATGAAAGCAATGACCATTGAAAAGTCTTCCTTGACTGCATTTAAGATTCATTTGCTCTGAAAGTAAATGAACCTTTAAAAGCTATTTTCATACAGATGCACAATATAGAAATAAGCACAGTAAAACAGGCACGATAAAAAGAAAATGTTATTTAAAGAGAGAGATTTTCAATCAGTAATTTGAAAAAAAACTTACCTATAGAGAATAATGAATGAGCTGAGAAAATAAGACTGTGTAAGGTGTGGTATTAAATACTGGCAGTGGCAACCACACCCAGTAACAGTAGGGATTGTAGTTAAGGGTAGTGATTATAAAAGAAGAATTAAGACTCCTTGTCTTAATTCTTCTTTTGAAGGTTATTAGTATCCATGTGGAAGCATAGACAAGGGAAGAAAAGGGGTGGGGAAATAGTGAGACAGAGAAACAAAAAGTAGAGGATGACATAGACAGAGACTGATGAAAATTTGTTATGCTTCCACTGAGAACAAAAATGAGAGAAACCCAAACAAGTCAGTGTTATTTTTGTGCCTTCAAATGAAACTATCATGATACATTAAATCAAGAAATTTTACTCCAAAAATTTTATACAGTCTCAAAGAATATATATATATATATATATATATATACTACCCAAATTACCTTGCTGCAGTCACACATTTTTTTAAATCATTGTTATAATTTGTGGAGAAAAATCATGCATTTCACTATTACTCGATGATCTTGCCAATATGACCTCCATTTTTCTCCTTCTATATTTTGGATAGACATTATTCCCTTGTTCAAATTTAAATTTAATTTATATCAAAGGGGAAAAAAATTCAGGGGAGTGGGGTGGCTGTACCCACCAAGGCCAAGTGGTAAAGCATGCCATAGCAAATAGTGGTTTCCCCTTACAAAGGGGGAAATAATAATTTTTTCAAAGACACAGACCAATAGACATAATACATATTGTTTAATAAATAAAAATGGGGCAGCATCTATTTCAAATACAAAGTGTCCACTATAATAATGCTTGAAGTAATATATATATATATATATATATAGATATATATATATATATATAGAACAAATAGGGAATGTATATCAACCTAATATGTTTCACTTTTATTAAAGCTTCATCAGAGAGTGAAGACATTAAAACTCCTCCTACTAGATAGGCACACATACACAATTACAAATACACATTACCATCCAATGCCTGCTTAGACATACAAGAATCTTTACACACTTACATACATATAGAATTATCTACATTTTTAATGCATGTGATACATGAGTGACCAATGAGAATTGAACCAAACAAATTTGAAAATACCAGTGTTTTCTGTCTTTTTTCTTTCTCTTAATCTCTGATGAAGCTTTAATAAAAGTGAAACATGTTAGATTGATATACGTTTCCTATTTGTTCTTTAGCTTATGATCCTGGCAGATTCTGATCCATATTTGATCTGAATTTGACCTTTAATTCATATATATATATACATATATATATATATATATATATATATATATATATATATATATATATATATATTTGGTATATTGCTCTTTTAAATATTTATTGTAAAAACAAACAAAAACAATAGATATTTTGTGCCTATTATAGTTAATGACCTTTTTTTCCAATGTATAAATATCTTTTTGCATAGTTGGGTGTGTGTGGATAAACTGACCAAAATTCATGCTGTATTGTCCCAAGCTTTTCATTTACATAAGTTATAATTAGAGTGTGTGTGGGGGGGGTGAGAAAAGAAAATTATGTTTTACGATGTAGATTGTCTCATTGCTTTTTTTTTAAATGTCATTATATTTTGAAAAACTAAATCAAATGCATCTTAATGCAGCAATTTATGTGATGCAAATGTGTAATAATGTGTTTGGCTTATAATTCTTTTCATATGCATTCAAAAATGAACAAAATCAGATGTCCCTAGACATGGACAGCAGAACAAGGACATTCTACCTCCCTAGATAAAGGATTCAGTTTAAAATTCTCTGAAGGTTATCCAGAAAACAATGGCTGAAATCTTATAATGACATCAACAAAATTGAGGGCATTTGTCCAAATATAAATAAGGATAACTCCTCCTTGGAAATATATTGTCTAAGTATACGTAAATACAAGCATAAATTTATATTTTATGTATAATATTTACAATGTTCAGACTGTTATACTCATCTTTGTTATCATACTCACGACATTTCAGTTGTGGTATGCTCGGGCCTTCTTCAGATGATTGTAATTTCAAACCGAACATGGTGGATAAAATACAGGGTTAAGTTTAAAATTCTAGTAACCTGAGAAGGCCAGAGTGTACAATAGCTGAAACTTTATAAATATGACAACAAAGATGAGGATAACAGTCTGAACGTTGTAAATAGTGCAAATAATTACAATCCTTCATCTAAAAAATATAGACAGACATTTATATTTTGTTGAACAGAAATTTTATTCTATTTTAGTTGTTAAACAGCATTAATAAAAGTATTTAATTTTTATCTAACTTCATTCTGAAAGGTAATTTTTGTTTATATGCTGTCATATCATTTTTTTAAGCCACTAAGACATAAGGGGTTACTGGATATGTAAGAATTAGAAATAGAAACATTGCTAATGAGCAGAAAGAGAAAAGGGTAATCAGGAGGACAGTAGATAGTGATTAACAGTGTATTTAAATTTTTAGAGATTAAAGTTAGCTGGAAAGCATGGAACTGGAAGGGAATTTCACAAGTGAGAAGTACAAGAAAAGAAACTGTTAACATAGAATTTACAGCTACATCCAGTCAGCCTAACTGTAAATTGAGGAAATCTAAATACAAGTCTAGTACTGTGCTTAAATTCATAAAGTCTAAGTACCAAAGCAAGGGCTCATCTAAACAATTACCATGAAAGTATTTATAGAAAAAGCACAGGGAAGCAACCTTACAGTGGTAGGAAAGTGACTAAATACATATATATTTAAAACACTGTTGAAATTGGCATCTTTTGTTTAATAATATTGATGATGGAAGGAAATATTTAAAATTTCACACATTATGTTTTTTTGATTTATGAAAAGTGGAAATGAAACCCAGTTAGTAAGAAATGTTGTGCAGGTTTATGGAGATGGTACTGTGACTGGCTGAACATGTCAAAAGTGGATTGTGAAGATTCACAATGCTCTATGATCAGGTAAACCAGCAGAAGCTGAAAGTGATCAAATGAAGACATTACTTGAGAATGATCAACATTATACATTATGAAAGATAGCCATCATCTTGGTTATGTTAGTGGCTTTGATCCTTCCATATAAGTTAGGCAAAAATCTACTAGACAGTATTTAAATGTTTAATTTTTAAAACAAATTATAATTGAAGGCACTGTAGAGTAATGGATTGAGAAATTGGAGAGCTGATTTCTAATTCCAGTCAAGTTCATTACATTCACTTACATGCTAATACCCTTAGGAAAGGTATGAATCCATTTCATCCCCACCACCCAGCCATGGGTAAATAGTAGGACAGACTGGGTTCTATAGCCTTGGATGCAACTAGTCCAAGAGAAAGACTACTCTGAATTCAAAACTGTATGTAGCCCTGGTCAAGTACATACTATGCAGCTAAGATCTTTCACATTGATTTGATGATCCCGACTATGGTCAACTCCTTGGTGAAAACAAATAATTTACAAAATTATGAGGAAGTAAACCACCATTATGATTACTGATGTAATGGAATAACCTGTCACCCTCATGAGTGACTACACTATAGGTAGTAGCTACCTATAAGTATCTGCAAGTTAACGGACTACAGAGTCTAGCTGGAATCTGTTGAGTACAACTCAGATTTACGCAAGAACTACTGACCTTCCAATAGTAGCCCTCACTACTGGATTGACTTGTGATGACCTTTTACATAACTGTTACCTTATTTCTTATTGTACTGGTTTTTGCAATAAAGCTTTACTTATTTTGTCCACTGTGTGTTTCAAGTATATATTCCTATTAGCACAGAATACAACAATTACGAACTGTAACTTCTGATTCCAAAAGCCAATCTTCAGCTAACGAATATGATGCTTTATTTAAGATGGAAAAGGAACCCTCTATGAGAAGCTCCTTCTAGAAACTTAAACAATCGATTCAAACAAGTACTGATCCAAATGAAGACAGCAAAAAAGATCAGGAATATTTTTTTGATAACCAGGAAAAAATTGTTGCAGTTGAGTTGAAAAGTTTTCATTCATCTGCTGAATTCTCCAGATCTTGCATCTTTAGATTACCATTTATTTTGGTTTTTACAGACTTTTCTTAATGAAAAATTTAAATTTCTTGCAAGAGACACCTTGAGCAGTTCTTTGCCGAGAAAGGTAAATTCTGGGAGAATTAAATTAAGAAGTTATATGAAAGATGGTGGAATATAGTAGAACAAAACAGTAAATATATAAAAATTTAATATCAAATATTTAAAAAGCTGACATTTATTTTTAATACGCCAAACAAATTTTTAATTAACCAAATGAAATCCAAAGTGGTGTCTGTAATGTAATCAGTCCTGATCTGACATCTTGACGTCAGTCACTTTCCCACTACTATGGCATGGCTTTCCTTTGTCTTTTCTATAAATATTTTCATGGCAGTTGTTCTAATGAGCTTTCCTACTTGGTACCGTGACCACATAAATCTAGATTGGCAACTAGGTCTCATTGTTTTACTGTTGAAATAGTTCGATGTAACTGTAAATACTATTCTAATATTTCTTTTCTTGTACTTCTCATCCATGGAACTTTCTTCCAGTTGCTTGATTCCCTGTCATCTACATTCTTCAAAATTTTAAATGCAACATCAATCACTATCTTTTGTCTTCCTAAATCCTATTCTTTCATTGTCCTTTCTTCTCACTAAAGTTTTCACATTCTCTTTCACTCACAGTAAGCCGTTGTGTCTTAGTGTTATCACCTTGCTTGCAGTGAAATGATCAAAAACAAAAAGAAAGATTTTTACATTACCCAATATATTTGGGAGTACTTTTCTTTTCCTTTTTTTTTTTTTACAGTATTTTAATTAGGAATGAGATGTTAATGGAGCATTTGTTTATAGATTCAGTGTACAGTGCTGTTGTGGATTCCAAGATGAAATTCGGTCTCCAATGAATGACAAACACAGGAATGAAATATAACAAATAAATGTATTTACACAATAATACAATTGGTAATATGGTTAGTAAATCCAGAAACGCAGTTAGTAGCAATAATAATAATATATATATAGTCTGGTAAATCCAGTCTCGATGTAGGACTTCCTTAGTGTTTACATGCTTGTAACTGTGATGTTTACCTCACACTATTACTCTACCTCCAACTCAATCACAATCGCTGCTCTTACTACTCTGACTGACTCTGGGTATTTAACGGCAGCAGTCCAAGTACACACTGGTCAAGTCCACTTGTATGAAAAAGGGGTGGACCCCATAACAAGTACAATTACTAAAAATTATCACAAGATCAAAGAAAGAAAGGAAACTGCAGTTAGTTCTAGGACATTTTTGTGGCAAAAGATTGATTGCTAACTTTAGTTGAAATGAGGAAAAGAATTAATGTACAGTTTCCTAAGTGAAAATCATGAAGACAATTTGTGAGGAAGTAACTGTGATTTTTAATTTTGATCTTTGCATTTCTAACATTCAATCTGTTGGAACCATATTTGCTCCAATTTTTTGCAGCAAAATCTTCAGTTCTGAAGTTTACAGAAATGGGTGAAAAGCAGAAACAAAGGGAAAACCTCACCTGAGATTTCTACTGGAAAAGATAAGTGCTTATGTTATCTTTCTATTGACAGACTGAGAAGCATAACTTTCTCTCCAGGCTGTAGGTGATATGGATCAAAGGTGATATTATATAACTAATGTCAAGCTCCAATTCTAAGAGGTGTTATATTTTAAAAATCCATTCCTTTGAGATAAGATTAGATAAAGAATTATGCTGAAGCAAACTAAATTGTTCTACATCTTGAAAATAAAATGGCATTTCATTCACACAATATGAATATGAGTTAAAACAACTTTCAAACAAAAACAATATGTCTCTGAAAAGAAAACTTTCTTGATTAGAAAATTAACCAAATTCTAATTAGTATTATAATTTATCTTAGCTAATAATTTTTTAGGGACTCATTATTCATTGTATAATTTTTATTTTGGTAACCATAAGAAAACTGGGTATATAAAAGAAGAATCCTGTTATATCCTAATCATGCCTGTCCACAATGTTCCTATGCTTTATAGCTCTAAGCAAGATTTGTTTTCTTACTATCTCTCACCGTTACTGTTCTACCGTCCATTGACACAAGCTTCTTAAGTATATTATTTGCAGTTTCCTCTGCTCCTCTTGACTTCAGTTAGACCCGTGTGTGTCAAATTCTTCAAACCCACTTTCCTCATTGTGTCCAAGAACTTTCAACTCTCTCTTTCTGATCATAAACAACAATCTCCTTAAGACATTGTCATTTGTTCCACCTCAAGTCAGTGGAGAACATTAGGAGGATTGATATTATCTAACAGTTGAGCATGCTTATCTTTTTTTCCCCCACAATAATATTCTCAGCATCCCTCTGTAGAAACACATCTCTGTTGTCTCATCATTCCACTTTATAAATGAGGAAATTATCCAGCATCCACTTCCATTATTTATTTTTTAAGCAATTCACCTCAAGCAAGGTAGGAGTGCCACTAGTACGCAAGGGGCTACAGAGAGTGCAAGTAAGGGAAAAGACTGGGTATGCGGGGAGGGTTGAGGAAAGGATAAAAAGAAAAACAGAGGAGGATAAAAAGAAGAATGGGGATGAAGGCAACAGAAGATGTCAATTGACATTATAGTTAAATTTTTGAAGATTATAGTTATCAGGGAAGCAAGTAAGAGGAAAGGAGTTCTAATGTTGGGAAGTGTGAGAGAAAAGTTGTTGGAGTAGAAGAGGTGGTTACATTTCAACAGTAAAAGGGTCGGACCGGGATACCAACCTCGTAACAAGTCAGGACTGATCACATTGCATATCCATCTTTGGATGTTATCAAGAATCTTGAACAGCAGGGGTACCAGATCATATATGGCAACAGTATTCCATGTATGGACAAATGGTAGATTTGTAGATGTGAAGGATGGATGCAGACAAGAAAAACCTTCTGGCATGACAACTTTCCTTGCAGTTGATGCAGCAATTGATTCAGTGTATTTGTTCCACCTCAAGTCAGTGGAGAACATTAGGAGGATTGATATTATGTAACAGGTGAGCATGCTTATCTTTTTTTCTCCACAATAATTTCATATTTCTTAAAATTTAGTTTACATTCTGGAAAGCATCTTTTGTTATTTCAATGTACCTTTGAATTTCTGTCTCCTCTTTCCACTGAGTGTTATAACACTTACCAGAGAGTTAAAATTGTATGCTGAAATGTTATTCAGCTTTTACTCAAGAAATTCTGATAATATTTTTAAAATTTAACAAATTTTAAAAGTTCAGAATTTTTTAAATTAGAATTATAAGAATGTCTCCAATTTTTCAAAAACTAAACTTGTTGATAATAACTTTAATATACTTTTAAGCATGATATATTGCAAAACTCAAATATATTGTCTTACATAAATATATACTTAAGAAATTTGTTAAAATTAAAACAAGGAAATGATATAAAATTTAAACTGTATCAATTTTTATTCAAGTTCTTAACATGAGTAAAGACTTTAAATGATTATTTATAATAAATAATAATTAACAATAACTGTTAAGGCTAGTGACAGTTGGTATTTCTTTTCACTCATTTTTCAATCCAAAATATCATTTTTTTCATTTGTCTATTGAAATAATTTATTACAAGTGATTCACCATTAAGCTAAAAAGATCATTTTTATAAGACAATGTTTTTAAATCTACTAGGGTTATATTTAATAACTGTCAATTTCCATTTCAGTATTTGTCTAAACTCACATTCATCAAAACCATAGTATTTTTCCTGGCAGCAGAAATTTATTAAAAAGGTAATCCTTCAAAAATTGTATATGAAAAATTTCCAACTGCATAGAATGCAAAATTTTATAATTCCATGCTATAATATTCAAAATGATTGCTTTATTCTGATTTTTTTTTTATTATTTCAACAGCACATAACAAAAATGAAATTTTCCAACATCATTTATATTAAAAAAATATTTATGATGCTCCAATTGATCTTAAGAAATCATTAACACTTGCATGTGTGAAAGATAATGGCTGGCATATTTCTTTGTGAATAATTAAAAAAAAAACCATGCAATTATCCATTATAATAAGTTGATTGTATCAGCTTCACTCACCAAAATGTTGGAAAATTCCAATTCCCCAATCTTTTTATCAATAAAATTACAGGATTGAAGTGTGCCAACAACTGTGCTTCATATCTTTTCTCAGGAAGCAATGCAAAATTTATAAACACAAGACATATTTTCTTAAAAGTGAGCATTCAATTGAAATAATTTATTTGATTAGAAAATTATGACTTACTTGATGCTACTTTTCTTCAAATATTTTTTTTTCATTCTAGATACTTTATTTGCAGTTTATAATGTTGCAGCAAAACATCAAATCTGAATATTCAGCACAGAATTATTTATGCAAGAAATGTAATTGTTACAAACCAAGTTAAAATTTATGATCTTCATTTACAAAAAAGAAAAAAATTGACAACAAACAAAAATGAAACAATTGATTATTCTCTTCTTAATGAGTTAATATTTTAGAATTTCAATCAACAGTTATCATTCACAATCAAACTGACATTAATCAGATTTCTATGATCAGGATTTTTAGTACATTTTCTTTTCTTTCTTCATTTACATTTTCTCGTCTTGCTGCATCTGGTGAAGCCAAAAAGAAAACAAAGAAAAATAAACATTCTTTCTTGTTCAAAGTGATCTGACTAATGCATTCATTTTCGTCAATATTTTCTAAATCTAATCAATGAATTTTCATTCAGAAATTGACTTCATTTATAAATAATTATCATAATTTTAAAAGACAATTTAAAAAAGCAATTTTTGAACATTTAGAAGACCTTTTAATTTGTTTCTTTCATGTTTTGTTGTTTCAAGATTTTGAAATGCACACAAAAAATATTGTTGAAAAATAGGGTGCATTTTACTTTTTTGCTCAAAATAGGGAGCATCTTATCTTTTATCTTGCCTAGTGTGGAAAAGTTGGGAGCATCTTGCCTTTTGTTACAAAGTAGGGAGCATCTTGCCTTTTATTGAAAAGTAGGGAGAATCTTGCTTTTTGAAGTTAAAGAGCATCTTGTCTTTTGTAGCTAAGAAGGGAGGATCTTGCCTTTTGTTGAAAAGTAGAGAGCATCTTGCCTTTTGTTGAAAAGTAGAGAGCATCTTGCCTTTTGTTGAGAAGTAGGGAGTATCTTGCCTTTGAGGTAAAATAAAGAGCATCTTGCCTTTGTGGCAAAGTAGAAAGCAACTTGCATTTTGTTGAAAAGTAGAGAGCATTTTGTTTTTGTGGCAAAGTAGAAACATTTTGCCTTTTGTAACAAGTAGAACACATCCTGACTTAACTGACAAGGCAGTTTGCATCTTACTTTTAATGGCAAAACAGAATGCACCTTTCTTTTAGCGTCATGATTGGGTGCAAAATGCTTCTTGTTTGTCTTTCTTTGAAATACTTGTATCTTATTCAATTTTCAATCAGTTGTAAATTTTAAATTTTCAATGAGAGAAAACTTGTTTTTACTACTCTTGATTTTATTCTTCAAGTACATTGAGATTAAATTATTGTTTAATAGCAACAAAAAGTTCTTGGCTAAGACAAAATGCTATTTCAAATAAATCACATATTTTCTTGTTTCCAATATTTGTAGCTCTCTAGATATTTGTACATATGGGCACAACATAAAAACAACAGATTCTCTACAGCATGCATGGTGTGAAATAGTTATGAACTCAACTGCATTTATATCAAATTGATGACCTAAAGATTTAATATTCTTATAAAAAAAAACTAATCTTGTCTGCACATCAACACATTAAAATGTTTTGAAAAATGATAAAGCATTTCAGAAGACTGAAATTCAAAAATCGGAAGAAATATTCCCAGTGAAAATTGATGAATTATTAAATAAAATCAACTGCAAAAGTCACCATGACAACATACAGGTTAATATGCAGAATCATGATACTAAATTACTAAACACTATTATTGAGAATGTGTACTGAATTTCTGATTGATGAGTCATGCAAATGAACCCCAATTGCTACTATTGCCTCAGGTATAAACTATGATTTGAAATGTAAAAGTTTTATAATTGAACAGTTTAGTCTGTTTCAAAGTTAGGAATAACTGAAGATCATAATATTAGAAATCATTAAGTACATTTATACAGAAGAGTGTAAACTTTATTAGACACCCTTTGATTATTAGGAAGCATTGCTTTGCTTAATATTTCTTACTCTTTGTTTAGAGAGTTGTCTAGCCTTGTGGTTGGAGTAGTTGCATATTTACCAGCAATGAAAGGTTCATTGTCTAAGTATAGGAAAATAGGTATGATTTTGAATGCCAAGTTTCAAGATAGGCAAGTCACAATTTTCATACACCCATTTTCCCACATTTGACCTTTTGCAATACTAAGATAAGTTTAATAAATATGATATATGTTTGATGATATGCCGAAATTCATTTCTGTTTTGAAAATGTGACTCCTGCAGATTCGGCTGCTGGGCATAGGGCCACAGCCACACTTTGCTAGGTGCCGTTCATGTAGTTTCTATAGAAAGTAGATTTTTTATGTGTGGAGTTACTAACTTTACACTCAACAAGGTTTTAATTCATAGTTATCCTTTACCTAAACCGTTTGCCAAATCTAGTCAGCCCAGTCTACACTGCTATTAAAACCTAGCTGGGGAAAAAGAGATGGATTTATTTTCAAGAGTATTTGTGAAAAAATGATTGCAACTGCCTTAGATGGAATTTGACCTTGACATCCTATATTCTTGGCACTACAGACATCCGCTGCTCAAAGTATAAGAGACCTGTAAGTTGTGTGTGAGTAACATACATTATATAGTACAAAGCCTTCTCTACTGGCAATTTACCTTTAGATCAGGTCTTGCAAGAGTCAGAAATCAGATTTCTCCTTTTGTGATCCTATGATTCCTAACCTGACCTGACATCATGATATCAGTCACTTTCTTAACAACATCATGTGGTTTACATCTGCTCTTTTCTACAAATATTTTTATAACAATTGTTCTGATGAGCTTTTCTACTTAGTGCCTCAACTGCATGAATTTAAGCATGCTACTTGATTAGCAACTAAGTCTGACCGTTTTACTATTCAACTACCTAGACGCAACCATGTGTTCGATTCTCATAGTTTTTTTCTCAAGTGCAAGAAAAAATTGTTGAACGTCCTTCTCATTTCTTGCTTCCCTGCCACCTACAATCTTCAAAAATATAAAGGAGAGAGGACAATAATAAAAATAAGAATTAAGAAAACAGAAGACAATGATTGATATTGCATTTAAATTTTTGAAGATCAAAGTTAACTGGAAAGCAAAAAGTCATAAGAGAGTTCCACAAGTGAGAAGTGCAATAGAAGACATTGTTAGCATAGAACTTACGGTTATATCTAACCATTTCAACTGTAAAATGATGACACCTTACCGCCAATCTAGTACTGCACTTAAATTCATAAAGTCTGGGTACCATAGCGGAAAGTTCATCAGAACAATTGCCATGAAAGTATTTATAGAAAAGTCACAGAGAAGCTATGTTAGAGTGGTAGGAAAAGAACTGAAGCCAAGATGCCAGGTCAGGATCAATAATATTGCAGTTTCTTCCTTGAATTTTACCAAGAATCTCGAAATATATAGCAGGAGCACTAGAGCAGATGTGCTGCAATAGTCAAAGTATGAACGAATATTAAACTTATAAATATGTAAGATACCTTCCGACAAGAAAAATTGTCTCATACAACATATTGATCCAACTTTCTTAGCTGCAGACTTTGCAGTTGATTTAGCAGTTATACTCTTTTCACTTCATGTCAGCTGAAAACGTTAGTCCGAGAAGGCGTAAAGAGTCATTCTCCTGGAGGTTAGCATCAACTATGCTGATGTGAGGTAAAAAGGGTTCTCTCAGATGATTAAAAGAGAGCAGTTTCGTTTTTGAGGTGTTAAAACAAACAAGACACTCTTTGCCCCATTTAACAACATGACTAAAATTCCTCCTGGTTCAAATTCTTCTCTGAGGAACCAAGTGCCCCTTGCCTTTTAGAATCACTTGTTTAATAAAAAAAGCAATTACAAATTAAAATTTGACATTGATTTTAAAGTTTTACATATATAAATGTTATATTCCATGATTTATCATTTTAGAATTACGACAGTCAGGTAGAAGTTGTTTTTTTATATTGCTAATAAAATAGCCTAATAACAAGTTTCATTTAAGTAATTTAGTACAGTAAAGCTTTATTTCTACTTTTCAACACCATTGCCAATCATTATTGTTTGACAGAGTATCAGATTGTAATGCAAAAGTTCAGAGTATATAATTCCCTAACAATTCTCCTTTGATCTCTTAACAGCATTATTATAAAATTCAACCAGTGTATTTTAATCTCTTACTTCTATTTCATGCTTTCACACAAATTTTCAAAATGCGGAAGATTTGTTACTGTTCAGTAGAAAGTAACTCAAGCAAACAATCATTCCCAGCCCTTCCTTTTTCAAATTAAGAGATTTATGGTTAACAATACTCAACAATGAAACATTAGTGAATGAACCTAACTCAGGCAAGAGGGTGGGTAGCCTTAATGGAAAATTCTAATTACTGAAGTCATTCAATATTCTCTTCTAAAAAATTTAACAATAAAAAATAAAACAAATGTTTTATGAAACTCCTATTTTTAAACTGTTTTTTGATAAAGGGAATTTAAAAAAACCTGCATCACATATTTGGTTCATCTAAAAAAAAAAAAGAACACACATTATGAAATATTTGCCAGAAATAGTTTGATGGATTCTTTAGCCAAAGTTTATCTACCAATAAAATCATTACAAGTAAAATCTGCATGGATTGGTACTGATTATTACATGTGAATCATGAATAATTAGGAAATTTTATTTAAATTAAAATCTGATAAAACAAATAAATTCTATATTCTTAAATTATAACAAACACATCATTAAAACATATTTTATAAAGTCACCAACTCCAAAAAAAACAGAACATTTTTATTAAATATTATTAAAGAAAGACAAAGTAGAATTTAGTCAGCTTATAATCTACATAAAAAATAATAAATCAGACGCCATTTAAAACTTAGTTTTAAATGATAAGTAATATAAAGTTTTATGAAATCAAGTTGCAAAATTTAATGTAAAATTTATTAAATTATTTAAACTTTAGTACTTTTCAACTCAGACAAAAATGACATTCATTTTTTTTAAACAATTACATGCCAACTTATATGTTTACAACAATGTCTGTCCATGTGATTGTTTTATTTTATTTTAATTTTTTTACAGTGAGGTTCACTCTGTGCAAGGCCCAAGGGCTACTCAAGGTAGAGAGTTACAGAGTAAGAGGCATAGTTTATGCAGAGTGGTGGGGAAGATAATGGATAAATCTAAACTTGAACAGGTTATATTAGGTTGGTGCAAAAATAATTTCGTTTTCTAACATATGTTACTATGTGAGAAAACGAAATTATTTTTGCACCAACCTAATATATATATATATATATATATGATCAGAGGAAAAAAAGAGATTCATTTCTAGACATTCAAAGGATACACTAGTGAAAATATATTTATATCCATACAAATCAACACATCGGATTTTTAGTTATTCACCAAAAAGATAAGTTACTTATCATAAGTAACTTCTATTTGCTTTTCATTCACATTTTATTCTTTCCTCTTGATAAAAATTTGCTTTAAAAAAAAAGAAAAAGAAACAACTGCACACACACACACACACACACACACACACACACACACACACATATATTTCTGTATTAAAACATTTTGTTATATTTTACAAAACCTTGTTCATCCTTCACTTTTTCAGTTTTCAATAAATCTGTAGAAGTTCAAAGAAGGCCATAAAAAAATGGAAATCTCCCCAGGTTCCTGAAGACTGTAAATCCGAATTAGTGTTAAGACAAAATAGTTAATCTTCTACATGATTCTTCTTCTTTTATTGGCTCTTCAGGAAGTAGACAGTTATAACTCTCCACAACCTCCTGTCCTTTGTTGCTCTATGTTTATACTATCAAACCCAACCCCTGTTCTACCAAAACAAGCTGTACACAAGAGTAGAACCAGTTTTTGTGACATTTCTCTAAAAATGGTTTTTAAAAGTCAGTCAAAATTAATAAAAAAAAATTTTTCTGATCTAATTTTGAGAAAAATGTAAGTGAAAAAAAATAGAAGAAAGAATTATGTTCTAAATGTTCAGATTAGTTCCATTCTTGAGTCCCACCAGTTCAGGCCTTTACAACTGGGACGCACCATGCTCTACTTACACAGAATTGAATCACACACATTTCTTCTGTGTTCCAAGAAGAAAGTTCCACTCAGAGAACTTTTTCACCAAGAACTGCAACTTTGTAGAATAGACTCTTGCATGGGTGTTTCTCTGAACATTTTAAATAAAGAGTCAATTTTTATCCATTCTCCAGACCTTCATAATCTTCACTTCCTATTTTATTCATATCAAAACCATTTTAAGAGTAAAATTCTACCTTATGTGGTTATTGAGTCTTATATCGTGTGAATATATATATTTAATATATATACATTATATATACACTTGAAAATTAGGATTTTCTGCTTCCAATTATTTTAATTATTACAAACAAAATCTCTTCAAGGATATAAAACAGAGTGTAATTTAATTTTGATAATGGTACCGAGAAAGTACAACACTGAAATCTGAAGGTGCATTGAAATAGCCAAAGATGCATTCCAAAAGATAAGCAGACTATAAAGAAACAGAAACATTTCTTAGAAACAAAGAAAAGCATACTGAATTTTTATGTGTCCTCCTGTATGGCAGTGAATGATGGATGATCTCCCCACAGATGAAGACTTGAAGCAATAGAAATGTGGTTCTATAGAAGGGCCGATTATGCAAGCAAGTACAAGAATTTAAATATCTAGGAAGTGTTTTAACAGAGTACGAAAGTGTGATACTGAAATCCGATTCCTTCCAAAACCTAAGCAAAGTATTAAGAAACCGAAAAATTTTGTTTGAAACAAAGAAAATAGTGCCAAACTGTTATGTAATATCAGTCTCCCTATATGGTAGTGAATGCTAGACAATCTCCAAAGAGCAATGACAGAGTTTTAGAGAAAAGGGAAACAAAAAGAAAACTTATACTTAATATCAGGAAAAGACAGCTGAAATGTCTAGGACACATAATGAGGAAAGAGGGCTTGGAAAATCTGATACTGACAGGACAGATTGAAGGTAAGAGGAATAAATGAAAACAATGCATAACCCACTTAGTGAGCTTGAGTAAATGGATGGTAGAACAGTGTTTAGGAGAGATAACAAAAGGACAAAATTTATTAGGAGCTGTAAAGGACAGGAAATTGTGGAGAGTCATGAATGGACACAGTACATAGAAGAATGGTCATGGTGAAATAGCCATTTTTCCATACAAGAAACATAGCATCTATTGACGAAAGAGTTCCCATAACTGTTGATTTAAAATTATAAAATCTTTTTCTTAAAGCAGTAATTAGACTTTTGAAGATCACTGTTAGAGTTCATTGTAATATTGATGTAGATCTCCTTCCAAACCTAATTTTAAATTAGTTTGGCATGTCAACATGTTGATTATATCATTATTTGCTCTTCTAGTTATGTGTCCTACCCATTTTTGTTGTTGTTGCTGTTTGTTCAAGTGGTTCTTGTTATTTGTTTATATTATAATGCCAGTCTACAGGATCTGATGAAGGATTTCTTTTTTAAAACCTAAAGGATCCATTTGTTTGAAGTCATTTTTAATTACTATTCTAAGAAAATGGTTTGTAATATTATTCTGGAGTCCTTTTCAATCCATTAATTTGTTGATAGCATCACATGCAAGAAAGTATTTAAGAAATTGCCAAATAAATTGACCTCTGAAGGAACTTGAATACATTGATCAAATAGTTGTAATGTAGTCTGCTGTTTAATAATCTGTGTCCTACAATCAATATCTATAGCAACATCCTTTACTTCAATGTTAGCTGAAGAGGATTATGAAGGTGAAACAAGGCAGTCAAACATCCTTTGTGAAGCTGGAAAGTTGGGTGTGAGCAAATATAATTGACAAAATTGAGAGTGATGAGGAAGACCACTTTTCAATTGGATAACAACAAGGGGTCATTAATTTGGATATTCCAAGAGGTTAAAGGGTAACTCCATCAAATGAACAGCAGAGTCAACTGAATAGATAAGAAAGCACAAAAGGAAATAATGGCAAATGAAGAATTTCATGCACAGAAGGAGAAGAAAAGACTCGCTCAATAAAAAAAAGCATCTGTTCTGTAAATGATATTCTTAAAATCTGATTTAGTGGCATATTTTCATCACTTGTACTTATGTGCAAATACAGTCTAACATTTTGATCTCTTAAAGTTAAAGCATTAATCCATTTAACTATTCCAAATCCATAGCTTTGTCTAGAGACATTCACATCTGTGGGATTTAATGCAGTATTCAGACATCTAAGTCAGGCCACTTGAGCCAAGTGTTAGTGAAAGAGAAAAAAACACATCAAACTAAAATAAAGGAATAAAAGAAAAGAGTAAGAGGTTTGCAGATTTCAGTGCTCTGGGGGCTTCTAGGAGTCCTTTTAACAGTCTTTGTGTCTAACTTTGAATCTGGCAACCTCCTGTCATAGCAATTTTGTATGCTTTCCTGCCTATGCTTAATTGGATGCAAAAGAAAAAGTGCCATTCATTCACATCTAACAGTTTACATAGACCAACATGGCATCTGATTATGAGTATAATTTTGGCCAATGAACAGCCTCATTATATTTGCTGCATATTAAACTCTAAAACTAAAGAGCATAACACATGTTCTTTCTAGGATAGCTTCATTTTAATTGTACAGTGTAACCCGAATATAAGAGAGTTGTCGGGACTGGAGAAGAAGTCTCTTATATCCGGGTTTCTCTTATATCCGAGTTTGGTCTATTATATATACATTAACACGGGCTCTAATTTGGGACCAGAGAAAATCTCTCTTATATCCGGGTTACACTGTAATTCACTTTAATTCCAGTAGATAGTGAAGATGAGGGGGTTGCTGAAAATTTCTTGGACCAATCAAGAAAACCTTTAAAACAAATAAAATAAAATTTTATATTTAGCCATTTGTTCATACTTTTGGAAATGAGTTGAGCCTAGAAACTTTCAGCATCACACCTCATAATATTTATTCCCAACAAAAACAATAAATATTTCTGATCATGTTACATAGAAAAAAGAAAAAAAGAAAGTTGAATTGACATTTGTCTCCATTCAACCAACCAACAACTCCAGATAGTAATGCCTGTAGCTATCACTTCATTTGTATGCTAACAGTTGAAACTAAAAGCCATAAACCTTAAAAATGGTATCCACTTGGTCTGCCTACAAATGTTGTTTATATCACACAACAGCAATAATTTAAACTACCACAACTACTCTAATATAACAAGCAAGCAGATAATAAAAAACTGAGTCGTGATTCAATTGACCTGAGTGAACGTGATAAGAGTTCAATTTTTCAGCATGAATGATTTTGGGTGTAGTGATTTTTTTTACTTATAAGTATCAGGGCCAATATGACTTCTGTATAAATTATAAATTGCCAATGATTCCTAAATAGACTTTTTTAAAACTGCTTATATTTTAGATAAATAATGCCACTAAGTTATAAACTTATGCTCTCTATGTATCTATATTCAAATGTATATGCACACATACATGATATACATTTAAAAGGTGCCCAATAATAAAACTGACAATGATACGGTGTTGCTTGCAAACAATGTACTATCAACAACTTTACTAATTTACTAACAAAAGCCTTTGTGAAATCTAACCTAAGTTTTAATGAGTAAAAAAGTTTCTGAACATTTGATATTTGTCTGAAATTCTTCAAAAGGTTATATACTGTAAGTATGATTGCAAAAGAACAACCAGAAACAATGAAGTACTGCTGATGAGGTAAAACAGATTTCACAAACTGATTACAGGATGATTTTTTTTTCTTGGTTTGAAGTCAGTTTTTATCTTAGATAAACTGAAATAAGAGTTTAATCTATTTTAACACATTGATATTAAACTCCATTGAGATTAAATTTCATACAGATGAATCTTCATTGATATTAATCTTTATTGAGATTAAATTTCATACTGATTAAACTTTACTGATATTAATCTTTATTGAGATTAAACTTGATGATTCAGATGATGCTAAGTGCCCAAATGGTAAAGAAATCAAATGAAAGAAATTGAATAACCTATTCATAACTTTTTCATATTAAAATCTTCTAGAAAACTGGAATCAAAAGCTTCTATCTTTATAAGCATATTGTAAACATGTCTAATAGTAATAAAATCAATCTAAATTGAAAACTTCCCATTGAGTTGATGTAGGACAATGACTTCAGCATATTTCAGCAACTTAAAACTTAATGTTTCTCTCAGTAACCAATTGATAAGTAAAAGTAATTGACTAAGCTTACTATACTTTGCAATAGATATAAGTAACTTTATTTTATTACTATTTTCAAGGCTATTTTGATCTCCAAAATCCATACAACCAGATATTTTTAGTGTATTGTGATAATATTTCTTCAGTATTTTAATTTCCTTTCAGATTTTATTAAACATATATCCTTTCTGACTTGAACTAATTTGAATTTCATTTTTAGATGACTTTTATAAAATGCTTAGTAGGTGGTTTTAACTCCTCACATCACAAGATCTATTTTTCCCCAACTTTAATTGCTAATAAAACCTTAAACACCAGCACATGCTTTGAAAATGTGTATTTTCTTCACCTTAGCATAAGGAATTAATTTAAAATCGGTGATTAAGTAAATTCAGATAAAGTGCATTCAACCAACTGACATCTTTGAATACTGCAACATGTCCTTGCTTTTCAACATCTCCATACTGATTAAATTATACTGCAAGGCCCAAACAAATTCCTATAATAAAAAAAAAAATCAATTACTTCTTTGACCAGCAATTTGTGTGGTGCTACTGCAAGAAACCTTTTCTTTGTAGTTTATCTTTCTTGTTCTGTTTTTTACACTAAGCAACACTGAAACTTCTTGTACAACATCAGAGTTAGCTTGTCAATTATATTTCTTTCAGCTTTATTTATTCACAAAAGGCAAGCCATCACCTTTCCCTTAAAATTTCAATTTGTGCTGATCATTTCAAAAGATAAAACATGAAAAAATGAATAGAGTGAAAAACATCTCTTTTTAAACCTTAATTTTGTGCTTGAAAGAGCTAAGGCTGCTTTAATGGATTTTAACAAACTTTTAACTAAGTTTTAGGGTTTATTCACTTCAGGCAGAAATCTTTATATATCAAAAAGCAAGTAAAGGAATTTTTTTTTCAAGGGAAAATAATACTCTTAACTGTTTTGTTTCTATATTAACTTTCTCATATTAATATTTTCCATAAGGAATTTTCTGATATTAATACCAGCAGAAATATTAATGTTAGAATGAACATGTGTAAGTGCTGCAGGAGCTACAAAACCAACAACTTTGAGTGTCTTTCTATATATCTGAGGTATTCAAACTATTTATACTGTTTACATTGTTTGGACTGTTGTACTCATTTTTATTGTCATATTTACAACCATTGTACAATCCAGCCTTCTTCAGGTGATATACATTGGAATTTCGTTTACCAGGGGTAGATTTTTCTAGTTCCACATGCCATGCCTTTTCTGAATATATCAGTTTTAGTTATTTTTCTTTATTAACTCATCACTCAAAGTTTTTGTTAACCTCTGCTGTGGCCAGGTATTGAACTCACACCTTTGGGTCAAGTCACTGGATTACTTCAACCAATGCTTTTATCCACTGTGTTTGATTGTGTTATCTAGGGTACCATAACTGCTTGCAAGCAGACATTTGGCATTTTTAGAACATTTTCCAAATGATATGCAACATCTACACTGTATGGAGACAGTCTCAAGATTTCGGAACTGGTCTAACTTTGTCTTAACTTCAAGTATTTGTCAACTTATAATTGTTTGAAGTCAATCAAAACTTGTTGAAATGAATGTTATTAGTGAAAGGTTCAACTTGACGCTCTTTAAAAAATGACCTATATCAAGTTGATTTTGGAGAATTAAGTACAAAATTAAGTCACTTTTTCCTATATTTTACTTTTTTTTTTGTCTTTGACCGTGCAACTCTGAATAATGCTAACAAAAATGGAAGAGACAAAATTTCTTTTCCTTTCTAGTATAAGTTCCCAAAATATTAAAACTATTTAAAATGTAATAAAATTGTTCTTGGGAAGACACTTAAAATGTACTCAGTTACTTTCATACATCACATTGATCATTACTTGCTTTTTGCACCATAAGCCAGGTACCAAATATTAGTTTGCCACAGAACTTCCTTTGTATTTATTTATCATGATCTAGACCCTCTATTCGTATGCTATTCAGGTGCTGAATTCATTTTTGGCGCTGGAAATCATTTATAAAAATGTGCAAATAGGTTAAAGGCAAAATTTAAATTCTTTTAAGAAATTATGGTTCTTCGCTGTTAAAACCCTATTTTTTTAAATTAGAAATGTGAAAATTTTATTTTGATATCCCTCTTAAATACAAATAATTTTAATAAAGTTCCATAATTAAACTGAAAATCGTTCAGGGAGCTCAAAAACATAAGTGTTCATTTGGCTCAATTGAGTGAGCCCACTGTACGTAACTGATGCTAACAGGAAAGGAATGAGAGGGTAAAAAAACAACAATGGAAAGGAGGTATTATTAAAGTGCAAAGGAGGATTTGTTTATGTTTTTGCTTTGGGCAATACACAAAAATATTATAGAGTATAGCCTAGGATTCTTCTGTATACATGGGAGTTTTGGTATTGCATTATAATTGCAGAGAAAGATCATGTTTAGAAAATATACATATGTATAAACTTTATTGCATAGTAGAAGTAGAACTGCTGTTGTTAACATTGGATTCCTCTCAACTCTGTGGCTGTCTCTGGTCATCTGCATCAGGCTTCAGTAAGTGCCCAGCCAAAATGGTCAAGGAACATGCAAATCCCTGTGGTAGCTCAGAGGAGCCTTCAGCCATACAGTTGAGTTAATAGCAGTTTATATAATGTTGGAGTGGCTCAAAAAAACAAACTGTTGATGAATCTTTTTTGATTGGTCAGAAAATATTTTTGCATCTTTTTAATTTTTATTTTTTGTCTCAGAATTGGACGTGTATTCTGGCTTAAAATTAAAGCAGTTTGTTTTATTTGAACAATGACTGTCACTTGCATCTTTGTTAAAAAGTGTGAGTTCTGATAGGCTATGACATACATATTTTCTTCTTGAAGATGCTTTGCTCTCAGTCAACCCATATCAGTAACATTTCTAAAGGAATTATGGGAGAAAATCTTAAGGAAAAAACATAAATCTATGAAAATGAAAATGACTAAGCTTAGTGCAATGACTTTAGCTTTAATTCTCTCTTTCATGGGTTTAAGGTATAATTCTTTCTTATAATTTTGTTCTTATTCAAATATTAACTTATTTGTTGAAAAATTTTACAAGCTAGATTATTAACTCCAGAGCCTGACACAAAGTTATTACCCTAATTTTGATCTGAAATTTTCACTGTATAATGTTTTATATGATTAATATTCACCACTGAATGAAGTGCAATGACAGAAAAAGAAATTATGTTGAACAATAATTGTTTTTTTTTTTTTATATACTTACAGATAAGGGTAGTTTGGTTAAAACAAACCCAGACATCTCACAGAAGAGATAGATACAATATGACATTATAAAGAGATTGTTGTGATGCACGAGATATGAAAGAAAGAACCGAATTGTGCTAAATTGGGGTTTAATCAAAATATTATATGAAAAATCTTAGTTAAAAGTTAAAAGGAAATCATGAAATTAACTCTGACTGAAACAAAATCTTAGTGTTACTGAAAGAATCAGGCAAAGATTATTATAAATAAAAATAACCAAAAAATATTAATGTATATACGAAATAATATTTCATTTATTATATAATGTATATATTTTTAAAAAAAGGATATATAGACATAAATCAGGATAAGCTCAGTGAAATAATTTGGAACTGCATTTCATCTAAACCATTTTAAAAATAACATCAGTTGCTTATAAAAACATTTGCCACAAAGTTAACTTTTGACTTATTCTTATTTTCTTATTATTTATTAAACAGGAAAAAACTAATGAAACTTCATACAGTTCTAATACAAATCTAATTTAGTTTACACATTAATCAAACAGATGTAGTTTTGTGCTTGTTCAAGTATCCTGAGTGCAACAAGAATGTCAGATAAAAAAGAAAAGAAAAAAAAAGAGGGGAAACTGAAATTATCTTTAGATTTTTCAGTTATAAGAGGTGTGCTGGAAAGTTTTTGGTATCACCTACTTCTCAGAATCTAAATAACAGATTTTTTGAAAGGGATTTTTGGTTATTAAGAGAATTTTCAATAGTTCATGATAAAATAAATATTTCAATTTTATTTGTTCTCAGAAGAAATATACACATCTCTGAACTGAACAAATCAATGGATTCTATAAAAAGGAATATAATAATAATAATAATAATAATAATAATAATAATAATAATAATAATAATAATAATGACGACAAGGACGACAGTACAGCCAACACCTTACAAAGGGTTTGTCTATGTCAAAATTTTTTTTTTTTTTTGCATTGGAAAAAGTCATGATGCTATTCTAACCTTAAGTCCCTGGGCGGGACTTGGAAAAAAATGAGTGCACATCAACAATCAATAATAATAATAATAACTACAACAACAGGCCTTCAAAGATATCTAGAAACTACAGAAGACTGGATAACAAAACTACAATCGGCCTTCAAATATACCTGGAAACTACCAAAGACTGGACGATGATCTGTGTCAAAGAACATGAAAATAGTAAGCGATTTTATTCAATAATTAAGGAAGCCAACAAATTCATAATGGAGTTTCAAATGGGTGAAGAAATACAAGTAAAACACAATATACTGACAGAAGCCGCAAAATACTTAAAAAAGAAAGCAAAAGCGAATGCAACTGACCAGATACAGAAACAATGGCAAGATAAACCACTTCACAGTCAATACTCTGCTTGTACCAAACTAGCTGATGTAGACAAACCACGTACACATCAGTGGCTATGTAGTGCAGAGTTAAAAGCTGAAATCAAAGGTTTTATTCTTGCTGCACAGGACCAATGCTTGCTAACTAGAAATTATCAAGCACACATAGTGAAAAATTGTGTTAGCCCAAAATGCAGATTCTATGATAAATATCCAGAAACAACTGACCATCTTGTATCATGTTGCATGGTATTGGCACCTGCTGAATATAAAACATGGCATGACAGAATGGGCCAATATCTGCAGGAAAATCTGCAACTTCTATGGGAAGGAAACTGAAAAAAAATGATATGAAGACCACCCAAACCTGGTTACGGAGATAGGACCTGTAAGAATTTTATGGGACATCACAATACACACAGATAGAACAGTTAAAGTTAATCACCCAGACATTGTGATTAGAGACTGCAAGGACAAAAAGTGCCTCCTTATTGATATGGCAGTCCCTGCAGACTTCAATGTATATTTGAAGATCTTCAAAAAGCTATCAAAATACAAGGACCATGAAATTGAAATGTCAAAAATGTGACACATGAGAACCGCAAAAATTCCAGTTGTAGTTGGAGCCCTCAGATTGATTGGAAAAGATTCCAATAGACTCATTAAAGGAATTCCTAGTAGCACATGCCTTCAAGAAATACAAAAAATTGTTCTGATGAGTACAGCCCACACCTTATGGCAGGCTTTATCTATGTAAAATATGTGTGATTTTGTTTTTCTTTCAAAATTGTTCAGTGAAAAATGTCATTTTGACGTTATTACATCATTATTTTTTGCACTAACCTAATATTTAATGATGCAATAGGGGAAATCTCCATGAGTATTTTATAGACATCAACCTAAAGCCAATGTTTATAATTACGCAGGATATATACTTCTCACTTTCAAATGCCATGTCCCTTCAAGATGAACATAATCATGGCTCTCCACAGTTTCCTTTAATTTAACATCTCTTAACTGACTTTGAAAGAGTAGTTTCCTATTGCTTTCTCAAGTTTTGAATTCAGAATTGTTCCTTTTCTAGACTGGATGCCAACCAAGACTAGATAACCCAGTTTAGTCTGTCCTGCTTTTATTTTTGGGAGAAAAGAAGGATATTCACCTTTCCTAAGGCATGATGAAGTGAACACAAATTGTTTTGGCTGAAATTTGAACTCATCGTGCTGATTATAATTTTTCCACATTATTAACTGTTAGAGTATACTGTGGCTCTTGCAAAATAAACCCTGAAATAGTGAGAGAGCTGAACAGTTAATATTAATGTCAGTTGAAATTTAAAAAATCTTTCTCTTAAAACAGGAAAACAGAGTTTTTTCAAGTCCACTAACTGTTATTGATCTTTCTAGTATTAATAGAAGTTTCCATCCTAATTTTTTTGTTTAAGGTAGTCTGAAAAGTTAACATTTTGATTATATCATTATTTTCTATATCTTTACTTTTCTATAAATATTTTCATGATAATTGTTATGATGAACTTTCCTCTATTGTACCAAAAAATTTTAGATTTGCAGCAAATTCTCATCATTTTACAGTTGAAATGGCTATATGCAGCTGTAAGTTCTATGCTAACAGCTTCTTCTCTTGCACTTTGCACTTGTAGAACTATCGTTTGGCTTCTTCCTACCCATTCAATTTTGATCTTCAAAAATTTAAATGCAATATTTAAGTGATTATTATATCAACAACTTTTTGAGAATAATAATTATTTTTCCTGTTACAAGTCCTACTATTTAACCTATACTGAGGGGAGGAGATGAATTCATACCTTTCTCAGTGTTACTTGCACATAAGTCACAAACTTGTCTGGAATTTGAACTTGGTACTCACATTTCTCATTTCAAATCTCTGTCCATTACACTAGCCACACACTGAAGCAGATATTAAATGCATCAGAGTTTTATTGCCTTCTCTTCCTTTTCTTTCTTACCACATATACTTTCTTTTTCTCACTTAAACCAAACAGCATCTTTAATATATCTTTTTCTTCCATCTTTCCTCACAATCAAAACAGAAGGGCTCATTTTTTATCTTAGGTAATGTCAAAGAATAATGTATACATGCTAATGAATTTACTAATGGAAGAACAAGCAGAATTAGAACATGATTACACATTCTTAAATTTTGAAGCCTAAAAGATGCCCATGGCTATTATGATTACAGAATTTTACAACTTATAAAAATATAAATAAAAACTATGCCAATCCATTCCAAATTTGTTACCAAATTTGGGCTTTACCAAACCCTGAACCTCACAGACAGCTTTACAATTATAGAAATTATGAAATCCAGTCTAGTTTACCTCTAAATTCTTGAATTGAACTGAATTCTTCATAGCCAAAGGATTGTTTTTGGCAACTTTTCTTTGTGCTATGAAGAAGAAATATTTGATTTTTGAACCATAATAAAAGATATATACATAGAATGCAAAAGTAAAAATGTTAGTTTCTAAGAACAAGAGACTGAAAATAAAATTACAAAGTGAAGCATAAAATAATTGGTTCTAAGAAATCCAGTTTTATGTTTGTCATCTAATATGACATCACTGAAAGTGTTATAATCCAATTATTCTTTCAAAAAAATAAAAGGAAGGAATGTAGAAAAAAAAAGTGTGTGTTGATTACAATAGAATAAAAAAAGATGGAAAAGCTAAGAAATACATCTCAATAACCATGGCTTGAAATAGTTAATTAAGGTATTATGTACGCATATATCAATAAACAAAGGTGAAAACTGAATGTGAAGGATAAATAATCTAGAAGATTATTCTCACTGAACACACAACAGAATTTCTAAGAAGTTAAGATTAAAATGAAAAATCATAATCTCACTAAATATAGAAGAAAAAATGAAATCTATTTTAGATATCTCTTGTCTGGGGTAAACAAGGACACCATATAAAATGGCCTGTCTTGAAATATTCAATGATTCTGCTATATTTGTCATTTAAGCAACAGTTTTAGTCATCATATACAATTCATTACTTAATGTATATTTGGATGGCAACCATCTTTTAAACATCTTTCATTAAATATGGCAGACAAGTAAGAGTAATTAATTTTTTATTTAGTTTTTCCATCATCCTTACGTTTTTCCATTTTGAGGAGTAAGGGAGTACAGAAATTTTTGTAATTTTTATTTTCCCAAGTACTTACATCCATTTTTTTAGCCATTTTCAAGGTAGTCTTGTTTTTGGTGTTGTTATGTTTTCTTCGTGTTTTAACAGTTATATTCATTACTTATAAGGAGAATATAATTGTCATTTGTTTGAGTTCAAACCTTCGAGTGAGTAACTAAGTCATCAACAAAATGCTTGTATCCTTTAAACAATAATAATAAGAAATAATTTTATTTATTTAAAATGTAAACATACAACAGGATCCTCACCCAAGCTTTTTCCCCAATTATCCAACACTGTTTTCTGACTTGCGGGCATGTACTGAAAGCTGGAGAAGGCCCTGCTGCATGTTCACAAGGTAACCCATTGAAAGAGACACCACATTGAGAAATAAGAATGTGAACACTGTTTCTCACACTGTATGTAAGTATTTACTCAGGGTTTTGCTTACTCATGCAAGGGGGTGGGTAAGTGATATCTGGGAAAACTTCTGCTTCCCTTGACCAACTCCTCACTAATCTACTTATCACATGATGGCTGGCAAGAGGAAATGGAAGTTTTGGAACTTCTTGATGGATATGTCCATCTCCTGTCAAAAATGAACCTGAACTCTCTCTAATCCCAAGCATGACTGTTAATATAGACAAGCACCTGGATATACCCTATGTCTGGTTTTGTTGCCACTTGATCACCAAAAACCCCTCATCCATCCCTTTACTTCCATGTTACCCTTTAGTCTGCTGGTCCATTAAACCAAAACATTTGAGATCAAGATAAAACCACATCATCCATTTCTATATAGTATCACAAAAATATAAACATTATACAGAAGTTTTTATAGCAATAAAACATCTTACAGTAATATAGTAACATATAAATATATGTACAGTTTTAGATTAAAATTGGCAATAAATATGCACATTCTCATTAGGAGAAAGGATCTATTAATTAATCCCATTTTATAATATTATTTTCTACAAGTGTTATATAATAGAATTAAATCATATACTAAATCTTAAAAAGAAAATAAGAATGAGAAAATTAGAACTTTTGAGGACCACTAAAGTTATTAAGATCTTTGAGATTAATCACTTATGACTAAAATACATTTTAACATATGACATTCTAAATTGCATCTGAGAAAAAGAGTGAGACATTTTTTTATGACTTTTCAAATAATATCAGCAGTCTACCCTACTATTATAGCCAACAGAAGAACTGAGTTCATGCTTTTCCCAAAGATCTCAGTGCCAAAGTGTATACAAAAGATGAGGCCAGAATTTGAACTTGGCTTACCAATTCCACTGTCTCTCTCTATAAATGTCACATTACCTGCACATCATGCAGCAGATATTAGCTGGTCTTAAATAATTAAGTGAAACGGTGGTGAAAATTTCTCAACCTAACCCTAAAAAAATTTGATGTTTGGTCATTTTATCAGATTTTGGAAAATGGGTTGTGCCAAGCAATTTTTAGCACCAACTCATAATTATGAATGCCCTTAATCTGGAACTCTGTAAAAACACTCACAAC
The DNA here is from genome assembly GCA_963932145.1 of Acanthosepion lycidas. NCBI lineage: Eukaryota > Metazoa > Mollusca > Cephalopoda > Sepiida > Sepiidae > Acanthosepion > Acanthosepion lycidas. The sequence continues at coordinate 54,083,043 of OZ010586.1, forward strand.
TTTTATTCTGTGCAGCTAAACCATACTCTGTGTGTGTGTGTATATATATATATATATATATATATATATATATATATATATATATATATATATATATACACACACACACACATTTTGATGAATATGAAAGACAAGGAAAATTTGATGAATTTTTTATTGTCTTTCTAATATTTTTACCTTTTCCCATTTGGTGGGAGTAAGGGAGTGTAAAAATTTAATGGAAATATGTAAGAATATTCTAAAAACTGAATAAAAAATTCATCAAATTTTCCTTGTCTGTCCTATTCAACAAACATGTTTGAAAGAAAAGTCACTGCCAAAATATACATATATATATATATATATATATATATATATATATATATATATATATATATATAGATAGATAGATAGATAGATAGATAGGTACCACCACAGATTCGCTAAAATTTTATGATGAAAAAATGCACTAAACTTAATAAGAACAAAGTTTTATCATCAAAATCTTTGTTATTAAGAGAAAAGACCAAGACATTTTTTGATTATTAAATTATATTTTTTGATCTGTTTTAGAACATATAAAATATTTGTTAAAAATCTTGTTTTTCTTGCATCAGCACAGTGACCAAAGATTATAGAAAATTTTAGCATCTTTTTTTCAGTTGTAAAATAAACACATTTATTTGGAAAATCTTGCAAAAATCAAGTAATTGTTGGATTTTAATGAAACTTTCAGAACTTATTCACAAATGATTGAAATTAGTTTTCAAATGTTTCTGTCTTAGAAAATCTTGGTAAAAATATTTTACATCTGTTATGCCCCCAACACACACATTTAATTTAATGAAATTTTCAGAAATTATTTTTATGTACATCCTAAAGTTTATATCAGTTACATGAACTCCTTGGAGAATTTAAATCATCAATGCTTTTTGCAAAACAGAATACCCAGTTACTGAAAATTTTCTCTGAATTATAAAATAAAAATGCAATAAAACTAAGACATTATTTAATTAGAAAAGCTTTTAATTGCTTTTATGAATAAGACATATAAGGGACAAATGAAAACAATTCTTGTAAAAATTCATTATTCATGGAAAAAAATATTTTTAAGAGAATAGATATTAAAAATATTCTTTCCATGAATTTTAAATTTCTGTATTGATTTGTACCAGTTAGATGATATCATTATTAAGTAAAAACTATATTTACTAATTATAAATCAACAATCAATATTTTTAAAAGAATTTTGAAATTTTTTTGTGCATAGAAACAGGCATCTATAGACACAATATTATTAGGAAATAAGAGTGATAACTATAGTAAATTTGAATCCAAAATACCTAAAATTCAATATTTTTAAGATAACTGGGTAGTTAAAAATTATATAAAAAAGGCATACACATTATATTCCTCAAGTAATTTTTACAGATATGTCCACCATAGAAAAAAATTAAATAAACTTATATCTGTCAGTCAAGTTGTCAAAACCTTAAATGAATACCTACTTCTTTCTTTTATGTATCATGTCCCTTCATGATGTAGGCGATCATGTGCCTCCACTCACTCCTACCCCTTGTTATTCTTTATGTTTTTTCTTTTTGTTAATTCTCCGAAACCTTGTTCTGACATCCATTTGCTCAAACCCATCAAATATGCTACATGCTGCTGTCCTCTGTCCCTTTATCTGTCCTGTGAATATCAAATTTTCCAAGCCCGCCTTTCTCATTATACACCCCAGAAATTTCAACTGCCTCTTCCTGATGTTAAGTATAAGTTTCCTCTTCATTTCCATTCTCTCCAAAACCTTGTTGTTGCTCATATGTTCAGTCCATGGTATCCTCAGCATCTTTCTGTAGAACCACATTTCTATTGCTTCAAGTCTCTTCTTTGTCTTAAAGGAGATTGTCCGACATTTGCTACCATACAGGAAGACAGATATAACATAACAGTTCAGTACTCTTTTTTTTGTTTCTAACAAAATTTTTCTGTCTCTTAATACTCTGCTTATCTTTTGGAATGCATCTATACCTGCTAATGTGTTAGAAATGCATTTCTCTTATATTTTAAACTATTTTAAACACTGCATTTTATTTTTGAAAGATTTTTCAATGAAGAGAATTACATTGTGATGACAGCTAAAATGACACTAAAATCAGTAATTCTTAGTGCTTTCAAAGCAAAAACTCCTTCTGATCAATTTAAATTAGTTTTTAAATACAGCAATATATTTTGCTGATTGGAAATATTAAATTTAATCTATTCACCTGAAATTAAATCTAAAATAAAAGGTTCAAGAAAGATTTGTTAAAATTCATTTTAAAACTTAGGTACTGTGTTTCGGTGAAGGTACCTATATACATACATATATACATATAACTTTTGTATATATTTTGCCTCCCAACATTTTATTGAAAGATTTTCATGCCATAGACAAATACAACACACAGGAAAAGACAAAATTAGATCAGAGGAAAGACGTGAATTCATAATAGTTTCATTAAAAGACAAAATGGTGAAACATTTTTATTCACTGTCACACTTTGATATTGACCTATCAAAGACCAAATAGAATAAAATTTTTCTATTAATTTCCATTTTTACCCAACACTAAGCTGTGTGCTGTTTAGTTAATGCAAGACTTTATGATTTCTTTGCAATTCCCCAGTTGACAATGTCTGAGAAAAACCACATCCTCAAAACCTCTCTTCCTCTCTTTTGCGGCTTGCCTCTTCAAACATATATCTGGTAAACACTTACATAATGATAACATAGAACTGATATTAGTCTGTCTGACACCTTTTTTTAACAAGTTATCTACTTTGAAATGATATTGATTGAGTAGTCATCTGTTGTTTACAAATATGTAACGATCACTAAAGGTCCCAGTATGTTTTTTTTATCAAGTTTAGAAACCTTGATGGCAACAGCAGTAATAAAATGATGGAAATAATTTTTAATGTTCCGTAATATTTTTACGGTAAAAATATTAAAATAAACCATATCCATACATGTGCTTTTAGCTGTAATTCCCTGCAAGCCTGCTTCTACATGACCTTTAGCCTAGGGGAGAAGGAAATTGTTCTTTAAGCTACAGTTGATCTACGAGGCAACACGTACTAAGTCTGAAATTAGTCGCTAAGATACCATATGTATCCCTTTAGTATTTCTGTGAGTTTGTTTCAAATTGTTATTGTTTCTGTTTGAAAAGTGTTTCCTTTGTGTATTTCTTTGAAATGTATTGTGTTTGTCCATTTCCTAAGTGACTAGAATTTTTTTGCAACACGCCACTGATGCTTGTTAAATAAAATCCTCACAGTTTTGAAGTTGTTATCGCTAACATTTTTGTCGAGATTTACAAACTCTACGTTTAGCTCAATAAAGAACTTTTAATTTTAAAAAAAGATTAATGAAAATTTATTGTATTAAAGTTTAAACTATGCTTTACATACAATGATTAAGAAGATCAACTGTACTTTGTACCTGTTTGCACTTCTCCCCAAAATTTGGTTCCGATCGGGTGAATGCCTATTTTAGGGTGTGACGGACAGACGGACTAAAAAAACAGAAGCGACAGAATTTGATAGATAGATAGATAGATAGATAGATAGAGAGAGAGAGAGAGAGAGAGAGGTAAAAGTACACGAAGGGGGATAGTCATGAACAGAGATAGATAGATAGATAGATAGATAGATAGATAGATTTGTTTCTAGTTTTCTCAGTGTATTTTCTCTGAAGTATATAGCCCTTTTTTCATTGAGACTAGCGGTCAGTTTCAGCATTTAAAAAAAAAAATAACATGAGATGTAACAGCTGTAGGAATATAATTAATAATTAATAAATTATATTATTTAATTTAACCTTTTTAATTTTAATTTATTCGAAAATATCCTAATAACAGAAAGTGCTACTTTTCTATAGAAATTTTTTTACACTGTAATTTTTGTTCATTTCACAATAATATACTCAACACCTGAGCAACACAATAGTTTCTGTATATTTATTTATTTATTTTTGTGAAACTTCTTATCTTGGAACGTAATTGTAGGTAGACCAACAGCCAGAAGGAAAAAAAAGAAAAGAGAGGCTTCATTAGTTTGATAATGGAAGATATTTTTTACACATTGGCTAAACAATTTGACAATCGTGACAGAAGAATAGAGAGACAGAATAGATACAAGTGTCAATTGCGATTGTTTACAGCAAAAAAGATCAGAGACTTGTTGAGTTACAGCTATAAGGTTACAGGAAAGACATCTAAAGGAAACCTTTATTGAAGTAAAGAAACAGATAAGTTAAAAAGATGACTTCATGAAACTAGAAGCCTTTCAGATTAAAAAAACATACACGAGGAAATTTGTTCTCTATTTTTTATTAGCAGAGTTTGTTTAAGTTTCACTGTTTCAGTCTTAAATCCCAGTTTTGGTCAAAGTTTTCCGTTTCCAAATTTAGTAAAGATTTATCATTTGCATGCTGTAAAAAGCTGTTGGGATTTTTAAAACACATATCATAAATTAAAAATACATTTTGAAATTCCTAATTTCATCTAGTCTAAAAAAATAGACACGTAAAAACAAAAAAAATTAAAGGTGGCCAATGAAGACGTAACAGTAAGCACACCGTGTGACCCTTCATAACCAATGGGAACATAATTTCATTTGGGGCACTAACAGCGGGCACACACAAAAAAGTACTGACAGTAACCATACTTCGACCTATTTACCGTGTCCCTTCTGGACGATTCACAACTTCTTGCCTTTTGTTTTTGTAGCTCTGAGTAACGTTGTTATTATTCTTTTATGTATGTCTCTTCAGGATGTGGGCAATTATGGTTCTCCACAACTTTCTATCCTTTGTAGCTCTTAGAATGTTTTCCTTTTTACTGTCCCTCCTAATCCCTGTTCTACCAACTATAGAAGCTCATTAGATAGGTTATCGATTGCTCCTCTGCTCTTAATATGTCTTGTGAGTGTCAAATACTCAAAAGTCAAACTCCCTTTTCCTTATCATACAGCCTAAAAATTTTCAACTGTCTTTTATTATTAACTTGAAAAAGTAAAGGTAAGAGTTTACTTTCAGCTTTAAAAATTTGTTTAAATTTTTTTTTTCTTTAAAGTGATTTGGTAACAAAATGAACTGTTATTAATTTGTATTTATCTGTCTAGTTTCATCCACTTCCACCCCATGAAGGAAGAAAAAAAAAAGGGATATAAATATATTAATTTTTTCTTATTTATATTTATCCACATAACTCAGTGGATAAAAGTGTTGGCTGAAGTAATCTAGTGACTTGACCAAAGAGTTGTGAGTTCAATACCTGCCCACAGATAGGTGAACAAAAACTTGGAGAATTGAATTAAAAGGAAATAACTGAAATATCTGGAAGAGGCGTGGCATATGGGGGACTATATAACAATCTCCTGGTGGATGAAATAAAAGAGATTTACTTGACACCCTCCCCCCACCCCAGTCAGATTGTGACACAAGGTCAGTTTTTAATGTGGGGACCTGAGCGTTTTCATTCGGGCCGCAGGTCTATGCTGGTCATAGCTTGTCCGAGCTGGTCAGAGCTGGTCAGAGCTGGTCTAAGCTAGTTATAGCTGGTTTTGGCTTGTCATAGCTGGTCAGAGCCAGTCCAAGCTGATCAAAGCCGTGATACCACCAGCACAGGGCCAGGTAAGTATGGATGAAATAAAGGATTTGGTTTGAAATTCCAGTCACCTGAAGAAGGCCGGAGCGTACAATGGCTGAAACATTGTGAATATGACAACAGTCTGAACAATGTGAATATTTACAATGCCTCATTACAGAAATAGAAACAGATATTAAAGTTTTCTTTTTTTTTAAATTCATGTTTCTTAAAGCCAGACACCAACATTTTGACTCTTTGGACAGTATTTTTCATTTATTTGCTTCTCTCACTATTAACTCAGAAAATTCAAGGAAAGTGTTTACTTTGAGTTAAAGGGAGGAAAAAAGACCAATAAGCCATAATTATTCAGAAATAAAGTTATAGGGAATGATATTTTCCACATAAAATTGGAATTGTCACAAATCTAAATTATATATAGCAATAATTTCCAACAAAGAATGAAATGATAAAAAATTGCCACATTCTTTTATCTTATATGTATATTTTCTTAAACATTAGTCTTCTTATACATGTTGTGTCTTCTTTAATGTTCTATGTCCCTTCAGGATTATCGCAATCATGGTTCTCCACAACTTCGTATCTTTTGTAATTTTAAGTAATATTTATCTCTTCGCAATCCCTGTTCTGCCATCCATCTGCACAACCTCATTATTCTTGTTTCCCCTCTTGCCTTCAATATGCCCTGTGAGTATTAAATTCCCCAAGCCCCTTTTCTTCATTATGTGTCCCAGAAGTCCCTAATGTCTCTTTCTGATTTTAAGTACATGTACATTTATTGAAAATATTTACAAAACATTATTGTTCTAAATGTCCTCCCAAAATAAATGACCCCTGAAAATGATTTCAAATAAGGTTAATATTGACTCACTTATTTAGAGAAAAAAATGAATTTGCAATTTTGGATGAGGTAAAGTTATATATCACTGTCATTGGTAAAATATAAATAAAGATTAAAATAAAGAAAATGTGAGGAAAACATTTGAGCCAGCCAGAATTCCATTAATTGTGAATGACACTTAGGAAGAGGCCAATTAAAATTGCGTTGTCATGATCATTTCATCCAAGTGATTATTGTAAACAGAGGGCAATCAATATGCTGCTAATCTATTGGCCTTCTATTCTTGATTACTCACCTCTAATCGTCTACATTTAGTTTTGATATTATCGAATAGGACTTAATTGCATTACAAATTATCATCACCAATAGAGACAGCAATAGCAGCAGCAGCCCAAAAGGATGAGGCTAAGGATCAATAGGCATGAGATAAGAAAGCAAAAATATTTTATTATGAGTGAAAAGAAAATGATCAAAGCTGATATATAAAGTAAATTTGTTGGTATGTCTTCATATGAGGGGGTGCTGAAAAGTTTCCGGCCTGACCCACTTCCCAAAATCTGACTAAACATCAGAATTCTTTTTTAATACCCTGGCCAAAAGCTTTTCCGTATCTCCCTCATTTTGGTGTGGGTGTGTATATAATATCATATGTGCACCATTACATGAATACTATTTTTCAACAATGATATTGAAAAGTGGTATTCATACTTGTTTTATGTAATTAATGTTGCACAACCTCACAGATGAAAAGGAGACCTGTAGCAACAAGTGTAGTTTTACAGAAGGATGCTGAGAATACCATGAATTGAACATGTACACAACAAAGAAGTTATAAAGAAAATGGAAACAAAAATGTCATTTATAGCTGCATCTACTGCAAGGAAAGTTGGGTCATTGTGTTATGCCAGAATTTTTTTCTTGTCAGAGTTCATCTTGCACATTTACAAATCCACCAGTCATCCGTGCATTGAATACTGTTGCCATATCTGGTCTAGTGCTCCTGCTATTTATCTTGAGTTTCTTGACAAAATCCAAAGATGGATTTGCAATGTAATCAACCCTGACCTGACATCTTTCAGTCATTTTCTCACTGATGTGATGTGGCTTCTCTCTGTCTTTTCTACAAATATTTTCATGGCAACTTTTCTGACAAGCTTTTTTCCTTGATGCTCCAACTACATGAATTTAAGCATGTTACTAGATTGATATTTAGATCCCACCCTTTAAGTGTTGAAATAGTTAAATATAACCACCAATTCTACTCCAACAGTTTCTTTTCTCACACCTTCCACCTGTGGAAATCCCTTCCGTTTACTTGCTTCCCTAATAACTAAAACCTTCAAGAATTTAAATGCCATATCAATCGCCATCTTATGTCTTCTTGAATCCCATTCATCTTTTATCCTTTCCTCAATCTCCCCACCTATACCCAGTCTTTTCTCTTAATTTCACTTTCTGTAACCCTTTGCATACTAGTGGCATTCCCACTTTGCTTGGGCGGAAATTATTTAAAAAAAGGTGTCAGAAAGAGATAGTTTCTAGAACACATGATGAGAAAATAGGTCTTGGAGAATTTAATATTCACAAGACAATGAAGATAAAAGGGGTAGAAAGAAAAGTGAGTAATGTACCTAACAAGCTTTTATAAATGAAATGACAGAACAGAGAGTGTGAGAGAAAGTAAAAAGACAAACACTGTTAAGAGTTACAAAGGGTAGGATGCTGTGGAGAGCCATGATTACCCTTGTGCTGAACATAAAAGAAGATCCTTATAAAAGTAGAACAAACAACTAATTAACTTCAGTGTAAAGAAAAAGAAAAATGAAAAATGATAATTGATTCTTGCATTCATAATGGCTGATCAAATATTTCTTCACATGGTTATGCAAACGGCAGTCATAATCAATCAGAGAAATTTGTTCATTAAATTTGGCTAGAATGGATTTAATAAAATTTTAATGACAATTTGCTTTCATTATTCATTAAATAAAATTTTGCTAATTTTATATTGGAGTTCTGTCTGGAAAATGATCCAGTAATTTATTATTTAAAAAAAGTAGCCTACCTCGGCCAATAGTGCATTGTTTTCCTTCAAAGTTCTCCCTTTATGATCTCATACATTTTTTCCCAACATCACTTTCATTTTTCAAAATTTTTTACAAGGTCCTCTATTAAAGAGGACCTTTTAAAATAGCCTTCATATAGCTTGTTACATTTTCCTCAAACTTGACGACAGTCTGATATTCTGACTCTTTCAATAGTAGTTTTATACAAATTCAGACTGTAGGTGACTAACAGACTTACATGTTGTAATGGTTTGCTTGAAAAAGAAAATGTAAAAGAAAATGCATAATAATGTAAATAATATATTCAGTCACACAAACTCAATTTATGTCAACTGAGTGACCTCATTGGAGAGTGTCTGTTCATATATCGGCTACAAGGTTCTCTCTGATTGATTACCCAATCATATCATGGTTACACAACCAATTCTCAAAATGGCTTGATATTTTCCAGAAATATGCATGTGTGCATGCATAAGCACTAGCAACGAGAAGATATGTAAAAATACTATCTCTCTCTATACATACATATATATATATATATATATATATTTATATATATATATATATATATATATATATATATATATATATATATATATGTTTATGTGTGTGCATACATGTTAATCATTGTTAGAGAATTCCATTTCATATAACACAAATGTAAATTCATGTTTGTTTATTTTCATCATTTTAGCTTCAGTGGATATATATTTGCATTGACAATTTCCACAACAAATGGATGAAATTTAAACTTACTCTAAAATTTACAAATCAAGTAAATAAACTTTTATATCCCAGAATATTTACTTACATAATATATTAAATTTCTGATATAAAATGTTGAATTTTATGCAAGTCATTGTTTTCACAATAAAATTTATATCAACTGATGTGGAAAAAGTATTAAAATATATCTATTCAGATATCTTGATGATAAATTTGTCATGTGAATTTCAAGAAGCTGGAAGTGAGTTTGACAGGTGAGAAGAACAAGAAAAGAAAAGATTAGAATAGAACTTACAGTTACATTTAGCAATTCCATAAGTAGAATGATGAGACCTAGCTACCAATCTAGTACTGCACTTAAATTTATGAAGATGAAGTATCAAAGATGAAAGCTCATCAGAACAGTTGTCATGAAAATATTTAAAGAAAAAGCACAGGGAAGCTACATTACAATGATAGGAAAGTGATTGAAATCAAAATGCCAGGTCATTGCTGATTCTTCTTTGGATTTTGTGAAGAATATCTAGATATGTAGCAGAAGCATCAGACCAGATGTTTGACTTCTCATTAGTACTTATTTCCTAGAATTAAACCTCTACAATTTTGCTGCATATAAAACTCATATAAATTAATGTTTTCGAACAAAAACAAGGAAAATTAAGTTTGTATTTCATTTGCAAATTAATAGCAATAATGATTTTAGAGAAATGATAGCAATCAGCTCAATAGTATTGTCATAGATTGAGTCCAAGAAAATAAACATAATCTTCATTTATCTTCTCAGTTCCAACATAAAGTTTGGTGAGGCTTCAGTCCAGCGCTTCCTATAGTGTCATGGATGTGAGGAAATAATGTACTCAGTTTATAATATCTGTTTTAATTAGAAATATTCACAATGACTAATTTAGTGATGTGATATTTTATTATGTAAGTCAAAGGTAAATAAATATTTATATCATTATAGTTATTGATATTTGCTTTTTCAAATTCAGATAAATATTAATTTGCCATAGATTGTAGAAAAATGTAAGTTCCAAATATAAACAAGATACTGTAAAGTTACTGATCGATGAGAATACAATGTTGTAAATTGCAAAATGTTGAACAGAGATCATAGAACAGTCCCAAAAGAAATGAAAACATTGAGAAGAAGTAAAAAAAAAATGGGCATTAAGAATATTACAAAAAGACTTTTGAAAAAATATAATATGGTGCCAATATAAATGGAGAGAAAAGCTGCAGAATATTAAGAACATTGGTTAAAGACATGATAGCAACAAAAGTACCACTTATAATAAAAATTACAAAGAGTAATATATAAGTTTAGTGAAGAAGTACATGAAAACTGATTTCTCAACAGTAGATTTTATTGGTGAATGTAGAGCTACATTGGATAGATCTGTCAGTAAGGTTAAAAGTTGGATCCTTCATGGAAATAGTAAACTGATATAACTTAGAAGACAGCAGGTGGGGGAGATGGAATAATGTTTTGCTCCCTTCAAATTTAATGATGGTATCTAATATAACTTCCTATTGTAGGGTTATTGTTATAACACACACTCATATTTGGTATAATGTAATTCGTTAAAGTATTCTCAATCTGTTGCCATAATACCTGTATAGTTAATATAAAGACTGACTCCAATATGACCACTCACAACCTCATAACATGGAACACTGTATAGTATTGGATGAGTTCATAGAGTCCACTGGGGTGTACTCTTTACTTCACAACAGTATCAATATAAATGCATTGTAAATTCTTGGATGCTTATTTGAGTGGTACAAGTCACAAGCAAGTAATTTTTAGTGATGAATGTAAAGGCATATTGAAGGGACCAGATGGTTTGGCTTGAGGTTACGTCCTTCATGGAAACATTCAATCAATATGACTTTGAAGACAACCGTAGGGAAGTGAAGTAAAGTTTTGGGGTTGTATTAAAGACACAGTAAAATTTGTGTTGATAAAAACTAAAATGCAGAAAATTATTGTTTTGGAGTAAAACAATTTTCTTTTGTTCAGGTCACAATCAAGAGGTTTTAAACTAAAAATATATTCATGCAAGACAGTGCTTCTTTATATTCTGTGAAGATGACTATTGCACAACTTGCCAAAAAATGGTTTAAAAATACAAACTTAATAGAATGATCTCTCTAGACATTAATCTAACTGAAAACTTGAGACTTGAAAATAATACTGAAGCAAGGATCTATTGAAAGAAAAAATGCTGCAAATAATGTTTAAGTTGAAAAAGTAGAAAGAGTTAACAAAATGATTGAAACAATGATGAAGGATATAGAATGTCAAAGAGCCAATATTAACATGTAAAATAATAAAATAATAATTTATTCAGTTATAGAGAATATTTTGCTAATGAAATATGTGTCTCTATGACTTCTATCTTTTGGGTTCATTTCTAAATATAAATTTATGTTATTTTGTTTGCATAATAAAACCTGATTTCTTTAAAAGAAGTTATTATCAATATTTTTAATTGTAATCAACATCATAAGTTGAAAGTCACAAGATATATTGTCCATACAAATGCATTTTGAAAATTTTACCAACTTTGGTTAGTTAATACCAATCTTATTGTGAGAAAATTATTTGGTTAATAAAATCTGACATAGTGTACATTTGTTTATAAACACCAATAAAATTAAGAGTTAAATGGGTATCAAGGTTGAGATACAGAGGTCATGTGATAAGGAAATGATTATGATTGGATGACATAATCTATGACTGTGTAATTGAAGAAATCTGACTCTAGAGAAAAGAAAGTGCTTTGTGATAAAATATGATTGACGTAAATGGGAAATTGAGATAGTCAGTGTCCACAAAGAAAACTGCTGCCATAAAAGAATAATAATGATTAACTTTGAAGAAAAGCTGAAAATTTCAAGAAAAAGGAAACAGGATTTTATATTACTGAGTTATGCAGATCAATAAATTCATAGCCTAATGATAAAAAATGCATGCATTAGGTTGGTGCAAAAATAATGACGTAATAATGTCGTTTTTTGACGTTAAAAAATACGTCAAAAAACGACATTATTACGTCATTATTTTTGCACCAACCTAATATTTAACTCAAGAAAATTTTTAAATTAACTCTTCTCCATTATCATGTAGATTGAACATTATACAATGAAAATTTGAAATCAAAATTCAGTTAATAAAATTATCGGGCTATGGACTTAATGATCTCTCCTAACCAAAGCAATTTACTCTTCTCTCCCATCTCATTTTTTAATTACTTTTTAAATAAATTCAACAGTTCTGTCAGTTTTGATTTGTTATTATTTTTAATGCAGAACTCCATTTGGAGCATTGCTCATTAATGAGAATGGCTAATTCTTAGCTAAAAAGTTTGAAATTGTACTGTGGCTTGTCTTACATACTTGATAGTGGCTAACCAATTTTAATCTGAAAATTTTTATTTCAAATAATTTTTCATTAATATATTCACTCACATATAAATATCTCTTTATTCTTCAACCAAAATAAAACTGTATTTTGGGTTAATTACAGACCAAAAGAAAAGCAAAGACAACTGGAAGTGAAGCATCAACAATGGCACATATACTTTCTGATATGATAAAATACATTTCCTAATGTAAAGGGATCAGTTGTAAAAAAAAATACTCCCCACATAAGAAAAAAATTAATTACACTTGAGATGATATCCCTTCATCTTGAGTTGATATCTCTTCATCTTGATGTAATATCCCACCATCTAGAGTTGATATCCTTTCATCTTCAGTTGATACCACTTCATCTTGAAATAATATCTCTTTGGCTTGAAATGATATCCATTCATCTTAAAATAACATCTCTTCATCTTAAAATGATATCTCTTCATCATGAAATGATATCCCTTCATCTTAAGTTGATATCTCTTCATCTTGATATAATATTCCTTCATCAGTTTGATATCCTTTCATCTTGAGTTGATATCCCTTCATCTTGAAATGATATAATTTCAAGTTGATCCCCTTTCATATTAAGTAAACATTCTTTCAGTCTTTATCAGGCAAAGGTTTTTTTTTGTTTATAATTAAGTGTTTAGACTTACTCAATTTTGTAAAGTTATCACTTTTGTATTTACTTCTGAGATAAAGTTTTAGTAGTAAGTTGTGGACGCACAGTGGAGTAATGGATAGCGGCACGGATTGAGGAATCGGAGAGCCAAGTTTGAATTCTATTTGAGTTCATTATATTCATTTATGTACTAATACCCTTCAGAAAGGTAAGAATCCATCTCTTCTCCCCTCAGCTATTAGTAGGACAAATTGGGCCCTATAGCCTTGGTTGGCAACCAATCTATGAGATGAAAAACTCAAACCAGCCTGGAGAGGGCTGGGTTCTGCTAGGCTGTCTTGCCCAAGACACACCACTGCTGTAGTAGATGTGGTGCCCCTACAACCCTTAGGTATTAGGGGACTCTTCATTGTCGAGTAAGTTAAATCTGTGACATGCTACTTTGTTTTTCATTTTAAATATTGGTTAATTTATTAATGCAGAATATCAACACCTACTCTTATTCAACCCTGTACTAGCAGCCATGATTTATTTTGGAAACAATACTAAAACTCTAAAAGCAAAAAAAGATTTCATAACCATACACTTTGAAAATTAGAGAATTAGATAAACCTATGAGTATTCCTGGCTTACCATCAACTATTTAGTAAAATTCATCATTTCTTACTGTTTTAGTTTTTGTTATAGAATGGTGAAAATTCCCAGAATGTTTCCAAAAGACAGTATTCATAAAATTGATAGCAAGCAGTTGCAGAAAAAGACTCTCAATATGGCTCCAGCCTCAAGGGATACTGTAATAGCAATAAATTTCCTCTTCTTTTTGTGATTGTCAGTAGAGAATAGAATAGCTTTCTTAATTTAGTAGAATATAAACTAGAGTATTGGTTTCATTCAGACTTGTTTTTTTTTTTTGGGGGGGGGGGGTTGTAAAGAATATCATCACACAAAACTGTAATGACAAGGAATTTTAGAAACTTTAAAGATTGAATTCATCAGATTAACAACAATAATGAAAGTAAATAAAGAACATGAAAATCTGTGGTTAAATTGTAGCTGACAAAAGTAAATATTCTCTTAAATAAAATACAATACTAATAGAACACAATGTTACTGCATTCTTTTTTTCTTTTTCTTCTACAAGGCCAGTACAGATGATAAAGACAGGGAAGGTGGCTCCTGCTTTCCTTTTCTCTCTTTTTCCTTCACAAAGCCAATGTACAGATGATGAGGTAGGAGGAGGGACTATGCTGATGACATAGGCATCCATAGCTGGGATAAGAATGATCTTGAACAAAAAAAATCATCCTCTACCAAATATTAAAATAGGACTAAAGATAAATCTTTGCTAAACAGAGAATATGACCTGGAATTGGAATGAGAGAAGAGATGATGTGTACCATCATAAAGATTCAGGTATAGAATTAGTAAATACTAAACATTTCAAATAACTGGGTCCATCGGTCAGTTACAACAAATTTAGTATAGGAGATAAGGAAGTATAAGAAATTGAACACAGAATAAGTTGTGCTCAGTGTAGCTTTGCTCAACACCACAAATTGTTACCAAAATATTAATCTAAAAGTTAGAGTCATGTTCTTAAATAGTTTTGTCAGATCAAGAATTTCATATGGATGTCATGCATGCTTCAAAAAGTGTAAAGTATCAGCTGTATACAACTGCTTTCTCAGATCAATGATTAAAATGGCTTTGAGCAAATGAAGCCTGTAGGTCTGAGAAACAACCACCATTCTTCAAACTTCATGAACTGATGTGGCAGAATCACAAATAAAGAACTGTAGCAAATAATACAAACCACATCACTTGAGGGCTTTTAACAACTAGAATGGATATCATATGGAACTTGAAGAAAAAATAATGACATAATGAAGATGCTGATAATCCACACTACTTCAAACAAAAGCTTAGGAAAGAAACCTCGATCAATATTGGAAAAAGTGATTACAGTTAGTTGACTTGATTAACCTATTTTCCTGAAAAATTGTTTTAAGAAAAAGAATTTATAAATTTCAACTGAAAGTAGCACTTGGTCAATGAATGTTGAATGTTTCCTTATATGGAAACAACTAATATTACCATTACTAAAATTGTGTAGGGGTCTGGACTCTAGAGGCAGGAAAACTATTTGATGGATTAAGTTAAAACTTGACATGCACTTTTTCAACTACACTAATATATTGCGTACATTGGATTTACTATATTTAAAATGGATTTGATAAGTAAATAAGTATCACAACTATAATAATCTTAAAATTATTCACTGTTTTGACTTATGTTGGCCGTACATTTTGGGGAACCTAAATTTTTTATACTTTTAGAAAATTTTGTGTAATTTCCACTTTCACATGGAAAAGAAAATTCCACCTCCCACCTGTATAGTAAATATTCAAAAGCTTACCAAAATTGTTTGGTAAAACTTTGTAAACTGACTGTATGATGTAGTACAAAATATCAAAGGGAGGTAACAAATAATATTGAATTAAGAAAGCAAATTTGATCATTGAAAACTACATCTATATAATTTAGTTTTATTGTCAAGGTCAGTTAAGGTTAAGAGTTAGCATTACAAATGTTGACAAAAAATTAAATTAAACAATTTTTGTTCATAATTATAAAATTAAAAAGAATATACAATAGGTTAATTAATGACATTTCTCAAAACTGCCAAAATATTCCTTGTTTACGGGGACATTTAAATTTTATCTCAGAATGTGACCCCAGTTATTTGCATTTAGCCACCCATTACTTTTTGTTTTTGTTTTTTTAGAAAGGGTCATTGCATAACTCCTTTGAATATATTTTTTTTCAGGTAGAATTGTTGAAATACCTTTTTAATACCCCAAATCTTATATCACCCACCAAAATTTCCAATCACCCACCATTTTCTGTTCAGTTTCTCATCATCCACCTAACAATATCATCTGGACTGTGAAACTGTTTTAGAATGATACTAAATTGTAGAAAAAAGTCACACACTTGATTCCAGTGATATATATAACAAATAATGTTGAGTTATTTTAAATATATAATTAAGTAAAATGACTAATTTTAAATTACTATATATACTCATGTATCATGCAAGTTTTAATTTTGAAGCTAATTTTAAGGTGGTCACATCATACACAAGATATAAAATTTGCATATGTACTGCTCGCCCTGGCTACACCATTGACTAAACTATCCATTTACTGTAGTCAAAAAGTAAAGCTGTATTTAAGATAAACATGATTTTGATAAAACTGATGTTTTACTTAACTGCATCCAATAATAATGCATGTAATATTCACATATTAGTATTGTATTATAAAATATAAACATAGTGAATATGCATCTTTTCCATTGTCTATATTTATAAGATGTTTAGCTGTTTCTCGTTCAGTTTTTTATGGCTGTACATATTTACACAACAAGTATAGCATTACTAACAATACTTTTATCATTCTCTTTTACCTTTTTTAACTTATTTAACTAGAAGATGGGATAAAGAGATAGTGTAAAAGAGGTTAGCTTATTGTAATTTGGTCTCTCAAAAAAGGCACTGACATGATACACAAGATACATGATAAAATCATTTTTTATAAGTGAAAATATACAGTATTTAAAAATTGTCAATGTTCATATCATTTAAAAAAAAGCAAATAAATAGCCAATTTTCAATCCTTTTCTTTTTATGATTACAAGATTTCCCCATTCTGTTCCAATCATATTTAAATTTCTTCATTCTGTGAGAAAATTTAGATTCCCTGCAATGAAAATCTGATAAATGTTTATCTGTTTCAGGTGGTAATCATCTTTTATTGATTGTCATGTAATGTGTTGTATATAAAGTGAAAAGATCAATTTGTTGAGAATTATTCAGTGTTATTTTGAATATTCTCTGCAGATGTGTTTTTAAAATGTTTTCTAATTTGCTGATATGATTTTGTTTTTTCTTCTTATTATCGTATTATCAGCATTCATTTACAATTTGATTTTTTTGATTTTCTGATTTAAAAGTTACATAACTTAATAACTTGGTTCCACAATGATGATTGTTGCAGTAACCATTTTGCATGTGTGGGGGTAGGCTGAAAGAAAAGATCCCATCACCTGCAACATTTGTGTTTTGCAATAGTTAATCATTGGAAAGCATATAAGAGAAGATCCATGACAAGTAAGAAAAAACAGTATTTCTTCAGAGAAAATTGAAACACAGCTGTTACAAATATACCTACAAATACTTTTTACTCATTCTTATTTTTTTCATAAAATTTGCAATATGTGGTTATGTAAGAAAGTCTTTTTTGTAGATGGCATTTGGGAATCTTACTTAATGCAAAAAAAATTGCTTTTGATCGTATCTTAACAGCTGTCATATTAGTGTGCATGGAAAATATTTTGTCAATTTTAGCTAATTTGTGTTTATTGGTTTTAACAATGAAGTTGAACAAAAATAAACAACATTTTCAGCACATGGTGCTTTTTAATTTTAAGAAAAGTAAAAATGCAACTCAAATTCCAAAAATAGATTGAATTTTTTAATTGACTGATTAATTAATTAATTTTCTATGGCTTATAAACCCTTTGCAGGTTACTTAAAAGCAGAAAATATTTTTAGAGTGTAAGAATTTTTATGGTGATGATAATAATTTAGCGATACAAGTTTTACTAATTAAACGATAGCTGGGAGAAAAAGAAATGATTTCTTATCTTTCCTAATGGTATTTACGTATAAGTAAATATCACACACTCAATAGGAATTGGAATTTGGGTGGAAGATTAACAAATTCCAAGCTATTATCTATGACATCACCTACACATTTAATTCTACAGTACCTGGTATACCCAAGCAGTAACCTATTAAGGTACTGATTAGGCTCGACATTGTTATAATTCAGTGATCACACAAGAACCAGTGTCTCAATGTGATGTGGCCATAAGCCTTTAATTTTTTAAGAAGGTACTGTGAATGATCAAATGCTACATCACAAATGTACCACTACTCAATCACTACTTCCATGGCAAATGTTCAGACAAGTGCCATTCCTTGGTTCACCAGTTCAGACCTTTACTGCTATGACCCACTATGCTATGTCCACACAGTTAAATCACCCTCATTCCCTATGTATTCCTTTGTTAAGAAGGGTATTCTGCTCTGAAAACTTCTTCACAAGAAGCACTTCTTTGTAGAACAGGTCTCTATGTATAAGCTTCTCTGAATACTACAATCTTAACCTTTTCAAGTCTAGAGTCAATCATTATCTATCCACCATATCCTCATAATCTTCACTTCCTACATCCATATCACACCCCCTAGTCAGTTTGAGGTAGAGGGTTACTGAATGAGGTGTGTGGCTTTTGGAACTTGTATTGGGTGAACTTTAGTTTTTAAAAAAATAAAAAGTGGTCTTTGAAGATTTATGCTGGAACTTTCTTACTGAATTATGCTCTACAATCAGGTAAACTTGTTGGAGTCAATAATCAGATGTAAAGATTACTTAAAAATAATCTGTGTTCTACAAGAGATATCCAAAATGTACAAAAATTTCAAACTTCTTGTATTACATTGGTTATAATTGTAGCTTCAAATTATGAAATGAAAAGTGTATAATTTACAACAACATAGAATGTAAGAGAACAGACATAAAGTGAAATGAACTGCCACTAACCATACCAAAAAACTGTCCTATATCTAAAAATTACTTTTCTGTGTATATGGGGAGATCGGAAGGGAGTCTCTTATAAGAAAGTCTCTTGTGAAGAATCAACAAGTGATTTGAACAAATACTGCTCACCAAAGGAAGACAAAAATCAAGAAAAATTTCCAGAATTCCAGAAAAAGCACAATATTTTATCAAAGTAAAATAAACTACATGTTTCTAATCTTGTTTTAGAATTCTTTACCCGTTTTAAGATTCTCTGTATATTTACCATTTATTCTAATCCTTATGCAAGACTGTAAAAGATACCTGAAATAATTCTTTGCTATGAAAGATAAAAAATGGTCTGAGTGGATTGAATTATGATGCTGGCTGAAAATGGCAGAAAAATGGAGAACAAAAGAGGAAAGATGTTGTTCAATAAAATGAAAAAAAAAAAATTTAATCTTGTATTTTTACTTCATAAACCAAACATATTTTTTAACTTTTCAATACACAAGGTAAAAAGTAATAGAGAAAATAGCCATTCCTATACAACAATCATTCAACATTCATTTACCAAATAATTAGCATTACAGTCTATAAAAAATTTTCTTTAAACAGTTTTTGATGAAATTAGATCTTTCAAGTCCATTATCTGCTATCACTCTGTCTAATACTGATGGGAATTTCCTTCCTAACCTTTTGTTTAAGGTAGTGTGGAAAGTAACCAGTAATATCAGTCTATAGGGTATGATAAAGGATTGTCTTCTTTTATACCTAAAGGATTTATTTGTTTGAAGCCATTTTTAATCACTGATCTGATAAATTACGTATACAGACGATAGTTTAGACATTTCTGAATAGAATGGATGCTATACATGACGTCCATATGAGAGTTTAGATCTGATGAGGCTAATTAAAAACATGACTCAATTATTCAGTTTAATATTTTGGTTTTCTAGCATCTTATGGTATTGGACAAAAGTACCCTAGTGCAATCTGCCCTTATCTTTGGTAACTGATCCATATACCAAGGTATTTGACTTTCTTAGAATTTATTAATTCCATATTCTGAATTTTTATGATGAATTCAGGGTATTTGCCATCACTATTCATACAGTTTAAATGATTGTTTTAAATAGTTCTCAATATTTCAAGAGTTAGATTTACATTAGTTTTCACTATTAATTCATTTGCAGTCAGCTTGTAGAAATGGAACTTTTAGTAAAGGATTAAATCAAGAAAGTAATAATATAATCATCCTGACTCAAGTAAAGATCTAGAACATTTCTCAACCTTTTTACCCTTGTGTAACCCTTAAAATAAATTACATGTCTCGAGGAACCCCTATGCAAAAAAAAAAATTATATACGATATCTTTCTCATTTTATTTTCATTGTAATTCACATGGTAAATATGATAGTATATATTTTTGAATAACTGTTTTAAGGAAAAAATTAATACTTCTTTGTCAAATTTTTTTGTAATGCTAAATAAAATTCACACTGTTCATTTATAATACTTTACCATGGTATTTTCCTAACATAATAAGTTAGATAAGATGATGTCGATATTACAATAACCAAGAATATATTGTAAGCGTTTAGTAATATTACATATATGAAATTAAATAAAAAGTCAAAAGTTACATTAGCATATCTCACCTGTTCTTGTGGAACCCTTGGGAACCTTTTGCGGAATCTTAGGGTTCTGGGGAACCCTGGTTGAGAAACACTGATCTAGAGACTATTGAAAAAAATTAGAATTAAATGAAGTTAAAAGAAATTATTTTCCCCAATCAAGGCAATAAAGACACAAGAGGAAACTGAGTGTGATAGAATATGAGAAAAAAACACTATTAATGAGAGAGAACAATAAAAGAACAGGAATTAAGAAAACAAAAGATAACGATTGACATTGAATCTAAATTTTTGAAAATCAAACTTAACTGGAAAGCCAGAAGAGAATTCCATAAGCAAGAAGTGCAAGAGAAGAAACTGTTAGCATCAAACTTGCATCTATCCATATCAACTGTAAAATGGTGAGACCTTGCTATCAATCTAGTACTGTGCTTAAATTCATAAAGTCTAGCTATCATAGTGGAAAGTTCATCAGAACAATTGACATGAAAGCATTTATAGAAAAGGCACAGGTAAGCTATTTTACAGTTACAATTATCTTACATTTGAAGAACAAAGGGACATACAAATGTTTCTGTAAACTTTTTAAAGGTACATGCCAACATTTTTATTTAAAAAAATGAAAATACTTTCATTACCTTTTTTAATGAATAACAAATATTAACACATTATAAATAATAATGCTATGATATATTTTCATATATATTTGGACATATTTATCGACATATTTCAATAAAATTATAAAACATTTTTTAAAGTTAAAATTGTTTCATCAAAAATGAAATTATGCATATTTCAGTGAAACAGTTTGTAAACTTTTGTTTTGCATCAAACTCTAATTAACTCCGTGTTGTGTAGATAATTTGATTTGTCTATATGATTTTTCTAAAGAAAAATATAAATAGATTATTGAACATATAAGAGAGATGTTTGAAAAAGTTTCCAGCTGTGTTCAGTCTCTAGTTTTCGGAAAAAAAAGCCCTGCAAACTTTTGTAAATGCCTTACATAAAACAGGAAAGTTGAGATATGGTTAGCAAAGAAATGATTTGATAGGCTGACCAATCAGTTAGCAATTTGGTCAGTATTTTATTATTAGAAAATTATATATATTTGATCAAACAAAGTGAGTAAAAAAAAAATCATTAAAAAGAATATAAATATTGATAGTGAAATATGCTAAATAAATTTTTAAACAGAAAATCAAGAAGATGTATTAAAGACTGAGAATTTAATATAAAGATAGACAAAAAGACTAAATATACAGAAAATTTCAGAGACATTTTAATAAAGAAATAAAAGTTGATATGTAAAGAGGATAAGATTTACAAATGTACTACAAACATATTGTACAAGAAAACAGAAGATGGACAATAACAAATAGACAAATCAGTCATCTTCAGTTTAAATATGACACTGATATTGGAATTTAGCTGAATTTATCTATATAGGGCTTACACTCTCATAGTGTTGAAACACTAGTTCCTGTATGATCACCAAAGTTAAGCAACATTGAGCCTGGTCAGTATGTACATGGGTGACTGTTTGGGAATATAGGTGCTGTAAGATTAGATGTGCTGGTGATGTAATGGCTTGGAATTATTAACTGGAGAGTCAAGTTCCAATTTCAGTTCAGTTTGTTATATGCAAATTACTCATGGGGAAAGTTATGAATCTACCTCCAACTATGGGTTAATTAACAAGACATATCACTAAATCATTATCTTAAAAATAAATTCTTATAATCTAATGATATTTTCTGCCTTTAAATAATCTACAAAGGGTTGATAAGCCATAATAAACAAATCAATACAATGTAAGGTGGTTGTAAAATGATGCACAGTGATTTGTTTGAATCTTTTCCAGATAGCAAACCCCTCCCCTTTTTTGAGTGAAAACTAATGACAGTGTATTTGCAATTCCCAATTGACTGCAGTAATCATTTTCCCTTGCCAAATTAAGCAATACACATATTTGAATAATTGCATAGCAGAATTAATTCCCTATTTCATGCTTTTTCCCATTATTTTTTTTTTTTTCAGTTTTTCTTTTCTATTTTATAGCAAATAATTTAGGGTTTTTATTTTTTTTTTTGTTCTTGTTTTGACAGGAAATATTCATAAGCATATTTATACCCAATCATTCATGGAATACAAATCATGTGTGAAGAAATTACAAGAAAAAAAACCTTTTAAAATATGTGTTTCCCATTGGCTTACAGAATTATATATAATGCCATCATAAATTTCAAAAATGTTCTTTGCTATTTAATAGTGAAAAAATAAAAAACATCAGAAAGACATAAAAAATGCATTGTTAAACTATTTTTCTGTTTTTTTAAGTTTTTGGTTTGAATTTAAATCCCAGATCATTCTATTACATTGTGCTCATCTGCAAACATGAATGAAGCAGTAAATTCCTTGGTAATGCAAGGGTGGCCATAAAGCATGACTTTTTCTGGAATACAAGGACAGCAAAAAAAATTATCTTCTTTCTTTAAGTTCATTTCTTATAAAAGATGAATTGTTTGAGCCAGATTCAATAGCTGTCAGTCATAAATCAAGTATATTCTCCATTCAGAGATGAGAGTTAGTCAAGGCAACAATAAAAAGGGGGAGTTGTAGAAAGAATGAAAAAACAAAATGCACTGAATGAGAGTTAATAAAGTTGAAGAGAAGAAAGAAAAAAAAACAATTTGATAGTCAAAAGATAAAAATTTGTCATAAAGTATTTGACTAGGCATTTCTATTGATGGTTCATCATGAGTCATCATGAGTATGTCATCATGAGTCATCATGAGTATGTCATGATTTGGCAAAACAATATTTCCACATGTTTTAGATAATATTTTATGATTCATAATTGAGTAACAGTTTGAGAATGATAGCATTAGCAAGTATGTCTCAGTGATTTGAGGATAGATTTTCAAAATGTGGGTACAGGACACCTCAACTCCACCTATTGAGTGACAGGACAAATTGACCAAGACAACTCAGCACTAGAAAAATATAACTTTTTTTATAACAGAATAAAAGTAATTTATTAAAGATTAAAACATTAATTAGTGAATATTTTTCTTCAAATAAGGTATGTGAAAAGGCATTATGTAAAATATGAACCAGTTTTTTGTTTTTAATTATTTTTAATAAAGTAAATCATAAAGAAATTTTTGTTTTAATAAAGTAAATTGGTATATAAAAAATAATTCAATAAAACAATTATTTTTAATTATTTTTTAATAAAATAAATAAAAAATGCAAAATAGAATGAAGCAGTTTTTTGTTTTTAACTATTTTTAATAGAGTAAATCGTAATGTATTTTTTAATAAAGTAAATCGTCATTATTTTTAAAAAATAATTTAATAATTTATGATTTACTTTATTAAAAATAATTAAAAACAAAAACTGGCTCATATTTTATATAATGCCTTTTTAAATGTCCTATTTGAAAAAATATTCACTAATCCTTAATAAATTACTTTTATTCAATTATAAAAAAAGTTATATTTTTCTAGTGCTGAGTTGTCTCAGTGTTCAGATGTTCCTTCCTATCAAAATGATTCTTTTTATTCCCTTAATAATAAAAAATCAGATTAGAAACTTGGAGAAATGGCCTTTTCTTTTAACTGAAAATTATTTATAAAATCCATAGCTTAATGTTTATGAATAAATGACTTTACATAGCCCAGTTTATGAAAAACAGACAAGTCATCACTTAAATTTTACTTTAGAGGTTAATCCTTATGATAAAATTAATTGTTTAAAAGAGAAAATAAAGCATATTTTTTTTACATTATATACATCCTCATCTTTGCTGTAATCATAATGTTTTGGTTGTTGCACTCTCCAGCCTTCTTCATGTGTATGTCAAGAGAGAGAGAGAGAGAGAGAGAGTGATACTAATTCTATAAGAATATTTTTCTTGACTATCACTCTCCATCTTAAGGGATAATGATGATTCCTTCCCAGAAACTGAACATGCATTTGTTGATATTTTTTATTTATGTAAGAGGATGTGCATTGGCCAAGATGAAAAGAAAGCAGAAGGACCAAATGAGTATGTAATAGAGATACCTTAGACAATTTCAGCATTGACAAAATTATAGAAATAATAAATGACAGTGGTGAAATACCAGAAGATTTTAGTAGATCCATTTTTATATAGCTTTCTAAGAACTCAAGAACAAATGAATGCAAACTCCATCAGATAATAATCTAATGAGCCATATAACAAAACATATCATCCGAATTCTGATGAATAAAGCATGTAGCAGTATTAGACCAGAGATATGACAACAACAGTGTGGTTTCATTAAAAACACTGGAACAAGAAATACAATATTTATGCTCAGAATGATATCCAAAAGAATACAAATGCAGAGTCATGCATCCATATGTTTTATAGATTATACAAAGCATTTGATAAAGTACAGCCTAAGGAACTATTTGAACTGCTAGGAAAGCTTGATTCATTTGGTAAAGATATTAGAATAATCCAGAACTTATAATGGAAGCAAACTGCTTTTATAAGGGTAGAAAATGGATTCAGTAAATATAGGTACCTCCACGAGATCGCTAAAAAAAGAGTATAGCATGATGAAAAAGACGGCAAACTTGACGAAAACAAAATTTTATCGTCTAAATGTTTGTTATTATTAAGAGGAAAGATCAAAGTATTTTTGGTGTATTTTTTTCCATTTTTTAATTGTTCCTAGCACGTTCGAAATTTTCGTTAAAAATCTAGTTTTTTTTGAGTCAGCAAAATTGACCATTTTTTTCCATTTTAAAAAAAAACTGGAAATCTCACTTTGAAATTCTTTTAAATATCAATTATCATTTTTTCAAAACTTATTTTAAGAAAATCCGAAATTATAATGTTTATTTAAAATATTTTGAACCAAACTTAACTTTTGTGCCAAAAAGATGTAATTTGAAAATAAAACAAAGCAGGTCATAAACTTTCACGTCTCTTGACAGGTGATGAATGACATATTTACGAATTCCATGAGGTTAATTTGTTCTATGGAAGGAGAAAAGTGAAATAATTTACATTTAAGTGAACAAATTATTTACCTCGTTATTTTTAACAAAAACTTTCAGCGGTCTAATTTTTTTTTTTTTTTTTTTTGTACTTAGCGTTCACCTTTACGTTTATGATTCTTTATGGAAAATATATTATAAAGAAATTAAAATAAAACTGTTAAGAGTGACATTAAATTTCATATTTCCTAAGAAATGTATCTAATTAATTTATAGGTACCTTTCTTATGAAATTTTATCAGAACTGTACATAAAATACTATAATTTTATGTACATTTATTACATTTTACTGTTATTTGTATTTGCATTCATTTTATTATTAATTTTGATATTTCATTTATGGAAAAATGTCATAACTGAGATTAATATAAAAATAAGATCATATAAATTTTATAAGATGATACTGATACTTATAGGTACCCTTTTCAGTCGAAATTGAAAAATCAAATTAACTTCTCCACACGTGTTTCGCAAAAGTAAAGGCCTTAACAGCGGAGAACAATGCTTAACTCAAATAACGCAACTTAATTATATTCTGGTTGGTCTTCCGTACTTTAAAATTACAGCCTGATTACACAAAATTATATTTCTTAATTACTGTGGATCTTCTGATTAGTCAAAATGATACAATTTACAACGTGCTAAAAAAATCTCTCATAAGGACACTTAGGAAAGCGTATGTGGCTTTTAACTAATTTTATAATATTTTAACAACTTAAATGTAAAAATCTATTATAATTAAAGAAATAACAAATAATTGTATTAAAAATTCGTTTTTCATTGAAAAAAATTTTTGCTTTCAGAAAATATTGTCCATATTCATAAAAACAACTAAAAGCAAATAAAAGCATTTAAAATTAAATAATATCTTTGTTTTATTGAGTTTTGTATGTTACAATTCAGAGCTGATTTTCAGGTACGTTGGCTCCAATTAAAAACAAAAAAAAACATGATTTGCATTCCTCAAAGCCCTGTGCTTTTAATTATTGTAATCACTAAACCCGATGCGATCGAATTTCTAGCGTTTTCATAAAATTAGTTATGGAGGGGGGTAATAAATATTTTAAAAAATATTTCTACCATGACTTTAATAAAAAAAAACATATTTATAATAATTTCGATCATCTGTGAATAGTTCCTGAAAGTTTCATTAACATCCGACAATTATTTCTATTTTTGCACGATTTTTCAAATTAATGTGTGTCATACCAAAAAAACATGCTAAAAATTGTCTATGTTATTTACGAGTTCTGCTGATACAAATAGAAACAAGGGTTTTTTAAACAAAATTTAGAATGTTCTAAAAAGAAGGAAAAATTTTTAAGATTAATTAAAAAGAACTTTGGTCTTTCCTCTTAATAATAACATAAGCATTTAGACAATAAAATTTTGTTTTTGGCAAGGTTGGCGTCTTTTTCATAAAACTATGCTCTTTTTTTAGCGATTTCGTGGAGGTACCTAAGTAAATACAAATAAAAGGAGGCATAAAACAAGTATTGCATCTTCCCACCAGACTCATTCAACCTTTACAGCAAGGTGATCCTGAGATAACTAGAAGTCCTACCAGAATTTATTATTGGCAGCCACAATCCTAACATAAGATATAAAAATGAGAGTGTTGATAGCAGATCCAGAAAGGAAACTGCAGGAAATCCCTACAAAAGGTTTTAAAGGGAAGCAAGAAGGAAGCCACTAAACATCAAACATAAGAAGACAATATATGGTTGTAGGCAAGAGGAACAGAGAAGGTTTTGAGTTACAAATTGAAACACCAAAATCAAGCAAGTACGAAAATTTAATTATATAGGAAATGTTTTAACATAGAATGGAATATGTGACATTAAAATTGGAAGGCACAATGGAATAGCAAAATATGCCTTCTAAAAGTTAAACAAAGTACTAAAAATGGGAAAATTTCATTAGATACAAAGAAAAGAGTGCTGAACGGCTAAGTGACAGTGGTCCTCCTTTATAGTAATGAGGGCTGGACAATTTCCTCTTGGATAAAATGAAGATTTGAGGCTACAGAAATGTGGTTCTACAGAAGTATACTGAGAATAACATAGACTAAACATGTAAACAACAAGAAAGTTTAAGGGAAAAATGGAAACAAAAATTACCCTTATATTTAGAATCAGAGTTGAAATTTCTAGTACACATTATAAAGAAAAAGGGACTGGAAAATTTGACACTGATGGGATATATTGGGGGACAGAGGAAGACAAACTTGGGCAAATGGATGGTAGAACAGGAATTGGTAAAAGGCAAAACTTACTAAGAGCTACAAAGGGTAGGAAGTTGTGGAGAGCTATGATTGCCCATATCCTGAAGAGCCACGACACATATAGGATGATTATGATGAAAAGAGTGTATAATTTATATTGGTACAGAAATTGGAATTGGACAGCTGAGTTCAAATTTCACATTTACTCTGTTGCATTCATTTTTTCCACAAATGTCCTTTTCCCTCCAGTCTGGGTTAAATAACAGTCAACTTGGCTCTCTAGCCTTGGGTGGCAACCAGTCTAAGAGAAGGAAAACTCTGAATTCCAAACCATGGATAAGGCAACAAGAAACCATTACATTATCTTTCCCAAGAAGTGATGACAATTCACAAATAATAAATGTAAGGAATCTGTGGAGAGCCATGACTGGCTACTTCTTGAAGGAACACAGCACTTAAAATAGGGAATGTTCTAAATATACTTCTTTATGCTTAAATTATACTACTGTTCTATCAGCAAATGGTAAAATTATATAAAATGGTAGTTTTTATTCTGTTGGTATAAGAGACAAACAGAATATCTTTTTATTTGTTAGACTTGTCTCTTTTCCTTTCCTTTTATATTTTTGGAAGCTATTTTTGCAGTGTAATTTCAAAAGAAGCCATTTATAAATTCTCAGTAACAGTTTGACCAAACAATAGTTTATTTATTTAAAATCATTTTAAGGAAAAATAGTTGCTAAAGAAAATGTCTGTTTAACTCAATTGACTGGTTTATAATAAGATTGTTTTTCTGATTACAAACCCCTGACCAAAGTGCTAATCATGTGACTTGTCTAAAATAAAATCTCAGGGAAATGATGAAGACAAGCTATCGAACTTTTTCATTTTAGATTTCATTCAATTGATAACAATAATCAGAAAGAGTGACACTTTGAAAGCTCGGATGTTTGACTTAATAGAGTTCCAAAGTTTACGGAAAAATAAAAAATATAAAAAAATTAAAAATAAAATAACTGAATTATTGGGATACAATTGATTTTCTTTAAATCAACAAAACTTTCACTGACAGAATACACTTAAAAATGGCATTTTTGTCTATCAGTTATGGGTGAAAACTGTACAATAAAGTTTATTTATATATGTTATCATTTATTTGTTTGATGTATTGATATTTTACAAGTAAGAAATCTTTATTTGGTTTGTGCTTTTTTTTTATAAATATTTTATAAAAGTTGTTGCATCATTTAAGATATCTTAAAGTTTTAATGAAAGTAAAGTAAATAAACTTATTGCAGATACATAAAATAAGAAAACTGGATTAGGACTTTTGATCTTAAGATAGAATTAGACATTTAAAGAAATTAAATTTAACCTGAAGAGTTATTGCACTTAAACGATTTTGGGGATATGTAATACAGGTTAGCGTCCTTATCACATGCTTACATTTTTATGCCACTAGCTGCACCCAAGAAAAAGAGCAATTAATCCAATGGAAAATACATGTGCTCAGCATTTAATTTCAAAGCATGTTTTCAAGCAGATAGATAACAGATAAAATACAGGTTTTATCTATTGTCAGCATTGCAATGGAAATAACTATAAATCTTCTATCCTTTATGAAATGTCTATAATCAGTTATAGAATATGACTAATGCCAGGAAATACTAGATTGTTTGAATTGAATTTAATGTGAATAAGGGACTTTTGTTCTAAGAGTTGATTTGTATGAACTGGACTCACTCTAGATGATGCCAAAATAGACTTTGCACTCAGCATCACACCAGAGCACCAGAGAAGACAGGTGCATCAGCAGGCTGACATGGAAGGTGATCTAACTACCATCTTCAGATTTGTGCCTTCAATAAATGTCAGTAGCTGATTCCACCATGTAAAAGGGTGGATAACCTAACTGTACTTAGGATATTCACACATAGTACAAAATGGATGGCAGATAGATATATAAGCACTCCATCCAAGAGAAAAGTAGAAGAGAGTCTCTTACATCCATGAGAAAAGAATCCACATTCAGAGAAAACCACCAAAGCCACACACCCACTTGCCAATTGTGGAGTGAGTAGCCACAGTGAAATGCAGAATAATAAACAGAATTGACAAAGTTTACAATAAACAATAACAAGAAAAAGAAAAGAAAGAAACACTGGGGCAAAAATAATATAAAGCAAGCAAACAATATATGCAAAGCAAATTAACAATAATAAGGCAAAGCAACAGAAATATGTCAAAATTTCCAAAACTAAGTATTAGCATTAACACACAAAAGTCCAGACAAATGAATGTAGCATTTTGATGTCAAGACAAGACAGACCAGGACTGTGTCAGATAAAAACAAGAACCTGCCTATTTTATTGGCTTGATAAAAAATTCCAGTATTCATTTGTGTGCTTCTGCCTATAAAAGGTGAGGGTAACGTTTTTTGCAGTTATTCCTATGTGGATTGAAACCAACACTAATATTAATTGATGACTCCCAGAGTTGAATAACTAAAAATGTTTATTTATGAGAGATATAGTCTCACGTTCTTATTAGTCTTTACAACAAATACATTAGTCAGACATTAAACAATATAAGGTCGATATCCAGATAATACTACTTGAGATGAGTTGTCATTTTAATATATATAATAAAACAGAGATAAGCCTCATTGTTTATTATGATTCATGTATCAAATGTCAAAATCAGATGGATATTAGTAAAAACATTTTAAATTATTTTGTTTCATTGTTTCTCAAGTAGTTATTAAAAGGTATATACTTTGAATAAAGTTAATCATCTTTTTACTCATACTTGTTTTATTGTAACATGATACAAAACCAAAATATTAGCCTGACAACTCTAGTTATGTTCTTAAATATTCTCACTATTCCTTATCACTCCTACACATATACAGCAAATCTACAGAGTTTTCAATTATTTAAAATAAAGACTAAAGTAATTTAAAGAGCTTTAAGTACTTTTATTATCAGCAGCAAGAATCTCATTATTTTACAGTTGAAATGGTTAAATGAAACCGTAAGTTCTATGCTAACAGATTCTTTTCTTGCTTCTTGCTTTCCAGTTAATGTTTATCTTCAAAAATTTAAATGCAGTGTCAATCATTATCTTCTATCTTCTTAATTTCACAGTTGCCTGCAGACATTCAGTGTTCGAAGTCTCATTCTGATTTCTCCAAACATAAATCTATCTCAAATTCTAATATTGGCAGAATTTGCTTTCATCTGACCAAATTACAGACTGTCAAAATTCATAATCTTTGCTCTTGAATTCTCGCGCCCAGTACATATGCCTGTTCCTGTTAATCTCTGAAATCAAGGGCTTCTTTCTGGCAACTCTTCTTTGATAGCCTAGCTCTTTCAGAGTCTTTCTCACAGCATATTGTGACATTTCCACGCTGTTGTTGACATCTTTGACACTCTGACGACGGTTTCTGATGACTTTCCTCTTCAGCGCCCTTTTCGTTCATTCAGAGAGGATGCTTGGTCTTCCTGAACATTGTTCCATATGACAATGGCCTTCTTCATTAAATTACTTGACAATATTATTAACCGTTTGATGATTAACTTAGAAAAACCTAGCAGTTTGTCTATTTGACTTGCAACCCTGATGTCATTCTTTTATTTGCATTCATTGAAATTCACCAATTTCCTTACTTCCACAAACTTTCATCACAAAATATAAGTCAACTATCATTCATAGAATAAAGTAGCTTGGTACTAACATCATATTGTCTGAAAAAAAAGAAGACATGTTATTATACAAGCCAAAATTGCTGTAATGAAGGGTGGCTAAAAACTTATCATAGCCCACTGTATAATAACTAATCTCTTAAATGGCAAAGAATGGTGTACAATCTCTTTACAAATAAAGAAGAGATGAAGTGATAGAGAAGTGGTTCTCCCAACAAATGCTTAGAATATTATGGATAGAACATGTGAGCAACGAGGAAGTTTTAATGAAAACAGAAACAACAAGGAATCTTATAATTATAATAAAGAAACAAAATTTCTTGGGCACATATTGAGGAGAGAAGGCCTAGGAAATATAACACTCACCGAACACACAAAAGGCAAGAGAAGCAAAGGAAAGAGTGAGTAAAATACTTGACAAGTTTTTGTGAATGAACAGCAGAACAAGAACAAAGAGGGTTGGTAATGAGTCAAAAATTACTTAAAAGATAGAATGTTATGAAGAACCGGGACTACAATAATTGGAAGCAAAGAGTGGGTTGAGAATGGGGGAAACACCTAACCAATTGCTCTCCCAACCAACTAGTGTGGTAATAGGCAGAGAGGGAAAAGAAAGGGGAGGTAACACAAATGACACTGCCTCAGAGACCACAGCAACTTTAAGAAGAAAGTGCCCATGAGTCTGTCTTCACAAGTCACCATGTATTGCCAACTGCTGACTTTTGGTTTTCTCATTGCTTTTATTAGCTTGAGGCATCTTGGAAAGACCTGGATCTTGAACAGTTTTAGAGAGGCCTGCATCTAGATATGCTAAGCTGTCCGGCTGCTAACAGGGAAAACCTGGATATAACTGACAAAAATTTCCACCCATGATTTGGGGTTTCTTTTGAGTCTCTACCGATGTGTATTCACCACAATCCACAGTCATTCATTCATAAAAGAAGAAGAAATCACTAAGGTTTTTAGATATTCTTATTGTTTTAGGAAAATCTCATAGGAGTTCTAATACTTTAACCCACTTAGCATTCAACCTGCCTAAATGAGCCTCGTAAATATCAGCTCTCAATGTTCAACCTGCCATAATCTGCCCCATGTATACTCTGACATAATATATGATGACATTATTGCAAATAACACAGGAAGTCATGCAAACAGTGAGACTTTGAGAGTCAATATTTACAGAGCTGGTCTGAGCATGTTGAATGCTAAAGGGATAAATTTGAACAGGCATTAGTCTCTGACTAAATATATATATATATATATATATATATATATATATATATATATAGTAAGAATAAAAGCTAAAGCTTAAATGAAACTGAGTATTGGATTTTAATATTATTGTATCAATAGTATATATATATATATATATATATATATTAAGGCAGCAAATCATTCTTTAAACATATATTGCTAAATATAACAGACAATGAATGTCTATTTGATCATGAGCCATTCTAAACTTCTTATGGTTAGTTTAATTTCAGGTGAAAATAAAAAAAAATTGTACAACATTAGGATATTTTTTATTAAGCTATTCCTCAATCTAAGCTTTTGGCTCACATGAGCCATCTTCAGAGTGGTTATATGGACATTTAAACAAAGATATTCACCATCAAAGATGATATTTTGTTATGTTGACATAGAGGATTGCTATGCAATGGTAACGGTCACAGAATAGCAGACACAGGTCATAAGGTCATGATGTGGTTCTATAATGTCGTATCACATGAGACACCAAAATATTAACAACAGAACCATATGTCTAGATACAATGTAATATGTTGTAACTAGTTTGAACTTGAAACTAGTCACAACACATTTTTTGTCTTTATTTTTGCCTGAAATTAAAGCAAACATATAAAGTTTAGAACAGTTCATGATCAAACATAATAGACATTCATTGTCTGTTATATTTAACAATATATCTTTAAATATACATACATATATATATATATATATATATATATATATATATATATATATATATATACTTAGCTGACATATGTAAATTGTTCAGAGTTTTTATCTGTTAGAACAAATAAAAATTTACATGAAATAAATAGCAAGTTCTGTATTTGATTACAGACAAAAAATATTGAATTTTCTTGAAAGCAGAAAGAGAGGAGGAAATCAGAATTTTACCAATTCATGTAAGTTATCAATTCATTTTGATCTTCATATATGAAATATGTTATGGATACATTACAAGAAAAAATATTGTAAGGCAGAGGACATAGAGTAAGCATCACTATTCTAATCTTATAATCTATTCTCTTTGCCTGCTCTTCTGGACTGGAATCATTTATGCCTTCTAACAAAGAAACCTATATGATAATATTAATAGGAATTGGGAAAGCGTTTGAGAGGAGGAGGAGAAGAAAAAAAGCTCCTGCTAAGGGAGAACAGTGGTGGTTTAAGAAAGCTATAAAAAAAAACAACAAAAAATGAAACTGTGTGAAAGAAAGAAAATATAATTATTATTAATAAGAAAATAAAAATAATCCACGTATTTCATGGATATTTTTTTGCATCCAATCTTCAGCCGATTTCTTAGTGAACAAAGTTTATTCAAATACAGATCATATCTTTCTCCTTCTTCGAAATAATTCTTTTTATCATGGCATGATTAAAATGAAATAAATAAAAATGTAAAATTAATGTATAAGATAAAATTATATCTATATTTTTATTACCTAAAAGTTATTTTTAGTGGATACTCATATTTGAGCAGATGCTCCATTTATTTATTAAACAGCATATTTATTTATTTTCAACTACCTGAATATTCAAGAAATCTTAGAGAAAAATATGCACTTTCCGGCAAGCTTCAAACCTGCGTTCCCCTAGCAGAAACCATCATTAGATCTGATGTGCTTTAACCACTCAGCTACAGAGTGCATCAATGACCAAGCAAAGTTTAAAAGAGTTTTTAAACACTACTTGGTTATCAACACATGTTGTAGCTGAAAGGTCAAAGCATGTTAGATCTAATAATGGTTTCTCTTAAGAGAACGAAGCCTGCCAGGGAACGCATATTTTTTTCTAATAAGTTTTCTCATGTATGCAGGCTGGTAGACAAAATAAGTCTAAAATAAATAGAGCATCAACTCAAACACATATTTATTAAATATAAGCAAAACAAATTTTCTCTTAGAAATATGATAAAGAAATACACAACCGCAGTCAAGAAGAACAAGAAAATTAAATTAATTAGTGTTTCTGATCAAACCAAACTCATAAATAATTATATTAGCTATACCACTATATGCCTATCAAGATTACTCATGTTACAGCTATCCAATCACAGCTCAATTAGGAGCCATTTAAACTCACAAAAACCTACCAAACTCTATCTGCAACATACCAGTACAAAATACAAGTATAATCACCTCATCCACATGTAAAATAAGATTAAAAATAATGGCAGCACTAATAATAAAATAGGAAATACCAACACTCAGTTTTATCTATGAACACGGTCACAATGTGATGACCGTGTTTAGAAAATAAAACATTCCTATAACTTTAGACATGTACATAAAAACCCACACATTCACTTAAGAATAAAAATAAAAAATAAAATACATACTTAATAATGGCTAAAAGAATAGCTGAAAGCACTTGGATATACAGAACTTTTGAACAGTTTTTACACACTTTGAGTCAACAAAAGAAAACATATATATAAACAAAAGAAAAATTAAATGTAAAGCTTAATTGCAGTACCTTGTTAATCATCTTTAATTGTATAAAAGAAAATTTGCTGCCCAAATACGCAATATATATATATATATATATATATATATATATATGAGAAAAATATAGTTTTAAGGCATGCTATCTTTATGGACATAAGTGCTTGATATTGGAGATAGAGCTTATATAAATATATATATGTGACATGAGCTGAGTTCATGCTTATGTAAATAAATATATGTGATATGAGCTGAGTTCATACTTGGTGTTGACCTCAGTGTCTACTGATATATATATATATATATATATATATATTAGGACCTTGAATAAGTCCTCACTGATTTTTCATGAAAAGTAATGTTATATTTACAAAAATTAGGAAGAAACATGTCACTGAAAGTATTGCCCATTGCTAGTCACTACTTTTTCCCATCTTTCTGGCAGCATTTGAATTCCACATAGGAAAAAAGACATGTCTTTTGAGACTAACCACAAGTCAACCCATTTCTTGGCATCTTCATAAGAATGAAAGTGCTGCTCAGCCAGGCCATGTGCCATCAATTAGAACAAGTGATAATCAGACGAGGTAATGTCTGTTGACTTCCCATTTAAGTATTTCCAAGTAGATTTTCACCTGTTTTGCAACATGGGCCTAGCGTTGTCATGTTGCAATATCACTTTGTTGTGTCTTTGCTTGCATAGGGGCTATTTTTTTCTTCAATGTTCAGCTCAAATGCATCAATTGTAGTCAATAGCAATTTCCTGTGATGGTTTCAGTCAGTTTGAGCAACTTATAACTAAACCCAACTGATCCCACCAAATACAGAGCAGAAGATTTGGACCATGGATATTTGACTTTGCTGCCAATGTTGATGCATGGCTGGGCTTACTCCATGATCTTCTATACTTAGGGTTATCATAGTGTATCCACCTTTTCATCGCTGGTAACAATACAAGGGAAAAAAACCTTTCCTTTTCTGGCATTGAAGCAGCTGTTTACATGTGACAAGATGCAATTCGACGTCTCTTGGCTTCAACTCTTATGTCCTTGCTTTTGAATCATTCCTAATGCTTTCAAATGTTTTGAAACTGTTGTGTGATCAACTCCTAATGATTCTGCTAGTTCAGCTAGCACCTGACATGAGTCTTCATGAAGTAATGCCTCCAATTCTTTGTCTTCAAACTTTTTCAGTGCGTCAGACCATTCTTTATCTTCAGCATCAAAATCATTATTTTTGAAGCATCTAAACCAGTCTCTGCATGTTGTTTCCAACAGAGCATGGTCACCATAAGTCTCAACAAGAATTCTGTGTACTTCAGCTGCAGATTTCTTTTGAATAATGTAGTGCAGTAAAATTCCCTGTAAATACAATTTCTTTGGTACAAAATCTGCATGTTGAATGCTATGAAAAACAAAGTTGTTTACACTTCAGCAAAATGATATACACTAAATTTCAAGCTTGCTTATAGTACTTCCTTATAGATGTGTTACCATCTGAAACTATATGCACGCAGTTCTGGGAACGCCATTTGTTGGAAAACAGTGAGAACTTGTTCAAGGTCCTAATACACACACACACACACACACACACACACACACACACACACACACAAACACAGAGTCCCCTACAAAAGTATTAAAATGAAAGACAAATTCCTTTGTTTTTGTTGTTCATTGAAGACATTTGGGTTTAAAATCAAAAATGAATATATTTCTTGTACACTGGGAGATCACTATTGCTCTCTCTGGACAAAATTATCACATTCATCATAGTTTATTACTTTACAAGAATATTAAAGTTGCCTGTAATTTGGATGGTACAAACTTTTAGAATTAGATTGCATATAAATCTTGAATGAACTCACAAAAATCCAAAATACAATACAAATAGTAGATGCATTACCATTTGAAACTACATGCACACAGTTCTGGGAATGCCATTTGTTGGAAAATAGCGAGAATTTATTCAAGATCCTAACATTTTGAAAGGTATACAAAGCAAACTGAATTGGGATTGATATCCAATACCTACAATACATTCAGAAAAAAATAAGAAAATGGTCTCTTTTGCCAAATTCAAGCGAATTCAGAAAGCCTCCAAAACGACATGATTTTATTTCAGCTATGATAAAGAATTTTATACAGTTGGATGAAACAAAGTGTTTTACTAGCAAAAAAGGAAAATTATATTCTAATTTATAGAATAGGGTTTGACCCTGAAACATATTTTCTATCTATAAAAGAATGTATTTATATTAACCAAAACCTTTACATCCAGCTGCAGTGTGATAGAATGTCTATACCATTACCACAGTGGTTTATGCATGGACAAGATTTAGAAAATTTTCCAAACTACATACAAAATGTGGTGGGAGAACAACCATACTTAATTCTAAAATTATTACAAGAGGTTGTCCTTCATTTTCTGCAGAACTAATATGTTATGCCTTACTCTTGTATATATATGTCAACAAGTCTACAAATCACCCCTGGAGAAACTTTCATTTCCATCTTTTTCTTTATTAGAGAAAATTCAAAGAGGTGGTGCAGAATCAATTACAGCTGCAAAATCACTCCTGGAAAAAGGTGATGTTTCTCAGGACTATGTCTTAATGGTAGATGAAATGTACCTTCAAAAAGGAACAATTTCATGGTGGAGAGTACATTGGTGCAAATGAAAATGACCTTTATAAGGGAATAATGGTATTTATGATCAATGGTCTTAAAAAATCAGTACCATCAGTCATTAAAGTCTGCCCTGAAGTAACAGTTAATGGTATTTTACAACTTTTTTTTTCTTATTAGGGTTGTTGTTGCAGACAGCCAATGTGAATATATTTAACATTTTACTTAATAAGTTTAATGGGGACAAAAAGTACTACATAACTATTCCCAATTATCCCCACTATATATTTCTGTTTTTGGACCCTGTACATTTATTGAAATATATTTGGAATAGTCTACTAAAGAGAAAGAAGTTTGTATTTCCTGCTTTTACATTTGAAATATCAAATACTCATGTTTTTTTTTGTCTGAGAATTGATGTATAGCCTGGTCTGACATACACAAAATATATAACAAGGACAACACTCTAGATGCTAAAGTATATAAATCTAATGTGACAATAAACAAAATGTTAATTTAGCTGTTGCCATTTTTCATATGACAACTATTGCAGCATGTGAGAGCTACTTTTCTGATCAAACTGACATGTCAAACTTTTTAAAATGAATATTATGCTGGTGAACGATAGCAAATTTAAAAAAAAACACCTAATTTTTTGAACAATGCAGTAAATTTAAATGATGAGAAAACTGATTTCTACAAAAAAAAATATCTGATTGGGTTGAGTCTTGGGCATAGATTTTAGATTTTTGTCTAACAAAGCAAACTTCCAAAGCTTTTGTTGTAACTTTGAGAGCACAGGCTATGCTTATGCTAGAATTTTTAGAGGAAGCGTATGAGTATGTTTTCATCCAGAGATTGAAAAGTGATGCATTTGAAAATAGATTTTCTCAATATCGACAGAAGAGTGGTGGTAGGTTTTTGGTGACCCTTCATGAACTATTGAGTACTGAAGGAAGACTGACCTGTTGGCCTCTTTTAAAAGAAAACATCAACTTGTGGGAGGGAGGCCTGAAGCCAGTTCAAAAGAATGACAGCTCAATATTTCTTGATATTTTGGCCCAGCACGAATCAGAATACAAGAACTCTCTTTGTCACCAGACAGCTAAGAAGCAGCATATGCAATTTCAGGTTATGTAACAAAAAATTAATTAAATGTTTTCAATGTGAAATGTGTTCCCTGATTATGGTAAGCAATGATAGTGATGATGCTAGAGACTTTGACTTACTTTCTTGAAGAGGTCTTACATTTCCATCTAGCTAAATGGCAGAGTTTGTACTTGCTTTGCTGTACTTGACTATGCAGGTAAATTTATTTTAAAATATAATGAATCTGCTACAAGATAGTCTGCTGAAAGAATTTTTGAAACTTTTTCTTCAAAATGTTTTTACTTGTGAACAACACACTGTAAAAGGAATTCACTTTGCAGCAAAAATTGTTGTGAATATATTTTACAACAACAAATGAAAGTTTTCATCAGATGAAGTTAGAAAAAATATTGTACAATATTTTAAAAAAAGGCAAACATCAAAAGAAAAATGATTTATAGAGAAACTCTTGTTAAATTTTTATAATTGAATTTGTTACAAAATCTCCTACATAAGTTAGCGAAGGTAAGCAACAAGAAAGGACTAAGCATAAGCTACAAGAATACAAAATGGATAGTCAGCAGTAAAAAGATGAGCCTGAAATGCAATTTACAAGTCGGGGACACTAAATTTAAGCAGGTGTAGAAATTTAAATATATGGGAAGTGTTCTGACAGAGGATGGTATTGGGATGGCCAAAGACGCATTCCAAAAGCTAGGTAGAGTATTAAGAGACAGCAGGGTTTTGTTGGTAATAAAGTAAATACTACTGAACTGCTACATGATATCTGTCTTCCTTTACAGCAGCGAATGTTGGATGGTTTCCTCAAAGATGAAGAAGAATCTTGAGGCAACAAAGGTGTGGTTCTATAGAAGGATGCTAAGGATACCATGGACTAAACATGTGAGCAATGATGAAGTTTTGGAAAGAATGAAAACAAAAAGGAAACTCATACTTAACATCAGGAAGAGGCTGCTGAAATTTCTGAGACATGTAATGAGAAAGGAGGGCTTGGAAAACCTGATACTCACAGGATGGATAGAAGGACAAGGGAAAGCAATGCATGACACGGACTTAAGCAAGTGGATGGCAGCACAGGGTGTGGGAAAAATAATAAAAAGACAAAATCTATTGAGAGCTACAAGGGATATGGGGAAGTGGAGAGCCATGACTGCCTATGTCCTGAAGGGACATGTCACATAAAACAAGAATTACTAATGAATTTTTTAATAACTTTTTTGTTTGTTTACAATATTTTATTATTACTTTTGGATAGTTTTAGCATCTTTTAGATAAAACAGACATAAATTGACTATAAACCATAAATAGGCCTGAAAGAAATTATCCTGAAATGTGACATGTGGGGCCATATGTATTAGTAGACTATGAGTGAGTATAAGTCCCAATAGGTATTCAAGTCTAATTGAAAGAACACCAATTCATTATGATTGACAGAAATTCAGGGGCTTCTCAGTGATGAAGGAATGTAATATGTTTGGTTTTTGAGGGTACCAAATATGACCCACCAGTTTTTCCTCTATTGAGTTATTAAAGTTAGGTCAGAGGAGAGATCAGCTATATTAAGTTTCTTGAAACTATATTTGGTGGGAGGTACTCATTATAATATTAATAAGAAATTTTATGACAAAAGCAGAAACTATTATTGGGATTTTATCAGGAACAGGAAGGACATATTTCTATACTAAGAGTTAATTACTTGTAAAATTAGTTAATAATTTTTTGAAGTAATTGCCATATATTTAGCAAAGAAGATGTAAATAAATAACAACAGAGAAAGAGAACTTAGTGCCAAGAACTGAAAATGAACATTGATCATCCGAAATGCACAATCCTATTTCATCCTTAAAGTCTGGAACAAATTGCAGACAACATTCTTCTATTTGTATTTTATTTTTGAAAATCATTCTTTGTGAGTTCATTCAAGATTTATATGCAATCTAATTCTAAAAGTTTGTACCATCCAAATTACAAGCAACTTTAATATTCTTGTAAAGTAATAAACAATGATGAATGTGATAATTTTGTCCAGAGAGAGCAATAGTGATCTCCCAGTGTACAAGAAATATATTCATTTTTGATTTTTAAACCCAAATGTCTTCAATGAACAACAAAAACATAGGAATTTGTCTTGCCATTTTAATACTTTTGGAGGGGACTCTGTGTTTGTGTGTGTGTGCGTGTGTATTAGGATCTTGAACAAGTTAGAAGTATAAAAGAAGGATTGCTGTCCAAATTAATTATATATATATATATATATATATATATATATATATGTATGCATGTATATGTATGTATATATATATATATATATGTTTGTATGTATATATATATATATATGTATGTATATATATATATATATGTATGTATGTATGTATATGTATGTATATATATATATATATGTTTGTATGTATATGTATGTATGTATATGTATGTATATATATATATATGTTTGTATGTATATATATATATGTATATGTATGTATATATATATATGTTTGTATGTATATATATATATGTATATGTATGTATATATATATATGTTTGTATGTATATATATATATGTATATGTATGTATATATATATATGTTTGTATGTATATATATGTATATATAAATGTTTGTATGTATGTATGTATATATATATATATATATATATATATATATATATTATTACATGAATCATTCATACAAAAAACAAATATAGAGGTTAATGATTTAAATGGTGAGAATACATCTTCGCAAACAATTTCAACAAGTTACACTAACCCCTAACATGTATATGAATGATATGATCCCTGTTTATAAATTCCAGTTTCATAAGGTCTTTTTTTAGTTTTTACAAGCTTTTGTCTGTTCCTACAGACATCCTCAGGTGTGGAAATAGATTTGTTCTTGTTTTTTACTTCTCGGTAATAAGAGGACAATGAAAATATAGATGTAATCCGAAAAAATGCTATAAGAAATGTGTTATTATTTTGGAACATACAGTCACAACGCTGAGTTTGAATTTTAAATTTTAAGGTTGTGTGTTTTTGTACAAATATAGTAATAAGAGAATTCTTAAAAAAAAAAAAATTTTTTTAAATTTAAAAAACTTATTGAAATTATTTGCGAAGATGTATTCTCGCGATTTAAATCATTAACCTCTATATTTGTTTTTTGTATGAATGATTCATGTAATTATAAGTTGAACAGCACCTATAATCGAAAGTATATATATATATATATATATATATGTATATATATATATATATATATATATATATATATATTGATGCATGTTTCATTAAATAATATAGACAAGTTTTGTCTATTTATTTTAAGTAAGTTCCTTTCATACTGTCTGATAAGCTTAATAGCATTATTATTGAAAGACGAAAGGAAATCACCATATTGATACATGTTTAAATACAATCTAAGCTTTCAGCTTACATAAGCCATTATCAAAGATGACAATTACTTTTCAATATATCAACCAATACATGGATGAAACAATAATGATAGTCTGTTTTTGTTGCATGAAAAATTTCAAAACAATGACTAACTCGTGTATACCAGACATGGAAGTGAAAATTGTGTCGCAGCTCATGACGTCACAAATGACCACATGAGAGTGAAAACGAGAAGTATTAAGTATGGGAAGGCGTTGGTATAAGCCAATGGCTTCTGTTATCAATTATAGGCATTTAAGAATATTTGCGGAGATTTTGTAGTTTATTTTGTTCAGGTTAGGATTCAACTGTTTTATGTATATAGCTTCAAGAACTTTTAGTTTTTGTTTATTGTTTTCATGTTTAAGTATAGTTGTGTTTTCAACAAGGATTTTCCAGAATTGTGTACATGGCCAGACATGTTGTTTTAAATGCCTAAAAAATGTTAGTTATCATTCAAATGTAGAGTCAAGTATCGTGAAAGCGAGTTTGTGGTGTGACCAACATAAATATTATTTAATCCATTGGAGATACAATCTCCCAAAGGGCACTTGAATTTGTAAACTATGTTGGTTTTTTGCAAATTGCTAATGGTGAGAGGTGAAGAATCATTGTGAATAATTAAGTTGGATATACTAGATTTAGTGTAGTATATGATTAACCTAATTTTTTTTGCTAGGATCTGTTGTAGATATGTTAGTATTTACTAATTTTTTAGTATATTTTCATCTTGTTTATAATTAATATGCATTTGACTACGCTATAAGAGATTAATATATTTGGGATTAGTTGAAGCAGTATTATGTTCTATTTGCTTAGTATTAAAACTTCTAAGAAGGCATTTTATTTGTTCATCAACTATATAGTTTGGAATGCTATTATTAATAAATGTTTGTTTTATACTCTTTAGTTGACTGTAAAAAAATCTGCTTTGAAATTTTTCATGCAACAAAAAAAGACTATCATTATTGTTTCGTCCGTGTGATAATGGCTTATGTAAGCCCAAAGCTTAGATTGGATTTAAACATGTATCAATATGGTGATTTCCTTTTGTCTTTCTATGATAATGTTATTAAGCTTATCAGACAATATGAAAGGAACTTACTTAAAATAAATAGACAAAACTTGCCTATATTATATAATGAAACATGCATCAATGAAAATTGCTGTGTAAATATACACAATATATATATATATATATATATATATATATAAACAAACAATACTTTAACTATCTTCAATAATTATAATATTGTATTGAACAGAAAATAAGCACTTATTAATAGTGTGTGGGCACATGTCTCTTAGTAAGAGGCTTTCTACTTAGACCAAAAATCTATATATCAAGAGTGTATATAATCTAAGTCTTACTAATACCAAGTTTTACTGAGATGGTTGGCTGATTTTATAACATGGGTTATTTAA
The DNA here is from genome assembly GCA_963932145.1 of Acanthosepion lycidas. NCBI lineage: Eukaryota > Metazoa > Mollusca > Cephalopoda > Sepiida > Sepiidae > Acanthosepion > Acanthosepion lycidas. Next base: position 54,126,885 of record OZ010586.1, read on the forward strand.
TGTAGAATTTTGTATACAGAACTCAATGATGATCTACCTTACTACTTAATATTAATGGCGAATCAGACTAGCTGAGGTACCGAATTTACTGAGATTGCAGTTCTTAAAATAAATCAAAAAGGGAGCATCATGATTTTAGCCACAAGCATCTGAAAATATAAGTGAATTCATGCCTAAAAATAACTTCTGAAATGTGATCCATTATCTTCTTAACCAGGGCTTATAACATTTCTTGTTCTTATTATAGATTATATCAATAGCAGAGGAAATTGTCCAATATATCAAGAAAATTAGAAAAGGGAGATTGTCCCACAAGAGAAACAAATGATAAAATCATTTACAAGAAAATTAAAAAAAGTATAAGATAGACTGATAAATTGACTCAAGTCAGAAAATAAGAAATTGTAAGAAAAATTATTTTTCATATACTATAATGGTTTAATTTCTAAAAATGTTATGAAACAAAATTCAATAAGTTTTCATTGCATTTTCTAAACTGTGATTTATTGTACGGCCTATTTGTTAACCAAATATTTAACAGAGATCACAATACTTTGTCAATTTTCACAAGACATGTTCATCTTTAAATTTCATCAAACATTGATGAAATTTAAAAATGAATATTAGTTGGCATTTGACTTTATCTATGTTCTTACCAAATTATGAAAAATTCAAACACCTTTTTCTCTGAAAGTTAATGCTTTACTTTTGATGACTGGAAATTAATTTCTCCCTTTTTTAGTCAAAATCTGTAAAAAAAAGATTCTACATTTAAAGTGGAAAGAAAATCTGAAAAAGTATGACAGAGAATTTGCAACAAATAAAACACAAAGGTAATCTAAAGTCTAACAGAAAGAATGCAAATTACTGAGAAAGTTTAGATTTCATCTGACGGATAAATAACTGGACTAATATCATAATAATCATAACGTAATTTTGTGTATCTTTCTGAATCTATTTCAAAATTCTTGATTTGAAATAATCTATTTTGTCAAACTGACATTTTAATGTCTTGAAACAAAGCTCTGTTCTTTGCAGATAAATGAATAGCTACCTTATATTTCTATATATTAAATATTAGGCAAGAGAATTTTGCACCTGCTTGGTTACAACCACAATTAACCACAACATGGAATGACAGGCATTAATGGATTATAGGCAGAAACCTATAATTAATCCAGGATTATTTCATTTTTTGTTTTTTTTTTTTGTTTGTTTGTTTTTATCATTTCACCCCAAATAAAGCCACAAAAGCACAAGATTTTACTGAATGTTAGAGAATATAAGAAAAACTACTATTAAGAAGAAAGGATAATAAAAGAATAAGAATTAAGAAGACAGAAGATAATGATTGACATTGCATTTAAATTTTTGAAGATCAAAGTTGACTGGGAAGCAAGAAGCCAGAAGAAGATTTCCATAAGTGAGAAGTGTGAGAGAAGAAACAGTTAACATGGAATTTATGATTACATCTAGCGGCCATTTCAACTGTTAAATGATGAGACTTTGCTGACAATCTAGTACTGCACTTAAATCCATAAAGTCTAGATACTATAGTGGAAAGTTCATCAGAACAATTACCATGAAAGTATTTACAGAAAAGGCATAGGGAAGCTATATTATAGTGGTGGGAAAGTGAAGTGAAGCTGAGATGCCAAGTCAGGACCAATAACATTGCAGATTCTTCTTCAGGTTTTGTCAAGACTCTCTAAATATATATCAGGATCACTAGACCAGATGTGGCAGCAATATTCAAAGCAAGGACAAATAAAATAATACTTATAAATATGTAAGATAGATTCTGGCGAGAAAAAGTGTCTAGCTTGACATAGTAAGCCAACTTTCTTAGCAGCAGATTTAGCAATTGATTCAATATAATCTTTCCACCTCCTGTCAGCTGAAAACGTTAGGTTTTATAATTTTATAATTAATCCTGGGTTTAATGGTGAGTATTAATGGGTTAAGCAAATATCATTAGGGCATTTTAATGGATTTAATGGTGAGTATTAATAGGTTAAGCAAATATCATTAGGGCATTTTAATGGATTTAATGGTGAGTATTAATGGGTTAAGCAAATATCATTAGGGCATTTTAATGGATTTAATGGTGAGTATTAATGGGTTAAGCAAATATCATTAGGGCATTTTAAGACTGAAATGTCAAAGTCAAGTCCCATTATTTGGGTGATCATATCTCTTTCAATTCATGACTGACCAGACAGAAGATTTCCTACAATAAGCTGCTGTTTCTTTCTATGGTAGACTGGTTACCAACCAAGGCTACAGAGTCCAGTCTGTTCGACTATTCAACTCATAGCTGGCAGGGAAAGGTTGATTCATACCTTTCCCAAGCATATTTGTGCATTAAGTGAATGTATTGAACCTGACTGGAATCAGCTCTACAACTTCTCATTCCAAGCCATTATCCATCACACCACACTGCCCATCCATTTTAAAGCTTACTGGTCTGTTAAAAAAGACAGAGGGACATTGCAAAAATGGCTTCAATGCAAATAGACAATGAATAAAGTTTGCCAAAATAGAATGAGGAGTGCAACAAGAATGTGTTTATTCACTGGATTTATTTAACATGTATAGTAATCTGATTTAAAAAAAAATTAGAAGCCCTACCAGGATTTATATTATCAGTAGACATAAACCTTTAACAGATGGTGACAGATTTAGAAGATAAACAAAGATCTATTAGACAAGATAGTAGAGGAAAGAAAGAACAAAGAACTAACAAAAACTGAGAATGCCATGGACAGAACATACAACAAATGAGTATATTCTAAACAGAATAAGAACTACAAAGGAACTATTTGATAACAATCACAAAGAGAAAGCTGAAATCATTAGGACACATAATGAGAAAAGAAGACATGGAGAAATTAATACCCACAGAACACAATGAAAGCAGGAGAAGCAAAAAAAAATCATTTTGTGCAACTGAATCAAGAAACACAGTAGAGAGTAGAAAATATTGCAGAGAGAGATTGAGAGAAAGAGAGAGAGAGAGAGAGAGAGAGTGTGTGTGTGTGTGTGTGTGTGTGTGTGTGCACGCTAAACTTGGGCACCTGCTATCAAAAGATGTTAATGTCACTATTCATATTTTTTTTATTTCATCAAAAACGTTCAGAGAAAAATATATATGAAGAAATATATGATGGCATAGGTAAAAGAATGTAGCAAACTTTTTCAAAAACTTTATGATAACAAGATTACATATCGCTTTGCTTTGCTCAAACTAAAAGGATATTTGATTCAAAGGGGACTAATGGAGATATCAATAAATAAAATTCTTCAATGACTACATAAAGTAATTCTAGCAACAACAAAAAAAATAAGAAAAATTAAAGACTACTTCCAATGAAGATTATCTCAAATACTAATCTTTTAGTTCAGTTAAAAGAATTTATCTCTTTGCATTCATCAATCAGTTTGAAAGATGGGGAATACTGAAGAGACTAATGGAAATGTCAATGAAAATTTATTCTTCTTTGGTGGCAAAAACATTTTTAAATAAAAAACCCAAACAATATTTCTCAGAAAGATTATCACAAATTATAATCTGTTTCTTTAAAAATTCTTTTTATGAAGAGATTTTTTTACATGTCTCTATAATGTGATGAAGAGACATTCAGTATGATAAGACAATCAAAGATAGATGCTAAATAAATGAGCTTCCTAAGAAATTGTCATGAAATCTATACACATAGAAAGAAATATCTTAGTTTCCATAACTAAAAAAAATTAAAACTATTACAAATGTAAAACCTTTAACATATGTTCTGTATAATTTACAACTTTTTCTTCTTTTCTCCTCTCCCAGTTGACAAATATTTTTCTTTTAATCATCTCATCCCAAGCAAGGTGATAATGCCCCTAAGACACAAGGGGGGGATTACTTGGAATGAAAGAGAATGAGAAGACTTTAGTGAGTAGAAAGGACAATAAAAGAACAAAGTTCAGGAAGACAGAACATGACAACTGACATTGCATTTAAATATTTGAAGATTGTAGGTGGCAGGGAAGCAAAAAATTGAATGAGACTTACACATGTGAAAAGTGCAGGAAAAGAAACTATTAAAATAGGACATACAGCTGCATCTATCTATTTCAACAGCAAAATTATGAGACCTAATTGCCATTCTAGTAGTATGATTAAATTCATGAGGTCGAGGCACCAAGGAGAGTTCATCAGAACAACTACCATGAAAATATTTGTAGAAAAGATGGAGAGAAATCACATTATGTCAGTGGACTGAAGTTGTGATGCCAGATCAGGACCAATAACATTACAGACATTTCTTTGAATTTTGTCAAGAATCCCAAGATATCTAGAAGGAGCACTAGACCAGATATGGCAGCAATATTCAATGGATGGATGAATGTTAGATTTATAAATGTGTAAGATGGATTCTGACATGAAAAGAATTGTCTTGCATTCCACAGTGAACCAACTTTCCAAGCAGTAGACCTAGCAATTAATTCAATATTATCTTTCCATTTCATGTCAGTAGAAAACATGAGACCAAGAAGGTGCAATGAATTGCTCTCCTAGAGATGATGAAAGGCAAAATGGTTCTCTATTATGATTAAAACATAGCAATTTTGTTTTCGAGACATTAAAATTTACAAGCCATTTCTTGCCTCAGTTAACAACTGATTAGATGTCCTTTTTAAGAGCAGCTATTGAGTTTGTTTTCTTCTTCTTATGTTATGTGCTGTATCCCCTTTGGGACATGGGCAATAATGACTCTCCACAATGTTTTCTGTTTTATTATCCACTCCACTTCCTGTTATGCAAGCTTGTCATTGCTTCTCACCCTGTTTCTTTGTCTTCAATAGGTCCTATGGGTGTCAAAATCTCCAAGCCCTCTTATCTCATGCATCCCCCAAAATTTCAACTCTCTCTTTCTGATTTATCAGTATAAGTGTTTCCATTTTCCTTAAAACTTCTTCATTGCTCACATGTTCCATCCAAGGTTTTCTAAGCATTCTTCTTTAGAATCACATTTCTCTTGCTTTAATTCCCTTCTACATTTGTGACACATTTGTTGAGCATTCACTACCAGATAGGAGAATTGATGTCACATAGCACTTCAATGTTCTCTGCTTGGTTTCCCACAAAAGACAGATTTTATGGTTGTAAGAAGAAAAGAATTGGCACAAACATTGATTACCATATATTTTGTGTATATGGCAACCTTAAGATAAGACAAGGTTAAAAAATATAGCAAATTTTCATGAATTTATCCTATACCTGTAGTATAAGATGACTGCTTATTGATTACGTAAAGATGATGTCATTGGAAATGTTGTTATTTACTGTATCTTCAGAAATTCAAAATAAACGAAATAACAAAACCGATTCTATATCATGTTTTTCCTAGATATGTCCCCTAAAAATTCTCGAGAATACTGATTCTTCTTCTTCTTCTTTACTTTTCCTATATCTAAACAGTTACAGTCTGATGTACTAATGGCCATTTACTTAAACTTCATTGACAACCACAAAATACCACTGATAAGGTATGATAACAGTACATTCCATTGCTGTGAATGCAATTATAAATCGTTGTTTACATTTTCTCAGCTGAATTTGCATGGATACAAGTTGATTTCATTGATATGGAATTATTCTTCGAATAAGCAATTTATTATGAAGTTATGCCAATAATATATAAGGTAGAAATGGTTTTATTACTTTTATTATCAGTTTATTTGATAATCTGAATGTATGTTATTGGTTATCATACCTAGGCCTAGATTAACCTATTGTTACGAGGACGTATTTCTATAATAAGGGATTCCACTGAGTCCTACTTGTTATTACAAAAAAGTTTTCATTCATGAAGTAGTTGTAAAATAGAGAAATTAGAAATAGAATGTTTGGAAGATTCTAGATCATTCTAGTATATTCGAGAAAAATCTAGATATATGCAAATTAGGTGTTAGCCCCTATAAAAATGGGATTTTGAAAAAGGGTTGTCAGTTGTTGAAAAGAATTTTTGCTGTTACCAACTCTGGCTTTTGATTCGAGGATTATTATATCCAGCCGAAAGAATGCCAACCAACAAAAACCGAAAAGAGAATTTCATGGAACAAATTTGGTAAATAGAATTTTGACTAATTTTCATTGACCAAACTAAAAATTAATATTTATTTACACACCTTTGTGGATTTCCAAATATAGCACTTAGATTACTTCACTAGCCCTAAAGTGATAAAGATATTTGACTCACCTTCCTCCTCCCTCGTAACACTTCGCCAGTAACTCTGTGTTTTCTGTTTTGTCAGCCACAATTGTTTATCTTGTATATATTTTATGTTGTGTTTTAGTAAATTAAATATTTGTTTGTGATTTAGCTCTGTGTTGTGGTAAATCATTTTTTTTTCCTTTGTTACAATTATCAACATGTAACACTACCAACAAACATCATACAGAATTTAAGGTTTCTTTTTTAGAATTGTAGTATGAGACAAACCCCCATTTTTGAGGGTGATTTCTAGGATTTAAAGGCTGTCTTATGCGTGGAAATAAAGGTATATGTAACAGAAAGAGAAATATGTTAAATATTGAAAATAAAACTATTTTCTAGTTCATTATTAAACTGGCAAGCATGGCCTAATCTGCCAGCAAACATATAATTGAAACTAATGCTTTATTCAATGAAATAAATCAATTCTGCTCAGTTATTAGTTTTCATTCAAAACTGAACATAAACATGTGTTCAGGCATTTTGTGATATAAAACGATAGGAAATTACACATTTTGCATGCAGTTGTCGTATCCTGTCAAAAATCCTTTAATACTTTCTGTAACTCAAAAGAGAGTGTTTACTTTGACATTCACAGTTTATATGACAAAATCAAACATTATTTTCATCCAGCTCTGCACACCCACTTCCAGAATACCATCTAGAAGATGCTGGGATCATAGAACATCTTTTCTGGCCAACCACTAAAACCTCATGCAGTTTTCATAGCAGCTGTTTCTGACTCACTATAAACCCAATGTTGATTTCACCCACAAAGGTAGATTTGACTCGGCTGGTATTAGTGATGCAACTCACAGCAGACAATCCAAACTAGGCCATCAGCAATGAGACCAAGGTGTTTCTATCAACAATGATGTCTTCAGACAGTGATGAAACCAGTAGCATCAGCAGGCTAACTCTTTTTTGCTTCCACTAGTCTATATCTCACTTGACTACATATGCATATTGATTTTCTTCATGTGTGTCTATCTTGACTCCTACTTTGTGTTATACCCTAAACAGATTCTCAGTAATTATTTTATGAATGATTAAAATATTTTGAAAGAAAATTACATACAAAACTATGAAAATCTCAAATTTAAAATTGCATATCAGTTGTGTAAAAAGGATTTATTTCATTACAAAAACTATGGATTGAACAATATTGACTCAACTTTCTCATAATCTGATAAGAGAATAATAAAATATTTTTTTAAATTATTGAAACAAATGTGAATTTAATAGAAGTATTAATTCATATTTATATGTCTACTTTAAAGTAGAAATCTATTATTTCAAATTTTAACTTGTTTTAATGAGTGTAGAACAACTAAAGGTCTACCAAAAATCCTCATGTGTACTTTTATAAACAAGAAAGAAAGTAATACAAAAGAAATATCACTAGAGAAGTAAGCAGTTATAAACTTTAAAAGTTAATCTGAACATTTGCTATTTTTCCTTTATCTCTTATCTCTTATACTCTTCAAAACATTTATGCTTTTGTAAAACATTCTTTTTATTGTGATCCTTACATGATTTATTATAACTGAATTAACTCTTCTAAATTCATATTTGAAAAATTTGGTTACTAAAAAGGGAAATTAAGTTTATTATCTTACAGACCTTCAGTCCTTTGATTTTGATTATTATATTAAAAGTGTATTGGTCTGCAATTTGAAATCATCTTTTGATTGAATTATATTTATACAATGAAAAAATTTAAGATATATTCATCATAATTACTTCTACAAAAAAATGTTGAAATACTCAAGAAAATGCACTGGTTAATAAAAGAGACTTGCAGGCCGGTTATAGTAACTTTGATCCTTGTTGAAAACATCATGTTCAATGTAGTCATGTTTGATCTAGAAAACAGATGAAAATGTTGATTTATTTTACAGTGTCACAGATATTTAAAATGATCTTACAGTTATATATATTAAGATTCTTTTAATAACACTGATTTAATCTGCTGTTATTTGATTTCAAAAGAAAATATAAGTTTTTTTTATCTTGTTTAAAAATTTTATTTGCAAAGAAAAATCTAAACACAACTTTAATGAAATTATAGGATTGAATGTAAGGAGACATTTTTCATTAAACAGACCCACTTATGAATATTAAAATATGTGATTAATACATTTTTTAGGCTAAAAAGAACAGATACAAGAAAAAGAAATTTTATAAAACAATGTTTTACTTATCTTATTTTCATTATGGTGTGGTTAGATGGTAGGATTTTCTTTACTGGAAACTATAATAAAACAAACTGACTTAAAGATTTAAAATAAATAATATATTTTTATTTATTTTTTTTAGAGTGATGAGTGAGTCTTGGAGAAATGTCTATTAGTGGTAATTTTAAAGTCAAACCATGACAGGGGTAGTAGTAATGTCAAACATAGGTCAGTGTCAATCTACTGTGTTTTTCTCAGCCCAAAGCAGAGCAGAAATTTCATTGGCAGATGATCTCTTAAGCATTACTTCATGTGTCATGCATGGCTGCATTCTCTTGATCCGTCCTCTCCTACTGTCACTTCTTTTGACCAGGCTCCAAAATTCTGGCATGAACATTGGTTTCAGCTAACATTAAAAGACTCTTTGTGTAAATTGTTTGAATTGATCAAAATTATTTTATTTTCTGATGTTCCTTTCTTTTTAATTTTTTCCATAACGGAAGTTTATAGACAGAGCCTTTCTGATTTTTTTGTATTTTTCAATCACAAATAAGTAGAGTTATAAATTTGATCCTTGTTGAAAACATCATGTTCAATGTAGTCATGTTTGGTCTAGAAAATAGATGAAAATTGCTCGTGCAAACTTCTGGCATTTTTCAGCTCTGTTCAGTCTTTTCTTCTTCCTCTTTTTAATTGAAGGCTGCCTTATTAGTTGAGAAAAGAAGAGACAAAGAAATTTAGAGTTAGAGAAAGAAAGAGATGAGGGTTTAAAAAGAAAGAGCAAATGCTTTATTTTAAATTTAATTCTTTTTATTTTTGTTTATATATTTTATTTTTATCAGGACACACTACAATGGTCACATTTGATAATGAAGTTGATAAAATAAATTTATCCTATAAAAGTTCATTGCAACTGGGAAATATATTTTAGCCAGCGCAATACCAAAACTTTTTAATTAGATATAATGTTAAGATGTTCATTTAAGGAGTAAATTGACAGAAACTAGAAGAAATTCTGATAGATTCTGTAAAAAGTTTATAAATTTACAAAAGCCTGAAAAGTGATGCTTATAATTGCCAAAACCCTTTAAATGACATGATCAGTAAAAGTCATGTTTCCTTCACATGACTTTTAATTTTGGGAATGAAAAAAAGATAAAGATCCAAACATGAATTCTATTCTATTCTGTTAACATTTTAGGATCAGAAAATTTTATTTGATGGTGATCCTAATTTCCTTGATGTTGGTTTTACTACCTTATCAGGAGTGCAGCAAGAAGAATCCCTAACAAATTTAATCTCTTCCTAGATAAGCAGATATACAAACACAAATATGAAGAGATGGGCACTGATCATTTAAGCATACCATACTGCATCCCAAATGAATTGACTAATTACTGCATATCTGAATCCAGCCCAGAATGTTTTTAATTTGCTCACGGTATGATATGTTGGGCTATGGCCTTTAGGAGTAAAGTTGAAAAAGTGTGACACTGACATTCACATTTATTATATAGATATATATACATATATAATTATTTATTTAAAAATATGATTCCAACACGCTATATAAGAAGTCTCATGTTTCAAAAACAAAAGCCGAAAACTGGGAATTTTAGATTCCGATATAAAACACGTAAATTTCAGAAACAAGTTATTCCAATAAAATTTTGCTTGAAGATGAAACAGAGCTCACTTTAACTCAATTTAATTCTAATAATTATATTGAAGTTTTCGGCTCTTGTTTTTGAAATATGAGACTTCTTATGTAGCGTGTTGGAATCATATTTTTAAATAAATAATTATATTTATGCTCTACTTTTGTATCGAGCACTATTTTAAAAAAAATAATAACTAAAATACTAAAGAACCATAGATTACTAACCTAACCCATTCTTTCCTATTTTCTATATATTTTCACATATATATACATATATATATACTTTCCCTGACGATCCGTTTAGGTGAAACCTAGGTAGGTTTGTCTGGTTCACTAGGTGTATCTATATATACATATATATATATATAATAAAATAAAGACAGAGGAAGAGAAAGGATATGCAAAAAACAGTTCAGTATTCTCTGATTGCAGAAACCTTAATTATTACCCAAATTGTGACTCATTTTTATCAAAGATTTTTTTTCACAGTAGTCATCAGTGAATATTCAGATTAATGTTTGACAGTGCTTGAGTTCCTCTATATTAAATCTAAACAACTTTCCATCTGTAAACTGAAGGGAATAGTTGCTGCGTCAAAATGTAGTTTGTCAGATTTATAGTGCTAATATAATGTTTATCTTTCAGTTGCCGTGCACATACTTATATGTTTTATCCTCAACTGAGTTTTGGGGTAACTGATGAGTGATAGCCCATTACCCTTTTTTTCGTTATTTCTTTTTTATACTTTTAATTCACCATTTTATAGTGAGTAATGTTTATTTGTTTATCCTTATTCTCCTTTCATTTTTGTTTTAATATAATTTTTGTATATATTTATATGTACAGGTTGAGTATCTGATGTAATGGAATAACCTGTCACCCCCATAAGTGACTACACCATAGGTAGTAACTACCTATAAGTATTTGTAAGTCAACAGACTATGGAGACTAGCTGGGATCTGTTGAGTATGACTCAGACTTACACAAGAACTACCTCTCTTCCAATAGTAGCACTCACTACTGGATTGACTTGAGACAACCTTGTGCATAACTGTTACCTTTATTCTTATTGTACTGGTTTTTACAATAAACCTTTATTTATTTTATCCGCCTTGTTTTTCAAGTATATATTCCTATTAGCACGGAATATAACAGTATCCTTCATCCAAAATTCAAAAACCTCCAAAATCTGAAAGTTTTTCAGGTGCTGACATGCCACAAATGGAAAATTTCAGAAAGCACTAGGAAGGTTTCGTAGCTGTTGTAAGTGACCTCATCTGCCCTGGGTTGATGTTCCCCAGTCCAACTATGTAGCCTACAATGGTGCCAGTTTTTTTATTAGTGATCGTCACTACAACAGTACAGTAACTGCTCAGTAAAGATATTATTCAAAATGTCAAAAATCCTGCATCTATATATATTTTTGTCAGTAGTGATCATGTTTTTTGTACATGTACAAAAATTACAAAATATTATTTTTACATGAAATCATAATTTCACCACATAAAAAATCATTGTGATCATTATATGACTACCTGTATCTGTATTTACATAAATTTTATTAAATTTTATATAAAACTACTTTCAGGGTATATGTTATTTATACAAAACTACCTTTAGGGTAAACATATAAGTTGTGTTATGAAATGTAAAGGGATATCTTGTTCATGCTTAGGTTCCATTTTCAAGCTGCCCCATTTTATAGATGCCTATGTACAAATTAAATTGCCTGTATTCCAATATCCAAAAAAATCTGAAAACCAAAGCATTTCCAATCCTAAGAATTTGGGATTAAATATTTTCACCCTGTATATACTTTTAAAATGTCTGTTTTTAAAGCCCTAACAAAATTTTATACCCACCAACAGATTATTTAGAAATCATGTAACCATATATTATTTAAATCTAAACAATATCAATAAATATTTCAGTATCTTTTGAGTTTTATGGCAGTTATTTTCAATGTGATATTTGCTTTTCAACCAGTTGATATATGGAAACATAAAAGCATACGAAAATTGCTCCATATTAAGTGGTTGGGATTTTTCCAATCTTCAGAAACAATATAATTGTTGGTTTTCAATTGAAAATTTATCCATTTTTATTTTTATTTGAATTATGCAACATCAAAGTGACTGTAAAGTTGTTAATATGTTGGAGCATTTTAAGAATATTTATCTTCTTTTATGTGCATGTTCCTCCAGGATGTTGGTGATCATGGCTCTCCACAATTTCTTGTCCTTTGTAGCTCATAATAAATTTTGTCTTTTTGTTGTCTCTCCTAAAACTTGATCTGCTATTTACTCAAGCTCACTAAGTAGGTTATACATTGTTTCATTCTGTCCTCCTTGTTGATTTTACACTGTGGGGAATGACTTCAAAACACTTGCCCCTCCCTTTTTATGGGCAGAAGTCCACAAATGCATGCTGGGATATTTTTCTTAGCTAATAAAATAGGCTGGTTTAGAGTTTGACATAACTCAGTCCAGATCTGCCTTGACTAGAAGAAAAACTACTATGTTCACTTGTCTGATCTTGCTTTTGTGAGTAGATGCCAATTTATAGTTTGTGAACTTTTTACCTTCTTACCTGTAAATTTGATTTGCATATATTGTTTGTTTGCTTGCTTGATATTATTTGATTTTTGCCATGTTCCTTTTTCTTTTTATGCAAACTTTGTTAATTCCTGTTTATTGGGCAGTTGTGATATTTCTTTTGCATTTGACCATGGATATTCATCACTTCTTGTCTTCAATCTATCTTGTGAGTATCAAATTTTCCAAAACCTCTTTCTCTGTTATGTACCCTAGAAATTATCAATCTTTCTAATGTTAAGTATAAGTGTCCTTTTCATTTCCATTTTCTCTAAAACTTGCTATGTAGGTTATGTGTTGTTTTCCTCTATCCCTCTTTGCCTTCAATATGTCCTGTGAGTATCAAATTTTCTAAGCCCTCTTTCCTCATTACATGCCCTAGAAATTTTAACTGCCTTTTCCTGATGTTAAGTATGAGTGTCCTTTTCGTTTCCATTTTCTCTAAAACCCCATTGTTGCTCACATGTTCAGTCCATGGTATCCTCTGCATCCTTCTGTAGAATCACATTTCTCATACTTCAGTTCTCTTCTTCATCTGTGAGGTGATTGTCCAGCATTCACTGCCATATAGGAGGACTGATATTACATAACATTTCAGTAATCTTTTAAAAAAAAACATTCCTCTTTCTTAATACTTTGCTTAGCTTTTAGAATATGTCTTTTGCTATTGGAATAGGAAAAGATGTCTTCTAAAAGCTAAAGAAAATATTAAGAAAGAGGAAAATTTTGTTAGAAACAAAAAAAGAGTGCTGGACTGCTATGTAATATCAATCTTCATATACTGTCATGAATGCTGGACAATTTCCTAAAAGATTTAAAGCAACAGAAATATAGTTTTATAGAAAGATGCTGAGAATATCATGGATGGAACATGTGAGCAACAAGCAAGTCTTAAAAACAATGAAAACAAAAAGGATACTTATACATAGAATAAATAAAATACATTTGGAAATTCTGGGGCACATAATGAGAATAGAGGACTTGGAAAATTTGACATTCACGGGACGAAGGAAAGAGAGGCAGAGAGGTACAGTAAGTAGCTTACTTAATGAGCTTTTGTAAATAAATAACAGAAGAGGAACTGGAGGAGATAGTAAGGAGACAAATATTACTTAGAACTACAAAGGATAGGAAAGTATCATACTTGTAAAACCCAGGTTGTGTGTGTCTGTATGTTTATATATTGGATCGGATTTCCTACATTTTTCAACCGATTTCAACAAAACTTCACAGGACTACGTAAAATTACCTTGCAGTGGTTCTGACAGCGCCCAAAATTATAAAAACACAATTGTTTTTGCACAAAATCAATTTGAAAGTATGATTAAGAGGCATCGCAAGAATGAAAGGAGGACAACTCATATCAAGTTATACTTATTATGAAACCCAGGTTGTTTGTGTGTGTGTGTTCGTTTATATATGAGATCGGATTTTCTACATTTTTCAACCAATTTCAATAAAACTTCACTTTTTTTTGGCAGTTAGTGTTTCTTATTGTCTTGCACACTTTTTTCTTTATTTTTACATTCAGAATGCTTTAAAAATTTCATTTACAAGACAATTGTTTATAATAAAATTCTATTCAATTGGTAGACTCATAACAATTGAAAACAATGTTTTTGTTTGACCAATTCGTAAAAAAAAAAAAAAAAACTAATTAAGACATGCGTGTCCGTCAACCTTAAACAATAATCTTTGTCAATTTTATTTTTCAGTCTTTATGATGGGCGATACTTGATCTATCTCTTACTGTTACATTTCCGGGCAATGCCGGGCTCTACTGCTAGTAAAAAATATGTTCAACCATGTTCAAAAGGGACACAGCATATAAAAGGAGAAGAACAGCTTAATTACAAAAAGAGAAAAAAAAAGCAACAAAAAATAAAACTTGAAGAAATGAAGAGAAATAACCAATGAAATAAGAAATAACCTTGCAATAAATGACTACAGCAGATTATAAGAAATGGCTAGATTCAAAACGAAGATCTGAAGTCTTTGTAACCTTCAAAGATATTATTGCTGTATTGTAAAAGAATAATTGAAAAAATATTTAAATTCTCATAAAACAACTGAATAATGTTAATTCATTTTGTAATACCAACCATTTCTCGTTTTGAATTACATCCATTTTTTTTTCTAATCTTCTATGTATATTGTTCCTTCAGAACATAGGAGATCCTGACTCACCACAAATTCCTGTCTTTTATAGGTGTAAGCAATGTTTGATTTTTTACAATCTCACTTTGCCCTGCATTTACATAAAAATAAATTTTCTTTTTTTATCCAATGAATTTGCATTCATTTATGCTGAATATCAGAAATTCATTAAGAAATCATTTTTTACTGTTTCATAGAAGAGTTGAAAAACACATGAAAGTTCAATACTCCAGAAACAAGTTCATGAGCCTGTTTCAAAATAAAATTAAATAAATAACTTCATCTGCCTCTTTAAAATAAAACTGAACAAATATCATATCTCAATTGAAATTTCTGGTTTGAAAACCAAGGCAGGTTGTACTTATCATTGACAATAGTTAATAGAAAATTTCAACTGAAATATCTATGAAAACAACTTAAAAGTAAATGATAGTAAGAAACTTACTGATAATATCATATAATAATAAACATGGTTTCTACAATAGTCAGATCCATAGACAGAGTCCTGGGTATGATGATAAACTATATCTGGCAGCAAGGCCTTTGATCAGGAGATTGGAGGTTTTGAAGATCATGGAATCACCTCTTAATTGTTGTTGTTCTCAGGTTCACCCTGAACTGGGGTGGTAGCACATGTTAGGCTCCCACCTATGGGCAAATAGCTAAACCCCAAACAAAACATTATTAAAGTATAAAATACATTTTTAAGCAAAAATATAGCAACAATAAATTTTTATGTAAAGAAATTAGCAACAATACCTATTTATAGTAAAATTAGCAACAATACATTTTAAAGCAACATGACCAGCAATATATTTTATCTGTAATTGAAGGCAGACAATTGTGTTAAAAATATATTTAGTTGAAGCCATAGAACTGTGTTCAAATTATTTATATTTCAGCATTAAATAACCCATAGAGGTTGATGTACCACTAAACAAAATCAACCAAACAACTAACATGAAAGATCTTTTTCATAACATTACAACTTCTTTAAATGAAACTCTATTCCAAAATATAACTTCAAGAAAACTAAAGCATAAAACACACATCATCACCGCTTCTAGCAATTATGTCCACACAAACATGTATATGCACAAAAGCTGTGTATCATCTACCATGTATTCAATTGTGAAAGCAGGATATTGTATTTTCATTACTTCAAAGTTTGCAAGAAAATTAAATTTCAGCATTAAATGACCTGCCATTAAAGTTGACATGCCATTAAACAAAAAATCAATCAATCATAGATAACTTCATATCTTAGTTCTTAATTGGATTGAATTCAGAAGAAATTTCAATGACATAATACACATATACAACTAAAATAAACAGAATAAAAGGAGGTAAAATAAAAATACAATCCACATGTTCTGCAAAGATATCAAGTCTAAACTGAACCTTTTAAAATTATTTCCCTAAACAATCTACAGCTGAACTGGGCAATTTTTACTGAAATGTCCATATTAACAATAAAAGACAAAATGGTATCTCATAATAAAAGCGACTTCTGCAACTTAGGTTTTGCTTTAGAAAAAGCAATAACATGATTTTTGATGGAACCTAACAATATTGACCATAGTGCTGCTGTCATCATATTTTTTCTATGTAATTGTGCACAGAAGGTGAGCTATGAGGCAGCATAAATATTGGTCTCTTTTGTTGAGTTTGACGGCTGAATCATTGCTGAAGAAACAAACCATATATACTGCATTCAGAGCCACACACAGGTTGGGAAAACTTGTTTTTTTTTATGAAAAGATTGATTTGGCAGGTGGTCAGGAAATTCACCTGATCTCAGTCCCACCAAGAATCGTGAAACTATCATGAAAGAGCATGTCAAAAATGTTCTCTTCGACTAGTCCAAGGAGAGGCAAGCAGTATTCTTGACAGCATTTAACATAAGTGATTATTCAAAGCAAAATCTGTGTGGAATTAAATGTTGAGGAACTGATTTTTACTTATTTGATTTCATGAAGACTTCTAATAGGAAATCAATTCAAAAATGTTTATACTACATTTTGATTTGCTTGTAAAAAAAGAAAAACAGAACAAAAGTAGTTTTATTATCAGACACAGAAAATGTTATACTTTGTGTACTTGTCACAAAAAATAACTTTAAAATACAATTTCAAATCTTATTTTTTGGCAGCAGATCATTCAAAAACACAAAAATGTTTAAAAACTGTGTATGTTTTCTCAGTCAATTAACAGTTGAAATATTTCTTTAAACTCTATCACTTAAAACCAAGAGAATGCATGTTTTTTTGCATATGCACAAGAGTGTATGTGTGTGTGCATGCTTGCATATATGCATATGTTTGTGAGTGTCCACATTCATGTATGAAGATCTGTCAAAAATCTATGGACTTGAGGAACAAAAGTATTTCATTCTTCTTCAATATTTTTAATTTAAACCAGTAGAATAATTACAAGAGTTTTGTGGTTTTTGAAAAGTCTATCTAGTTTGCTAAATGAAAATCACACAAAGACAGTTAATTAAGATTTACTTAATAAGTTATTTGCTATTTTCTATAAATATTTACTATTCTATTTTCTATTCTATTTGCTTTTATAATTATGTAATATTTTCTATAATTATTGAAGCACATTTCATATTAGCATCTTCTTTCATTATCAAGTGAATAATTCATAATATAATTGCTTTTCAATCATTGCAATTAATAAACTTAAGAAAAATTGCAGATAAATCTCTAAAACAACTACAAGGATCTTCAATATGCTAAAGTGGCTTTCATGATAAAATCTTCTCTTATGTGCTGTGTGTCTTTAAAATGTGGAGGATTATGGCTCTTTACAACTTCTTATCTTTTGTATCTCTAAGTAATGTTTGCCTTTTTAGTATCCCACCCAGTGCCTGTCCTGCAATCCATTTATACAAGCTCACTAGAGCAGTTACTCAATATTTCCCTCTGACTATTTCTTTCAATATGTTCTGTGAGTGTCAAATTCTCCACTCTCACTTTCCTCATTATGTATCCCAGAAATTTCAGTTGCCTCTTTCTGATTTTAAATATGTATCTTTTTCATTACTATTTTCCTTAAAAGTTGTTCATTACTTACATGTTCTGTCCAGGTTATTCTCAGCATCCTTCTGTAGAAAAGCATTTCTGTTGCCTCAAGTCTCCTTTTTATCTGTGAGGAAACTGTTCAGCATTCACTGTCATATATGAGGATTAATATTACTTATCAGTCTAGCACTCTTTGTTTTTAATATAATTTTCTTGTTACCTTATAAGTTTGTTTAGATTATGGAAGGCATCTTTCACTGTTCTAATATGCATTTGGATTTCTATGTCACATTTTCCATCATCTGGTCAAAAGATTTTCTAGATAATTAAATTTCTGTACTTATTGGATTTTGACATCTCTGATTTGTAGTTCACAACTTGGGTTTTCCCTCTTGATGACAACCATTTTGTCTTCTTACAATTAATTGTTAATGCAATCTGCTTTATTTACTCTGTTAAATTGACTATGGGACACAACAGCAGGTCTAATGAAAGTGATTTGATTTAAGGTAATGAATTCCTTGGAATATACAGTAGTGGGTGAAAAGGTTTTGGTCCAATTCACTCCCCCAAATCTGACCAGACAGCAGGTTGTTTTTTAGAAGAGCTTCTTGGACAGGCTAAGAATTTGTCAGAAGCCCACCATTTCCAATATATTTTTTATATTTTAAAACTAAATTAATGAGTCAGAAATCATTAATTTATAGGCATAATTTTGTTCAATTAAAAAAGGTTTGATTAGGCAAACATTAAAAAGCTAATTTGAATATAATCTTTGAATCCATATTAAGAAAAATGCATCATTTTTCTTTGCAATTTTACTCAAATTTTTTTTTATTATTCCCTAAAGATGACTAAAGATTTAAAAAAAGGTTTTCCCAGGAAACACATGCAATGTGCAACTTCATAAAATCTAGTGGAAATATATTAAAGCATTTCTAAAATGCTATGTTTAAGTCACAATCCTACATTAATTTATTAATATAAATATTATCTGTCTATATTTCTGAGATGAGATATTGTAACTTTTTACATTGTTTAGACTGTTGTTCTCATATTTTTTTGTCATGTTCTCAATGTTTCAGGTGTTGTATGCACCTTCTTCAGGTTTTTGAACCAAACCCTTTACTTCAGCCACCGGGGTAAATTGTTCTATCAGGTCATCCCATAAGTTCTGTCTGAATTTTAACTTTTTGTTAAAATGAACGAAATTTAAAGAGTATTTTATAATGCCTAATGGAGCTGAACATTATTTTTATGTTTAGATGCATTTAAACTGATCAAATTTTATTTCAGAGAACAATAAAATTAAATTTTGTTTGATTAAAACCCTGCTAACATGGAAGTACCCAAGAATCATTTGAGGCACATAATGCTTTATGAGTTCAAAGAAAGGAAACTCAGCAGCTGAAGCGGCTAGAAACATTCACTCAGTTTATGGAGAGGAATGTGTGAATGAAAGAACTTGCAGAAGATGGTTTGCAAAATTCAGAGGTGGAGATTTCACCTTTGAAGGTGAAGATTGAACCGGATGTCCAGTTGAGTTTGATGAAAAGCTTCTTGAAGCAGCCCTTGAAGAAAATCCTGCTTTATCAGTTGAGGAATTGGCAGTGGTTCTCAGATCAAACCATACAACTGTTCATCGTCATCTTCAACAACTTGGAAAAGTTCCTAAACTTGGAAAATGGGTGCCTCATGAATTGTCTGAAAACAACCTCAAATCACAAGTTGACATCTGCACTTCTCTCCATTCTTGCCAACTTGTTTCACCTTTTTTGGATAAACTTGTGACAAAAAATGGATCTTTTATCAAAATGTTAAGCATCATAGACAGTGGCTTGGTAAAGGGGAAGGACCCCAGCCACAGCCAAGAAGGGAACTTCATGGGCAAAAGGTTCTTCTTTCAATCTGGTGGGATTGCCAAGGAATAATCCACTTTGAATTCTTACCACCTAATGCAACAATTAATGCTCAAATATACTGTCAGCAATTAGAGCGTTTGAACCAAGCTTTGAGTAAAAAAGATCTGCTCTAGTGAATCAAAAAGGGGTGATGTTTCATCAGGACAATGCACGATCCCACACAGCAAGAAACACATCATAAAAGATCAAAGAACTTGGTTAGGAGAAAATTCCTCATCCACCATATTCTCCCGATCTTGCTCCTTCAGACTTCCACTTGTTTCATAGCTTACAGAATCATTTGGAAGAAACAGCTTTTGTAACACAGGAAGAGGTTAAAACTGACATTTGTGAGTTCTTCAAATCAAAGCCCAAAGAATTTTACAGTAATGGAATTAGTAAGCTTGTTAATAGATGGAAGGAAGTCATAGATAATCAAGGAAAATATATTGTTGATTGAATCTGTAATTAAATGTAACATTTGGTCACTTGTTTCCTTTATTCAAAATTCAGACAGAACTCATGGGATGACCTGATAGTTCCACATGCCATGCCACTTCTCGATATCTCAGTTTCAGCTATTTCCCTTAGTAATTCAGTTTTTGTTCACCTCTGCCAGGTATTGAACTCACAACATTTTGAGTCAAGTCACTGGATTATTTCAACCAATGTTTTTATCTACTGGGTCAACATGAGGACAACAGTTCAAACAATGTAAATAGTGTAAATAATATTAAGTATTTTGTAGAAAATAATAATTTTTTATGTCTATTAAATAGATTGTTATTAGTTTTGTGTATCTGTCTATACATATAGACATTTTGAAAAGATTAACAGCATTATGTCTTTGATAATTAAAGTGCTTCATAGGGTTCATTCTTCCACAAAGAAACATTAAAGTCATTGAAATGGAATTTACAACTATTATCAGTGATAAAAAGCTGTTTCATTGGGTAAAGTTAAACATCTTTTTAATGCAGCTGTTTTTCTCTTGGAATAAATAGAAATTACAATAATTACTATTAGAAATAGTTTGCTTATAATGAATACAATATGACAGGGAAAATATTGATTATTAATGATGTCTTCAGTACTGAAATAAAAAAAAGTTCCCAACTATAAATATATACAGAACATGTGAATTACCCCCACTTATCTTCACTGTGATGCTGTCAGGTGGCACTATTAAACTGCTATAAAAACAGAACACTGTCTTTCTCATTTTTCTCTTTTTCCATCGTGGTTGAAGTAACACTAACAAGAGACTTGTTCTCAACATGAAGATATCTTTCTCCATAGTGACTGAACTTTTACTCATACCCACACACACATGCACACATATACACATGTGTATCACCCTCATAATTGCTAACTTTTAATGTCCTCTTTGTTTTATTTTCTCTTCTTTATTACTCAGTTATATAAAAACATGAAAATATCACTTTGTTGAAATTTATTTCATTTCCAGCCACCTCTACTAATAATGATGACCAGTAATTTACATGTGTACATTTTAGCACTGCTTTTAGTCCAACTAGGAGCAGAGCTGCAACAAACAGAACATTAATCCAATATGGATTTGAGTGGTTTGCTGCTTTCTTTTTTTATGGAATGTTACATTTGTTTTTAAATTTCATCTAATAAAGAATGATTTCAATGATGTTTGGCCAGTGAGAATTCGTGGGAAAATATGGTTAAGATTGGTTCATAGGAAGAAATGTTACAGTTCTTAATCTAATTTAAATGCATAGAAAAAGAAAATTACTTTTTCCATGAGAGAAAAATGAAATAAAACTATTTTGCTTATAACTCTGTTCATTTAGTTTTCATTTTCTCATCTTTAAAGATGATATATCTGTCACTATAAGAGTAATGGTGTTATTAAGCAAGTGAACATTAAGAATGAATAATAGATTCACACAGCAAAATTCTGTTAAAATAAAAATATAGTCATGCAAACTTTCCTTCATTTCCTCAGCCTATAAGTGAGCAGAGGATTGATTATATTTCTTTAGAAAGATTATTTTTAAAAAATACCAAAATATTCATGGATTTTTAGTTAACATTTTAATAATTATTTCTGTGTAGAAAGTAGAATAAAAGAAAAAGGATCAAATAGAGATCATTTGATGTGATCTCTATGAAAATTCACAATATAAATTCATTTTTATACAATTAATTAAGTTACCATGGATTTTATAAGTAGCAATCATTTACACCATGAGTCAGCAACTTTTTAGAGAGAGTGAGCCAGAAAGCTATACAGTGTCTCAGAGGAGGTCCATGATGTCAAATGTACTATAACAAATTGACTCAACCTCAGATGCTCTGTCCAGAAAGCTGCCTTGCTCTGGAGGTTTAAAGAAATAACAATGATGTTAATAACAAAGTTATTTAAACAAGGTTCTTAATTTTACTGCAGGAATAACAGAACAACTAATACAATAAAAAAAAATAAATTCCTTACTACCAATGAAATATAAGTAGAAATGGCAAATTATTTAATGAGGCACTTGTTTCTGCTTATTGTTCAATAACTTTTCCACATCAGGGGAAATATTTGTCGATGACAGGAGCAAAACATCATCCTGGTGGTCATCATCCAACCTTGTTCTTAAGTGACTTTTAGTATATTTCATTTTCAAAAAAAGTTATTAACAAGCATATGTACTTTCAAATAATGGTACCATAATTTTCACATTATTCAATAAGCTTTTATATTTTCTGCTTGGCAAAACATATTTCTTGTAAATGCCAGCAGTGGATTTGGAATGAGTCACATTGTAAGTCAATTAACTCCAACTGATATTTTTGTCTGCCACTTGCTCCACAAATTAATTAGATAATTAGTGTCCAGGTATTAAGCTGGCTAGCCAACTCGCTGGACAAAAAATCCTTCACGGATTGGGAGGACAGGGTTGCCAAAACCTGGTTTACATTATTCCTAATTTATTTTCTCCAAAGTAGTGTTGAAGTAATAAACATTTACTACTAGTCATATATAGAAATGAGTTCAATTACAACTGAAATCTAAAAAATGCTACAAGTATTAAAAGAGAAACTAATCAAAATAGAAAATCTGCACTCCAGATTTTTTCAAATAAGAAATACTTCTTTTCCAAACCCACATACATGACTATAAAAAAATTTAAAATTAAAAGAAAACAATTGAATTCAAAACATTCTATCATTTAAAATATATAATACATAAATTAATTTCTCAAAATAAAACATAAATAATAATTAGATTATAAAACAAATTCAACAACATGTACTCACTTTTGTCTATATTTCTGAGATGAGGTATTATGTACATTATTTACATGATTTGGACTATTACTCACTTTTGTTTAATAGACATTAAATTACATCACTTAACATCCTCAATAATTTACATTGACTTTCAGTTAGCCTGAAGTATATTTATTAGCATCCTTAAAGTGAAACATTCAGAGAAAATTATAACATTTTTACTTCAGTTTATAAATATTTATTGCAAAATAAAATCCTTACATTGCCTTGATAAAGTCCATCAGAGGACGAAATGCGTCAGCTAAGATAAGTTTTAGTTTTGTCTTTATTCACTTACTACTAAGCACCTATGTTAAAATCTCAAGGCTCTTAAGTAAAACTAAGTTATGTATTGATCTTTACATAGATGAAATAGTGAAAAGCATAATTACTTGCCTTTTTAAAAATATTAGTCACACATCTTTTGTCAAAATATTTGACAGCTCTAAGAAAAATCAAATAGGAAAGATTTAGAATTATTGGAGTTTTTGTCAATAACCAACTTTGATTTTGTTGAATTAAGCCAACTTTGCTAAAACCTGAATAATTAATATAATATTAAAAATATAAGTAGAATTTTCTCAACTTATGATGATAATCAATAAGAAGAAAATAAAAAGAGACATGCAATTGTTTTATAATCAAAATGAACATTTACTGTTGAGAAAAAAAAATGACTATATCACAAAGAAATTGGAAAAATGTAAGAATATTTCTTTATGATTTCACAGCAACAACAGTCATTCTGTTTCCTCTTCTTCCAAGAGTCTCTCAGTAACAACCTTTGGTTTGTAAATTCATAGACTGACTAAGATATAAATGTAAGTAGACACACCAATTGGTAGACTAAAAGATATGAAAGTATACCAGTTATACAGCCAGCTGCTGTATAACTGGTACATTTGCATGTCTTTTAGTTTACCAACTGGTGTGTCTACTTACATTTATGTTTTGGTCAGTCTATGAACATTCCAGTCAACCCTTGTACATGAGTCAAATGTGAATTTCTCATCAATGCAAGTTTTATTAATATACTTCTTTAACTTAGCAAACAATTCTGAGCTTTACCACTGAACTAATTGTCTAAGTGTAAATATATTTATTCAATGCAATAATTGTCAGTGTAACATGTAGAGAAAAAAGTAAGCAAAATATTAAGAGAAATGTCTCTTCAATGTGAATAAAAGATAATCATGAAAGTCGTGATAACAAAAAATTTTTTTGCATATCTCAGCTAAAAGGAGGTTGGTACTCAGGGATATGTATCCATTCCTCCCATTTTTGGTGGTGGTACTTAAAGAAAAGTGTAACTAGTGTAGTTTTCAAATGACGTTCTTTCCCTGCTCTCACTTTCCCTTCAATACTGTTTCCGGTTTCTCTGATGAGATTTTTTTTTAATGGGAATATGATGGCTACAAAGTATTTTCTGTTCCTCATCTTAGAGATTTATACAAATAAATCTACTAAGTATAAGAAAAATATCTTCTAGCATACTCAAAGAAAAAAATTACCCAAAAAGTAGAAGCCTGTTTCAAAATGTTTTATAAATTACAAAATCTAATTCGAGTGAATTTGCATTGTACATTATTCTAAAATTCATACAATAAAATACAATTTGAATATTTTTTTTTTTTTTAGTAAAAACACATTTCAGATTCCCTTCATATATAAAAAAGAAAGTGCTGGAATTAAATAAATGTAGTTTTTATAGAATTCATTTTTCCTATCCATAGAAAATACTTTGTAAAAATGTAGTGTTGCTGCCATATTTGAACTGAATCTACCCAGTCCTCTTTTTCCAGCCTTCACAGAGCTAAAAATAATTTATATAGCCCTGTGGGTGATGAATTATTTTCCACTCTACAACAGATGCAATATTACTACTCTATTACAACTTCCATGAAAAATGTTCAGACAAGATTCTTTCTTTAGTTCCACCAGTTTAGACTTTTACAGCTGACTCGATATACCATGTACACAGGAGCAAACCATCCTCATTCCTTTTGTATTCCATTTGTAAGAAGGAAGTTCTATTCAGACTGACCCCAAGACAATACTTTCCGACTACTACAATTTTAACCTTTTCAAATCTAGGGTCAGCCATTATCTAACTTACATATCCTTATAAACTACAATTTCTATATCCATGAAACAACTCCATTCAGTAACTGTCTACCCTGAGTGGTTCTTGGGTCTTGTATTGGGTGAACAATAGAGTAAAAAAAGCAAAAACCATCACATTCCCATTAAAAAGAGCAGCATTAGAGAAACAGGAAACAATATTAAAAAGTGAAAGAAGTTTGTTGTGTTTGTGAAAAAAAATTTTTAATTTATATGAATTAAGATTTAGAAATTAGCCATGAGAAATTTTATACCTTTCAAATAATATATGTGCAAATAGAACTAAGCATTTTTCTGTTAAATATTTGATACTTTTCTACTCCTACATCCACACGCCAGGTATAAATATATCAATAGTCAAACCATGTCTGCATATCAAGTGAGTAACAGTCCCAGACAAAGAAGTAATAGGAATCAGTAAGAAATCTGTGTCTAATCTGTTCCTGTTATAAAACTCTCAACAGAAGAAAAAAAATGTGACTAAAAAGAAAACAATTTTTGTAGAACACCTCTGCCTTCCCAAGAATATAAAAATTTGGGTTTTACACTTTATCTGCTTGCTTCTTTTTTCTTTGGGAATGAGTTGAATAATTTTACAAGACCAACTCACTCTATCTAGTTTGAAAAATGATGGCAATTATCAATGCTGAGGAGACTACCAAAATGTAAACACCATTAGTAAAAAGATAGGTATCCTCTACCCGACATAAGCACATTTATCAAAAATTTAGTTAATAAAAAATACTTGGCAAACTTGGACATTTGTGACTAGAAAAAAAAAAGAAGAAATGCCAAAAGGATGATTTGTTCCCATTAATACCATTATTATTTCAAGTATCTTCAATCGTCACCAAAATGTTTATTGTTTTAAAAAGTAATGATTAGAAATGTAATAAAATTATAAAAACATGTGAACCAACTATAATGAAATTGACTTACCCAAAACATATCACCAAATAAAAGTATATTCTGATGATATACCAAACAATAATTTCACATTCCATGTTCTATTAATACAAATATATAGCTTTCAGGTTGGAATTATTATTAATTTACAATATACCAACTGAGTGAATACCAATTCAAAATAAAATTTACTTATAATTTATGGAAAAATATAAAATTGATACATTTGAAACATCTAAAGACAAGAGGGACAGAGGTAAACAATGCATAACCTACCTAGAGAGCTTGAGTAAATAGCTGGTGGAACAGCTTAGGAGAAATAACAGAAAGACAAAATTTATTAAGAATTAAAAGAGACAGGAAGTTGTGGGGAGCCATGATCGCCTATGCCCTGAGGGGACATGGGACATAAAGAAAATCAACTTATTCATCTGTAAAGTTCTTGCTTTTAAGCATGTATAATTATTAAGTTATTAGATATTATATGTTCTTCAAGTAACACTAGAAAAGAGCCAAGCATTTTACTGTCATGTATCTATTATTACATCCATATGTCAAGTATGAGTAAAAGAACAATGTATCAAATAGTCACTCCCATTCTGTGTAATGGTAAAGTAACAGTCTCAGACAAAGTAGTAAAAGGAGTTATTAACAAATCTTGCTGTGTCTAGTTTATTTCCTGTCATATGAAAACTGTCTTCAAAGAAGAAACATGACTGTAAAAAATTTTTAAAAAAATGGAATTTCAACACTTTCTGGAATATAAAAATTTTGAATGTACACTTTATCTGCTCTCTTCTTTTACTTTCCTTTGAGGACAAGTTGAATATTTTTACAAAGGCAAATTTTCAGTCCCTCAACTTTCCACAAGTTCATTGGATACCTACACTTTTCCTTAGGTACCACCACAATGCCAAAAAATGGGAGGAATGGATTCATCTAGTATTCTGTAATTTTGATAAACTGATTTACATCTAGACTCATGGACTAGATTATAAGGAAAACCATCTTTAAAATAAGACACTGTACAAGACAAATTTACCTGAATAAAGCTAATGAATGAACCAGCTCTGACATCGAAAAAGTCAAAGCAAAAAATGATTGTAATAAGAAAAATAGAATTGAATAATCTACATCATAATGCTTGTTTTAAAAAATGATGGCAAAATGTGATGGCTATAATCAACTTCAGATAGAAAGAAATTTTGTTACATAACTATAATTTATTTATAGTTAATATTTGCCTGTCTGGAAAAATTGTCTGTTATTCTTTAACATTTTGAACAATGAAAGAGAATTTTTTAAACCAATAACTGTCATATTAGTTTCTTTTATTGCATCTAGTGTAGGAAATAGTAACGGCTGCGAGAAAAGATGTTCATAATTAAACACTTAGTATAATCAGATTAAAAAAAGATGCCTAAAAGATTAAAAAGATGTCCATAATTAGATGACCCTTAGTTTAATTAGCTTAAAGAAAAAATGTCTATAATTAAATGACCCTTAGTGTAACTAGATTAAAAGCTTTTAATTTTTTTAATGATCTAAATTTGCTATTGCTAAATATTATGTTCCATATTTGATAGCATACACTCTTGAATCTTATATGCAATCTGGTCATCTTATATTTACACAGACATCATGTACCTCATCTAATTTCATAATACTGTAACATTAAATGCAAGTGGAGGGTAGGTAGGTCTTTTATGACATCAAATACAGACATTTCAATCCATATCATTTTATCAAAGATAGAATTTCATTGGATAATAAATTAACTTTTGTGAATGGATACTTAAAATAATCAGGCCATTGTTATCTTTTACAATATTCTCATGTATATGTCTCTACAAATACAATAATTCTGTTGTCAAATTAATACAACTTCATCCAGATGCTGATAGCCTCTAAGAAGTCATGTCAAAACAACTAAAAAGTGTTGTTGAAACCATTTTTTCTTTTTTTTTCAATTTTCTTTCATATTTTTTATATTTATATCCTTATTTACACTGATTCATTTGAAATGTTCACTTTAACTACACGGTTTTCACTGCAGTGACAAGAAATCGTTCCTGGACCTCCAAATCCAGTTAATCTCCCAAATCCACTAATATTTCAATCTAGCAGCAAAGGTTAATTCCCACTCAAAATGTCCAAGTCTTTCTAGATTATGTTTCTTATCTAACTAAGTAATCTCTCTTTGACATTTCCTCTATCAAATTCAGAAACTAACAGAGATAGTCAAGTAGAACAATAGACTGGAGATCACAAGGTTTAATGTTTAATTTCTGGCAAAGTAACTGTTATACTGCTCAAAAGTTCTGCTTGTTGTTTAAAAAAAGGGAATATAGAATCCATGGCATATCATGAAACACAATGAAGGAATATTGCTGACAAGCAAGTCACAAAAGAAAGAGTTGTGACAAAAGTCAAAATTACTTGCATTATTTACATTACTCAGACTGTGTTACCTTTATCCTCATTGCCATATTCACAATGTTTCAACAGTTGCTACATCCCCAGCCTTCTTCAGGTCATTTGAATTTTGAACTGAACCCTAGAAATGTACTAATTTTTTTTTGGACATTGTATTCATCTTAGTAAAAATTTATTTTTCACTTCCTTCTTTAATTTATTACAAACAAACTTAAAAGCTGAATTCCATGTAAACTTTTAAGCTAACCTGAAACTAGAGGGACCTCTGATCCAGCCTAGAAAATGATAATTTTGAAGAAATTCCACAATTCTTTCCATGGAACTCCAAAATCTCACTTTAACTCTGATTCTTTGGCATTTTTAAAAGAAACAAAATTGATTTCCTCAATTCACAAAGTTTTTGAGATATTTTAAACTGAATTTAAAACATTTTTTTTTTAAATTCAGAAAGTTTTTGTGTTACTTTAAACTTAGTATAAATTAAAAACTTTTAAAATCACTAATTTTTTTCAGTTATTCTAAAATTTGAATTTTTTAACTCTTCCTGACTCATCCGGACACAAATCCTAATACTTGTTGTTCAAGCACCAGATGAAGTTCAAATTTTCAAACCCTGGATTATCCTGATTCCTAAAAGGTATAATTTATCTATGTAGAGTAAGTGTAGTCTGATGTAGAGAGCTTTCAAACATATGACCAGACAAACAGGATTTGCCAGTTATTTATTTATTTATTTAGATAGATAGATAGATAGATAGATGTTGGAGAAGCAATCCTGTTTGTAAATACATATGTAGGTATTCTGAAATCAAGAAGTGCATTTTAAAATATCTTTAAACAGAGAATTACCTCTAAAGTTTTTATGTTTGTTTACAGTGAGTGAGTTTTATAAACTATACATGACAACAAAAAAAGAAGAAATTACAGATAACTGTACTTGAAAAGAAAACGTTCTTTAATCAAAGCCAGACTGGATGTTAATTAAGTTGTATCTTATTTGTAGGAATTTCAAAGCAATTATCAAATACTTTCATATTTCAGAATACTGTGTAATTAATGGAGTGCATTAATGAACTAATTAATTGTAAAAAGCAAACATTCCCATACACAGAAATCATATAACAAACATTTTCATGACAATATCAATTAACCCTTGGTTAAAGTCAACAGTCGGTAATAATAATCACTTCCCAGCATTTTTACAAAATAATTAACACTTTCATGATAATAACAATTAACCCTTGGTTAAAGTCAACAGTCGGTAATAATAATCACTTCCCAGCATTTTTACAAAATAATTAACACTTTCATGATAATAACAATTAACCCTTGGTTAAAGTCAACAGTTGGTAATATCAAGCTCTTCCAACCAGAAACAATAAAAACAATTTATTGATTAGTCAAAGTATACAAATATTGATTCCTAAATGAGACAGAATAAACAAACCAGTGTTTGTGAGATGCAAAGTTTAGTGCATTCTTTTTCTCAGGAATTTTTAAAAGTGCTTATAAATGCTTTTTTTCTGTGGCGTGTTCCTTCAGGACATGGGCGATCATGGCTCTCTGCAACTTCCTATTTTTCATAGCTCTTAGCAATGTTTGTCCTCTTACTATCCTGCTAAACCCCTATTCTGCCATCCATTTACTTATAAGTAGGTTATATGTTTTCCTCTGCTCTTGTTATGCTCAATATGTTCTAAGAGTGTCAAATTCTCTAAGCACTCTTTCTACATATATTTCAGCTATATCTTTCTGATTCTAAGTATAAACACCCTTTTCATTTCTACTTTATGTAAAACTTTCTCATTGCTTTATCTATAGTATTCTCAGTATCCTTCTGTAGAAGCATATGTCTGTTGTCTCAAGTAAACTCATGGTATGATTTATTAAAATTTGGTTTGGTTTGTTTTATGGCATCTCAACCCATTGGGTCATTTAATACTGAAATTTAATGTTTTTAAATAAAGTCTTGTATTTAAATAGTCAAAAGATTTTATTTTAAATAGTAAGAATACTGTTTGTTATTGTTATATATATATATATATATTTTTAATATTTTTTAAAACAGTTTAATTTTTCATAGAAACTAGAATATGTAAAATGAATCAGTAATTTGAAAAAGTTCTCTCAAGTTTCTTGTTTGATAGTATTTTAAGTGGGTTAAATTAAAATTATTGCAGTTTGTCAGTATGTGTTTTATGATGAATGGCTCTTGGCATGCCACACATACTGAAGGATTTTCCGTTTTTAGGATATACAAATAATGGATTATGGTAGCATGTCCAATATGGAGCCTGGACATAATCACTTCTCTTCTAGTTTGGTATTTTTTATGCCATCCTCCTATAGTTGATATAATTTTGAACAATTTATTATTTAGGCAGGAGTTCCAATCTTCATACTATCTCATAAAATGTAATCTAACCAACAAAGGCACCTATCAAGTTTATGTAGACACAAATATCTTTCTGTAGAAAAATAAATCAAATTTATGTTGGCCAGTGTTTAGCAATGAAAATAAAACCTGTTGATGCAGAGATTGCATTTGTAATGAAGATAAAAACACACTATGGAAACATATAACAGATTTTTACCATAAGATGTAAAACAGAAAATATAGCCACAGTTTTACAGTCTTCTAAATTTTTAAATATAGCAACAGATATGTTCAAGGGAAGAAATGACTTAAAACTTAGTGAAAATGGGGAGGAAAAAAGCAACATCTTCTTTAGAATCAGAAAGACACAGTGAATATTTCTGGGACACATAATATAGGGGATCCAGTTTATGACCAAAACTCAATGTTTGTATTGTTATGTGATTTCGCATTTTACAAGTATTGACAATTAACCCATTCAGATCGTTCCACAACATTTAATTGGCTCCATTCAAAAAAGGGAATAGGCTATTTAAAATCACACAAAATCTTTTTTTCCTTCATTTTCACTTAAAAATCTTGCATAGCACTTTCCCATGTTGTTGTTTTTTTCATTAGAAAACATATTTCCACTTTTATTTAATACTGCAAATTTCCATTTTCTTCAAAGAAGTTATTTTCCTTAAAAGCCTTCAGGATTAAAAACAATAGGTCTATATTCAATCCTTTATCAAAAACTATTTGAACACAATAATTTGTTTTTTTGTTTTTTTACAGTAAAATAGGCATAAGATTTTCTAAAAGCTGGATTAAATTTAGAAAAACTTTATCATGAAAAGTCTTGCAAATACCACACAAAATCCATTGAACAGATATTATGACTATGGAACTATATAACAAAGTTTTGGACAGTTATGGAACATGAATGGACTGCAGTAAGTAATCTCCACCAATAGGTCTGTTGATCCTTGCCTGGCATCTCGGCTTCAGTCACTTTCACATGTAGTTTACTTGTACTCTTTCTATAAATACTTTCATGGTAATTGTTCAGATGAATTTTGCTCTATGGTACCTAGACTTTATGAATTTAAGCACAATACTGAATTGACAACTGGGTTTCATCATTTTACATTTGAATTGGCTAGATGTAACTGTAAGTTTTTTGCTAACAGTTTCTTTTCTCACACTACTCCCATGTGGAACTCCAGCCAAATTTGATTTTCAAAAATTTAAATGCAATATCAATTGTTATCTACTATTTTCTTGATTCCTCTTTTGTTTTATTGTTCTCACTCTTTAATAATGTCTTCTTTTTCTTATTCTTTCACACTCAGTAATCCATTGTGTCTTAGTGGCTTTATTGCCTTACAATGATTAAAAAATGATTAAGAAAAATTTTTTAAAAATACTTGCTTGATAAATGTAAGGTAAGATTATTTATAATCAGCAAATACATTAAAGTATGTCTGAATGGAAAATATATATCGTCTTATTAATTTATTTTTAAGGGAATTCATTAAAAGTTGGGAAAATGTGACTTAAGTAGATGGTTACATACTTGACAAAAAACCGTCAATCAAAATATTTTTAAAAGAAAAGCTGTTTTTGTATCTACTTGAGAGAAACACTTTCCAAAGTTTAAAAAAATCAATTGCTTAAGTAATATTTTGTAAAATTTAATCAATTAAAATGTATTTCATATTTCCTTTCATTTTGTATGACACTACTATTTTTATTGGAGAAGGTAAAGTTAAGGAGCTTGTTACTATAACCAAATTATAAAAGTCATGTCTATATCAGGACTGGAATAAACTGGGATATTGCAAACCAAATCTGAATTACATCAACAGTTAACTTATTTGTTTAAATTGCAGCAAAAATGTATTTCCTAAGGTTTAGTAAGAACTCCATAACTCTTTTGAAGAAAATATATGTAGTCTGTGTAGAAAACATCCAGCCATTTTGGATATCTCAAGGACTAGTTGTACAGATTTGATGTAAGTTGTTAACCAATCAGTAGGGACTTCACTGTGCATGTATGAATAAACACATTCTAGTAAGTTTACTCAATCAGCAGAGAGATGTTACTGCATGAGTTTGTGTACAAGGTGACTGTTGCATTCACACTGAATAAGTGAGTAGATTCTTCACATCTCATCTGGGTCTTCCACATGCCTCGCTCCCTGCATCTTCTTGCTTTTTCTAATGCAAAAGTCTTGATTTAAACATCATACATATGATTAAAGATAATGTGATAAGGTAGCTAATGATGATCCCAAAAAGAGAACTTTTGAGACTATTTGGTTCAGTGGAAGGGATGCTGAGAGACATGTAAGAGGTCTAAAGAGGAACACTAAGGGACTAATAAAGTGACATTGACTTGAGGAGGCTATTTTCTAGTTAATATTAAATGTGCTTATATATTTTCTGGATACAGTTTGCATATTAAAAACATTAAAATAGAAGATGCATACTAACAGATATCTTTTTTTATATACTAATGTTCACCTAATACAAGGTCCAAGAGCCACTCAAGGTAGAGGGTTACTGCGTGCCGTTGCATGAGCATCAGAAAGGGCAAGAAATGAAGTTCATGTGGCTATGCAGAAAAGATAATGGTTAATCCAAGACAAAGAAGTCAAGATTGTAATGATTGGGAAAACATCCTGCTGGGAGTCTGTTCCACAAAGCAGCAGGTCTTAGGAAGAAGCTTCCCAAATGGAACTTACAACTAAGGGCATGAGGATGATTCATCCTTGTGTATGTGGCATAGTGGGTCCCACTTGTAAAGGTCAGGGGTGGTATGATAAAGGAATGTAGCTCATCAGAACATATCTCTCTTAAGTCTATACAAACTTATCAAACTAGATGTTTTAAAAAGTGAAAAAAATGTCATCAAGGTAGAGATTAATCCATTAATGCCACCTGTAAAATCTGGTATTAGTTTAAAAAATTAAAATTAAAATCTGGTATTAATTATAGGTTTCTAAAAAAATATATTATTAATTATAGGTTTATAAATATCTGGTATTAATTATAGGTTTATAAATATCTGGTATTAATTATAGGTTTCTACCTATAACCTATTAATGCCCACTGTCCTAAAAATGGGATGGTGAATATTAATGAGTTACTCAGTGACAATTAAAAAAAGCTTCCCTATCCATTATACTTGTTTTTTTTTTCTTTCCAAAACATAGCAGTTCAATAATAATTTAATTAGATAAGGAATTTTTGAAGTCTGATTTTTATTGTACATTAAGGCAGGGGTCTCAAACAGAATGACACACAAGAGCTATTATGCGCTGAGGGAAAAACTTAGTGAGTCAGAAGTACAGGGGGCTGCTGAGCCTGTCAATGGATTTCCAACTATTTGACGCAGGTTCCTAACTAGGGGTGCAAGGACCCACAATGCTGAATTAAATCTGTTTGCTAATTATGCATGATAGAAATCATGAGAATGGAAGATGGGAGAGATTCATTCATTCATTCATTTTCTACGGTTTATGAACCCTTTGCAGGTTATTTTAAAGCTAGAAATTTCTCTTCTAGACTGTAAGATTTTTTTGTTTGAGATAATAATCATTTAGTGATACAACTCTTACTAATTAACCCATAGCTGAGGGAGAAGAGGAGGGGTTCATACCTTTCCAAAGGGTATTTGTGCATAAGTGAATATAACAAACCCCAACTGGAATTGGAACTCTGTTCTCCAATTAACAATTCTGAGCCATTATCCATTACACCCATTATACATCTAAGATTGTACATAATATCTAGGCACTGACCAGGTTTGATATTGCTTAACTTTAGTGATTGTATGCAAACCAGTGTTTCAATGTGATGTGGCTGTAAGCCAGATGGTGAGAAAGAGAGAGAGAGAGAGAGAGGACAGACTGGTAAGATTTTACCCATATTCCAGCCATTCAGGTTTATTAATGACACCTTTAAAAAAAAAGAAGTAAAATTCATGTATAATCTTTAAAAGAATCATTGATTCTGAAAACGTAGGACAATCCCATATTTTGTGGGGACATTTGGAAACCCTATTTATTTCTGTCACAAAATACAATTATTCACATTTTTCATGAAAAATTCAGTTGTCCTCAGCAATTTTCCCTTTCTTTGTGATTGTCAACATTTTTTTTCCCTTGAAATTTCAGTTTATTTAACAATCGCCTCTCAAACCTCATATCCTAGTTTTAGTTGTCTTTTACTTTATGTACCCCCCTCCATCACAGTATAAAATTAAATCTATTTTTCCTTCCATTATGAAAGAAAATCATCATTTGGTGTTGCGCGTGTGTAGTCTATCTGATATCTTAACAACATTCCCCTGTCAAGTAGCCAAATTTATCCCTTTTCTTTTTCTTTTATATCCCATGACATGGGCAACCATAGCTTCCTGTCCTTTGTAGTTCTTAGTAAATTTTGTCTTTTTGCTATCTCTGCTAATTCCTGTTCTACCAACCATTTACACAAGCTTGTTAGGTAGATTATTCATTACTTTCCTCTGTTTCTTTGCCTTCAATAAGTCCTATGAGTGTCAAATTCTCCAATCTCTCTTTCCTCATTATGTTTTAAGAATTTCAATTCTCTCTTTCTGATTCTAAGTATGTGTGCTTTTTGTTTCAATTTTTTCCAGAACTTTGTTGTTCATATGTTCAATCTATGGTATTCTTGGCATTCTACATTTAGACCCACATTTCTGTTGCTTCAAGTCTCTTTTTCATATTCTTGACATATAGGGTGACTAATGATACATAATAGTTCAGTAAAAAAAAAAATTCCATTTCCTTTTATTTGAGTTGGTTTTATTGCATGTAAATCACCTATCCACCTTGGATAAGTCCATAAAAGACAGTCTTAATCATTACATATTTCACTAATACAGATATCAAGACTATTTTTTAAATGTATGTAAAATTTGATACTTATTTCTGCTTTCCCTAATATGAGTTGCCAAATTTATTTCTTCTTAGAAAATTAAAAATAAAGTCTCAAGGTAGATTTGTAACATCTTATTAGGTAGCTGAGGAAGAAAACATGGTGATGGGGAGGTCAAGTTTTATTCCCTTTTCTGGTGAGGAATTAGAAGAGATCCTTATTGTTCTATATCCTGTTTTCCTTCAAGATGTGGGTGGTAATGGCTCTCCACATCTTCCTGTGTATTATAGCCCTTTGTAAAGTTTATCTTTTTGCTATATTACCTCATCCCTGTTCTGCCAACCATGTACATAAGCTATTTAGATAGGTTTTGTGTTGTTTTCCGCTGTCTTTTTTACCTTCAGTGTGTACTGTGAGTGTTAACTTTTCCAATCCTTCTTTCCACATTATGTGCTCTAGAAATTTCAGCTCTTTTTGATGTTACATATAAGTGTCCTTTTTGATTCAATTTTTTTCTAAAACTTCGTCATTGCTCATGATTGATTAAAGAAAATTGGTACTGCTCAGCTATTGTTCACCCTGTTTCTACTGAGTGTAAGTCTGCTCTTCCTAGCCAAGGGATTGATCTCACAATTATTATGTCATTATATTCACAAACCAAAACTTTAATGCACTAAAAGGTAAATAATATAGATCAGTGCTTTCCTAAGTTTTTGCATTAGTTGCATGTTTTTAAAAATAGTATACAAATTCAAAATACATCTAAAAAGAATTAATTTAGTAAAAAAAAAAATCAGTTAATAATTAAAAAATAGAAAATTGTTAATTAATTACACTAACATGTCTTGACGCAAAAATTTGGAAAGAACTATGCAAGATAGATTTTGTTGATATTGCTTGTCACTTTATTGACTTTTTTTTTTTAGCTTTTAGTGTAATGGTAAACAATCACAAAATTTGCTGCAGCTACTTTTCAGATAAAGAGAACCAAGTTTTAAATCCATGGCCTGAATCTTGACCAGTAATACCTGATAAAGGAGAAGTATATGCTTTTAAGTTCAAGTTTTGTGGTACTGTAAATAGCGTGCAAAGAGAAAATAATCTATCAACATGCATCTGGACTCTGCAGAAGAAATCTAAGAGACGAGTTCTCTTCCAAAATGAAATGAAGCATGATTTTATTCTGAATACAAAGAGTTAATAATATTGTGTTGCATAAAAATGATAAAATAGGAATGTATCATTATTTAGAACTGAATAAATGCTCTACTTCACTTCTGCCGATCTTCTTGAGAATGATTCCTTTGAAGTTGAGTCTTTGGCATTGTAACTGCAGCTGTTTCACAGACGGATGACCCTCAATATGAGAAAACCTTTTCTCACTTTGTGGTTTATACATAGATTCCAGAAAGGCCAATGAGGAGTTGCATATATTATATGAGATTGTTATTTAGTTATGTCTCTTAATATTCAACTTACAGTACAAAAAGAAATCATTCATAATGCCAGTAGACATCTTCAGTCTAATTATGAATCCATGTTCTTCAAAAAAGAAAAAAAATATCCCTTCATTTATATCCAGATCAAATGCCAAAAAAATATGGGGATGAAAGAGTGCTCAATAGTCTGGTGTTCCTGCTATGCATTTATAGATTCTTGATAAAATTCTAAGAAGAATCGACATTATGAATTTAAGTGCAGTACTTGATTGGCAATATGGTCTCATCATTTTACATTTGAATTGGGTAGATGTAACTGTAAGTTCTTGGCTAACAGTTTCTTTTCTCACACTTTTCACATGTGGAACTCTATTTCAGCTTCTTGCTTTCCAGCCAAATTTGATCTACAAAAATTTAAATGCAATATCAATTGTTATCTACTGTTCTTATGTCGCTTGAGACTGAACCAGGATTTAGTATCAGTGAGCACAATCTTAACAACACAAGATAAGCAGTGTTGATATCTGACACACAAAGAAAACTACAGGAGCTACTAGACAATGTTGTAAAGGAAAGCAAGAAAAAAGGACTCACTATCAGTTGTAAGAAAACAGAATATATGGTTGTCAATAAGATGCAAGGTTTACAACCACATCACATTGAAATATGGTAACTGAAGTTAAGCAATGTTGAGCCAGTCCAATACCTTGTTAATTAGAGACCTGAGTTGCAATTCCAATTGAGTTCATGATATTCATTTACACACAAATACCTTTGGCAAAGGTACAAATCTACCCCTTCTCCCCAGCTATGGGTTAATTAGTAAAACTTGTATCACTATCTCATTATTATCTCCAAAACAAAAATAAAAACGTTCTTACAATCTAAGAATATTTTCTGGCTTTAAATAACCTGCATAGGGTTGATAAGTTGAGATATATATATATATATATATATATATATATGGACAGAGATAGAAAGATACATTGTGGACATAGGATTCAACAGTGCATAATGTCAGTTTCATGCATCAATATATTCTTCAGATAAAGACTTAATCTGAATATCTTCATCTGATATATATATATATATATATATATATATATATATATATATATATAAAATATGTGGTGCAGTTCAATTTATATTACAATGAATCATTCATACAAAAAGTAGATTAGTAAAGTTAATGATATAAAATGGTGAATTCCCTCCACTAACAAAATTTTAAAGGTGCATTAACCTACCAATCACTCGATGAATATTATGATACTTGTTTTTTAAAATTATAAGCTGTATAGGGTCTTTCTTTAATACGCAAGTACTTTCAACTGTACATTCAGTCATCTTCAGGCATGGAAATTATTTTGTTTTTGGTAAAATTCAGATAGCATCCAAGACAAAAAAAATATAATGCGAATCAAAATTATATTTTTTCGTCTCACACACTTAAAAAAGTCAGGCAATGTTTTCTATATACAGTTCTAGGTTCAAACATTAATTTCAACAAACAATAGGAAGCAATGATCCCCCGCCACATTATGAAGAGACAAGGCACAGTTCCGTTACTTCATGTTTGGTAGAATATTTTCTACTTCAATCGTTTATTGCAGATTTTTATCTTCAAGCCATTTTATTATCCCTTAAACCTCCAAAATATATCAGTTATCATGTTTAGGCTTACAACATTCTTCTCTCTAAAAAGCCTATTATTTTCGTCAATGAATGAATGAATGAAGACCAGACATGCAAAAAATGAATCAGAAACACTGCCTCCATCATTCACAGGTATAAAATATAAAGAAAGAAAAGTAAAACAATACAATTTAATTCGCAATAAAAACATCAACTGAATATCACACATAAAATGCTTAAGCCAAGATAAAACTTGTAGATATTATATTTTCATAGTAAACAAAAATTCTTGCAATCATTAACACAAATCCTGTTTATAGAACAGCTGATATAAAAATGAATAAATTAAGCTGTAGGCATTTTATAATTCTATTTTTTTCTAGATTTTATGAGTAATTTTAATGAAAAGCATCAGTAGACAGAAGATGAAAATGCAAGTCAATTACAAAACTATTTGTTTTGTTTTTTTGAATTAATGTTTAATAAAGGAAGTAACAAATGCAAATATCTGTGCCTCTTGTCAGTGAAGTTTTCTGAATATTCTAAAGTCTTGGGAAAAAAAAATCAATTTATGCACCTAATTTTGTCAAAACTTTATAAACAATCACTCAAAAATGAAATTATAAATATTTTAACCCTCTAGCATTGGCAAGCATTTCAAAATAAGAACATAAATATTTTCCTCAAAATTTTACAAGGAGAATTTAAAAGCCTTAAGATATCAAAATTAATGATGTTAGAAAAACAATATTTTTCTTAAAAGACAAAAACTGAAAATATTTTTATTCCCATAAAATCAGACAAAAGTTATCTTTCCTATAAAGAATTTCTTTGTTTATTTCAATTAAAGTTTTTGATATATTTTTTTATCTTTCATTATTTTGTGTAATTAAACTTTAAAATTTATTTTTGAATTTGATACTAGCATTAGATTTATGTATCATACAGTATTTTGATTTATTCAGATTAACTCTCCTGTCTGTATTGTTTTTGTTTTTCATTAAAAATTTGTGGAAGTTGCATCCTCCAGCCTTCCTCTGTTATATTTTGGAATGCTTTGTGGGTGAATACTTTCTTTGTTGAATAAGCATCTCAGATTCAGTGTCAGTGCTTTTGCCTTCTCAAGACTGTCCTTTACACTGATCCTGTGACCTTCCATTGAACTGAATGAATCATGAAATTCTCATTTTTGAATTGACAAATTCGTCAAGTGCTACCTTCTGATTCCCTGTGTGCCATGTCCCTTAAGGACGTGGGTCATCATGGTTCTCCACAGTTTCTTTTATTTTGATGATTTCAGAAAGATTTGTTCTCCATGGTACCATTTGATATTCAGTCTAGCCAATATATCCTGAAGCAAACAATGATATTGTCAACAAAACATTTCCAGACTATGGACTGATCAAATGTTCAGTCATATATAAATGTTAAATTTCAATTTCTTTCTCCAGTGTGAATCAACTTATATGTGCTTATAAATATAGAATATTGCTAAAACAGATTTTATGCAAGATAGACAGCTTTGGTTAGTACAGCACAAGACCAAAGTGAGTAAAAAGGGACAGACAAATTAGATTACACCAAACTTCAAAGTGGGGAAGTTATAATTGCATAGAAAATCAGCATCCAATATTCTGGCATTTACTAGAGCTCAAATCCTGATGGGAAATTTGCAACTATCTAAACCATTAAGTCACAACACACACATGCCTATACACACACATGCCTATATAACAAAGATTGTTTATATCTAAAAAAGAAAAAAAAACAGTATATTACTGAGGAAAATTTGTTTTTTAAGACAAGCAGATTTTTGTAAGTATAGAACTCAATATTAAAAAATAAACAACTTTAAAATATATATATATATATATATATATATATATATATATATATATATATATATATATATATATATATATATATATGCATACACACATACACACATACACGTGTGTGTATGCATGTGTATGGTCAGTTGGACACCATCTGTGAAAAAAAGAGAAGCATTACACAATTCACTCCACAAGAAACTTTGAAACTGCATGCTGTATATCTTGGCATTCACACTGGA
The DNA here is from genome assembly GCA_963932145.1 of Acanthosepion lycidas. Classification (NCBI taxonomy): domain Eukaryota; kingdom Metazoa; phylum Mollusca; class Cephalopoda; order Sepiida; family Sepiidae; genus Acanthosepion; species Acanthosepion lycidas. Next base: position 54,167,835 of record OZ010586.1, read on the forward strand.
AGCCCCAATATGAATATTTCAGAGTGTCCGGGTGTTCATCTTAGAGCAGCGCACGCACAAACACACACATATTCATACATACACCCACACACATATACACACAAAGCCACAAACACAAATATGCCCACACACATACATATATATATATATATACACCCACCCACACATATATACACACACACACATTATATATATACATATATATATATACACACACTCATTATATATAAATATATATATATATACACCCATTATTTATATACACAATAATATATATATATATATATATATATATATATATATATATATGCACACACATTCATACCCATTATATAAATATATATATATATATATATATATATATATATATATATATATATATATATTCATGAATTATTCATACATAAAACAAATACAAAGGTTAATGATTAAATGGTGAGAAATCCATCTTCGTGAACAATTCAATAATATACAAAAACCCTGAATCTGTTTATGAATGAAAAGATCCTGTTTTATAAATTTCCGTTGCATTAGATCTTTTTATTTTACAAGCTTTCGTCTGTTCCTACAGACATCCTCAGGTATGAAATATTGTGTTCTTGTTTATATTTTCAGTAATAAGTGGACAAATGAAAACAAGGTTGTAATCCAAAAAATGCTATGAGAAATGTGTGTTATAGTTTTGGAGCGTGCAGTCGCAACGCTGAGTTTGAATTTAAATTTTAAGGTTAAGGTTCTGCGTTTATGTACAAATGTAGTGATAAGAGAATTCTTTTTTACTGGTAAATTTTCCGTCAAAGTGGCATGAACTCTATTGTTCAATAATTACAGTAATGTTGCACTTATTATCCGAAAGTTGCACTTGGATCACTTATTTTAATTTCAATAAAGGTGCAATCAGTTTACAAATTCATGAATTATTCATACATAAAACAAATACAAAGGTTAATGATTAAATGGCGAGAAATCCATCTTCGCGACACAATGAAAAGTAGTCTGTCTGCAGCATATATAACAGAGTTAATTTCTTTTCCCCTCAAAATGACTCAAAATATAGCCATTAAAAGCTAAATCCCTGGCAACAAAAGTGAGTACACCCCTAAGAAACTACACCCCTAAAAATTGAGTACACCCCTAAGAAACTACACCCCTAAATGTCTAAATTGAGTACTGCTTTTCATTTTCCCTCCAAAATGTCATGTGACTCATTAGTGTAACTATTCCCATGTGTTCATGGGGAGCAGGTGTATTCAAATTTGTAGTGTAGCTCTAACACTCTCTCTTACCAGTCACTGAAAGTTCCAACATGGCACCACATGGCAAAGAACTCTCTGAGGATCTTAAAAAACGTATTGTTGCACTACATAAAGATGGCCAAGGCTACAAGAAGATTGCCAACACCCTGAAACTGAGCTGCAGCACAGTGGCTAAGATCATCCAGCATTTTAAAAGAGCAGGGTCCACTCAGAACAGGCCTCGGGTAGGTCGTCCAAAGAAGCTGAGCGCACGTACTTAGCGTCACATCCAAATGCTTTCTTTGAAAGATCGGCGTAGGAGTGCTGTTAGCATTGCTGCAGAGATTAAAGAGATTGAGATTCAGCCTGTTAGTGTTCAGACCATATGCCGCACACTACATCAAATTGGTGTGCATGGCTGTCACCCCAGGAGGAAGCCTCTTCTGAAGGCAATACACAAGGAAGCCCGCAAACAGTTTGCTGAAGACATATCAACATAGCCCATAGATTACTGGAACCATGCCCTATGGTCTGACGATACGAAATTTAATTTGTTTGGTTCTGATGGCCTTAAGCATGTGTGGCGGCGACCAGGTGAGGAGTACAAAGATAAGTGTGTCATGCCTACAGTCAAGCATGGTGGTTGGAATGTCATGGTCTGGGGCTGCATGAGTGCTGCAGGTATTGGAGAGTTACATTTCCTTCAGGGAAACATGAACTCCAACATGTACTGTGAAATACTGCAGCAGAGCATGATCCCCTCCCTCCAGAAACTGGGTCGCAGAGCAGTGTTCCAGCATGACAATGACCCCAAACACACATCCAAGACAACCACTGCTTTACTGAAGAGGCTGAGGGTAAAGGTGATGGACTGGCCAAGCATGTCTCCAGACTTGAACCCAATAGAACATCTTTGGGGCATACTCAAGCAGAAGGTGGATGTGCACAGAGTCTCAAATATCCGCCAGCTCCGTGACGTCGTCATTGAGCAGTGGAAGAGCATTCCAGTGACTACCTGTGAAGCTCTGGTAAACTCAATGCCCAGGAGAGTAAAGGCAGTTTTGGATAATGATGGTGGCCACACAAAATATTGACAGTTGACATGTTGTATGTTAATATTGACAACTTTTCCTAAGGGGTGTACTCACTTTTGTTGCCAGGGATTTAGATTTTAATGGCTACATATTGAGTTATTTTGAGGGAAAAATAAATTAACTCTGTTATATATGCTGCAGACAGGCTACTTTTCATTGTGTGAAAGTGTCATTTTGTCAGTGTTGTCCCATGAAGAGATATACTTAAATATTTGAAGAAATGTGAGGGGTGTACTCACTTTTGTGATACACTGTATATACTTATATGTATATATACATATATATAAACTATTAAAATTTTAAATATTTCTTTATGTCCTAGATAAATATGTTTATTACAATAATAGTTATATTTAGTCCTGAAACTATTTACTTAAAAAATTAAACATTTAAGTTAATAACAAAAATTTTTTTTTTTTTTCAGACATCGAATTTTCTATCAAACATTGTAAACTATCTTTTACATAATTTTGTTAAAACAAAATTATAACAACTCCATTTCTCTTTCCCCCTCCCCCTATCTCTCTCTTTACCATAAGACTCACTTGTATACATTTTCTACAATTCATTTCCGTTTTATTAACCATCTAAAGAGGTCAAGGTTCTGTCACTCCTCCTACTCCAATATAAAACATACTTAAGAGAGATATAAAATTAACCCCTCCCTATACTTTATATTGTCTGTTTAACTACCACTCTCAACCCCCTCTATTAAATTACAAAAATTACACTACCCACCAATTTCTAATCCCATTTTTTTTCTCAATTCGTTGTTGGAAGTTTTACCTGATGATCCTGAATCCTTAAAAAAGGATTTAGGTGAAATAAATTATCGTAATGGTACCTTAAAGTGGTTTGTTTTTCATTACATTTATATATATATATATATATATATATATACATATATATACATATATACATATATATACATATATATACATATATACATATATATATATATATATATATATATATATATATATATATATAAGTAAACTATACCAGTATTTCTATGAAACAAATGTGCCTGGCATCAGCTGCTGTTTAGATTTTTCTTTTCAACTGGGAACATCTCTCTTCACACAAACTAATATTAAATTAAACACATCAGAACATAACTTTCAACAAATGCAAAATAAAGACAGAGAAAACACAGATAATTATGGTAGATGTTAGTAATTTTATATGTCTATTTTACATCAGCAAGGTCAGAGCATACATTATTATTCATTTTATGTTTACTCTCCTAAACAAATGCTATTTTGTCACAGACTAAATTAAAAATAATACTTCCTTCTTCTTTCTCACAAAGAATAATAAGCAACAATTGATAAAAATGATTGTCATAAACTTTTTGCACAATAATAAACTTCAAATATTTCACAAACATTTTTTATCATTATTTTATGATGGAGTAATCATAAACATACAACTGTTCATCTTCCCTTTTCTTTGAACATCTATGTAATAAATGCCAATGTCAGTGTGTCAATGTGTCATACTTTTACAATTAAAGGGACACAACTCTAACTTTCAATGTTACAGATATTTAAGATTTCTAAGTTTTCATTACTGAGATTGTTTTTGGTGAAATTTTTATGCGATTTTTTGCGACAAATTTTTTAATACAATAACATTTTTTATAACTTGGAAATAAATTTGGGAATAAATGAAATTAATTGTGAAATGCAGTGAAAGTTATCCATGAAATAAAAATAATTGTTTGTACTGGAAGTAAGGACCTAAGCACATTAAATTTTCTTTAAATTAAGTTGCAGCAGAAGAATTATCATTAAACTTTTAAAAGGTAAGCTTAAATATTAATGCAATATTTAAATGCAGTGATCAATTTTGAGTTCTTCTGTAGTCTACTGTTGCCTATTGCATACAGCAATTTTAAAAGAGCAGGGTCCACTCAGTATGTCTTGCAAAAAGAAATCTCTGCCAACAGAGAACCAGATTGCAAGAAAAAGAGCCAAAGCTGCAGCAAGGAAAAGAAAGTCTCATGCAAATGAGAACCCAGATCAAACAGCAGCCAGGAGAGATTCCAAAGACTTAAGGACATTCAAACTTAGTGAGTATGTGCAACAGGGTTCAAGGTCAAACTGCCAAGCAGCTTCACTCTGTGTAGTTTAATTGCATTACCATAGCAACAGTCCTAATACATTTTGATCAGATTCTGTACAAGACTTGTTTGTAGCTATACCATGGCATTCTATACTCCAGGCCAAGTCATGGCACAACTGAGAGCCAGACCTGGAGGCCTATTGAAAAATGTAGGATTTTCAGAAATTTTAGAAGAAAATGAAGTCAACCACTTTATGAAATACTTAGAATAACATTTTTATTCACACCTGAGGATAATAGGATGTGTTGAAAGATAAATAAATGAAAATATGTATTTTTGCTATGAACACTGATAATTATTAAACAACACAAAGGGGTAATTATGATTTCTGGTAAAAGATATATTGAATCAGAAATTTATATTATTTACAGGTGTCACTGAATCCTTTATTTAATCTATTCCCTGTGAGTGAATAAAGACTTTGGTTTAAATTTACAGTTACTGGGTTTGACAAACATAACCCAAGAAGGCTGGAAGACATCAGCCGAAGTGTGTATATAACAATCAATCATCACAGAAATATAGACCAATAAAACAAAATCATTCTAGGAAAGTTTCAAAACTTTTAGAGCTGGTTCTTTTTCTGATCTCGGTGTGCCATGTTTGCAAAAATTTTTCAAAACTATATTTGCAAAAATAGAAGCATGCTTTTTCTCCATGTTGAAAAAAATGAAACTCAGAAATAAGCATAAAAATGTTACTTAATGATTTATAGCAAACCTTTTCCTTTATTGTATGGAAAAGGATGAAACAAAAAAAAATAACCATTGACAAGTGTGGTCAGAAGGAACTTTTAGTTTTCCATGGTCAATTAAATTGGTATATTTTCCATACTTTTCATAATAAAAATGGGTTTCACATTCACTGGGTTGATTATCATTTCTTGTAATATATCCAGCTATGTACACAAGAGCCATTTTTATTTCATTGGAAAGAGATTGTTCTAAATTTTTCAAATTGTCAAATATTTCTGAACCTTCCTCACAAAGTTTATAATCACAAGATGTACATTGGTGACCTGGATTAACATCAAATTCATCAATATTTACATTTTGATTTAAAAGTAAAGATGTCTGCTTAATATGCAGCTTTTCAATACATTGTTGAACATTTATAAAATAGGTGCCACCTGATCCTTGGCAAAGTTTACCAAATTCTTTTTCTAATGGATCAGTTGGAAATTGCCAAAGTAGTACATATTTATGACTTGTAGCTAAAATGTGTTGACATAGACTAACAATTCCATTGCAAATATGATGTATGGCAGTAGCAGAGTTTTGCGATAATTGTTTTTTACGATTACCTTGACTGCCAGCCAGATTAAGAGCCATTTTACCAAATTCAATGATAAAATCAAGTCAGGTGTCATTTGGAGATTTGATTTAAGCTTGTAGAGCATCATTATGTAATTTATCAATTTGAAGGCATTTAACATTTAAAATTTTCCACCATGTCAAAACCTTGTTTATGAAGAGGGCAGTATCATTCTTACCTGCACTTATTTCAGACTGAGTGAGAAGTGCATGATATGTTTTTTTCAGAAAACACTCTGAGGCAAGTAGAAACCTGTTGTCTTTCTATTGGCTTTGGAGCAATGGAAATTTCATTTAAATCTGAAAGTTTGACTAGTCTTTCAGATTCAAAATGATATAAGTGTTTAAGATGTGTCCATTTTGCAACTCGACTTACTCTATCATCATCATCAAAGATTAGTTCTGTTTTTTCTGTCAGCCACAAATTGCGAATATTTTTCAACAGATGAACATAATCAAAAAGCAAATGCTTATTATCTTCAGTTAACCAAGGTTTTTCAGGAAGTGTAGGATATAATTTAAAAAAAGCTTGATTTACGCGGTTGCCATCACATATAAAAGCCTTTACATCAGCTGGTACAGATGTGATGGCTTGGACTGTTAACTCAATTTGTTCAAATAAAAAGGCGGATGTTAATTTTGAAATTGGAATCAATTTTGTAAGAAAATTTGGACCACCATTGAGACATATCAACATTATACCAAGTACTGTTTGAGCAAGTACAGATGGATTGTCAACTGATTTACCAAATAGTTGTTTGCCATGATATAGCAACATCTTTTTGATATATACTTCATCATGGAGAATTATGCAACCTTTTTGACTGGTATTAAGAGTATTAAATATAGATAACAATAAAGATTTTTCATTAAGTTTTGAAACTTTTGACGTCATCCTTCATAATGTTGCTAATGAGGGTAATTGAAAATCATATCTTAATTCATTATACAATGTCCGTGATCTTGCATAGTACCCAAAAGCATGCACAACTATATCTGAGCTGTATTTTATTCCAACCATTTTGGGAGCCATTGCTAAAAATTGTTGACTCAGGATATTTTTCTTGTGATCAAAAGCCATAGAATTTAAATATCGGATGATTTCATCCAGTTTTGACCAAGTATCAACTGTATTTATATGATTTTTGGACAGGCTGCTAATATAACACTTAACTCCATAATGAAATGTTTCAAAGCGCAAATTGTTATAAATTTTCAACATAAAGAGAGGAATACCATCAGTAGATTTTGATAATTGAACAGTTAAAATATTTTCATCCAAAAATGCTACAACTGGACATATAAAGTCTTTTTTGTTGTTAAGCAGACTTTCTTTCAAATTTGTATAATTTTATCTGATTCTAAAAAACATTAAGTTCATCAGCAATTTGATTTCTAACAGTACTGGAGGTTTTTTTTATATTCCTTTGAACAGCTGAGGGTGTTGGTATTTGACTTCTTGGCACACCTGGCCATACAGATGGTGGATTTTTTGGACGTATTTTTCCATTAACTTTTATGGTATCAAAATTTGAAGGGCAATGTTGTTTACTTTAAAACTTTATATTAAATTTAAAAACATTCATCAGTAGCCTTTCCTTTAGTTTGGTTATTTTAATACGCTTTAAACTATATAAATAGGAATATAACTTTTTTTTTACCTTAAAGCAAAAAAATTAAAACTAAAAGTAAAGTAAAAAAAAAAATCCATTTTTTTTTGTCCTTTTTAACAACAATATCAGAAAAATATTAAAATAAATATGATAAATTGGTATTATTATTCTTGTCTTGTAAAATAAATTTTGTAGTCAAAAGGCGTAAAAAAGACCTTTCTAAAAAAAAATAAAATAATTAAAATATTGACATTAACTGCATGTAATAAATTTATTGTTATTTTTTCTTTAATTCTAATAAGTAAAAAAATACTTACAGTTCAACAATTGGTAACTAATTTAGTAAAAATAATCATTTATTCTTTAACTTCGGAAACAAAAGCGCGAAGAAATTCGTTTTTTTTTGTTTTTTTTTTACTTTTAATGGAAATGTTGGATAAAGTTTTAAGAGAAATGTTAATGAACCTTTCTCTATTAAAATTTTATTCAAATTTATTATTCAAACTTAAACTTTTAATAGAAAAATGTTGACTTATGCTAATTTTTTATCATGGTTAAAAACTTGAGAAAATTAAACTTTCGTTGACGTTATGTTTTTTCACTCATAACAATGTTTTTTTAGAGATATCAAAAATAAATATCAAATTAATTAAGGACATTGAATTTATGAAAAAAAAAAACAAACATTTTTAATTCATTTTATAATAAAAATAGTTTTCTTTACGTCTTTGAAGAAACTAAATTAAATTCTGTTCAAATTTGTTAAACGTTGTTTTGTTTTGCTTCTTAAAATAACACAAATTACTCAAAAAGAATTGCATTTTATCAATAAATAATTCTTTAAACTTTAATCAAAAAATGTTGAACAAACTTTAAGAGGGAAAATGCCAAAAATGAATTAAACTTTTAATTTAAAAATGTTAAGGCTTTTTTTTAAACTTTACTTAAGTAAATCTTTTTGTGCGAGTAAATTTAAGCACCAAAGTTTACTTTTTACAATTTATAATGTATGGACTCAAACTAAAATAATCAAATATACTTACTTCAAATAAATAAGTTAAATAATATTCCAACCAAAGGTAAAATTAAAAGATTCCTTTGAATTTCTCGAGCCAACAACATAAGAGTACACAGTACGCAGCAGTTCGTTCAAACTGAAACTAAAACGATCTAATTGTCAGCCGGCCTCCAGTCTATCGCGGTAGCAGCGTTACGCAGAGGCCTGTTAATATAGAACGCTATGAGCTATACACAAGATTACTTATTATTCAGATTTTAAGTAAAATACACATCTTTTCTAAAAGGGCAAAATAGCTGGTGTTGGGCACAAGATCTAGGGTTCCATTTGTCAACTTCATCATCTGTTAAAATTGTCATAATAAAAAACAAATTTGGAAATAAACTGTTTAAAACATGTCATTAACATATTTTTAAATAAGCAGTGGCTTTATCTTCTATTCAAGTATTTAATTCCTTCTTTGCTGATTTCTTCATTTGTGATGATAGTGTTGCTGCCAACATGCAGGTTCAGGGCTAGAAGCTTCCAAAACCTGCTCCCATTATCCATTCTCTATTGCTGCTTGGCTTTGCAAGAGTTGGTTGGAGATGAAAGAAAATCAGAGTAGAAGAAAGTGCCTATAGCATGAAGTTGTTTAAGGTGGATCTCAACTTGCCAGGAAGTGACCCACACACTTGAACACATGACCTTCTTCTGTGGCACATATGGAATGAGATGTACAGAATCCAGTTATGAAATTGCAATGGACTGCTGCTGACTCTGTTATAATTTCAAGTGGCAACTTCTGTAACATGTCCATCATGTATAGACCTATTCATCTACTGGCTCAACCATTGAGATCTGTTGTAATTGACATCTGCTTGTTCCACCATTGAGTTTGTTTGGATTGGTCAGACTTAGTCTCAATCATTGTCTTCAACTTTGTCACTAAGGGTGACTCTACCAGGAGTTTAGGATTCGTGACAGCATCGCTGTCAGCGTCATTGAACCATGCAATCCTCTCCACAATGACAAGGAATGACCATCAGAGGTATGTACATAGATACACACATAGAAACATACATACATAAACACACATATATATTTTACACTGGATGTCAGAGTAAACAGTTCGTCATCACATGTACCACATATTATTATTTTAGAAACCAAACAATAAATAAGAAAAGTATAAAATTATCATCAAATATATGAGAACATTTTTTTATTATTGTCGTTGTTAAAAATATTTGAAAGATAAATAATAGTGGAAGAAATTGACTATTCTTGTCTGGACCAATAGTAAAAAATACTATTTTTAAATAAAGCTCAAAGAAATGATAAGAAATAGGTAACATTTTATTAAGAAATATACCCTTGATTCAAGTGTTTGCGCTAATCTAAAATTCACTAAGTCTTTCCCATTATAAATGCATTAATTACTGTTAATATTTAGGTAGAATGATTGGAAATTAAAAATGCATAACAATCAAGAGCTGATATTTTACCCTACAGTCACAAAAAATCAAAATAAATGAATCATTATTTTTAAAACTATTTCAACAAAAACATTTAGAAGAATTAAATAAAACCAATAGAGAAAGAAACATAAACATTATGGCAGTTGTGTTATTTCTAATTCAAATTTCCACTTCTTACAAAACACTTTGTTTTTGAGCATTGGTACTTTCAAACTTAAGGAGAATTATAATTATCTTTAAGTGTTTTTCTGCATCAATTGAATCTCTCCTTGGTAATTAGATTTTGCCAAATATGATACGGAGGATATTTTTCAGCTTAACTGTATTTACTACTTTCAGCTCCCTCCAGCTTTTATTAAGTACCAATTAGCAATTGCAAAATCAGTTTAGTGTAAAAATGCAAAATAAAACAATGACAATGATCAGAAATTATGACCAAGGAGAGACATTGAATCAGAACTCAATCTTAGCTGCAATGTTTGGTTAAAAGTTAAACAGAATAAAATACTATCTTGAGAATTTACCCAATTTTAAAATTCCAAAACAAGTAACTGGGCTCTAAACTAATAAATTTTATTCAAGGAGATCTTAGAATTCATTTTAAGTCATTTTCTGAGTATTGATTATAATTTTTTTTTTTAAATTTGGAAACTTCACATGAAAAAGTGTGAAAATAAGATTTGTTTCTTTTATTGAAAAAAATTGTATTCTTTTATTATGTGCAAAAACTTACCATATAAGAAATATATATTCATCCCAAGGTTCTTGACAAAATCCAAAGAAAGATATGTAATGTAATCGATCCTGACTTGGCATTTTGACTTCACTCACTTTCTCACTGACATGACCTAACGTCTTTTCTAGAAATATTATCATGGCAACTGCTCTAACAAGCTTTTTACCCTGATGCCCCAACTACATATATTCATTGATGAATTTAAGCATATGACTAGATTGGCATCTCGGTCCCCACTTTTTTCTCTTGAAATAGCTAAATGCAACCACCACTTCTACTCTAATACTTTCTTTTCTCACACTTCCCACCTGTGGAACTCCCTTCCATTTACTTGCTTCCCTGATAACTAAAATCCTCAAAAATTTAAATGTAACATCAATCATCATCATCTATCTTCTTTCATATTTCGTCCTTTCCTCAATCCTCTGTAGACTCAGTCTCTTCTCTCACGTTCACCCCCCGTAACTGACTGCATGCTAGTGGCATTCCCACCTTGCTTGAGGTGAAATGATTAAAAAGAAAAAAATATTAAACTAAGTCGAAAATTGAATATTTATAATGAAAATATTTATTTTTGATCACTGCCTTGATTCTGTAAGGCACCGATGCTTCAAAGCTTTCGCCTTTTGACTTTTTTACCCATTTTCTTTATTCTTTCAAAAGATTTGTGATCAAGATTTTTATTGGTGCAATCTTTCTTTTCATATTCCACAGATTGACCACCCAATTCACCAAATCTCAGTTCAATCTCAGACCAATCCAAGAGCATGACATTATGATACTGAAACCATTTTAACACCTGTATGGCACAGAGTATAATTCTGTGTGAAAATGGTGCTGTTCTTTTATCTTCAATAATGGTAGTAGTGTCCTGTCATTAATGCAGGTAATAAAAACAGCAGGTATCAAATAACATTGTGTGTTAATCACAGTTTATATCAAAAGTAATATTTCAAGCAGTTTCATGTCCAGCCAGAATGAAATAGAATAAAACTGAGACTATTTTAATGTAATAAGAAAAAAGTCATGATGATTTTGATATTCAGTAAGAAAGATGGCATGGTTCCATATTTAAGGCAGCTGACTAGATTAAAGATATTTGAGATTCTCTTCCAAATTATTGTCTCCTAATAGAGAGCAAAATCTTCTGAATTTAAACTGTAAAAAAGAGTTACAATTATTATCATAAAATTTTGCAATACCGACAAAGCAAATTTTGTAATACCATAAAATGAAACTCTTCTTTTCAGAGATGCACAATTGATTTATAACCAAACCATCACCTGTTCCAACTTTACAAAATGCAATTACCATCATTAAATAAGGCTGAGTAGTTATAAGTACTTTATATAGAAATTTATTCTATTTTGATTCAACATTTTATGGGGTTTTTTCAGAACTTCAGTTTTCCAAAATGTCTATTTCTCAACAGCAGCCAACTAGAGATCAAAGGAGAATTTTATATACTAAAAAATTACAATAATCTACAAGATTCATTGGTTCATGAATTTGGTAGCATAGTAATTGTGAGTTCAATCCTCATGCCACAAGAAAATAGGGTTAGCAATAACTGAGAAGTATTAAACATAATACAACATATCTTTAGACATGAGCAGTGTAACGATAACAATATATTCCAATAGATTGAATAAAAAATTAAGTTTCAAATTCCCTGAAGCCACTTGAAGAAGGCCTGAGGGTACAACAGCTTAAACACTGTGATAATAACTACAAGGATGAGGACATTAGTTTGAGATTAATATCATTGCCAGTCATTTATATTAGATGTTTATACTAAATGAATATCTGTCTATATTTCTAAGATGAAATATCGTAATTATTTACACCATTTACAATGTTTGGACTGAATGGCCTCATCTTTGTTGTCACATTTATGATATTTAGGCCATTGTAAACTCCGGCAATCTTCAGGTGATATACATTGAAATTTCAAGCCAAACTGGGGGTAGATTGTTCTAGTTCCACATGCCATGCCTTTTCTAGATATCTCTCTTTCTGTTATCTCCCTTTAATAACTCAACTGTTCGCCTCTGCTGTGACCAGGTATTGAACTCACAATTCTTTGAGTCAAGTCACTGGTTTACTTCAACCAATTCTTTTGTCCACTGGGTCATATGTCCTCTGGGTTCCCAGTGGATAAAAGCATTAGTCAAAGTCTGAACAATGTAAATAGTGGAAATAAATGAATATCATTTTATACACATATATACATTGATGAAAAAAAGGAGAACTGGAAAATTTTGCAATAACTTTTGATTATCAAAATAAGAAAAGGTAATGTGAAATATTGAGATACATTAACAAAATTGAAGAAAAAAAAACAATATGAAAACATTTATGATGAATATACAAATGATTTTAATATTTGGTTGCATTAAAAATTTCAACTCACTTTAAAAATTAAAGTCTTTTGAATTTAAACTCATCTCAGCCATTATCATCATTGTCAGAGTTTTAATTTACAAAAAAAATACAAAAGCTGTAGACATTGTGTCTGACTTCAGCAGATATCACAATTCACATGACTTTTCAGTCATTGTTATTATTTATAGGCTGACACATTCCAAAAAATTCCCAGGCTGCTGGTCAAGTATGCATAAATGTTTTTGATCAAGTCACTATCTCTAGAGTAGTATCCAACCTAGGCTAAAGAGCCCAGTCTGCCCTGCTATCTAATGGACTTTCAATAATATTAAACTCCTCTTTAATTGACAGTATAACAGTGTTAGTGATCAGAATCGTTATATTAAAACTAAGATAACATTTTTTATTTAAAAATGACAATACTGTTGGCAACCATCAAATATTATCAGCCATTTGCTTCTTCTACATAGTTTTAAATATTCAAGAAAGTATTAATAGTAAAGACAGACAACAGAGACTTAAAAACCTGATTCTCTAAATAATCATTGCCTTCAGATTATGCCATATTTCTTGGACAGGCTGCAATATTTTCTTAAAATTTCTTCCCCCTATAATTAATCTTATTTTGGTTATCAAATGGATTAATATTTTACAATTCCTCATTTAGCTGAATTGAACAATTTCAGACTATTGTTAGTTTTTATGTCTTGTTCTATGTATAGTGTGAATTGGTAATTCCTAACATTTTAGGTTTTCTTTCGACTTCTTATCATTTTGGGAAACTTACTCTTGACAGTAATCAGGACGTATTTCTTCTTTTTTTCATTCATTCTTATTAATATTCTTAAAATTTTCATTATCATATTTTCAATTCTTTATTTCTGCTGAAGTAAACCAAATTAAATAATTTCAGTTATTACAGCAGGAAATATCAAACTTCCAAGCCTATAATTTTTTATTACTATCTTATCAATATTTTAATTGTAAAATTTTAACATAGTATTTAATATATGATCTTTGAGCATAATAATTGTTCTTATTCCAAGAATCCTTCATTTTTGTTGTTTTCAAAAGAACACTTTATTCAATACGTCCTCTGTTCTTCTTGATATCACAAGTGGTAACATCAAATATAAGGAAACAATTCAGAGAATTTATGGTTTTCAACTGCCTCATAAATATCAGATCTTTACATGCAGAAGAAGGATTAAGATTAGGCTTGAAAAGTATTAAAAACAATAAATCAACAGACAATATTTTGAAAGAAAATTCAGTGAACCATCTACGTTAAAATCAGATAGGGAATGAACTGCAAAGTATGCAAGTTGAAGGAGTCAATATATATGATTTTGATAAAATAAAAATAAAAAGTGAAAGGCAAGTAAAATGAATGTAGAAATTAGTAAAACTGAGGAATATTAGCCATTAAGATCTTTCAGGTTTAATGTTGATTAAATAATCATTGTCAAGTTTTTTATATACCACACAATAATCAGCTTATAGGCTGGTCTTTCCAATACATTTTAGCTGGATTTTAACAACTTAGTAAATTTTTGCCACAAACCTAAAACAGTGAAATGTTTTTTGCAAAATTCAACAGTATTATTGGCTTCAAAAGACATTTGAAGAAAGATAAACTATACACTAAATGAAGCATTTTATTAATGAAAACAACAAAGCTGAGAAGACTAATTTTAAAATTTAATGAAATATGTTTAAATTTTACTAAAATATTAATTATTAATTAAAAAGTAAGTGAACCAAAAATCTAAATTAACAGCTCAAGTGTAACATGAAAATCCAATTTAAAAAAAAAAACAAATTTTTACGAATTTAATTTATGAGTTTAACTGGACGAAAAATGATGTGGCAGATTTGTAAATAAAGTGCAGGGAAGAGAGAAAATAATAATCAAGAATCTTTATGGGAATGTAAACTGTCTTAAGATGTCTTGTGTAGAATCTAAAATTCTAGCCAAGCATAGATGATGAAAGAAACAAAATGTGAAATCCTTCAAAAATTCTCATTTTTTGGTCTTTTTTTTTTTTTTTACTTTCCTAGTTTTAAAGTTGACAGGGCAACATTATCCATTTTGAAGATGTGCTGAATTTCATTCAGTAGGAATCAACAAACATTTTATTTCGACATTTATTGCAGAAGCCAACTAATAGATAAAAGCAGGAATTGTTTTACTCATCAAGGCAAAACATTTATTTTTAAAAATCAGTATCCCCCCCATGCAAGGCAGTAAAGCCACTAAAGTACAGGGGGGGTACAGGATGTGAAAGAATTAAGAACATAAACATTAATAATGAGAGGGAAGAGAAAAAAGCAATTAGGACAACAGTAGATAATGATTGACATGGCATTTAAATTTTTGCAGATTAAAGATGGTTGGAAAGGAGTTCCACAAGTGAGAAGTGTGAGAAAATAAACTGTTAGAAAAGAACTTATGGCTAAATCTAGCCAGCTCAACTGTAAATTGATGAGAAAAGTCTAGGTACCATAGCAAAGAGCTCATCCAAACAATTACCGTGAAAGTATTTATAGAAAAGGCACAGAGAAGCAACCTTATGGTGGTGGGAAAGTGACTGAAGCTGAGCCACCAGATAATAATATTGCTGATTCTTCTTTGGATTTTATCAAGAAGCTCGAGGTATATATATAGCAGGAGCACCAGACCATATGTGGCAGCAATATTCTAAGGATGGATTAATGCTAGACTTATAGAAAAATTGTCTTGCTCAAAACAGTGAACCAACTTTCTTAGTAGCTGACCTAGCATTACATATCACTTCGCAATAAAATCACTAAATTAGTCATTTTCACAATTTGCATCACTAATGTAAAAATTACTTTGACCCCTGATCTCCTTTTATGTTCCATGCTCCTTCAGGACATGAACGATCATGACACTTCACAGCTTCCAATATTTTGTAGTTCTAAAAAATATTTGCCTTTTTACAATCTCTCAAATACCCTCTTCAGGCATCCATTTACACATGCTTGTTAGGTAGGTTATACAGTTTCCTTCTGTCCCTCTTTCTCTTAATATCTCTGGTGAGTTTCAAGTTCTCCAAGCCCTCTTTCCTCATTATGTATCCCAGAAATTTCAAGAGTCTGTTTCTGATTATAAGTGACATTTTTGTTTCCATCTTTAACAAACTTGAGGGCATTCCTTAAATTTTGTCATTTTTTGCCTAAATAATTTAGAACAAGCTGTTGTTACTATTGTATATTGATTTGTTTGGACCAGATTCCTTGATGTTTTGTTGTCAAGTAGCTCTTTGGTTTTCTTCGAGCATGTCACATTTGATAGAAATGTTCACTGAAACTATTTCTTCAATCTGTTCTCATCTGGTGTCTGCCCTCAGAAATTCTTCAGAACTCATCAGTTATAATTTGCTATGTATTTCTGTATTGCTTGACACAGAAACTGAACTTTGAACTTTCAGGGACCCAGATGAGCTGTTACTTGAACTTTTTATTCACTTCACCATATCCATTAGATACTAAGAGAGGGATTTATTTTCACTTCTTTCTTTATGGGTTGATGTGCTGATTTTTCACTTCATACATAATCAGCCATATCAAATTTCCAAGTTTCTTTATATATTATAGCTTTCTAAATTTCCTCAAGTTCTTTTTTATAGAACAACTTATTTCCTCTTTATAATATTTGCTACAATTGCAGAGGAAGTTATATGCACAGTTCTTGATCATGTTTTCTAAAAATGGAGGTTTCACTTTGGTGAGGTATCTGTATAGGGTGGAAATACTTTTGAATGCAGTGCTGATGTTATAGAGACCATGGATCTTTCAGACTTTCCTAAATATGTCTTTTATGTAAGAATGATTGAAGGTACTTTGCATTTATGTAACAAATCTGGAGGCCTGCTAGTAATTGTTGATACTATCTTTTCAGGGTATTTATTTTTATATTGATTATCTCACTTTAGTATGTGTCTGGATCAACACTTATGAATTTTACTCACTGTTTCAGATAATGGATGATCTTTTCTTTGTACTGTATGGAAGACTGGAATCAAAATGCAGTCAAATAAACATCTGCTCATGGTATACAGGTGTCTTGAACCCAATCTCTTTATTAGTCATTAGTAAATCCAGGATGGTCAATTGGGTGTTAGGTTCTTTCTCTAAAATCAATTGCAATAGACCTTTTCATGTTCATATGATATAAAAAATACTTACACACCTTTCTGGTCCTCCTCTTAGGTAAAAATAGGTTTGGTTTACATGAAAGTCAGAACAGTAGACATATGTATAGTAAATGGGTTGTACCTTTTTAGTGTAGTTTTACTCTTCTACACGGGGACACAGTTGGTTTGTATCCTTGAACCCAACTGACAGGATGGGAAATAGTTTTATATTTACCAGGTTTATATATTTATTAATCAGGAAACTAAACTGTTTCCAATTACCTATTAATTCTGTTAACATCAGTTTATTGTTAAATTAAATTTTTTATTGAACTAATAAAAACAGGTTCTCATGGTTTAATAATAAAAACTGGAAGAGAAAAAGAGTGTTTCTATTGCATTCTGAGAAGAACCAATTCTACCTTATAAATTTGGCACTATTCCCAACATTTTCCACTCAATTTATTAATTATGTATGCTTGAATGATAAAATGTTTCAATTTAGTTGATTTAGAATGTTAAGTAATTCATTTGATTCTAACTTTAATTAATCCTTTTGCAATCAAATCTGTCTCTGTTTTTACCACTTGTCAAATTTGCCAGGAAATTCAAACTCTGGGGACTTAAATAGAGAATAAGAACTTATACACTCATCTGCTAATCTAACATTTTATCAAATTTCTATCACTTACAAAAGAATTTCTCCTCCTCATTAACATTATTATTATTTAGTAGTAGTAGTAGCAGTTTATTTTCTTATCGCCCTGATTTGTTCCCTCATGTTGCTAAATAAATCCTTTGGACTTGGGGGTGACCATGATGGTGTGATGGGTTTATTTGTTGGATAGAGTCCATCTTAATTACTTTCTTGATTAGACTGAGAGGACCTATTACTGCAGGTACTACCATGGCTTTCATGCCCCTACATCATCTCAATTTCTATTTTTCAATATTTTTATTTGAGAATTTTTCTATACTTTTCATGGAGATGTTTCTTTCAGTGGTGATAGACATGTCAATGAGCAGGCATATTCTCTCCTTTTTGTTTTTAATGATTATATCAAGTTCGTTTTCCTTAATTTCCTTGTTTTCCTTTGGATTGGTATGTTGCTTTACTTCACTATTTTTTTAATCAAGTTCACCCCAAGATGAGCAGTAAAGACACTAAGACACAAGGGGGTTAGTAGGTGTGGAAGAATTAGAAAACAGAAACATTACCGATGAGCAAAAACAAAAAGAGTAATTAGGAGGAGAGTAGATAGTGATTAACATTACATTTAAATTTTGAAGATTAAAGTTGGTTGGAAAGTGTGGAGCTCGAAGAGAATTCCACAAGCAAGAAATGTGAGAAAAGAAACTATAGCATAAAAGTTATGGCTACATCTAACCAATGCAACTGTAAAGTGATGAGATCTCAATGCCAGTTTAGTACTAAGCTTAAATTCAAAATTACTAGGTACCATAGTAAAAAGGTCAACCAAACAATTACCAAGATAGTATTTAAAGAAAAGGTTTCAGGGAGGAAACCTTATGGCAATGAGAAAGTGACTGAAGCTGAGATGCCAGATCAGGACAATAATATTGCTGATTCTTTGGATATTATCAAGGAGCTCTAGATAAATAGCAGGAGCATTGGACCACATGTGATAGCAATTAATTAACCCATAGCTAGGGAGAGAAGAAGTGAATTCATACTTCTTCCAAGGGTATTTGCATGTGAATACAACAAACCCAACTAAAATTGGAACTTGACTCTCTGATTAACAATTCCAAGCTATTACCCATTACACCACCGGCACAACAACAGTTTAAAATAACTGCTATTCCCAAGTGGTCACCCACTTAGGAACTGACCAGGCTTGATGTTGCTTAACTTCGATTATCATACGGGAACAAATGTTTCAATCTGATGCAGCAGTAAGTCAGTCTAAAGTTTAACATGCTTAGATTTGATAAGAGTCAGTCACTTCTTGAACTGTTGCAATTTCAAATTTCATGTATACAGGGGGGAAAATAAGTATTTCATCCCCCTGATGATTTTCTGAGTTTGCCACCCTACAAAAATGGGAATGGTCTATAATTTTCAGGGTAGGTCCGTCTTGAATGTGAGAGATAGAATATACAAAAATTCTAGAAAATCACATTATATTAATCTTTGAACATTTCTTTCTTTTTTATTGAAAAAATAAATATTTCACCCACTACCCACCAGCAATGATTCAGGCCCCACAGACTGGTTATGTGACCAGGAGGCATACAGACTAGTCCTATTACTCAATTATTACTCCTAATCAAATACTCATTTCCTGTATAAAAGACACTAGTTCACAGAATCCTTCAATGAATCAGAATCTAACCTCTCCACAAGGTGAAAGAATTGTCTAAGGACATCTGGGAGAAAATTGTGTACCTGCACAATACTAGAATGGGCTACAAGACGATTAGCAAGTAGCCAGGTGAGAAGGAGTCAATTGTTGGTGCAATAATAAGAAAATGGAAGAAATACCAATTAATTGTCAATCTCCCTCGATCTGGAGCTCCATGCAAGATCTTCCAATGTGGAGTGAACTTGAAAATGGAAAACGTGAGGAAAAAACCCAGAACTACGTGGCAAAAGATAGTTGATGATCTCAAGGCAGCTGGGACTGCAGTCACCAAGATGAACATTAGTAATGCACTATGTCATTGTGGACTGAAATCATGTAGTACACACAAGGTCCCCCTACTCAAGAAGGCACATGTACATGCCTGTCAGAAGTTTGCAAATGAGTACCTGGATGATTTAAAGTAGGGTTGGGAGAAAGTGTTATGGTCAAGACAAGACTAAAATTGAGCTTTTTGGTATCAACTTGACTCATCATGTTTGGAGGAAAAAAAAAACTGACTTGAACCCCCAAAACACCATCCCAATCATTAAGCATGGTGGTGAAAACATTATGCTTTGGGGCTGTTTCTCTGCTAAGAGGACAGGATGACTACACCAGGTCAAGGGAAAGATGGATGGGGCCAAGTACAGGGAAATCTTGAGTGAAAACCTCCTTGCCTCAGTTAGAACACTGAAGATGGGTCATGAATGGGTGTTCCAGCATGACAATGACCCAAAGCATACAGTTAAGGCAACGAAGGAGTGGCTCAAGAAGAAGCACATTAAGGTAATGGAGTGGCCTAGTCAGTCTCTGGACCTTAATCCTTTAGAGAATCTGTGGAGGGAACTGAAGCTTTGAGTTGCCCAATGACAACCTACAAACATTAAAGATTTGGAGAGGATCTGCAAAAAGGAGTGGGCCAAAATCCCCCCTGGGATCTGTAAAAACTTGGTAACCAACTACAGGAAATGTCTGGTTGCTGTGCTTACCAACAAGGGTTTCTTCACCAAATACTGAGTTATGTTTTGCTATGGGGTGAAATGTTTATTTTTTCAATAAAAAAGAAATAAATGTTTAAAAATTATTTATAATGTGATTTTCTGGAATTTTTTTATATTCTATCTCTCACTTTCAAGGCAAACTTACCCTGAAAATTATAGACAGTTCCTATTTTTTAAGGTGGTAAACTCAAAAACTCAGCAGGGGATGAAATACTTATTTTCCCCATTGTAGTTAAGAAAATATGGTAAGAACGCCTTCTCAAAAGATATACAATTTGATTTTATATATAAATCCTAAAATATTCTATACCAATTTCTGTTAGTTATAGATTCAATATTTCTGCTTCTAATTTTTCTTTCTTCTCAAAATATCTCCAGAGAATTTTACTTTACCTGCTGCACCACTTTCCTTAAGTGCCATTCTTAGATCTCTTGAAGAGGTGGGGTCTGATTTTTCCAGTATTTGGTAGAAAGTAATTTAAATTGCTTTAATTCTAAACTAGAACTTTTTTCTTGGCTGTTTTAGCATATGCAAGCTGTTCTTTCACACATGTGCATCTTAGGCAATGATCTTACTAGATTTCATTGCATATTCAACAATAGAGCACCTTGATATGTAACTCTCAAGTCAACTCTGTCAAATCGTTCTTATTTGACTTTAGGCAATAAACACAGGTATGGAAAATCAAATTGCTCAACCATAAATATGTGCTTCAATCTAGCCAAGATTAAAATGTACAGGTAACATAGCTAAATTAAGATAAATGATAACATGTGCAGATCAACACATACAGAAGTTCCAAAATAAAGAGTATATCAACATTGCAAAATTCCCACAGTAATACTGTGTATCTTCCTAGGGCACTGACACAGGGGTATGCAGTTAATTTAACAGTAGAGTAGAAACAGTGGAGGCACAGTGTAGTAATCAATAGTAGCTCAGATTGAGAAGTCGGAGAGCTGTGTTCAAATTTCAGTCAGATCCATTACATTCACTTACATGCTAATAACCTTGGGGAAGTTATGAATCCTCTTCTTCTCCCTCCAGCTATGGGTAAATAGCAGAACAGACTGGGTTCTATAGCCTTGGATGGCAACTGGTCTACCGCAGAAAGAAATGGCAAACTACTGTGGGAAAAAATCTGCCTCATCAGTCATGTATCAAAAGATACATGATCGCCTAAGTGTGTATCATGCATGGCACATAATTGACTGAGCTCAGAAACAGAAATCAGCAAGCCAAGTTAGAATTCCAGATGAGATTATTACATCCACTTTGGTACAAAATCCCTTAGAAAAGCTATGAATTCATATCTTCTCCTTCCCAGCGATGGGCGAAATATCCAAGCCAAACTGGGATCTCTAGTCATTGTTGGCACTTTGAATAAAAAATGCAGGCAATAGCAAAACTTTTGTTCTGATTCACTTTCCTTCTTCTATTGGTTCCAATTCCATAGTGGCAATGATTGCAAAATACTTTCCCCTCCCTAATTTATAGCAAAAGCACACAAATGCATGCTGGGATTTCTTCCTAGCTAATAAAACAGGCCAGTTCTTGGATTCATATGACTCAGTCCCAGTCTGTCTTAAAGTCAGAATGCTACTTTTGATTATCTGAATTTGCTCTATGTGTATTAACCCCAATTCTTAGTTTTGTAAACTTTTTGCCTTATTACAGTTAATTTGCCTTGCATATACTGTTTGCTTGCTTTATATTTTTTTTCCCTGTTCTTTTATCTTCTTTTTCTTGTTATTGTTTATTGCAAACTTTATCAATTCTCTTTGTTGGTCAGGTCTGCCATTTATTTACATTTAACCATGGCCCCTCTACATCTTCTGTCTAGATATGCTTTAATCTTTAAATTAAGATTAAAACATATTGGGTATTTTGTCCTGGTGAGGCACATACTATACAATCATTGAAAAGATTATGGAGATTGTAATCAACTGCAGTGCAAAACTGTAAACCCTCTGACCTCAACTGAGGTCCAATATAAAATATAATACAGAGACCTGTAGTGTTGCATGTACATAATCATACAGATTGGGCATACTATTCTTTGATATTTTATTTCATATCTTCTATAACTAATTATGTAATCCAGCAAGTGTTGTAGATAGACTAATTGAATGAGTCAGGTGTTGTCCCATCGTGTCCTATAATTTTTAATATGCAACAAGTCTGGTGATTATAAGAGTCAAATAAGTTGACAAACAACTTACAGAGCATATTGAGTAGTATTTGGCTGCACATGTGGATAGGTGTTTGTACTGATAAATCATCAGTTACCTCCCCTTAAGATCTAGGAGGTATAAAAAGCAACCTGTAACATCCGTCAGTAGACAAGTAGCCAGAGTAAAGTGCAATAAAACTTTGGTATCAATTTATTCACTAGTTCTGTTTTTACTACAGTGTTATCCTGCTAGAAAAGATTATCATTGAAGAAATGGCAGCAGAGCCAGACAAACAAGTTTCTGTATATACATGACACTGTTTAAAATTCCCTCTGCAAACCCCAAACATGAGTGAATGTTGTAACTTATGGCAATCCACATTATGATAGAAAGGTATTATTAGGTTTGTGTATTGTGAGCAAATATAGTGTGGACGACGTCACATACACAAATGACTATTACTTAATATTGAAGGCAGAACCTGCTCTCATCCACTGAATGCTACAGAGTTCCATTTATATCCCACCCTCTTATAACATCACTAGAGACATCTGTCAGTGTATTTTCGTGCAAGTGGAAATCAGTAAGTGGCATATTTACTGCTTATCTTGCTGAAAGTAAATGATTCCCAAATATCCATGTTGAAACTTCTAGTAACACATAGAATGTGTTATATATGTAGAAAATTTCACAGAAAACAACAAAAAAAAAGAAATAAAAGGAAGTTGTGTAGAGACATGATCAACCACACCCTTACATCCTGAAGGAATATGGTAAAGAGAAAGAGAGAAAGATTTAAATTATTTCTATAAATTTAGTTAATATACTATATAAAGATATTACTAATTATATTTTAATAAATTTTATTTTAATAAAAAGTTTTTAATTGAATCTATCAATGAAAAAGTTTTTAATTGAATCTATCATTAACAATTTTTAATTGAATCTATCAATGAAAAAGTTTTTAATTGAATCTATCATTAATAATTTTTAATTGAATCTATCAATGAAAAAGTACTGTAAAATTCTCAGTCTGACCTACAGATCAAGCATCAGAATTTGTTTTGGATTCTCTTCTTGGTCGATTCAAGCACATTTCAACAACTCTCGTATTAAAAGTTTCTATCAGAGAATTATTACATACACATTAAAACAAACAGTCTTATTTGTTTGACAAGAATTTAATAAAAAAAATATTCATAATATGGATTTCTTCAATATCAATAGTTGCCATATTAAAATCTATAATTAAAAACTCAAACACATTCAGTTAGTCTTTCAAATCGTAGACTTCAAAACATACGACACTAAAAAAAAAATATAGCTCAGGGCTTTGAGCAATTTTCAATTATTTGCTTTTCATTTTTAAAGATTTAGATATCACCTACAGCAGTAAAAAATTTAGAGTCAGAAAAATAATTAAGTTACAAAAGAATTTTTTTTTTCTTCATTGGTAGAGGCTTAAACAAAATTCTTTCAAACCATCGGAAAGTACTTCATTACAAAAAACAAATTAAATAATGGCATAAATGCCTGAAACAAAATTTCAAATAATATTCAATAAACATTTATAAATCAATTGTAATCAAACTTGATATTCTATTTTCTTCTTTTTTTTTTTTTTTACTATATCTCAAAATATCTAACTGCTTGTTTTCATTTGAAAACAGAAAAATTAATTTCTGTCTAAATTTCTGTGATGAACAGTTATCAGTAATTATATTATGTACCATTATATTATGTATTATTTTTGTTATTAACATGTTTCAGCTGTTGTGTCCGTTGGCCTTCTTCATATGTCTGTTGATTTGGGTAACCTTCAGAGAATTTTGAACAATGTTTATTTAATCTACAGGGGTAAATTTTTCTTATTCTGCCAGCCATGCTTAGAGACATCTTGTCTTATTTCCATTTTAGTATTGCTCAGTTATTGCTCACCTTGTTTCCATTGGGTCTAAATCTGTACTAATCGGCTCAGAGATTGAACTCACAATTACTAGATTAGTGGATTACGGCATTGGTTCATTAATTTGATGGATTAGTAATTGTGAGTTCAGTGCCTGGGCCAGTTAGTACAAATCCAAATTCAGTGGAAACAGAATGTGCAATAACTGAACATGACTAAAAACAAAAAAAAAGATGATATCTCTAGACATGAGCAGTGGAACAAGAATAATCTACCTCTGTAGATTAAATAAAGGGTTCTGTTTGAAATTTGTTGAAGGTTACTCAGATCAGCATATATATAAGGAAGGGCTGAGGCCATAATAATTAAAATGTTGTGATGATAACAAATATAAGGTTTGTTGATGTGTTTTTTTATTGCTTATCAACCTTATTTAAAGCCAAAACATATTTTTGGATTGTAAGAGTAATTCTCTGTTTGCAAGTGAATATTCAATTAACAATTTTTTGAAAATAACAATGATTTTTCTAGATACAAGTCCTATCTTACTATTCAACCGATAGCTGGGGGGGATGGATTCATACCTTTCCCAAAGTAAATATAATGAACCTGACTGGAATTTTAACTCTGCTGATTTCTCATTCTGCACTGCTATCACAGAGATAAGGATATTAGTCTAAGTTGGTGATTCTCAAATGTGCCACTAAATATTGTCACAGCATACATATACATAAGAAATGAGGGTCTGTGTATCACACATTTGACCAAACATTGAAGAAATTGAAAAAAAAACCCAAAAAACCCACCAGGGACAAGTTTCCCACTAAGCTGTACAAATGGTTAAATAGAAACTGTGAAATAAAGGAAGTTCGTATTTCTGTGTGAATTTTTTTTTAAAATCTATAATTTTATTTCATAACATTTAAATGTATACCGTTTAAAAATTTTGCTAAGTGTGCCATGATATTTTCATTTACTCCTAAGTGTGTCATTGCTTAAAAAAGTTGAGAAACATTAACCTGTTTAATTATTATAATAATGAGGATAAAAAATTAATTTTTCAACTTTTAGTAACATCATTTTAATTTATTTGATATCAAAATTCTAAATTGCATAAATCCTAAATTATTAAGTAAAAAAAAGTTTAACTTTTATATAAAATGTGTTGCATTTTTAGAAATTTCCAAAAGTATGTGTTGTTACAATTGTCTCCTTTTAAAATAAACAACAATTATGAAAATGAACTTTTGTAAGCAAGATGTAACCATTCAGAATGTAAAGTAATATTTGATAAAAAAATCTATTAGAAGAGAATGTTTAAGTTAATTAGCAAAAACAGAATTCAAAATAAAATATTTTCTAGTTACAGAAAAATGAAATCAATAAGCAGCATTTTCTGTTTCGTTATCTGTAAATCAATAACCCTAAAAACACACATACCACCAGGTGAACTGCATGTGATATAAAACTTACACCTGTTTTAAAAAAAAACAAAAACTGATGCATCCACAATAATATCTAGACTACAACTTATCAAATAAATATATAACCTCCTATCTTCAATAAATAAGTCAATGCCACTACAAATTAACAACACCTGTAAGAAACTGGAAACTTAATGTCATTACAAGTTTTCAAAGAAATATATTACTATCAATCACTTTTTCTTTATTTTAATGATTTTACCTCAAGCATGGCAGTAAAGCCACTAAGATGCAAGGGTTACTGGGTGTTAGAGTATATGAGAAAAAAATACTATTAAGGAGAAAGCACAATAAAAGAATAAGAATTAAGTAAACAGAAGATAACAATTGACTTACAGTCAAAAGTTAGTAGCTTGATGGATTTTTCTTTCCTTTACAGAGCTAAGTTACACCTGGTTCTGCATATGAATATATATATATAAAATTTATGTAATTTTCATTTCCTTTGTGGATAGAAAACATTTTCAACTGAATGCCATTTACAATTGGTAACCCCTTTCAATTACAAGTGGTGACCCCAACAAAATTTGGATATGTAGCTACAACAAAAGTTCAATTGGTGTAACTGACATGATATCAACATGCAGCTACAACAAAAAAACATCCTGTTACACTAATAAAAGAAATTTCATAAGTCAATTTAGTGAGGCATTTTATAAATAAATCAAATTTGACTTCATCAGAACATTTAAAATCTGCACTTGTCTGTGTTGAATTAAGTAGAACATAAATATTGTTCATATATTGATTCTATTCAAAATAACATATTCTATATTTTAAAGCTATTATAAGCTAGATGAAAGTATTTTGCCTTGTAGTGTAGAGGCTTTCATTTTTATGTGGCTTGTTTAAACTTCCACAAATTTCTTGAAAAATGATTTTGTAAAATATAACAATTTTTTTATATGTGCAAATTTTACAACAAAGTTTAATAAAGTTTTTTGTGTTTGATATGTATATTTTGACTTAGAGTTTCATAATGCTCTGGAGAAAAAGAAATAAAACCAATAAATAAAATAATAACAAAAAAATAAATAAATTTAATTTCCTATAATGCAATTTATAAAGAAACCAGAAAGTGTTTCTGTTCACGTGTGATTTTATGACCCCACTTCTGGAAAGGACAGGATCTTTCTCTTTCTCTTCATGGCTTCAAAATGTGAACCATGTAGTAATAGCATTCCTACTGGGGAATGTTAGTGTCTCTCAGGTCCACTAACATCTGAACTCTTTCCACTTACCAACAATTTTGTAGGATGTGTTTTAGCAGCCCTACTCAACTAGCTTTACTCATTTATATCCTTACATCCCATAGATTATCAGAACCAAAAAGAAAAACAGGCATAATTGGTCTTCCCAACTCAGTAGGAGACTGACTTAAGCTTGACCATCTTTACCCATTCATATCCTTTCTTACCATAAATCATTTCAGAACTGAAAGGAAAATAGACATACTCGAGAGATATTTAACTGTATTTCAATGCAGTCAACATAAAAGAGATAAATGTCCATAGCAGAAACTCAAGTTTTTTGTATGCTTTTCCTATTTTCTTTCTTCATATAGTGAACACTCACTTTGACCAAAAAAAAAAATATATACAAAATCCACAACCTTGTAAACATCCACAATGCTTCGCCCTCCAGAATCTAGATAGGGATTAACTGGATCTTAAAGAGTGAAGCATCATAAAACTCTAAGTTGATTTTTGATAAGTATTATGAACTTTTAATATATTTTTGATACAATAATTATTGCTCAATTTATTTACTTTTGCTTTTCACATACCTTAAAATATATAATTTTCTATATATCAATAGGTGTTATTATTTTATTATTATTATTATATGTGTGTGTGTGTTTAAAATAAAAGGCGAAAGCAATTTTTTGTGAAGGAGAAAGAATAAAATCTGACTAAACAGGAAACAAAAGTTATTTATCTTTTTAGTGAATGAATTTGAATATCTTAATTATTATAGATGTTAGAAAGATGAAATTTTGCAATGTGATGATTATATATATGTTTTAAATGATGTGGAAAATTTATCTTATGTAAATTATAAAACAACTTCAGAGTTGATTTCTGTTTTGTTGAAGTATTCATTAATAAAAATGTTCTTTTTTGTCTGAAGTTGGTCAATAACATATGTTTTAATGATGTGTTTGTTATAATTTATGAAAACAGAATTTTTCTTTAAAATTTCAATTTATATAGATTTTTTTAATTTTTCATGATGCACATGTAATAATTGTGTTAATGCAACAAAAGTGTTAATATAACAGACACAAATGTTATAATACAATGGTAAAAAAAACAAAAATTAAAATATTATGTCTCACTGAATATTGAACAGTAATCAGAAAGTATAAGCAAATTATTATTGAAATAATATTTGATGATATGTAGTTTATATTTTGTAAGCATTATTCTTTCTAAAAATATTTATATCATTTATGATGAATAAAAACTAAAATGAAACATTCAAAATTGAATATAGTTATGTAGAAGTAGAATTTTGAAACAAAAACTTACCAATTTTATAAGGAACTAAGTAAAATAGTCAGAAGCTATAAGGTTATAAAGAAACCACTAACAGATTTAGAAGAAAGTAAAATTAAAACATGATTTTAATGTTTAATCAACATATGTTGTGCCATTCTGTTTCTTCTCTGAGCCTATATCAGGATTGATAAATCAGAAATAGCAGTAGCAGCAGCAGCTGAAAAATACAGGAAAAATAAGAAAAGTGAAGATGACAGTTGACATGTTGAGATTTTATCAACAAATTCACAATATTATCAATGCCTGGCAATCAAATGCCTAAATTTTGTCAACCAATGAAAGCATAGAATTTGTTAAGCCTGACAGGGTTTATTTACATGTCTGTGGCTACCTGCCAACATTTGACGGCGGCCGAACGTCCTATACAAAATGCTATTTTAGGGTAAAGGGGTTGCAGAAGATAGATAGCAAGCACTCCCAATACATAGAGAAAGAAAAGGGATCATACATACAGACAGCACTTTATAGGGCTGTGGGGTTTACTATGATGGCTTTGCAAACCATTGAATTTGATCTCAGAATTACTGTATATATGGTCTCTTTACTTATATACATAGACACGTTTTACAATGTACAGATAATGAATGATTTTCCTCTTGAGGTTCAAGTTATAAATTTTGTTAAGAAGCAGAAACAATAAATAAAAATGAAATAAGTAATATTATATAAAAAAAATATATGAAATATTTATATTTTTTTCTATGTGTGCCAAAAGTGTGAAATCATAATTAAGGATAGAGTTTGAGTGATATAAGGTAAATGTGATGTAGGTGCGTGTGTATGTATATATATATATATATATATATATATATATATATATGTATATATATATATACGTATATGTATGTATATATATATATATATATATATATATATATATACGTATATGTATGTGTATATATATATATATATATATATATATATACGTATATGTATGTGTATATATATATATATATATATATATATATACGTA
>OZ010586.1:54204942-54669942 GCA_963932145.1 Acanthosepion lycidas
TACCCAAGAAATCATCAAATTAACATGTTAAGTCTTTACTGTAGAATTTATATTTATTTGTTTGAATTGATATTCCAGAAACTTTGAATTTCAAACTTCTCTCCATACAATGGAGAAATGTTTGATAGTGAACAGAAAGAAATGTTTGATAGTGAACAGCAAGTGGTTCAAACCAAATTATTCACAAAACAATCTCTGGTGTGCAAAAACTAAGCAAACAAAGACTTATCTGAAAAGACAATAATCTGCCCAAATTCTAAGTATTGACCTGTCATCTCAATTGCTCACTTTCTCTGGATTAAATAATAGCTTTCTTCTAATATCTATTTTATGTACCATGTCTCCTCAGGATGTAGTCAATCCTGGCTTTCCACAATTTCCTCTCCTTTGTAGCTCTTAATAAATTTTGTCTTTTTGTTATTTCTCCTAAACCCTGTTCCATCATCCATTTACCCATGCTCATCAAGTATGTTATGCATTATTTTTCTGTCCCTCAATCTGTCCTGTGAGTATCAGATTTTCCAAGCCCTCCTTCCTCATTATGTGCCCCAGAAATTTCAACTCTCTCTCTCTCTCTCTCTGATGTTAAGTATAAATTTCCTCTAGTTACTTTGCCAAAATATGCCATGAGTTAAAGATACCATCATACCATGTTTTTGACTTATTTGGAAACACTGAAACAACTGGTGAATTGCAATATAGAGGTTTTTTGTTGCTTTTCCTAATTTCTTGCCTCATTAAATGAAACTTCTTTTTGAATGACCCAGATTGACCTGACTTTTTTTTTTTTTACATTAATGAATTTCATGGTCATGCAGTTTACTGGTGAGAATGAAATGTCCTATTTTGATGCTATTTGCAACTGAAGCATTTTACTACAGACTAACAACCTATCCTTTTTCAGAAATCTGACATTTCCCATGCACCTAAAGAATTAGGCTTTATGAAATTATTATGCAGTTCCCATGTAGTTTTTCATAATAAATTGATTAATTTTGAATGAGTATACCTTCATTAAATGTCAAATCTAATAATGTCTGTTTACTTCTAATTTGTCTATAGAGACATGGCATTAAATAATACATTTAATACTTTAAAAGAAATGTTTTCTCACTTGTAAAGCTCCTTTCTGGCTCCATGCTTTCCAGCCAACTTTAATACCCCAAAATTTAAATGCAATGTCAATCACTGTCTACTGTCCACCTGATTACTAATGAGCAGAAGGAGAAAAAAGTAATGTTTCTGTTTCTAATTCTTCCATACCCAGTAACTGCTTGTGTCTTAGTGGCCTTACTGCCTTACTTGGGGTGAACTTGATTTTAAAAAAATACTAGTTGTACTGTCATTTATTGTTTTAAAAATAGTTTTTATTAGTCATCCCAATAAATAAAAATGTGTACAGCATTATAGATATAACTGATACACAATATAATTTCCATCTATAATTAAGTAAAAATCATACATAGCTAGTATTTTTCTGTAAGATTCAACTTTATTTGACTAATATTTCTATTTCATTGGAATTTCCTTCTATATTTCTGAGATGATATATTCTAACTACATTGTTGTCTTCATCTTTATTGTCACATTCACAATGGTTTGGCCATTGTATACTCTGGCCTTCTTTGCTGGGATTTCAAACCAAACCCTTTATTTCATCCACTGGTGTACATTGTTCTAGTTCAACATGCCTTTTCTGGATATCTCAGTTTCAGATATCTCCCTTTTTAGTAAACCAACTCTCCAAGTTACTGAACTCACAACTCTTTAGGGCAAGTTATTGGATACTTTAACCAACACTTTTATACAATGTGCTATCTGTCCTTCATTGGAATTAGTTTTATAAAGTAACTTTACTTTTTTATACGAAAAAATTATAATTCATTTATAAATGAAAAATTATTAAAAGTTATTCAAAGCATGGGACTAAGTTGCTTCCTATCTGTGTGCATGTGTGTCTGTATATATATATATATATATGTATATATATATATATATATATATATATATGTATATGTATATATATATATATATATATATATATATATATATATATATATATATATATGTGTATATATATATATATATGTATATATATATATATATGTATATATATATATATATATATATGTATATATATATATATATATATATGTATATATATATATATATATATATATATATATATATATATATATATGTATATATATATATATATATATGTATATATATATATATATATATATATGTATATATATATGTATATATATATATATATATATATATATATATGTATATATATATATATATGTATATATATATATATATATATATATATATGTATATATATATATATTTCTTTTTTTAGAAAGAAGACTGATATAAATAATTTAACCAAAGTAGCTTTTTAGAAAAGCAATCAATTTGGGAGGCAGAATTCAAATTTTCCAATTTGAAAATGACATCAATCTGCATAAAATATATCATTTAGGTAATACTGTAGATATTTTACACTGAAAAGCCCTTATTTAAAATTACTTCCATGTGTGTGATGTTTAAACTTGAGCAAAAAGAAAATATATTATAAATATTAAACATCCCTAAATTACACCTGAAAATACTTTCATAAGCATAAAAGATCAACAACTTGCACAGATAATCCTGCATAAATAATATTTTGTTTAACGTCTCAACAGAATTAACATTTTTATTTTTTGCTAATCTCTTAATCAATTAAAAATCACATTTTATCAAATTTTGTAGCAATCAGGTATTTGAAGTATTTTTGTCTTCAATGAAATACTAGAAGAAATTATTTTTTCTCCAAATTTAAGATGATTATTACATATCTCTGGTTATCTATTTTCTGTTTTAAAATTTCTCACTTTTCCAAAAAATCCAGTTCCATTTGAGAACATTTGGATGTCATTTGTATTCCTCCAAAAATGGAGACTTTATAAAAAATCTAATGTTTATCTAGAATAGCAATGGCTGTTTGCTTGAAAGCCAAATCTTCAAAGTGGTATGTGCAAATAAATAATAAGATGCGAAAACAAAAATCAAAGCCAAGACTAATATCAAAATTAACAATTCCAATAGCCAAATGTTTACCCACTAACACTGATGACTTTGTTGTAAAAAGGTTTCTTTAACTAAAACTTTCCTTGTGTCTTTGTAAACTATTTCTGACCTTGCAGAATTATAAATACTCTTTTCCCAATCTCCCAAGAATGGTAAGTCTTCTTTTACTGCAAGATCTGCAATTTTTCTTTTCACTTTATATATTTTTAGCTTTTAACAAATCAAAACAAAGGATTAGGTAAAAAACAAACAAACAAAAAATAATACGCACACACACACACACACAGAAATAATAACTACTGCACTGAGTTAAAAAAAATATTTGAATAAAAAAAAATAGTTTTAAGGAGAATGACTTTAATCTCTAGGGATGAATTAAATGACAGTTATCATCATAAATCCTTTTTGTTTTAGTATCAATTTTAAGATTTTTTAAGTCAACTGAGGCACTGTGTCTTTTAAAATAACATTAGGTAATTCATCATTTACTAACACGCACACTTAAAATGGAAGGGAAACGTAAGTGTCAAATCAACTCTAAAATGGTATTTGTCAATCCAGCTAACCTCCAAGGAATTGTTCTGAACCCTTTATTTCATCTACAGGAGGTAGATTGCATGTGTTATGCTTTCCATGTCTTGGAATATCTTGTTCTTTTTTTACTACTGCTCAGTTATTGTTTACCCTATTTCGAATGAGTCAGATATCTGAAGAAGGCTGGAGGACACAATAGATGAAATGTTGTGACAACAAAGACAAGGACATTAGTCCAAATGTAAATAAGAAATTCTTATTGCAGAAATTCAGAAAGCATCTCCAAAATATATTCAACTGCTGAGTAGCCAGAGCTTTGAATTAACTGAGTTCATACATTAAACAAATACAAATTAATATCTTTTATAAGGATTTTAGAATCAATGTTGGTTCCAATCTGTATGGTGGCTAACTGCAAAATACTTTCCCCTCCTCTTTTATAGGCAGAAGCACATAAATGCAGGCTGGAATTTTTTTTAGTAAATAAAATAGGTCGGTTTGCAGTATTGTATTAAAGTTAGAATACTACATTCGCTTGTCCAAACTTGCTTTTGTGTGTTAATGCCAGTTATTAGTGTGTGAACTGCTTGCCTTATTACTGTTGATTTTCTTGGTACATAGTGTTTTCTTGCTTTATATTCATTTTGCCTCAGTGTTTCTTTTTTTTCTTTCTCCACTTCTTGTTTATTGCAAACTTTGTCAATTCTGTTTGTTGGACTGTTCTGTTAGTTATTTTCCATTAGACCATGGCAACTCAATCCATAATAACAAATTTGCCTACTCCTAAAATATTCCTTTATAGTGGTTAACCATATTATACAACATTAAAAATGTATCTTTTTTATTTTGATGATACTTTATCATTTAAACAGTTAGCACCAGTATGTTTTCAGTTTTATATAAAAGATATTTATACAGTCACCATTTTAAATATAATAAACTTGCACTTGATACATCAAGTTCCATGGTAAACATCTATTTGCATTATCTAATTCTTCCTAACAAGCCATAAACTAATTATAATATCTTTTATCGACAAGTTTGTTTTTAAGTAAATGTGCTTTTATTGTACAAGAAAGTAAATTAAACTACTCAAATACTTTTTCATGCTAATTTCAGGACATTTGTTGAATTTAATCTAATGTTCTGTAAATGAGGGGTGTCTACCTTAAATCACATTTTCACACTAATTTAATACTATTGTAACAAAGAAAATTTGAACAGATCCACTATTCTTTAAGGGGATATATACAGTCTTCAAAGAAACGAAATAGTTTAAAAAATATGCTTCAAGAAATATTTTCATTTGTCATGGCTTAAACTTACAGAAAGAAAATCATTATCTGCTCTAAAAGCAACAAGCTCAGAGCTGCAGAATCAAAGAATTTGGAAATTCTTTTGTACATGCACAACTATAATGTGATTCACTGATTTGATTGTAATTTTTCTTCTTTAAAAAAATATAAAAATAAACATAAAAATAAGCTTTTATTTTTTTATATACTTTTTCACTCTGTTGGAAAATGTGACTCCTACTTTTTCAGGTTCAAATTCTGTAAGTTATAAATGAACAGATTATATTTCTTTCTCCATCTTTTACTCTCTTGCAATATAAGTAGTCAAGGAACAAGTTGTCAATAGAAAATTGTTTTCTTTACTGAATGTATCATGAAAATAGAAGAAAGGGAAAGTTGCCAGTGTTCAACAATGATCTAATGATAAATGTTAAAAATAAAGAATTGCAGAAAAAATAAAGTCAATAAATTGTAAAAATGTTTATTTATATAATTTTAACAATTCTTTTGAACTTC
The DNA here is from genome assembly GCA_963932145.1 of Acanthosepion lycidas. Taxonomy (NCBI): domain Eukaryota; kingdom Metazoa; phylum Mollusca; class Cephalopoda; order Sepiida; family Sepiidae; genus Acanthosepion; species Acanthosepion lycidas. The sequence continues at coordinate 54,210,369 of OZ010586.1, forward strand.
CAGCAAGAGCAAATAGCAATTTGAATTAGAAAAATGGTTGAATTGCAATCCTGTTGATCAATTAGAGTAATCGGTTTTTTGGAAAAACTCATGACATGACAGCATGATGGCACCCAAAGCCTTGATGGGGCCCTGGGTGACTGCCTGAGTTGGCAGCACATTGAACTGGCCCTACATTGAAGATATATTTGTTAATCAACAGTAACATAAGGTTGGCCACATCATCTGAGAACTAACTCCCACGGCATACTTTCTTTAGTGAACTGGAGTCAGGTAAAATTGTTTTCAGAAGTCAGTACAAGAGATATAGGTACCACATAAGAGCCATCATGAACATCTGTTATGTCCTACCTAGATGGATTTAGATCTCTTCATTTGTATAATAATGAAGGCAATAGCTTGGCTGATATTTGAACTGGACATGCCAATAACCACTATGCTACATGCAAATCTTTTCTATTTTTGTCTATTGATATATAAAGAAATAACAAAACATTTTAATTTACAGTAGCTATTTCCCTCTAAAATAAACACTATAAAGTTTCAAAATGTTGTACATATTGCTCTGTCTAAGACGAAAAGTGGACTTCTACCCATTTATGCAAGGCGTACATACAATGTAATTTCTTTGTTGCATGCAAATGTCTTTATAGATTGTCCAGGTACTGTCGTATCTTAATACAGTCCACATCACTGTTAATAGTCCCTTGTGTTCATTATTATTCCCTCAACACAATAGCAACACTAATTGTATTTAGCAACTTTTATGTATTTAGAATTGAAAACATGTGAACAAATATAAATTTTCAAGTTTTTTTCTACTTTATTTTAAAAGGTAAAATCACAGCCAAGCAAACAAGAGGACGAATTTCAATGTTTTACTTTAAAAATAATAATAATGTTACACTGGTAAATCTTAATACACAGATATAACATTATTCAAAAAAATACTTGATAATGTTGAAATGTTCTCGGCCTGAACAAGAACCAAAGAAAAGTAATCTAATGTTTCTTCATTTTGTTAGATTTTTAGAAGTGGGTCAAACCCAAAAACTTTTCTGTATTCAGTTAAATGTACTATAACACATCAATTTGATTGCATGTTTGTTTTTAGTTTGTTTTTTTTTGTTGTTTTTTTTTGGGGGGGGTTATGCTTCCAGCAAGCTAATCATTCCAGTCTGTTGATAGTTAACTGAGATATTTTGCATCTGCAAATTCTGACTGCTCAAATGTGTATCCTAGCATATTCCTATCAACATACTCTAGTTAATCGCCAAATGCATGATGTTTATTCATGAGTTGAGCCGAGTTCAGTTGCTTATTGATGCTAACCAATGAAACTAGATAGACAGATCATTATTCTAAGATTGGTGCACATCAATGTGACACAAATGGGAAAATCAACAAAGAGCACAATATGAAGAGTCAGAAAAATCTGAAGCAAATAGAAGATCATAATTTTCTGCATTCTTTCACGGCTTTAGTAAGCAGCCACTGGTGTTATATGAAGATTACTAAGGGCCAGCACTAAAAAAGCAATAGTATTGACATTTAGGAGATAAAAATAATGTTATTTGAATGCCAGTTGAACTCATGTATTTTACAGATATATAAACTGAGAACATCAAACAGAAGGTGTACAAAGACTTACCCATTCTTCATACACAATTAAATAATGTTTTCAACTGAAAGGTCATGTTTATCTATGGTTCCAGAGAACTGCTTCAAAGCCCAAGTTAAATTAAATTCTCTATTGGGAGTTAAAAAAAAATATCTAAATATTTATTCTCTTCCACTAATTGACTTATAAGGTCTTTGATACTTTTGATGCTATGAAATTTGCAAAATAAAATGTATAAAATGTGTTTATAAAGTTAGATCTGAACCCAATTCCTGTCTACCAGATTGCAAATTGATTACTTAACACATCTAAACAATTGTAGCTTGCATTACTTAAATGAAAGGAACATAATAACCATCACCATCGGTCCTATGATCAGGTGTGGTCACAGCTGAACACCTAACCAGATCCCTCCATATATCTTGGATTGCAGTTACAAGTCATGATTTCTTCCATTTCTAACAAAAGGTTCAGATCATAAGCTCTACTCATCATTATCTTATATATTATTCCAATTTTCCCTGCATTCAAAATCCATTACCAATACTGCAGAAAAAGCAAATTTTCTTTTTCATTTATATATAATTACATTAAATTATAATTGCACTGAATTCAAATATCAAAAATTAAGAATAAAGTAATTTTATTCATAAAAATGAAAATTGACAACATTTTGGGATATAAAAAATACACATACTATAACATAAACCACAAATCATATCCAAGAATTGAACTTGGCATAAACCCAAGCATAAAGAGCAACTAATGCTACTTAATAGTTAAAACCATATCTGATCCTATAAACCATTTAAGATTTTAGGATAGACTTGAACTAAATATATGTACAAGCAATACAAACTTGATGTGGTTAAGAGTGGAGGCAGGAGCCATGTCTCAGCAGATGGCTGCATAATTCTGGCCAGTTGACCTGCAACCCTTTGTAGCTGATATTTGATTCCAAGGTTTCCTGCAATTGTATCCGTTTCACTGGTCACTGTCATAGTAATACATTATAAATGATCACAGATGTTGAAGTATACAAGTGAGTCTGGCACCATTAAATATGGCTATGTCTGCATATCCATACTAAAGTTTGTAGTAGTAAAGAATATATATATATATATATATATATTCATGCCTGAAAGTAAATACACATTGCATAAGGGAAGAAAAAATCAAAGAACCTGAAACTTTTGCAATTTCTGCTGAAAGTTTTAAATATTTTAATAATTCTGGTTATCATAATAATGATAATATTATTAACCAATATATTGAAATTTATCCTTTTTTTTTTTCATAATTGCTTCAGAATAAATTAACAATAATAATAATTCATTAGATTTAGAGGTTTATCCCTTACTTCTTGTATAGGATTGGGTTACCAGTTCCTTCTAAAGTGTTCTAATTCACTTTCACTAACAGTAGCCTCTTGAATCTTAGTGGCATTATTGCCTTGCTTGGGGTGAATTGATTTTTATTTTATTTAAAAAATAATGTAACTAAATTCTATGCTAACAGTTTCTTCTCTTGCACTTCTCACAAGATAGTGAACTCTTCTGGCTTATTGCTTTCCTGCTAACTACAATCTTCAAAGATTTAAATACAAAGTTAATTGTCATCTTCTGTCTCCTTGAATACTGATCTTTTATTGCCTTCTCTCCTCAATAATGCTTTTCTCAGATTCTTTCACTCTCAATACACTCTTGTGTCTTAGTGGCTTTATAACATTATTTGGAGTGAAATAATAATAATAATAATAATAATAATAATAATAATAATAATAATAAAGTGAGCAAAATTTGATAAATCTTGGTTAAATTTCAATAGATTAATTGAATCACATTTTTCTTGAAACTTTTAAGTGGTCTGTTGTTTTTATTTATTTTTTGATGAAATGTTTTAACAATAGCAACTGAAGTCAGGTTTATCTATTTTCTTATTTTACTAGTATTTGCTAAAATATGCAAACAGAAAATTTACTTCCATTCATTATGTCCTGAGAATGATGTTAATAAACAAATCCATTAAATATGTTACCTTGAGATGTGAAAATCATCTCAGGAACAACAATTTATACAAATGTGATGATTTTGATGATGATCATCATCATCAACATCATTAGATACCTAACAGATAAAGTAATAGATAATATAATAATATTTTAACAATCATGGGTCCTGTCATTTCTTCATCATCTCTCTACCCTCCCCAAGACCTTTCTCAGGATTCTTGCTGTCTCAATCAGTGCCCTTTTATAAAGCATCTCAATTTGAATCATACTGCTAATTTTATCCAGCCATTTTTGGATTTGGTCTGTCACTTTTCCAAAGGAACTCACAACAGCAGGAATAACTTTTCCTTTATTAAGTCCGCACAAATGTGCTAATCTCATGTTTCAAATATTATTGTTATTTTAAATGTTTGAGTGCACAAGTGCACACATCTACTTTTAAGAACCTATGTGTGTGTGTGTGTGTGTGTATATGCACAAATGCATGTCGGAAGAGAAGGAGACATTTCTTGATATATTCACAAGTAATTAATTTATATGCATGTGTTTTTAATCACTTTATTAATATAGTCATGTATGATTATAGAAGTGTGTGTGTGTGTGTGTATGATTCTTAAATGGTGTAATATCGTTGACATCTTTGAAAAATCAATAAAACTGACATCCATAGGAAAACCATTGAGAATATCTAAGAGAAATAATTTAATTATATCAGACTCAAACGAGATGAGAATGGGACATCGATGTAGATAAGTAAAACATCGTTGTGACGATGATTCAATATTAAGAAAATATGAAAATTAGGAAAAGATATTATATATATATATATATATATATATATATATATATATATATAAATGAATATTAAATCCATGATATGGATATTAGGCTCTGCAGAATCAATTTCTCAACAGTTTTGAATAAAAAAATAAAAAAAAAAAAATAATGCAAAAGACGAAAAAAAGCAATCAGGGACATTTTTGCTGGTTGCTGATTAAAGCTGATGGATTTAATGCACAATTTAAATGACATTAATAACAGAAATTCCCTTAGAGTTATTTTCTGAAAGAAGAAGAAGAATTTATGAAGCATGGAGACAATTTAAAATAGCTTCTCAACATTTTTGCAAGAATGCCAAAATTGGCATCCAAATATTGACTGACATGAGTGCAAAAAGATGGAAGCAACCACAGAGAGATGCATGTGTTAAACATTGGGTGAGGAGGTGGCACATTGTGAATAATGTGGAGTGTGAAGGATATGTATTTAACACAGAACCTGACTGAAATGGTATTATCGCACAAATTTTCTTACAGCTTCATATTTGGAAAATTAATATTTCTTGCTATGAAACTACAAATAATTTTTCTGTGAGGAATGCTAACTTTTAATGCAAAAAAAGGCTTTTATCAAAAAAGTAAATTTTAGTTGATATTTATGTATACTATAAGATTAAAGGTTAACTTTGAAACTACGTATGTGCATATACTTTGTTTTACAGGCAATGTTCAATACATGTACAATGTGTTCTTGTAATTTTAATCTCTCAATATATATGCAAATTTAGTTATAATCATTAAGATATGAAACTTAATTAACAGGCAACATTTTCAGGTATGTGCCTTTTTTAGGGATATTGTTAATATCTAATTTGAAACAAGAGCATTTGCAACAAAATACACTTTTAACCATTGATTTCATGAAACATTTGGGGCATTTATCTGAGAAAACACTGGGAAAATGTACATATAGCCTTTGATTTTTGTCTCAGCACTTATAGACTTTTCTATTTCTGTATTGGATTTTTTTAAGGATGACTATAAAAGAACAAATAAAAACTTAACTTTTTCTCAACATTAAATAGTATATTATAATTTTCAAGTCATCATAAGTACATTAGATAGATATGTTGGTAGCATAATGGCTAGCTACTAATAATGAGAATATGGCAGACAGAGTTAGAATTCTGACAGTTTGTGGCATTTACTTTTTCTAAAATACCCTTGGGAAAAGTATGACTCCATTTCTTCTACCCCATGGATTAAATAGCAGGTGTGACTGGGCTCTCTTGCCATGGTCAACAACCAGTCTAGGAGAAGGAAAACTGAATTTAAAACCTTATGTGATAATGAGAAGGTGACTCTGGAAAAAAAAACACTTGATCACCTGATGTTATACAAAAATGGTTAGTCATGGAGTGCAGATTCTATGTTTATAAAATAAAAACATGATAGATTTTAACAACAATAAGTAATCCCACTTGAGAGTGATTATCTAGAATACAATTGTCAACAATGGACGTTGGGACCAAAGAAATTTATGAATGAATAATGAATTAGAAAATATTTTGTAAAATGATTTTTGCTTTTTAAAAATTCCAGGAATCTCCACTGAATTCTGTTAGAACTTGATTGTTGTAAAAAAAAACTCTAAATATTTTAGCAATGTTTAACCTTTGTGCCCGCAACAGATGGTGTGTCAAAAGGATGGTTATTCCCTTGGTACAATTATTACTGTATACATTCTTGCTTCCCTTGACAATGTTTATCGTTTTAAAAAGTGATGATTAGAATTTTAATAAAACCCAAATATATGAAAGTGGACTTATTTTCTTTATTCTTAAGAATTGACAATATTTCATTGATATTTTTTAATAAAATTATGAATAAAAAAACTTATTTTCCTAATTATTTCTAAAATGGTAAATAATAAATGCTACATTGTACTTGGTTTACATATTTTGATAATTTTTATAAATTTTTGAAAAAAGAAAAAATTTTTCTTTTCAAATTTCTTTTTTTATAAAATGGTAGCTAAATCATTTTAAAGGTAAATAATCAATATTACATGTACATGGTTCAAATATTTTTATAATCTTGTAAATAAATATTGCTGAGGGGGTCAAAAGTGTATACAGTAATAGCAGTGTCAAGGGAATAACTGTCCTTTTGACATACTATTTTTTGCTGCACATTGCCAATATTTTATTAGACAAAAGCATAGGTTCACCTAATGCTATTCATAAAACCATTTTTTAATAATCTTATCTATTTGAAAGCTCCCACTTTGAAAATCATTTGTTCCCCATCCCCATGAAAGTAATATGAACTAATTTTAGTATGCAAATTTTTACTTGTGACTTAAAGCCCCTCCCTGTCCACGTCAAAACATTCCAGCTTGCTGAAATGATACATTAATTAGATGAGATGAAGATTTGACTTCATTTAAAAATATATTTTCAGCTAATATGACTCCCATTTAAGTAAATTTACACAGAACTATATCACCATTTCCATGTTAATCAATTATTGACTAATCTGCTTTTTAAAATTACCATCATCTTTTATAATAGACAGATCAAGATACTACATAAAGATACTTTGACTGAGGTTTTATGAGATGTTTTTCTACTTGGTTTAAACAGGCAAGTGATATCATTATTATTGACATTTTTATTTCATTATTATCAATGTCTTATCATTCTTCTTTTTCTTTCCCTCAATATTATTATTAACAGGAAAAATGTATAGTAAAGCAACCAATGCTTGGAGATATTCAACCATGTTCTCTTTTTGGAAGTGTCTTCCATTTTATAGGTGGGATCATAAAAAGAAAAGACTAATTCTAAAGCATATAGACATGAATTATTATAATATTGTGTCATCATCAAGATAATTTCTTCTACTTGATACATATTTTTTTCTAACATTCCTGTCATTTTTTAATTTATCAACTGTTGTAAATTTTATTTACATTTTATTACAGACAGTTGAAGTATTCTCAGATATTTTTCAAATCAAGTGATTTTTAAAATTCAAAACTAAAAAGACCCACAAACAAACCCCAAAACAATCATACAGAACAAAATCAAGGGAATAAGAAAAGGAATGACTTTCCGCCAGAATCATTTGAACAGACAGAAGTGTATGTGTGCACCCAGTAACTGATACAATGACATAATTATTATGACAGGTATCAGATATATTTACTTATTAACATATTTTTCCACACCATAAGTATAAAGTCTGAAGAATTCATCAAGTACATCATTATTTGTTCTTTGTACACACTTCAATAATGATCAATATCTCAGTGCTGGCACCTTTAGAAGAAGAAGCAGCCTTTGAACTTTCTGAGAAGACTTTTTTTTTATATAGATATAATTACTTAGAAGGTTTATGGCTAACCATATGCAATTCACTATACAGCGCTAGTCAAGGAAATATCACTTCAACTCACCCATCAGGCTTTGAGAAAACTGCTAATTCAATCTGCTCTCTCATAAAAAAAAAAAAAAAAAAATATAACTTTTATCATAAACTTCCATACATACATAAAATTACCATAATATTGGCATATAAGGCACACTTTTTTTACTAAAAATATCTTTTAAAATTCCCCTACATCTATTATGCCATATGTAGGTTTAAAATTCAAGATAGTCAGCTAAAATTACCTACCTGGCAACTCCTATTAGCTTAAACTTTAGAGTAACTTTCATATATCTATTGTGATTATTTAAAGGCTATTACGCAGATTAAAAGTGTTATCATTGACAATATTCATTATATTAATTTCATCACATTTAATATTAGTACTTTGTTTCACTAAAATTATATGCAATAAATTCAAATTATATATTTGTAAAATATATTTGTTTCATTAGTATTTTTCTTGTAATAACTTCTGGTTGCATTGGTATAAATACAATCAGAATATCCTTAATTATTCTACAAAAACATTTACAAGATGCAGGTTGTACAGATCATATAAAGGAAAACTTTTGACTGAATTTCACTCCTTCAGATATAACAACAGCAAGAAAGAGGTTAAGCTAGACTGTTGCATATAAGCTTCATAAATAAAGTATGCTAAAGAGCATGGAAATAGAGTAGCTGCAAAATACTTTGGCTCTCTGCCTACAGAAAAAATAATATGCTACTGGTGGTTGCAGGAAAATAACCTATGGGCAGTGAAGAAAGGAAGCCATAACCTTCGCCACGCAGCCCCACATTGGGCTGAAATTGAAGAGGAAATTAAAATGCGGGTTGTAGATGAGAGGAGTACAGGAAGAATTGTTACTATGAAAATGATAAGGCTAGAAAATTAGTGAATGAAAAGGGGATTCAAAACTTTATAAGAACAGAAGGTGGTGTTATTGTTTTATGAAATGGGAATGTTTGTCAATGCATACAAAAAGATTAATTCCACAGAGAATGCCAGCTGACTATGATGACAAAATAGTAAAGTTTCATAAATTTGTTATACATGCTCGAAAAAGAACTTCTTTTGAACTAGGCCAGATAGGAAATATGGATGAAGTCCCACTAATGTTTGATGTTACATCAAACAAAACTGTGAGTATTAAGAGATCCAAGACTATTGCAGTAAAAACCACAAACCATGAGAAGAAATTGTTGTGAAATCTTTTAAAAAGTGTGGCATTAGCAATGCTCTCAACAGAATGGAAGATGGCACATTATTTAATGACAAAGATAGTAGTATTGAAAATGACTATCAGAGTTTTGATAATGAAGACGACAATTTTATGGATTTGAAGATGAATAAAATTTTAATGGTAACTGCACTGTTTTGCTCAATTGTAATAATTGCTTGTTTTTTTATTTTGTTTTCTTACCTTTGGATATAATAAAGTTTTTATAGGGCCATGTTCTTTTTTCCTATTATTTTTCATTTAATTGTAATCATGGCTTGTTTAACCAAAATAATACCTCATAAATATAGCCTAGGCTGTACCATTTACTAATAATTTTACTAATTTTACTAATTACTAATTTTTTCTTGATTTGCCCTGCTGAAATTATATAATGAAAATACGGTAATTTCATTTTAGTTTTACAGCCTAAGTATACAAGGTAACATTTATTCAGTAATAATAAGATATTGAATTTTGCTTAGAAACTAATATGAATATTAAACAAAAAGCAAATAAAGTTTTTAAATCCTCATTCAAATACTTTTTACAAATAGTCATAAATATGGATCATTTTCTCTAACTATAAAAATAAGACAATGACATGAAATATTGGACCAAAACAAAAGTTTTCAGTGCTTTTAAGTGAATTTCAAACACAATGTGTAGATATTTGTATATGGATTTATTCAACCATATAGGTGCCATTTTCTTCCACTACTTTTGCTATCTTTGAGACAGCTTCATGATTCCATCCTTGAAATTTGGAATCTTTCTGGTTGATGATCTAGTCTAAGTGGTTTTTACTCGCTGGCAATTGAAGTTCCTCTCATTAAGAGAATTTTGTAAATAATGTAAATAATTTTGTAGGAATCAAAATAAATGTTAATCAAAAGGATTACCATTTATTTTGATCCCTACAAAATCAGGTCAGGCAAGTTTGGTGTATGTAGTAAGACATATCAATAAAGTTGTACAAGTTTCTTCTGGTGTTGTCCTGATGGCAGATGACATCCATCCAATTAGTTAATTCTGGACACTTTTCATCAATTCCTGACTTTAATTGGGAAAAAGATCTTGCTTTAATTCAATGACTAATTTTGTAGAAGGAGCAAAAATACACAATGCTTTTTGATCCCACCAGAAGATACAAATTATCACAGATTTTGGAATAGTTAATGGCAGCTTAATTTTTTTCAGGACTCTTTTGCTTCACATTGTTATAAATAATCTAATTTTCTTGCATATGATTGTTCTTTAAAAAAATGGGTCATTTTTGATACATTTAATTAAATTTTGTTTCTATTAAATTAAGAGGCATTTAAACATCACATACCCAACTGTTTTCAAATCCTTTAGAAGACTCATATGAGATATATGAAGTATCTGTATAATGTCCCATATCATGTGATCTGGTTTATTTTAAAATCAATTGCAGCTCTGAAAGAATGTTCTTAGTCATCCAGATCAAAATTTCCACTTTTAAAGCTAAAAAACCATTTAGAAAGAGTACTCTCAGCTATAGAACCATCTCTATAAGAGGCACATATCTTCTTTGCTGTTTGTATAGTGTTTTGTCGTTTCCAGAAAATAAAGTACATCAAATCTGATTTTCCTCTATTTTTACTTATAAAAGCACTTAAAATTCACAATCCACACACAAATCATATAGAAACATGTGTTGAAATGTCATCTTTCAGAATAAGTATATATGTAATAAATTTCAGTCATTCTTGAAAGAAAACCAAGTGTTCAAAGACCACTTATTGCAAAATTTTATAAATGTTTGTCCCAACTCAGAATTATTAAATTTTCTTTAAAAAGTAATATAAATGTTAAACAAAATGAAAAAAAACTTTAAAAGATTTTAAATGCTGAAATCATTAAATATTTTTTTTTAAAAATTAGTGCATCATCCCCTGACTATGAAATAATTTAAGATAATTTTATTATATCCATTTTCTCATGAATTATATTCTTTTATATACCATGTCTGTTCATGGTGTGACAATTATGACTCTCCATAACTTCATATCTTGGGTTGCTTTAAATAACTTTTGTCTCTTTACCATCTGTCTTTCTATTTTGTCTGCCACTCTTCACACAAATTCAAGTAGCTTTTTTTATTGTATCATATCAAATGCTTTTGTGTAAGTTGTGAAACATACAGGTAGGTTTGTCTGCATTTGTATTGCTTGCTCTGACATCATTCACATGTATTGAACAAAACCATCACTTGCCCTATTTTCACTTTATTGATCTCTATTCATTAAAATGTGAAAAATAGATTTTATTATGTGGCTCACCAATCTGATTGTCCAATGGAATTTGCATTCATTTGCACCTAAATTCTTTGAAGATAGAGTTACCAAGATTTTCTAGTATTTTGCCACTGTCATGAGATATATGTTCTCATAGAGTGACCAATCCAGAGTTTTACACATTTTTCTTGGGTATAGTGAATTTTACATTGGGTCTTCAAATCTTGATATCAATAAAATCTATAATTGAATATGTAGGTATGTATATATGTATGTTAACCTTGTAAACTCGCCTGTGGAGCATAGAACCATGGCCTTGCTATACTAGGTATAGCTGCACAAAAAACAATATAGGTATTTTGAAATTAATGATAGAACTATTTATTATACCTTAAATAGTGTTGATAAGTGAATTTTCAAAAATAACTTCATGAGATCAAAATTGAACTCATTTTTGCTCATAAAATTTTATAGAAAAAACAAAAATGCCCTTTATGATTTAACGTGAAGAAAATCTGTTGAGTCTAAAATTTAATATCTACATTGAATAAAAACTATATATATTATGCTAAACTAAAAAATAAACATTTAATCTAATTAATATTATTCTATGCATTATTCATTTAGTCAAAAGGCCTAATCAATGAATACTTTTCATTAATAATTCTTTTTTAAATTTTCAGACATTTGCTTAATGAACAAATATACAGTAGACATTGCCATCTGAAATTAAAAAGAAATTAGACATAATTAAAATTGTCGAGGTGTGAACTAAGTTCATTAAATGGTATATTTGAATTAACTCAGAAAACAAATTTCTGAGAAATTTAATTTTACAGGAGATTAATATACATTACAGTTCAAAACTTTGAAGCCTACCTACAGAATTAGTATGGGAGGAACTTGACAGAAGAGTAAAAAAAATGAAAAAGAGCTCTTAAAGTCATTGAAAAAAGAATGGAATCAATTATCAAACTTTGAAAAACTTTTGCAACAAATGCCAAAAATTTAGGCTGTAGTAATCAAGGTTAAAGGAGGATATTTTGACAAGAGCAAATTTTTTTTTGTCATTATAGAATTTCTAATAAAAAAATCATGTCAAATTTTTTTTAACAATATATAATAATTTTCTCTTATTTAAAGTACAAAACAGCTACTGTTGGGGCCAATTTAAAAAATTACCAGGAGTGGCCTCAAAGTTTGAACTGTATTGCAATAAGTTTTTATATATATATATATATAAGATTTTGTTGCATAAGTTTTAGCTACATTAAATCTATTGTAATTTCACTTTGATAATTTCTATTATTTAAAGTAATATTTCTTTCCAAAACAAAAAATACACCTTATGCTGGTTGTACATTTTTTAATTAACATTATAAATTTAAGTTTGAATACAAATAAACTTAGGGAAAATGATCTCTGTTAAATAGATTATTAAAAACCAAATAAAAATCAGTATCTGCCATTAATGGTAGTGACTATGTAGGGAAAAATAGTGTTTAGTAACTGAAAACTTGCTCTATCCAATGTTGCTATTGTTATCTCTGCATTATAGAGTAGATAGGTGTGCCTATTGACTAGTTCACACTCCTTATTTCCTGTTTTGGATAGTGTTTCTGGTTCTTTCTAAAGTCTACTTCAACTATATATTTCCGGTGTTTCTGCCTGAAATCTGAAATTGTACTTATGATTTACTTTTTTCCTCAATATGAGTAGATATGTTTGCCTATTCTTCAGTTTACACTCAGTCTTCTGAACAGGAGTAGAGGTTTATCCCTTGTTTCCTGTTTATGATTGCGGTCCCTGTTCCTTTTAAAATCTTTTTCATTCTCTCTCACACCTTGTGACTTTGGTATGTCCTTGTGTTGCTTGGAGTAAATTGATTAAAAAAAAACAAAACAATTATATCAAGCATCTTCACAAATAATGTTAAGTCAGATTTATTACCAATTACTGTTTTCACGAAGATTCTATAGAAAAATCAAAGTAACACTGCTCAATTTAATACAGTAATTGTTTTCATTATTCTATCATTTTAAAATTCTTAGATAAGATCTATATATGTAAAATGTAATGTGTATCCATATGCATATTTTTGTGCAATTAAAAATTTTTCCACCTCACCAGAAGAGTTCATTATATAGAAGTGGATGAATGATGCATCTCGATGTAGTGGATGGATTCATTTATGACAGAGGAATCAGTTGTTGTTGTTAATAGTTGTTTTCTTTTTATGTGTTAAGTCCCTTCAGGATGTGGACAAGCCCTCCATAACTTCCAATTCCTTGTAGCTCTTAGTAATGTTTGTCTTTACTATCCCTCCTACTCCCTTTTCTGCCAAGTATTTACACAAACTCAATGTTTTCCTCTGTCCCACCTGCTGTCAATATGTCCTGTCAGTGTCAAACTTTCCTTCTTCATTGTGTTCCAGAAATTTCAACAGTCTCTTTCTGATTGTAAGTATAAGTATCATTTTTGTTTCCATTTTTCTGAAAACTTCCTATAGCATCTTCCTCGGCATCCTTTTGTATGGAAATTGCATGGTATTTACTGCTATATAGGAGGATTGATATAACATAACAATTCAAGATTCTTTTTTGTTTCTAATGAAATTTTACTGTTTCTTGATATTTTGTTTAGCTTTTGCAAGACTTATTTCTCTGTTCCACGGGCTTTCAGATTTCAGTGTACTTGCTTAATTTTGACATATCCTATTCATAGTTTACATTTTGTGTTGTTTCTCTTACAATCATCCTTTGCTTAATTCCACTTTTATTTTAGTTTAATATTTAGGATGTACTGAATGTAAGAAAATTTAGATCAACATAAATTTTTTGATATTATAAGTACAATACTATTGTAAAGTGACAGAGTCATTTTTGGTAAACAAACTAGTTAAAATAGAAAAATTGTAGTTTATCCTAAAGACATGTTGCCATGGTTTTGTCATATTTTTTATTTAATTACTATATTTCTTGCTATATAATAAATAACTCTTTCTTTTTAAAAATAACTGAATATTATAAAATTAAGGTCATAGTTTTTGGATAAGCCAGTGAGTTAAAGTGACTGTTTGCCAGAAAATATGGTACAAGCACTTTATGGTTCAATTATCCCATGAGTATTTTTTTAAAGTAATATAATCTTTTAAAACCTCTTTAATCAAAAAGCTTGGATTTTGTATTAATTTGACAATTAACTTATCAGAAAATTTTCATAACAAAAATAAATTAAAATAAACACTTTAATTTAACTGCTTAAAAATATAATCTCAAAAAAGGAATAAGAAGAAACACAATTTAGTTGGCTTTCTAGAAATTTTCAATTTAATCTCTTCTTTATTGCTTACAACAGTATTAAATTAAAACAAATGGATTTAAAATATTAGCATTTAATTGTCTTTTTCATGAAGAGAAATTCTTCAGAGATTATATTTTGTAAATCAAGACCTTAGTAGAAATCAGTGGACAAACCTTAGCAGAAAAGGTAATTTAAATATTGAACATGAATCACTTTTGTATTAACTCTCAAACCTCTTATTGGTAAAGTTAATATGTATAATCTGGTACACAAGACTTCAATCAACATCAAGCATTAAGTGCTTGGAGAAACAAATGGCGATATTACAGCATCTAGTTTTTTATTCATTGTTAAAGCAAGCTGTTTACTACATCTTGTTTGTTCTCTTCATGACAAGAAACAAAGTATACCTTGCAGACAGCTCACCAGAACAACCAAATCTATATCCAGGAAATTCAAATTTCCTACAGGAACAACTCTGCCAACCTGATTGTCTACATCTTTAGCTACAGAAAATAAAAGCACCAGGTAGGAACAAATATATTTTGAAAGATTTTGGTCCCTTCCAATCAATTTAAGCTTTTATCACAGCATATTATCTTATCTATAAGCATAGGTATATGTGTATTTATTAATATACTTTATAGCTCTGTTTAACTACATTGAGCACTGTTTTGTTTACACCATAAATTAAATAAGTAGTTATTTGCTTAGCTATATATGCATGTGATTTTAGCAAATGTATATGCGTGCATATACATTTGCTAATATCATGTTATTTAGTTTATACCCACACTTACCTCTCTCTTCTCTCTCTCTCTCTCTCTATATATATATATATATATATAAAATATTTTTGATATTTCAAAGCTTTGTATCTTAAGGATACAATTTGAATCTTTATTTGTTCATGTTGTATCATTGCAAAGATATATAAATTCAATTTTCATGTCATTATGAGTTTAAACTCATCCATTGTGCATCTGAAGTTATTCTCACCATCAACAGTGCTTAGGTATCTGAAGACAGCTTCTGAACAGGCCATATGTCATTGATTCCCAAAGTGTTTTGCATTTCCAAGATGGGTCTGATAATCATCACAAGTAATTCAATAATGAAGATTTGAGGTCAGTCATGGAAATAAACATATGATTATAGTGGTCCAAACTGTGGATAGTTGGTACAATAGTCAAAAGACACTAGGCACAAATTGGTAGAAGTGATATACCTGATGACCAGTAACCTTGTACAGTTTTATAATTGCTGAAACTTTTGTGTTCATTAAAAAAAATCCCCTTTTCTTGATCATGCACTTACTTTTGCTGAAAATTCATTTGTTTTTGATAATCAGAAACATGGCTTTCTTTTGGTTGACCAATTTACATTCCCAGAATGTAATGAATTCCTTACAGCCTCTTCCAAATCTGGTCTAACCACCATGACAGAGCCCTATTGTCATGATTTGAAATTGATACATCAAAAGTTGCAAACATTTTGATCAGCAGTAGTAGATAAAAAGTGGCTTATTCTGCTGAAGGATAATGCAAGATCTAATAGTTCACAAACCACTTGACAAAAACTGATGCAGTTAAGCATTAAGGCCCTTCCCCACTTCTCTATTCACAGAACCTGTCTCCTATTGATTACTTCTTTTTCTGAGCCTGAGGTGCATATACATGCCAGCAGGTGTAAACCAATACGGACAAAGTCACAAATGCCTTCCAGCACCATAACCCCATTTTTTATTGGGATAGACTTTCTGCTACCTTGTTGGTAATATGATGTTGATTTTAAAGTTTCTTACTTAGCCTGATAAAGTTGTGTTTGAGCTTCATTATGATATTTTAAAGTTTGTGATTTAAAATGATAATTTAATTTGTTCCAAGCCAATAGGAAGACTCTAATCTAAAATTTAATTTCTGTTGATAATTCAGTGTTTATAAAAAGTAAATACAGAGCATTTTGAACTTGGCTTTATGATCTAATCAGCAGACTGAGAGCCAAATGTTTAAGATTATATCAATGATACTAGGCCACTTAAGATTATAATCAAATGCCATCTTAAAATGAAACTATGATAAATGGTTATTCCTCTTTATGCTCAGTCTAAAACAAAAAATAATCATTTAAATGAATAGCCCTTAGATATATGTCAGCTAATATATAACTAGTACTGAACAACAGTCTGAAAATATTTTCTGTAGTTACTTAAGTCTTTCATTCCATCATTATATTATTTGTGACAGAAATTGTATTGTCTAGAAATTGGAAAAATTGATTAATAAATTCAACTTGATAAATTATCATCTTTCAGAAAAGCAAATACTTAAAAGTTAATAAAAAGAATAATAGCAAGTTAAAATGTTTTTCTTAATATTTATTTGCAAAAATGTTCAGTTGTCCCCCAAATGCTGCTTTTCTTCAAACACTTGAAAGAACTGGTGCTTACAAAATTGCCTGACAAGCAATGGATTTAATTGAAAAAGGAGTTTTGAGCTGTAGGCTGAAATTAGCTTTGAATCAATCAAGATAAAAACTTGAAATCTTTCTAGGCAAGCTGAAAAGCTTCAGCATTGAGAAGCCAATTTAAATTTGACAAAATTTACCAAGAATAAAATGAGTTCATTAGAAGCGCTACCTTATCAGAAATTTGGTAATAATGACAGAAATAATGAATAAAGATCAAATACTACTAAATGATTTTATGGAAATATTTAAAAACATCTTCCATAGCCTTTATACCTCTTTATAAAGGCACTTAATCTTTACTAACATTCTTTACATATCAAAATCTTGTGCCTTTGCAATATTATGAACTCAAATAGTTGATATATTTGAATTTTTCACAATAAATTCTGGAAAAGTCATTTATATACACTACATTAAGCAAAAACTTCTGTTAGTATGAAAAATAGGATTATGCAAAGTAACTTAAAGAAAGAAGCAATAATTCAAACAAAATTATTCTGATCAGAGCACATTTCATATTCAAGTTAATAAAAATGATAACTACAGTCATCCATTTTGCAAATGTTCAGTTTATTTTGTTCTTTTTCACAAATTCTATTTGATTCTCATCCTTTTGGAAATGTGTAGAATTTTTTCTGTTTCTTTATGAAAACGGTTCTTTGAAACTGCTTTAAGCTTTCTTCTTTTTTTCTCAATAACCCCACCCCCATCAATTACTGGGGTTAGATTTGTTGCTGTCGTCTTTCAACTTGGTAACAGGTCAATATTTATTCAATTGTAACAAGATTAATAGGAATAAATATTAATAAAATTAACCATTCTGAGATGAAATATTTTAATTAATCTATTAGGTTGGTGCAAAAATAATGTCGCTTTTGCACCAACCTAATATATTTTGGGGCTTGTTTCTTCATCTTTTTGTTTCTTTTTATCACAGCTGATTTTCCAGTTTTCATCACCAAATACAGTAGTAGAAACACTAGAGAAACTGATTTATATTGACTTTCCTGACCTAATTGATAAGACATTGTCAAAAAACAAATTATATTCAAAATTATTACTAATTATTTAATTTTTAAACTTAGATGAAGCAGGCTTATGCATTCAAATACAACTCATTGTGAACCAACATGAAATCTGACATTTTTCTTATGCTTAAACATTTCAAACTAATGGTGCATATCTTATAAGCATCATAGTGTGCATTTATATAGTCAATTTGAATTCATCATATGGATGAAGTACAATTACAGGGTTAAAAATCTTTATAAAAAGCAAAAACACTGATATAACAAAATAGAATACTTTATTGCCACAGAATTACTCAAAAGATTCATTACTAGAATCATTACTAGAAAGTGTTCTAGTTGCCTGAAAATTGCAAGAACATGAAGCTTGAGTAACAACTGTCCTTTGTTGAGTATTGATATTGTGAAGTATTTTTTGCTTTGTTTAGATATTCTAGGCACTTTAATTTACAGTTTAGGTAGATGTTTGACTTTTGGTCTCTTTTTTTTCTTGTTCAGGATTTTTTTCTTGTCTAAGGTATTAAGTCATCTGGCAAGTTGTCTGTTGGTCACACCTATATTTTGTTTTTCTAGTATATATATATATATATATATATATAAAGATATATGTATGAATATAGTGAGGAAAATAAGTATTCATTACATACTGCAAAAACAGTTTATTTCATTATTTAGGTAGACATGTAATATTTATCACAAAATTACACAGCATATAGATTTCATCTTTACAATAGTAAATATGAAACAAAAATTAAATAACGACATTTGTATAAATCCAAGATATATTTAAAAAAAAGACAAAGCAAATAGATATTCAATACCCATTCATAAAAGGTGTAAACTAATACTGCTGGTGAATATAAATTTCCAGATTTTCATTTGTGAACAGCTGTTGAGTTTCTGATGTTCTGTGTAAATTGACAGCAGCTACCAAAGCTTGCAGCAAAATCCATAATGCCCAAAATTAAGAAACATTCTATAAACTCCAGGAATTACTGCATAAAGACTTTATGATTTATCAGTAAAGAGCTATGCAATTTCATCCATTGGTTCAATTGCTCCCATGTGTTTGGAATGTGGCTTGACTGTAATCAGGTAACCCTTAAAAGATTTCCAGCTATGCTGCAAGAGAATTGTAAGAATGGTAAATAAGCAGCTAAGCATTAGTTGCAAAGGATTGGTAGATCTCCAATAATCAAAGACAACTGTTACCACCTCAGGTTGTCAGTGACACACACTCCACTAGCATGGTTGATATTGTAGAGCACAAAATATACCACTTCTGAACATCACACATGTGAGAAGCATGTTTGAAGTTTGTTAAAGGAGCATTTATGCATAGCTACTGGAATAATATTGTTTGGTTTGATGAGACTGGCACATCATCACATCTGGAGGAAGAAGAATGATGCATACATGCCAGAGAACATCATCCCAATTGTGAAGGATGATAGCACCAATGTAATGGCATAGCGACTATTTTTCTTCACATCGTGTCAGAAGATAACACCAAGTAATCAAATGAAAAGTAAATAGATCTGTGTACAGAGATATTTTAAAGAACCTTCTTACACAAGACGAAGGCAACCAAATGTTGATATGAAAATAAGAAAATCAATCTGTTGAATTAATTCCTGTTAGTCACCTAACCTGAACATGACTGACAATTTGTGGCCATGCT
Source organism: Acanthosepion lycidas (assembly GCA_963932145.1). NCBI lineage: Eukaryota > Metazoa > Mollusca > Cephalopoda > Sepiida > Sepiidae > Acanthosepion > Acanthosepion lycidas. The sequence continues at coordinate 54,230,177 of OZ010586.1, forward strand.
CATCAGCCTATTAAATTGAATGAACTGAAGATCTGCCATTCCAAAACACTAGCAGAAGTGTGTTTAAAACTCATATTGACATCAAAAGTAACTGGAGGCTGTCATGAGTCTGTTTCAAAAAGTATTAGGTTCTGTTTGATTCTGTTTTGTATAGAATATTGAATACTTTTTAATGTTTCCTTATAAGGAAACAGCTTGGGAATTTTAAGCTAATGTAATGATTAACAACCTTGTCTCACTAGATCAATTATGACTGATTAGTGAGCTTGATCCTCACTGGGTGCTCCATACTTTCGGCCTTGTGCCACATCTAAGCTACGTTTAGTAAATTGTCATAAGGAAACAGCTAATATTACCATTACAATTTGTGCTCCATATTTAAAAATTTTATATAAATGCATTTAATGAACATTTTGCTTATATTTACTATTGTAAAGATGAAACCAAGATGAGGTGTAATTTGGAGGTGAAAAATTACTGTTTGAGTAGGTAAGTAATACAATAAAACTTGTTTTTGCAGTGTGTACTAAATACTTATTTTCACCACAAATAAGATTACATACAAAAAGTGTATATGAATAAATTTGTATTTTACAAACCAAATTAAAATTGTGTACATATCTGTGTGTATACTTTCTTGAGTTTGAAGTTTACTAACAGATAAAAAATCATTAAAAAATACTTAAAAGCATGCTTAGAAATTTCTTTTTGTGTAGATATGTATTTGTATGTCCCACCCCACCACCAAAAAAGAAAAACTAATATGAATGTGATATGTGAACTGGATATAGTTGCACACTGTGCCACAATGTGTCTGCAAGTATGTTTGTTGATATTTTGCAATCACTAATAAAATAAAAGTATGTGAGAAGTTTTGTTTTCATGTGGAGAAATCTGTAGAGGAAACCTGTAATGTTTCAAGAAGCTTTTAAGGAAGAAGTTTGAGGTCAAACAAGTGTGTGAGTGATATTCATGATTCAAATGTGATGAAATGACACTTGAAGACCAACCATGATCTGGTTGAAATGAGAAATTTTTTTTTTAAAGTTTGTCACGCAATCAATGAAGATAATTGTAAAACTATTGATGAGAGATATCAGAGGCAACTTGATTCTCACAGTTGGTTCCAATTGTGGGTGGAATTACTGCAAAAACACCTCTCTCTCCAAACTTACTGAAAAAATTTACAGATGCATGCTGGGATTTCTTCCTAATCAATAAGATAGACTGTTTCTTGATTCTTATCTGCCATATTTTTGTTCTTTTTTGTCTTGTAGCAAGAATGGTGCGATCACTTGTCTGTATCTCTTTTGTGTTAACACCATTCTTATTTTGTGAACTTTTTGCCTGATTACTGTTATTTTGCCTACTTTTGTTTTGAATATATATATTTTTTTTCAATTGGTATCTCACCCTATACAAGGCAGTAAAACCACTAAAACACAAGGGATTACAGGGTGTACAAGAACTAGGAACAAAAACATTTATAATGAGTAGAAAGAGAAAAGAGTAATCAGGAGGACATTAAATAGTGATTGACATTGCATTTAAATTTTTGAAGATTAGTGTTGACTGGAAAGCATGGAGCCGAATGGGAGCTCCACAAGTAGGAAAAGAAACTGTTAACATATAATTTACAGTTACATCTACCCAGCTCAACTGAGATCTTGACACCATAGCGATCTGGACAATTACCATGAAAGTATTTACAGAAAAGGCAAAGAGAGGTAACCTTACAGTGGTGGAAAAGTGACAAAAGATGAGCTGCCAGATCAGGACCAATAATATGGTCGATTCTTCTTTGGATCTTATCAAGGAGCTCAAGGTAAATAGCAGAGGCACCAGACTATATGTGGCAACAATATTCTAAGCATGGATGAATAGTATATATATATATATATATATATATATATATATATATATATAATCTCCTTACTATTATCTTTACCCTGTTCTTTTCTTTCTTGTTGTTTATTGGAAACTCTTAACTCTGTTTGTTGGTTATTTCTGTCATTTATATTTAACTATGGCCAATTACTCTACAGTCACTTTTCAAAAAAAATACTTCCTGTTATTTAGGGAAGCTGCTCTGATATATATGTTTGATAAATGTCAAAAGAAACCTTGATTTAAAAAAAAAAAAAAAAAAAAGACAAGACAAATGACAAAAGTTTTAAGACTCAATTGAGAAATACTTTTTTTTCATAGATATACATCTTTATCTCCCAAAGAATCTTAGATTTTAAAAACAGAATAATAACCCAAAAGTTTTCACAAGGGAAATGCAAAAAAAATATGTTCCCATTTTCAGGTGGCTATATGCAAATTAACATGTCTGTACATGCTGGCTGGTAATATCTGTAAATCATGGTATTTTCATCATTAACGTATAGGCAGGTGATTACAGATGTCAGCCATGACAACAATAACAGACAGGTGTAAGTGCTTAAATGTCAAAGGAAACTATCACATGGGCTGAATCATTTGGCAATCTGCAACCAGTCACAATGACAGCAATCAAATGACACAAAGAAGATTAAGAAGGCTGATGTGAAGTTTGGATGATCAGAAATGGGAGGAGGAAATATCCAAATCATCTTGTGGACAAAGACATGTACAGATAAGATGTAGAAGTTAACTAGAGAAGAAAAGGTAAAACATATCCTTTACAAAATAAGTACTGTTGCTTGGAGATAGTATAAATAACATTTTCAGGATTTAAACCTATTTATGTTCAAATTAATTTCCTTGCCATTGTTGTTATTATTACAATGTTTCAGATGTTTCCAGCATGCTTGTTGATCTGGGTAAACTACAGGGAATTTTGAACTAAATCCTTTATTTAATCTATATGGGTAGATTGTTCTTATACGGCTATCCATGCTTATGAATACCTCAACTTGTCTTTTTTTAGTACTGCCCAATTAATGTTCCTGAAGAAGGCCAAAGAGAACAAGGGTTGAAATGTTGTGATAACAGTAACAAAGATGAGAAAGGGAGCAATAATGTGTTGGTGGTCTTTTAGAAGACATCCCAATATGAAAAAAAACAACTACATTTCTCTCACACAAATTAGAATTTCTACTACCTCTACACAATACATCTTAGAACATAAACCTTGAAAACATTAGCAATCCTTGAAAATGGCTATTGAATTGGCCAAAAGTCCTTGAGACAATAATCATTACAGACAGTTTCAGCACTCTCTTAGTCGCACTAAAAGGAAAAACTTTTAAGATTTTCCTTGTCTGTCGCATACAATGTAATATGTATAAAATAAAGGTTGCTATCCAAATATACAATATATATATTATATATAGGCATGGTGGAGTAATGGATAGTGTCTCAGATTGAGGAATTGGAGAGCCAAGTTCATTACATTCATTTACATGCTAATACTCTTGGGAAAAATATGAATCAATCTCTTCTCCCCCAGCTATCGGTAAATAGCAGGATAGACTGGGTCCTATAGACCTGGAACCTGGGTGGCAAACAGTCTAGGAGAAGGACAACTCTGAATTCAAAACCTGTGGAAAGGTCATTTGGGGACCTTGTGGCATACTGAGCACCAGTTCTTTGTATTTGGCCCTTCCAAAATATGTGATTGATTTTGCACAAGCCTCCACCACTATAATTAAATGATAAGTGCAGGTAGTCTGACTATTGCTTCTAAGAACTGAGCTAAATGACTATCATACATTGAAAATGACGGGAGACTCCAGTATATATATATATATATATATATATATATATATATATATATATTACTTCACCATGCCAAGGAGAAAAAATAGCAACCTACTGTGGGAAAAAACCTGCCTCATCAGTCATGTATTGAAAGATACATGATCACCTAAGTGTGTATCATGCATGGCACATAACTGACTGACTCATATCTCATTCTTTCTACCAAAATACATGTATGATTTTCTTATGCATAAAAATAAATCTGATAATATCAAATAGAAGAGAAGATTGTTCTTTTGTAATCCTGTATGATTTTTATTGCTGAATGGGTGTGTGGCTTTTGGGTTTTCTCCAAACATGGATTCTTCTTGCAAGAAACTCTCTTCCTTCTCATTCTCAGATCGGAGTTTATATATCTACCTATCTTCTGGTTTGTACACATACCACATACAGCTGAGCTATCTATTTGCATGCTGGAAGCAGCCAGTGACATTTTGTGGGGTACAAATCTGCAGGTAGCCAGGAATTTTTATAGTCTGTTACAATTAGATTTCTTTCTGTTTCTCTTTACAGATTGGCTGGATGTGAGAAAGCAAAATGCAAAAAAAAAGTTGTTTTCTGTGCAGTGGCTCTGTGCATCACACCTGGTCCACAAAACAAATCACTGCAATAAAATACAATAGCCAATCATGAACATTCCTGAAAAAAAAAAACAACAAAAATATACCTGTAAGCCACCAGAATTGCTTGTAAACAACTGACACACTACCAGATCAAGAGACCAGCTATCAACACCAGCACTCTCATACTGCCACGACCATGACCAATCCTCTTATCATCATCATTACCTCAGTAATGGCAGTAAATTTCAATAATCCACTCCAGGCCCTTCTCTTGTCCTCGCCACTGTGAACTACAGGGCTCTCACATTGTCACCATTATGGCCCCATTGTTTGATCTTCCATTCAACCAGAATCCAACAGAGACATTCTACTACCAACCTGTCAACACACCTTATTAAAAATCAACCCACTGATTAGAGAGTCCAGCTTCAACACCTTGGCTTCCTCACACAACCACCAACCCATCAAACATTTCAAAAGTGTTGATTTCAACCATGAACAAAGGAGTACATCAACCCCACCAACAACACCCCCACTCAGCTTCATTAATCCACTCCAGGCCTCTCTCCTGATACCAACCATGACATCGACCAACCACTGGCCTTACCAACAACACCCTTACACTGCTTTCCTTACCAATTACAACTAAAGAACCATATATGAACAATTTTTGCCACTTTTTCACACAATTATTTATATATTCTTCACATTTATCTAATACACATTGTTGAAATTGTAATCCTTGTTTGCTCTTTCCTTTACAACCATATGCTTTTTATAACATCTTTCAGGTCAATCTACTGATATACCTGATTTCTTTGAAGCTCTGACCTAATGCTAATTGTGAAGTTCATTTTGGCATCATATGGGATGAGCCCAGTATATATCGGAGTTATTACAGATCAACTTCTAGAACATGGGTTCCTCACTGACATTAAATTCAATTTAGACCACCTGTTATTTCCTGCCATGAACCCCATACTATATATATATATATATATATATATATATATATATATATATATCCAAAAACAAAGTTTCTACAAATGCAAATTAACATGCATAAAAAAATGCATAGTAACTTAAATGATAAACAGACCATAAAATATTTTGCATACTTTTATTTGTATATTGATATTGACAACATACACAGTTAGACATGCATATTTTATGACTACTGACTTTCTTTGTAGAAATTTATGCACACACATAATATAATTACACATATTTGAAGTTGTATGTCAAGAAATATTTACTGAAATGTAAATTGATAAACATGAACATTTTAAAAATAAAAATGTCACTTCATAAGAGAAATTAAGTAAAATATTCAATAGTAACCAGTGAAAATAATTTAAACAAAGACGATAATAAAAATAAACAAAAAAGGAAATAAATGGCACAATGAAAGAGAGAATATTTCCAAGAAACATAACAAAAGATAAAAAGTCTGGAAAATGATGAGAGAGTCCCCAAAGAATTTGAAGAATAAATTCTAAGAAAGAAGAATTGACAAAGGGAAAGTTTAAGAAAAATCCCCAACGAAAGAATGTATAAATCTAAAGATAATTCTGAGTCAAGTGAATTAGCTGAAAGATTCAAGGAACTCGAACCATTTGAATTTTGGCAGCAGAATGAATGGAATCAGTTTCCAGAAATAATCCCAAATTGTAAAATGCACAGCTTTAATTTTGAGAAGAGAAAACATAAAATAGAAAATATTAAATATCTTTAGAAAATAAATGATAAATTATAAATAAATGGTTAAAAAAAAAAGGTAAAATTCTGCTATCACTCGAAGAAGGAAATCATTAGGAAGGAGAACGAAAATGATAAGGATATTTTTAGGATGTGAAAGTTGTAGGCATAGAAGAAAGCTGGTGAATGTAAAATATGATTGCTAAGTTGGTTGGTTGGTTGGCTGGCTGGCAAGTGGCTGCAAGATGGGAAATGCTTGAATGAGTATGTATGAAAAGAGAGTAATAGAATGTGGCTTAGGATAGAAACAGGAAAATTAAAGGAAACTGAAAACTTGGGAATAAATGAAATTAAGTGCAAATAATGAATCAAAATTAATGTGGAGTGGTTGATATGGTGGAAGGATGCCGAGAATGATCTAAATCTAGAATTAAAGAAGAAAGCGAGAAAAGAAATACCGCAGCAGTCAATAGTAACAGTATCTAACTGATTATCAATTGCATGCAATGGAGAGACAAGAAGGTGTGAGTTAATTCAGTTTCTCTTTATATGAGATGTATAGTGTGTTCCGTGCACATGGAACACAATCATTTCAATGTCAGTGTCTGTTCACATGCACAGTAAAAATATGAAAATAAAAATGAAATCATATTTTGGACTGCAGTGAATAGAGAAGGATTTGATTAAGGTTTTGAAAAGGGATTCATTGCTTAAATTAATGTACAAGTCATCAGACAGCTTCCATGGATATAAAATACTTTATCAGTGTAAAGTAACAAAGTTGTTAAACTGAAAGTAGCCATTTAGTGCATACACTTATGAATAATAACAATAATAATAGTGAAAATGATGATAATGATGATGGAAAGTAGACAGTTTTATATTTGAATATTCAGTCATGCTTCTATAAACAAATGTGATTAAAAAAATAAACTTAAAAGATAAGATTGATTATCCTTCTTGTTATTTTCAGATGGATATTTAACATTTTAAAATCTTGCAGACGTCACAAATCTATTGTTATTTATGCAGAGTGTAAAATGTTTGTTTTGCTTAAACAATATGGTCAGTGGAAGATTTGATTATTTAGAGTAATTATTGGTTGTACAGACATAACTGGAAGCAAATATTCATTCATCCTAAAAGTGTGAAATATTATGACTGGAAATGTTCCAATCTTTATAAGGTGAAGGTGTTTAGATTAACAGTAAAAATTGTATCAATATAATACACTAAAGTAGCAAACTTAAAGATGCTTCTCTAAATTTGACAGGTATATTGTTTGTAGCTCATGATGTTTTACAACCTAAATATTTATGATAGATGGCAAGAGTTGAGACCAATTAAACTATTGTAAAGTTTAGTTTTACTTAAGGATGAGGAAGATGTCAAGTACAATATTATTTTACTTCACATCTTCACTGGAGATAAAAACAACTAAATTTTGCAAAATAGAAAGAGATATATTTCATCGTTTAAATTCATCCATTTCCCAAGGTAATACATGGTTTTAATAAACCTAATTACTTTTAAAAATATTTTCTCACCTTTTTGACTATTTGGCTTTGTTCACAACATTTTATTTCAGAATATTTACAGTCAATAATAAAGAATACTTGGTTGTTTTTTAGTAAAGAAAAATGGTTGAATAATTTTGATAAACTCATATAAGGAATTTAGATTTTTAAAAATAAGTTTCAATATGAACTGTACATCTGTGGTTTGTAGGTGAATAACAATTGGTCCTTGTGCACCAATAGACCCAAACAATTCATAGTAAAGGAATGTAAATAAGAGCAATAACGTAAACTATATTCTCCCAGAAATATCCAGAAGCTTAAGCTTGCCGGAGTGTTGTCATTTGAAACCTTGTTGGAGTTAGTTTATTCAGAACCTTATGTAATCCTCTTTGCTGCAAATTCCTAAGATTATCTCTGAAAATTCTATCATCATCATATACAGTGGCAAAAGAACAATCCCAATGCTTTCAGAGTATTTATTACTTTCTGTCACAAACTAACATATTTAAAATATTTCATGTTTAACAGATCTTCAATATATTTACAAGATTAATCAGGTACATGTTCTTTAGGAGATGATTTAAGGGATACAGTCATAAATTTGTAACTTAATGATGAAAAATACATTATTTTACAGAAATAGTTTTTTTTAATATAACTTTCTTTGCCAAAGCAATAGTTGATATTAATCTATAGTTTCAAAGTAATAATATTCAACAACCTTAATTTCTTTACTCTTAACAGATGATTTCTTCCTCCAGTGAAGGAAAGTAATAAGTAATTTTATAAAAGTAATTTTATTCAAATATATTAGTAAGAATTACTCATTCAGTAATATAGTAAGATCACAACTGACTTGAAGTGGGTGGGCTACATTGAATCAATAGCTGCATCTACTGCAAGGAAAGTTGGGTCACAGTATCATGCCAGAGAAATTTTTTCATTACAGTCCATCTTGCACATTTACAAATCCGCCATATTGAATACTGTGGCTATATCTGATCTGATGTTCCTGCCATTCATCTTGAAGTTTTTGACAAAATCCAAAGAAAGTTCTGCAATGTAATCGATCTTGACCAGGCATCTCTACTTCAGTCAATTTATCATCGATGTAGTGTGGCTTCCCTCTGTCTTTTCTACAAATATTTTCATGGCAACTACTCTGACAAGCTTTTTATCCTGGATGCCAATCTAGCAGTATGAGTAAATTCATGTAGTCAGGGTGACTACATGAATTTAAGTGTGCTATTTAAGTGTGCTATTAGACTGACATCTAGGTCCCACTCGTTTACATATCTGAAATAGCTAAAAGCAACCACAACTTCTATTTGAACAGTTTCTTTTCTCATACTTCCTACTTGTGGAACTCCCTTCTGTTTACTTGTTTCCCTGATAACTACAATCCTTGAAAATTTAAATGCAACATCAATTACCATCTTCTTGAATCCTGTTCATCATTTGTCCTTTCCTCAATCCTCCCCCTACTCAGTCTTTTCTCTCTCTTTCATTCCCTGTAATCCCCTGCACACTAGTCGTATTTCCGCCTTTCTTGGGGTGAAATGATTAAAAAAAAAATTTTAAATTTGATAAATAACATTTGCAGGATTTTTGTCAGTGAAGCTTAATTTTGTTGTCAAATGAAAATGTTTGAATAATAAATGTTAAGACTGTGTGATTAGAGGCTTTCATCTTGAAAATATAGCAAAGTTTAACCTTTGTGCCTGTAAAAAGAACAGTGTGTCAAAAGGATGGTTATTCCCTTGATACTGCGATTACTGTATAGATTTTTGACTCCCTCGAGTAGAATTTTACTAAAGCACAAACATGAAAGTGGATTTATACATTTTCTTTACAGTTGACAAAGATATTAAACACTATGCATTAGACTGCTTATTTGCTAGAATAGTTTTATATTATTCTTGTAATAAGTAACTGTAATTGTAAATTTTGAAAAAAATGCATTTTCCAGATACTTTCATTTGCTCTAAGAACATAAATTCACTAAAATTGTTTTCATATTTCTATATAAAATGGTAAATAATAAATATTGCATTGTAGATGGTGTACAGATTTTGATAATTTTGTAATTTTTTAATAAAAAGTTTTCTTTTCAAATTTATTTCTTTATAAAATGGTAAATAATAAATATTGCATTGAACTTGGTTCAAATATTTTTATAATCTTGTAAATAAATATTTCCAAGAGAGTTAAACGTGTACAGAGTAATAATAGTATCAAGGAAATAACTATCCTCTTTTGACATACCATTTTTTGTGAGCACAAATGTTAAACATTGGCAATATCTCATAGAAAATAATTAAAAATTGTCTAATCATTTACATTTAAATTAAATTATATGTATATTGCATGATAATTTGTAAACAATTCAATATTATATTCATTGGTTAATATTTAAAATAATTTTATATATATAAACTGATATTATTAAGTCCACTAGAAAAATTTTCTTTACTGGTACGGAAGAGTACCAGTCCTAAAACTGAATGACAAATGGTTATAGCAAATCAAAAGTAAGAACAAGTAACTGATATTGTTGTGGAAGAGAGTAGTGCATTTATGCAGAAGATATTTGTAAATATATTTTTTCTTTTCCATAACAACCTTCTGCCTTTCCAGCAAAGTAAGATCAAAATGCATCAGTTTGGCTATCTACACAAACACACACTGTCTTCTCTCAGATTATAAACGTAACATTTATAATTACATATATTTCAGAAAATTAACTTGTCATTTCTTGGTTAGTTATCATTTATCAGATAATTAGAAATGATGTGGAAAACTAAACAACAAAATGAATATCATCTTCAACTTTAAATTTGGTTATATTTGATATCTTAAGCTATAAAACTAATTTGACAAATCCATTTTAAACATAAAGGAATGAACTTCAAGTATTAAAGTATCTACCAAATATTAAGGATCATCCAGAAGGTTAAATAAAGCAGATTTAAATTAAGGATTAGTAAAGTAACAACAGAACTGAAAATAACAGCAGAAAATAGATAAAAGTTTAATTGAAATTATCTATTTTACTTTCTCTGAGAAAGGTATTTGTTTGATCTGCCTAAAACAGCTCTTGTTAGTTTTCTGAAGCCATGTTATAAAGTAGACATCTGAAACATATAACATAAGAGCTGCATTTAAAGTCAGATTCAATTCAGAATTTCTATTATTTCGATGCAAAAATATACAGCCTTTTGTTTGATAGGATTTCCATCATTTATTTCCAACCACTTTAGTCTCAACATCAGATCAACATTCCTTATCATCCATGAAATAAAAAAAATAAGTTGTTCTACTGATCAGTTTTCATACTGACATGAAATAAAAATGCAAACTTGTGTAACAGTTTTAACTAAACCATTTTAACTAGTGTATGTGATTCTCATATATATAATAATAAAATTAATGGACTCTCCTAATGAACGATAAATGAGGGTCAGCAGTGGATGGTGCCTTTCATTTTATGCTTAGGCATGCTAGCAGGGGCTATTGTGGAGAAAGGGAAAAACATATTTCATTAGCGCTTTCTTAAATGTGATACTAGTCTGGCCTTGTGTGGGTGACAAAGCCACAATGACAAATTAAATTTGTTGAAGCAGGATTTTGATGGCATCTATACTTCAGAGCTTTATAAAGCTGATCATGGTCCTTCAGACTACTGCCTTCAAGACCCTCTAACTTAATGAAACATGTCTTATGCGACTCTTTTTGATTTGATGCTTGGACTTCCCAGATTTTCAGATCTAAGTTGAGACATTTCAAATTGTTTTTCACTTTGTCTTTGTAGCGTAAGAGTGGACGTCCGACTGAATACTAGAGAATGGTTTCATTGCCTGTCATGTTGTTACATTTCCTTGGTCTTGCACTATTCATGACTCTGTTGTCCCATTTTATATCGCATAAGGCACAAAGACAGTTCATATGAAAGGCTCAAGTTGATTTATGTGTTTATGGGTCCAAGTTTCAGCACCATAAGGGCTGAGAGAACTACTGATCTGTATGTCAATCTTTACTCTGAGAGACACGTCTTTCATGTTCCATAACCTATGTTTAAGATTACCAAATACTGTGCTGGCTTGGGCTATTCTGGATTGGATCTCTCTGTCCATTTTTCCATCAGAAGAGACTATTGTTCCAAGGTATGTGAACACTTCACCAGTTTTTAATGCCATACCATCAATGAAGACAGAAAGATTTGTGAGAGATGGATTGCCTGGTACTGGATTGCCTGGTACATTAGCTCAGTCTTCTTTATGTTGATAGTTAGTTCAAATGCTTTTGCTGTTTCAGAGAAATTTATGAAAGATAGTTTGAATGTCTTCTAGACTGTGTGCTTATAGAGCAGCAGCATCTACAAAGAGATCAAGTACCAGCTGCAGACCAACTTTCAAATGTGCTTTAAAAAGTTGCTGATTGTATAGGCCTCCACTTGTTCTGAATTCAACAATGACTCCTTCACTTAGGTTAGAAAATGCTTTTTCAAGCATAGCAGAAAAGTGCAAAGAGAAGCGGAGAAAGAACACAACCTTGCTTTGTACTGTTGAAGACAAAAAACTGCTCACTTCCCAACTTTACAAAAGCTTTCATTCCTTTGTGAAAGGAGATAATAATAAGGAGCATTTTTTCTGGAACACCTAATTTTGACAAAACTTTCCAAAGAGCAGTTCAAGATACATTATCGAAAGCCTTTGTGAAGTCTACAAAAACAACAAATAGATCCTTGTTTTGTTCTCGTGCCTTTTCCTGAGTTTGCCGGAGACAAAAGATCATATCTATGGTTCCTCTACTGGATTGAAAACTGCACTGGGTCTCTGGTAATGCTGACTCTGAGACAAATTCATTAAGCCTATTCAGGATAATATGAGCAAGGATTTTGCCAGCAACCAAAATAAGAGATATTCCTCTATGGTTGTCACACTCATACCTGTTCCCTTTGCACTTATACAAATGGACAACTGAAGCATCCTTATACTGCTGTGGCACTTCTCCCTTTTTCCCACACAAGGTTGAAAAATTCACAAATTTTGCATGTCAAAAGAGTGGTGTCACATTTGTATATTTCAGTTGGAGTTTCATCTTTGCCGAGGGCTTTTCCATTTGAAAGCTGTTTGATGGGCTTTTTTGACCTTGAATGTTGGAGAGTTAGCAGAAAGGCTTTGTACAACAGGTCTCTGAGGAAGATTGCTTATTACATCAGCATCAACAGACAATTCCTGATTTAGCACTGTGGAGAAGTGTTCTGCCTAGTGTTTGAAAATGTGGCTTTTGTCAAAAGAGTTTTATCCGGAGAAAAGATTGGTGATAGGCCACTGGAAATGGGACCAAAAAGTTTTGGTAGAATGATTTGAAGTCACATCTGTCAGCAGTCTCCTGCAAAACTTTAGCCTTTGCTGTCTACCAGCCCTACTTCATCTTCCTCAGTTTTGCTTGAGATGTTCCCTTGGCTGATTTAAAGGCCCATTTCTTTGATAGACAAGCTTTGTCTGCCATTCAGACCTGATGACATTCATTCATGTTTTTAAGAAAAAATTTAATTTCAGGATCGTTTGAATTGAATCAAACTAGTCTTGATGTTTTCACTGAACATACCTGAGTGTTTCTTTTGCAGAGTCATACAGTATGTTTTGTAAGGCAGACCATGTCGATTCAGTTTCACTGCCTACATCAAAAGATAAAAGTCTTGAGTCACCCAATGTTTGTAAAGAATTTAATATTTCCTTATCTTTCAGCTTTGTTATGTCTACTTTCTTTGGCAGTTTTGTTCAGTTGTTTCTAACAGGTTTCTTCAAATTGCTGTATGTTAGCAAACTATTTTGTGATCTAACCAACATTGACTGATTGCTAGTGATCACATCAGGTTTATGTTATAGTGATCACAACCACGAACAATGATGTAGTCAATGAGATGGTCATGCCCTGATCTAGGATGTCACCATGTACTTTTGAAACTAGTTGGTTGTTGGAAAATTGTGTTGGTTATTACAAGATCAAATTCACTGCAAAGAGACAGCAGCAATAGCCTGTTATAATTTGATTTACCAACACCATGTTTTCCAATGACTTTACTTCAGGATAGTGTGTTACATCCAACACAAGCATTGAAGTTCCCCATAACATAAAGTTTGTCACGAAATGACATCCACTTCAGAAGTTCACAAAGGCTGCAGTAAAAGGATTCTTTTGCCTCCTCAGTAGAGTCTATGGTAGGTGCATAACAACTAAGTAAAGTGGCATACTTATTCTTACCGATAGGTAAGCAAAGAGACATTAGACTATCAGAAATACCAACTGGAAGTGATTCCTGTCATGACACAAAATTGTTTCTGATGGCAAATCCTACACCAGATTCTCTTTTTGCAGATTCAGGTCGTCCTATTCAAAAGAAGGTGTAGCCACTGTCAACTTCTTTGAGTTGCCCTCTGTCTGAAAGTCTGGTTTCTGATAGAGCAGCAGTACTGATGTTGTTCTGTTTAAGTACTCATGTTCCGTGTTTTACTTATTGTCCTGAAGAGTCCTTACATTCCAAGATGCTATTAACATGTTTGTTTCATTAAATTTTGATTTTCTGAAATTTTGGGTGTGCAATTTGGATGCCCAGCCATTCGCACCTTATGACAGGGTCATGCTCGGACATGCAATTTTTAAGTCACCTTTTATTTACACTTCCTCATAAGAGGAAAACAGTGTCATCCCTAAATGAAGCTGTTTTGTTATATATATAATATTAATAATATATAATAATTATATAGGTGAATAAAGTCAAAAGAAAAAATTATTCATATAAAACTTATTCATAATGTCCTTTGACAGATGTATTTTAAGCTATATATGAATTTTTATATATATAATTTAATAAATAGGATTAATACAAATATAAAATTTGTCACTTAGCAGAGTGATGTTAAATTCAGTACCTCAACTCTGGAGTTTCACAGACGAACCCTTTTGTAATTAGTTCGCTCATCAGGAGGTTTCCAAAAATAGCCCTTACGGGGTAAAAATGGTCTTTGAAGAGACAAAATAGTGTTCAGTGCTTTATAGCAGAGCAAGTATTCTTATTATTCATAAGAAATCTGACTTCAATGGCCAGCTACTACTTGAAGTTTCATGAGTACATTTTGTACACAATCTTCAGATGGCCAATGTGGTATGCTATAATGGCAGCTTTAAATATCCACCAGCGTAAACCCCTAAAATGAAATATTGTGTAGTCAATATATTGACTGAACACTCTATAGTGGGTATCCAATGTCTGCTGGATAATTGTAGACCTAAGTCAGAGGAAAAAAAAATTTCTCATTCAAAAACTTCTCTACTCCTTGATAAATCCAAAGCAGGAACTATCTGAGAATCATGCATACAAATGAGACAAGTATAGACCAGTCATTGGAGACACTTTTCTTATGAATTTTTATATATATATATATATATATATATATATATATATATATATATATATATATAAAACAGAAGATGTCTGTAAGTGTGTCTCTGTGTGTGCATGTATGCTATTTATGCATGCCCACATTTCTCAACAGATTTCAATGAAATTGTACACACCTGTTGCAAATTTATTATTTAAGGTCAAGACCAATGTTTCAATGGATTTGTCAGAAAAATTTATAAAACTAAACAGGGGTAAGACTTTTTGCAAATACCAAGGCAAAGTTATATGCAAACAAATTTTTTACTGGATAAGCTGATGTTCTTTGCACTTAATGCAAAACAACAGCTCATGTTATGAGGTTTATGTAGAGTTTTCCTGGGACATTGGTTTCACACAAAAAATTGCAAAAAACTGTGAAAAAATTGGATTTTTCATACTACATAAAATAAAAGGTTGAATAAATTTTTCATTTTCAATAAATTCCAATTTTCTTCAAACATGTTGCAAAAAATTTGCCATCACGCAAGAATAGGTAGTGTGGTTTTAGTCCTTTTCACTTCCCTGTGTATAATGAAAAACTGTTCAAAAAGCCTGTTTTTCAACCATAACTCCCTCGTTTTTCATTCAATGGTTTCCAAATTTGCCATGTAAATTACATATGACACACAAATTGTCTCGTGTGAATGTTTGGTTTAGATTATTTCAATTAAGTGGACAAAATCTGTGAAAACTAGGTCCAAAATTGTTTTTTGCCATTTAGCCAATAGTTTCTTCATATGGTTCCATCCTAAATTGGCATTCGAAGAAGCTTTGATGCAAAGATTGTTTGAGAAAGATTATTGAAGTGTTAAAAGAGATAAATTTCTGAAGAACCTATTAGCCTCAGCTTTACAGTAAATGTGTGTAGAAGGAGGGGGGCGTTCATGTGTCTGCAGTTGAATCAAGCCCTCATGCTTCAGTATACCAATGGATGATGCATGCAAGCATGGACGCAGACAAACATTTCTATACAGGGGGGGGGTATACAGGGGGGGTGTGGTTATACAATTGCAGTCATGTACATCTGGGCAATTGTATATAATAAAAATTGTTAGCTATGGTGAAGGTGAGAGTTAAGACAAAATTAATGATATTACTCAAATACATAACTGGTTAAGGATCAAAGTGATGTTGTTTAAAACCAGATTGAAGCTTTGTGACTGATCTCTCCTCTGATCAAGCTCTAACAGCACAATGGAGATATAACTGGTTTGTTACTTTTAATGCTTCAAATATCAAGCTAATATCTTTCCATCACAACCACTCAAACCTCAAGTTTTCTCCAGTGGCAATGAACAGTTCCACTCTCAATGAGGCTCCATGTTTTGAACACTGGGTCTCAAGATCACTCCAGACATCAAGTGGAACTCATACAATCATTGTTAAAGATGATAGGAAAAAACATTCAGCTTATTTTATTGCTCCAGGAAGTACCTGGACCCTTTATCTTTACAAGAATCAGATCAAACCAAAAATGGACATCCTGGATATATTGATAAACTACATTTGGTAGCAAGGCCTTGGATTGG
The DNA here is from genome assembly GCA_963932145.1 of Acanthosepion lycidas. Lineage (NCBI taxonomy): Eukaryota > Metazoa > Mollusca > Cephalopoda > Sepiida > Sepiidae > Acanthosepion > Acanthosepion lycidas. The sequence goes on from OZ010586.1 coordinate 54,246,684, forward strand.
GAAGTTTTGAGGTGTGTGGCATCAACTCTTAATTGCTCTTGTTTCCAGGTCCACCCTGACCTGGGGTGGTAACACCTGTTAGGGTCCCAGCTATGGCCAAGCAATTAATCTCTAAACTGGGGTCAAAATATGAAAGTATGAAAATGCATTTTTATAGTAAAAATACCAGCAATATATTTGACTCTCAACAAAAACCCTCTTTACAAAAATGTCAATGAAACCTGATCTACAAACTGATTTCTTACAAAGAATACATCTTCTATTCATACAAATCTATCCTAAAAATCTCGTCGACATTATATAGCCCATTGAGATTGATATGTCGTAAAACAAAATAAACCAAACAAAACCAAAAATGGAGTATTGCTTCCATAGCTGGGCTAGAGTTACTCAAACCTCACTTTGCAGTGTTCAAAATCACTTACACTGTCTTGTCAGGAATTACTTATTTTCCACTCAGCAAAATCTTTTCTACAACCCCAATATTGCAAACCTGTTACTACTTCCTCCTTATTTCCATGGTAAATATTCAAATGAATGAAATTCCACCAGTTCAAAACTTTACTGCAAGGAGTCGAATCACCCTTATTTCCTCCATGTTTCAAATGTAATAAGGAAGTTACATTCAGCTTTTTCTCAAGAACTGTCACTTTGAGGAACTGACACCCACATGTGGGCTTCCCTGAATATCTTTAATCTTGACCTGTTCAAGTAAAGAGTCAATCATTTTCTATCCTCCTTATAATCTTCGCTTCCATCTTTTCCATTCATATTGCACGACTCATTCATCTTTATCATTTTGACAAACACTCTAACTTGAGTTCCTCGAGTCTTGTGTTTGGTGTAATTTAGTAAAACAAGTAGATATTATATGACACGATAGTCATTATCAATTAATAATATACAAACTGCAAATGATACAGTGTAAACATCTTTATATGAGGGGCTACTGAAAAGCCCAACCCACCTCCTCTAAATCGGATCAAACATTAGAATTGTTTTGGAAGGGCTTCTTGGTTAGAGAAAGACATTTTAAGCACTCCCTAATAATTTATTTCTACACAGAATATATAAGTTTATTTTAACCTCCTTTTCCTTGGCTGTGTTCTTGTTGAAATTTTCAATGAGTACAAAAGAGGTAATTTTATAAAAGAACATAGTCTATACATAGAAATTGATGGAAAAGGAAAATATTCATTAATGTAACAACAAATGACCACACCCATTCAAAAATCAGACAGAAAATGCATCATTTCTAATGAAAGTGTCAGAAACTTGGCTTTCTTTTCACCAATTATACCAAATCATTTATATTTCATATTCACATTAGAAAAACTTATGCTAAAATTTAATTTTCTAATACATCTATAAGAATCAATGCAGATCGTTATCTACTGTCTTCTTTATTCTGTTGGATGTGTGGTCAGTGTAATGGATAGAATTGTTAATTGGAGAGCCAAGTTCCAATTTCACTTGGGAGTGTTATATTCACTTATGTGCAAATAACCTTTGGAAAGGTATGAATCTATGTCTTCTCCCCACCTAGCTATGAGTTAATTAGTATCACTAAATCATTAGTATCTAGAAAAAAAAAAGAAAAAATACATTCTTATAATCTAAAACATTTCCTGGCTTCAAATAACCTGTAATGGTTTTGATAAACCATAGAAAATGAATGAATGAATCAATTCTTGATTCCTTTTCTTTTATTTTTCTCGCTGATTAATAATGTTTTTTCTTTTTCTTATTCTTTCACACTCAGTAGCCCCTTTTGTCTTAGTAGTTTAGTGGCTTCATTACTTTGCTTGGGGTGAAATGATTTTTAAAAATGTAGGTATTAAATTTATGCTATTTCTCTTAAATGATTTTTATAATTTGTATCAGGCATTTTGTATGGTTTATACATTATTGAAATTTCCATCACTGCAAGTTCATTACAGCCATAAACACCCCCCCCCATTATATATGTGTGTGTGTGTGTATATATATATATATATATATATATATATACGAAAAAAAAAACTCATTTCCTTTTGGTTTGATAATAAAGATATAGTCAATAACAATTAACTATAAAGACATAATGCAAAATTATTTCACAATGCTCCCAGAGTATGGAAATTCTCATATCTCAAAAGGGAAGCAACTTGATCATTTCTAAGTTGTAATAAGCCTGCAGTGGTAATTGTCGGTTAGTGTACAATTCATTAATGAAGAAAAGGAGAATGCAGGTTGATCTGGGCCATCAGAAAAATGTCTTTTCACATTGAGAGGAGATACTGAAGAATATACCAATTATTGTATGGTAATAGTGGTCGAGTGACATGCTATCTTGAGTTGCTATGGCAGACCAGCTCAATGAAAACCACTAAAACCAATTCACATCCAGCAAAAAAAAGCAATGAGTATTTCAGACAAGAAAAAAAAATGTTGCAAGTTAAACACATTGTTCTCTTTTCCATTGTTAAATCTTTTTTTGGCTCAATTTCCAAACAGTACTGGATGAGATGAACAGGAACAAAGAAGACGAATCAGATGGAATCATAACAGTAATGTTCTCAGCTTTAGACAGTTTTGGCCTCAACAAGATCACAAAAGTAATAAAAGAAAATATACGACAGTCGTGACATACTGGAAGACCCCAGTAAATCAATCTTCATAGCATTACTTAAGAAACCAGGTGCAAATGAATGCTATTAGGTTTAATGAACCATATAAACAAGCTAATGATCCTTATCCTGATGAACAGAGTGCAAAGAAGAATTAGACTGGAAATAGGACAAGAACAGTGTGGCTTTGTCATTGAATTAGACTAGAAATAGGACAAGAACAGTGTGGCTTTGTCATTGAATTAGACTAGAAATAGGACAAGAACAGTGTGGCTTTGTCATTGAATTAGACTAGAAATAGGACAAGAATAGTGTGGCTTTGTCACTGACGCTGGAACATAAAAATTTGATATTTATGATTAGAATATCAAGGAGAGCAATACAAATACAGAAGGATGTACACTTATGTTTTATAGATTACATGAAAGCATTTGACAAGATACAGCACAAGGATCTATTTAAATTGTTAGGAAAACTAGATCTACTTGGAAAGGACGTTAAAATAATCCAGAACTTATACTGGGAGCAAACTACCTGCATACAAATAGAAAATGAATTGAGTAGCTACACAAAAATATAAAGAGGCATGTGTCTATTCAGATTTGATTAACCTCTATAGTGAGGTTATCCTAAGAGAACTGTAGACACTACCAGGTTTTATTATCAGTGGGCAAAATCTTAATATAAAGCATGTAGATGACACTGTGCTGATGGACGAATCAGTTAGAAAACTACAGGAACTCCTAAACAAGGAAAGCAAAGGAAAAAAGGGTTAGCCATCAACTGTAAGAAAAGAGAAAATCTGCAGATATGAGTTACAAATTGGAGATGTCAAGATCAAGCAAGTACAGAAGGTTAAATATCTGGAAAGTGTTCAACAGAAGAGGAAAATGTTGACACTTAAATCCGAACACACATTGGATTAATGAAAAATGTCTTCCAAAAGCTAAGCAAAGTACTAAGAAAAAGGATAATTTTGTTAGAGTGCTAAATTGCTATGTGATACATCCTCTTGTATGGCAATAAATGCTGGAAAATCTCCTCACAAATGAAAAGAAAGCTGGAGGCAACAGAAATTTTGTTCTACAGAAGGATACAAAGAATTCCATGGATGGAGCAAGTATGCAAAGAGGATATTTTAAAGAAAATGGTGACAAAAAGAACACATATACACAGAATCAGAAAGGGAGCTGAAATTTCTTGGACATATAATGAGGAATAGAGAATTTTAATTGAACCACTTGCAACCCACTATCAAACAATTTTATTGTCCTCTCTCCTTAATAGTGTTTTTTCAGTTTCTTTCTCCCTCAATAACACCTTTCATGTTAGTGACTTTATCACCTTGCTTGGGGTGAAATGATTAAAAAAAATTTTAAAAGAAAATAATTAATAGAATGATGTCATGGATGAAATTTTGAGAGAGTAAAAGAATAACACTAAAATTGATGTTTACATTTTTATCATCCTGTACAATAACTCTAAAAAAACATTATGAATTGTACAAGGGAAAAAATTTAATATGAAACTTGAGCTTTTTGCTTACCAGTTTTTTTAATGCATAAACTTGACCAATTGATAAGCTATTCAACTTACACATACATTGTTACAAAATAAAAAAAAGTCAATTCATAAAAGATTCTATTTTTAATATGCATCAAAACACTCATAAAATTAAAGACTGATAGAAGATAAATTAACTTTTTTATTTTGATATGGTCTGCTTAACAATACAAGAAATAAAGAAGACAAAAAATCTTATAGAATTGTTATAATAAATTTATTTACATAAAAACATCATTATTTCTCTTCAAATGTCACAAGTTTTTGAAGTGTGAAATAGAGTTATAACGTCAAAAAAATTAATATTTCTTGTACATAAGAAGAGTTATCCTTTGATGTTTATTTAATTTGTAAACAAATTCTCCTGACAAACCCTTTTTGTTTTATTACATTCAGTTTCTGAATTATATTTCATGATAAAGTCTAATATTTAGATACACAAAAATATAGTTTTAAGAGTCAGTCCTGAGGCAAGTTTTAATGATTGGTTGAAATCTTCCTTTATTGTTGAGATAAACCTCAACAATTTAATTCTTTAGTCTGATAATCATCCTGAAGCAAAATATCTCCAAACTCCTTACAAACTACAATTTTCTTAAAATGTATTTCTTTATGTTTGTAAATTTTATGCCAACTGTTTATAACCCACGGACATGACATTTTTACATCAACCCTCAAGACTTAACAGAGAAAGCTATTAACACACAAGTACTAGTAATGATGAATAATAATGCTACAGAAAAAGAACACTGACATACCTAAATTATTATCAAGATGTTCAATCAGCAATACAGAAAGTTATTTGATTATTTGTATTAGGTTGGTGCAAAAATAATGACGTAATAATGTCGTTTTTTGACGTTAAAAATACGTCAAAAAACGACATTATTACGTCATTATTTTTGCACCAACCTAATATAAAGATCAGTCAACAAATTTAAACAAATATCAAACACTCAATTCAGAAGTTACTTCAAGCCATTAGATTAGCCAAAAATGTTTGTTTTTTTAGAATGTATCAAAGCTTTTTTTAAAAATTCAATTAATGTGTTAGTTTGGAATTTTGTGACAATAGCCACATTGGAGTGCATTTTTTTTAAAGAAAATCTGTAAAAATTGGCAAAATGAGAAAAAAATAAACAAGATTTAAATGTTCCATTGTTTAAACAAATCATGATGGTCAATAAAAAGTGGGATACTGTTTACAATGACACAGAACGCAAGAGATCATAAGGTAAGTGAAATGAACATCAACTAACTGTACATAAAGACAGTCTTTGTTTAAAAACGCTGATCCAATATAGATGGTAAGATTGCAAATATTTCCTCTATGAATTCTTTCTGAAGAAGAGTGACTTAAATAACAACTATTGCCAATTTGAGCAAGTGTAAGAAACAAGTGAATTAAAAGCATATAGAATTACTTAGAAAATGTGCAATTTACTATAATGATAATATTAGACTGCCTGATTATGGTGGCGAGGCAAAAAATTGGTCCAGTTGCTTGAAAGATGGCAGGAGTTGTGCAATAAAATTTGTTCTTTTTTATTTTTTATATTTTCTTTTCTTTTTACTCAGTATATTAAACTTTTTTCATTACCTGATATAAATGTTTTCTTTTTTAGCGAGAAAATATTTGACAACCAAACTTATTTAATCCAAAAGCCACACACAATGATCTGGAGCTATCTGTGAAACAGATTACATAAACCAAATTTTTATGGATGTTTTCATTTTTACATATCATATTTTAGGTAAGAAAGTGTTATTTCTATAAATGACCATAAATTAATATCAGTCTTATAAGCCTGATTAGACATGATGCAGACATAATAAACTTCACTTTACAATAATATTGTTAAGAAATTAGATACTTACAGATAATCATGTCATCATTCATAAAGTACCTGTATGATTCTTATGTATTATAAAAGATCTCCCTCTCCATGGTTGTTATGGTAATATGAGCTATTTCCTTACATGAAACATTTGGCATTCACTGACCAAGCAGTCTACATTCAGTTGAAATTTATATCTTTCTATTAAAACAATTTTTCAGAAAAATAGGTTTCTCATGACCACTAATTGTTATTGCTCTTTCCAGTATTGACAAGGGTTTCTTTCCTAACCTTTTATTTGAAATAATTGGAATGTTAACAACTTAATTGTGTCTTTATTTTCTCTTTGAGTTACATGTGCTATCCATTTTAGTTGTTGCCATTGTTGGAAGTCCTCAAGTAATGTCATTTCTCTTATTTGATACAGTTCTTTGTTTGAAATTATGTAGTGCCAGTCCAAGAAGAAGGATGGTCCTTAATCAGAGCTACAGGCTTTATTTGCTCAAAACCATTTTTAATCATTGATCTGAGAAAGCAATTGTATAGAGTTGATAGTTTAGACATTTCTGAATGGGTTGGTCACCATGCATGGCATTCACATGAAAGTCTCAATCTGATAGGCTATTTATAAAGATGACATGAGTTCTTAAATTTTGTAGCATCTTGTAATATAGCACAGTCAATTCTTTATCTCCTCTACTAAATGTCTTATAACTGATCTAATACACAAAGTTATACCTATTATCTTTAGATTTGTTCACTTCATCCTGAATTTCTTTCTTCACACTCTTTTATGTTCTTTGCTTCATTTCATGCAGTAATATTGTCTTACTGATACAAAAATGACAAATTTAAATATAATCTTATTTATAATAGGTTTTAGACACTTGCAAATTATTTAATCAGTCAATTGATTTTTCAATACAACCATATTTCTTCTTATTATAAATGTTATTTTAACAGGTACAAGTGTTTGAGTAAACATTCCTACTTATTTATAGATACCGAAATTAAAGTCTACCTATCTAGGTCATTGAAAGTTTTATAATGAAAAAGTAACTGTTTTTGTGGAAAATGATCTTAACTAGGCATATGTTATCAATAGGCTACCTACAGGTGACCTTACAGCAATTACCCTTCTTTTAAAAATAATGAACATCTCTTGTTGGAATTTTTCAACACCTCTATCTGCAGACTTATATTTTTATATCATAAATATAAATAATGTAAGCAATTAATGACAGAATTTCTTCAATTTCCTGCTTGCAAATAAACAGGGATGGCTAGTCAAACATATGTACTTACTAAATATAATGTTTATAGTAATAAGAAATCTACACAAAGGAATGAATGACTTACCTGTTGTTTTTTTGCTTAATATAAACTAAAACTCAAGCAGTGTTTAACTTTTTTTTCTTTTAAATTAGTATCACCCCATGCAAGGTAATAAAGCCACAAAAACACAAGGGGTTACAGGGTGTGGAAGAATTAGGAACAGAAACATTAATAATGGGCAGGAAAAAAAAGACTAATCAGAAAGACAGTAGATGATGATTGACACTACATTTAAATTTTTTGCAGATTAAAGTTGGCTGGAAAGCATGGAGCCGGAAGGGAGTTCCACAAGTGGGATGTGCAAGAAAAGAAACTGTTAGCATAGAATTTATGGTTACATCTAGCCAGCTCAACTGAACATTGATGAGATTTCTTGGCTAAAAAAACATTGAATCTTACTTCCTGGGGTTGCAATCAAATAAAAAATGATAGGTAAATATAATTCCGTTTTTTTTTTTTTCTTGTTTTCTCAAATTTTGGTCATTTTCTTTGCTCTAAGATTAGGTGTGTTTTATACATGAAAATAATTTTTTTCCCTGGAATTTCTGATTGTTTTAAACTGTCATATACTCTCTAGTGATCTATACACAAAAGGATTATGCTATTATTATACACATGTCTATATTAACAAAAATGTGTACAGGTATACCTTGGGTAATGTCGTTTTGAGTTAAGTTCTCTTGATTATATGTTGTTTGTCAAAAAAAATATATGGAAAAATAAAAATCAAGTTTAAGTCATGTTATTTGACTTTACGTTTGTCTGCCATAAATATTTTTACTGTACAATAAATAAGAATAAAAGTATATAAAATGATATTAAAATACAAACATTTACAGTAAATGTTAATATAATCATCATAAATCCTAGAGAACAAAATATGAAAATATCTGTGACTCTGTGTTGTCATCTTATTTAGCAGTCTTTAAAAGCTCAATATTGGCATTTTCCACAGTAGTTCCAATATCTACCATTTGGCGTCAGTGTCAGCACCACTCGTGATTCTCACGAAATTGAAATCAAGTTTAGTTTAGACATACACACAGTATATGTCTGCTTATCACCTACTCTCTCATTTTCATTCATTTGTGACGTTATATTTTGCCCCAATGGTTTCTTAAGAAAATTCCTAGTACAAATGCTAAGCATCATGCTATAATGCTGGATGATAAACTTACTAGGATAAAATGCCATGAAAAAGGTGAAAAGGTTATATCAATTGCTAACTCTTTTGGAATGAGTCGGACAACTGTATCAATGATTGTTCACAATAAGGATAAGATTTTGGCACATATCAGATGTGATGCCCCAGGAATGAAGAATACTGTTAGCAATAAGAAAAGAGGAAAAATCTTTGAAGAGATGGAACAATTTCTTTCTCTTTGGATTGATAAGTTGAATCATCAGTGTGCTGCTATTAGTTAAGAAATTATTCAAGTGAAAATGTTGTCTTTGTTGGAGGTCCTGAACAAAAAATACCCAGATAAGAAAGATGTAGAGTTTAGAGTGAGTCAAGGCTAGTTTATGAAACTTAAAGAACAAAGAAGTTATCACTCTATTAAGAAGCAAGGTGAAAGTGCATCAGCTGATGAACAAGCAGCAGCTGATTTTCCTAAAGCATTGGCTAAGATCATTGAAGAAAATTGATTTCTTCCCGAAAAAAAATTTTAACATTGGCGAAACTGGATTATACTGGAAAAAATTAACAGACCGTTCTTTTATTGATAATGCTAAGCATAAGGTTATATTGATGATAAATTATTTTATTCAGAATACTGTACATAAATACTGTAATATACAATGGGGATTCCTTATTTGCAGTTTATAGTGTGTTTATTTCAACTTAATTCATTTTTCGACCTACATCATGACCTCTGAAACCAATTAAAAACATAAGGTGAGGTATACCTGTATTTTGAATAAATCAATTTATAGTGATCATTAATCACCTCAAAAATTAAACAAAACAAATTTTTTATACAATTACAAACTACATAGAAATATGAAAAAGCTGACGCTTTTCAACTTTTAAATCTATGACTGATATTATTAACTTACAGCTTCCACAACAAATATTTTAGACAAGTCACTTCATCCTATTAGTTTCTGTCTCAACATGTTCTCCTTGGACTTCATCAAATGTTTGAATTTCTATTGAGGAATATTCTCTGGGATTTCAAAGCAAACCTTTTATTCTGTCTCTCAAGAGTATAGTCTTCTTATCTACTAAACCAATCTTTGTCAAATTTGGCAGCCTGGATAAAGATTAAATTCAGAATACTGCTTTTATATATTCCCAGTGCACTCAGTGATCAGCTCATAGAGGATTGATCTTATATAACAAATACAGTGTGGGTGAAACTATTTACTATGCAGTTTACCCATGAAAAGAAAGATTCTAATTTAAAACAAGAGCAGTGACTCGTCATTTTATTAGTTAAATAAAATATTTAATATTTATAGAATCTATACACTGCTTCCAAAATGAATAAAAATATCTGACTTTGAAAGAGAGAAACTTTTAGCAAAAAAGTCTATTCAATAAAATTCAATGGTAAATCACTTCTGTGAAACATTATAAAATATTTAATAAAAAAAAAACTTATCTGAATTTTAAAATTATTTCGAAATTCAGTAAGTATCTGGGAGGAATCCAATTGTCTTTGTGTTCAAATAATTATTTAATTAAATGATTTGAAGAAAACTTGTGGTAGATCATTGAATGACTTACTAATTTAATAAGAATTAACTACAATAATTCAAAGTCTTTGAAAGTAATACTAAATTTGTGATCAAAATAAAAAAAATGGCAGTGACATTGGTAAAATAGAAGTTAAGCCCTTGTTTGAAGTCAAAATAATAGAAAACAACACTGGTGGATAAGAATCAGTGTACATATTAAGATCTGACAACTTCTTCAGTAGACTCAGCATAAAAATGAACACTATCACTGACTTTCTTAATCAGGGAGACACTGATTAAGAAATGAAGGACACTCAAATATTCTACCATCTGAGTACAACAAACATCAGGTTTAAGATGCCAATATTATGCCACAGAATTGTCCAAAAGTTCAATCTCTTGGCTGGGTATTGCAGAAAAATCATATATTCCAGTTCATTGGAAGAAAAGGCAAAAAAGGACTAGAAAGTATTAACTGATATGAGATATTCTTTAAGCATAGAAAGTAAGAAGAGAACAATCTATTGGCATGTATTGAATAAAGGGTTAAGTTCAAAATGCTAAGAAGTTTACCAAGTGTGGCAGATAACTGATGAAGATCAGCAGGTCCAACATCCAAAATGTTGTGAGTATAACAACTAAAATGAGTAAAAGCATATAATAATGATAATTCCTCATTTCAAAAATTTCAACATCAATTTCAATGTTGAGCTTCTTAACATGAATTAAGAAAACATTGGTAAGAATTTACAAATGTTTATGATTTACAGTATTTACATTATTCAGACTATTGTCCTCATCTTTGTCGCCATATTTATCACAACGTTTCGGCCTTCTTCAGGTGGTTGGAATTTCGAACTGAACCCTTTATTTCGATCACTGGGGTAGACTGTTCTAGGACACATGGCACAGTGGATAAAGGCGTTGGTTAGATCCAGTGACAGACCCAAAGAGTGTGAGTTCAATACCCGGTTAAGGCAGTGGAGAACTTTCAGAGGGAAAATTAGCAGGAGATAACTGATAACTGACATCCATCAAACATGGCATGTGGAACTAGAACAGTCTACCCCAGTGATCGAAATAAAGGGTTCAGTTCGAAATTCCAACCACCTGAAGAAGGCCGGAGTGTACAACGGCCGAAACGTTGTGATAAATATGGTGACAAAGATGAAGACAATAGTCTGAATAATGTAAATACTGTACGTAATACCTCATCTCAGAAATATAGACAGACTCTGTTTATGATTTATTAGACATTTCTTCTATTTATTCATCTGTATAGTTAAATAATATCTTTCTTCATTAAGAAATATATAAAAAGGCATATGCATTGTCTCACCCACTGATTCTGATATATGAGAGCCTAACAAACCAGTTTAGAACTAAACTTCTAAACTATCCACATAGATAGTTTGATTATAGCAGTGAAAAATTGTACAGTGGGGAAAATAAGTATTTCATCCCCTGATGATTTTCTGAGTTTGCCACCTTACAAAAATGGGAACAATCTATAATTTTCAGGTTAGGTCCATCTTGAAAGTGAGAGATAGAATATAAAAAAAATTCTAGAAAATCAGATTATATTAATTTTTGAACATTTATTTCTTTTTTGTCAAAAAAATAAATATTTCACACTCTACCCACCAGCAATTATTCAGGTCCCACAGACCAGTTATGTGACCAGGAGGCATATAGACTAGTCCTATTACTCAATTATTACTCCTAATCAAGTACTCATTACCTGTATAAAAGACACTAGTTCACAGAATCCTTCAATGAATCAGAATCTAATCTCTCCACAATGAGCAAGATGAAAGAATTGTCTAAAGACATCCAGGACAAAATTGTATACTTGCACAAGACTGGAATGAGCTACAAAATGATTGGCAAGCAGCTAGGTGAGAAGAAGTCAACTGTTGGTACAATAATAAGAAAATGGAAGAAACACCAATTGACTATCAATATAGCTTGGTCTGGAGCTCCATGCAAGATCTCCCAATATAGAGTAAACTGGATGATGAGAAAGGTGAGGAAACAACCCAGAACTTTGCAGCAAGAGATTGTTGATGATCTCAAGGCAGCTGGGACAGCAGTCACCAAGATGACCATTAGTAATGCACTATGTCATTGTGGACTGAAATCATGTAGTACCCACAAGGTCCCCCTACTCAAGAAGATACATGTACAGACCTGTCAGAAGTTTGCAAATAAGCACCTGGATGATTCAGAGGAGGGTTGAGAGAAAGTGCTGTGCTCAGACAAGACTAAAATTGAGCTTTTTGGCATCAACTCAATTCATCATGTTTGGAAGAAAAAAAAGCTGACTTGGTCCCCAAGAACACCATCCCAGCCATTAAGTATGGTGGTGGAAACATTATGCTTTGGGGCTGTTACTCTGCTAAGGAGACATGACGATTACACAAGGTCAAGGGAAAGATGGATGTGCCAAATACAGGAAAATCTTGAGGGAAAACTTCTTTGCCTCAGCCAGGATACTGAAGATGTGTCATGGATGTATGTTCCAGCATGACAATGACCCAAAGCATACTGATAAGGCAACAAAGGAATGGTTCAAGAAGAAACACATTAGGATAATGGAATGGCCTAGTCAGTCTCTGGACCTTAATCCTTTAGAGAATCTGTGGAGGGAGCTGAACCTTTGAGTTGCCCAACTACAACCTACAAATCTTAAGGATTTGAAGATAATCTACAAAGAGGAGTGGGCTAAAATACCCCCTGGGATCTGTAAAAACTTGGTAACCATCTACAGGAAATGACTGCCTGCTGTGATTGCCAACAAGGCTTTCTTCACCAAATACTGAGTTATGGGTGAAATATTTATTTTTTCAATAAAAAAGAAATAAATGTTCAAAAATTAATATAATGTGATTTTCTGGAATTTTTTTTTATATTTTATCTCTCACTTTCAAGATGGACCTACCCTGAAAATTATAGACTGTTCACATTTTTGTAAGGTGGCAAACTCAGAAAATCAGCAGGGAATGAAATACTTATTTTCCCCAGAAGACCTGATAACAGAAAAATGGTGCAAAGTGTGCAACAAAGTCTTCAAATAGTCATCATTACTTTCTAAATTCAAAGTTATCCTTCTATATTGACTGCCATCCAGGGCAAGAGGACCCAGTCTACCCTTCTATTTAACCCATAACTCAAGTAAGATGGATTTATGCCTTTTTCAAGGATGTTGTGCAAAAGCGAATGAAACAGATTTAATTAGAATTTGAACTCAGCTCATTGATTCCACTTCTCATAAGGCTAATAACTTGTATACTATCTGTACAGTCATAAATACACATCCATTTCAGTAATAATTAAATGTCATAATTTCACTACAAAATACCCCTTTCATAAAATATACCAATAAAAAAAAAATCAAATTGTCAATATTTTCTCTACTAATAAAGGAAATGAACAGTAAAAATTTTAAATGTTTTTTGAAATTTGTTTTTCAAAATGTAATTGTTTCTTATAAAAAAAATGGTGTAAAGGCAACTTACTATATTTACAATCTATCAAAAACTTTTCCAGATTAAAATACACCGTTACTGTGAAAACAAGTTTCAAATTGTAAATACCATTGCAAATTTGAAATTAACTTTCAAAGTTTACTTTGGTTTCTAAATGTAAAGTGATGGAAAGAAAACAAAAAAGGATCTAAATGAAATCGGCTAGATTAGGAAAAAAAAATTTTTTAATTCTAAGCATCCCTAGTTTATTCACATGTGTAGTCACACCAAGATAAAAATTTTTGTCTGATGATGTTCTAAAGGATGAAACATGTCACATGAAAACTTTTTTCCACTTTTTCCACATTTTCCCTGAATTTTACTTTCCAAAAATTGTTTTCACTTCATCAGGTAAATCAAAAAATGTCAGTGAGGATGCACTGTCAAAACTAAGACAAGTTCTAATGGGGGAAGAAGTAACAAGTAGGTTTCCACAATTAGACATTTATATTTAAATCTTAGTTAAAATTAGGTTTCAAATGTTCCCTTACATGGCAATATCATCCATTCTTAGTAGATCAGTATGATAGAATCTTCTTAAAATCATAGCCTTGGGATGGTGGAATTAAATGTCTCGAAATCTAGAATCTATTTCTGATTTCAGACATTATGGATAAATCGCAGTTCATTTTAGATTCAATATCACATATCAAAGATATTCTAGGTTTCTATTTTGAATTGATCTCTTGTGAGAGTTTCAAAATTTTTGAGAGGAATCAAGATATTAATTCAAATCCCAAAAAAGAGAATAAAAACAAAGATAATGTAAAACCAAGATGTCATAAAAATTCCAAGCCTAGTATTATAAGAAAAGAAAACTCTGAAGATTTTGGAAATAAAGAAAATTGCAAATATTTACTCTGCAACTACATTTCCAAATCAGAATAGACACTGTCAAAAGTTTGAGGTGTAAACAGCTGCACTTGCCGATAACACACTTAGACAGCATGTTACTTGGCAAAAAATAAATATGAGGATTGCAGTTGCATATTTAACTTAAAGCTAGACTAAGTGGTGTGTGTCTGCATTCACAATATAGAGAATCAGATAAAGTGATTCTCTTCACTAAGTATTATTAAAGGTATATGTTTGTAAAGAACCTTAGCTGAAAATATTCAATCTATTTTAGGCATAAGCATTCTCTCAGACATGCAACCTTCGCTTCTACAGTAAATTTCCAACAATTCACTAGGTAGATTTTCCAGGGATTTTCCAAGTAATATGTTCTTGTGATTTTACAAATCTGATTCAGAAACACAAAGCAGGATATACAAACTGAATTGTTATAAAACTTGAAAGATTGAGTATAATTATAAAAATGAAAAAAATGTAATTCAATTATTATTTATGGACATTAAACAATTGATAAACCCATTTGGAAGAAGCAATAACATTGTGTTAGGAAAATATTAGGTTGGTGCAAAAATAGTGTCGTTTTCTCACATATGTTACTATGTAAGAAAATGACATTATTTTTGCACCAACCTAATACTTTACTCTGGTACTTCAGACAAGAGAAAGAAAAATGGCAATTTATAGTGATTATTTTAAAGAAAAACTCCCTTGGAAAATACCAAACAATAAATCTGAGACTTAATAGAGGAAAAAAAAAAAATCAATGTATTTTGCAATACAATAATGAAACGTACTTCCAGCAGAAGGGCAGAACTGAGAACAAAAAAAGAAATTTCCCCTGTAATTTCATACATTCATTTATTCAAATGAAATGAAAATCTTTAATCATCATTTATGTGCCATGTCCCTTCAGGACGTGGACAATCATGGCTCTCTACAACTTCCTCTACTTCATAGCTCTAAGCCATGTTTACTCCACCTTATCTGTCCCACCCACTGTTTTGCTATACATTTACACATGCTCATTAGGTTGATTACTCTTTTTTATGTCCTATGAATGTCAAATTTTCCAATGCCTCTTTCCATATTATATGCCCGAGAAATGTCAAGTCTTTCTGATCCTAAGCACAAGTGTATTTCTTGTTCATGTTTTCCTTAATAATTTTTTGTTTCTCACATGTTCCATTCATGGTATTCTCAGCATCCTTCTGTAGAATCGCATTTCTGTTGTCTCAAGTTTCCTCTTAATCTATGAGAAAAGTGTCCAAAATCTACAGCCATATAGGAAGATTGATGTTACATAAACTATTCTCTTTGTTTCTAATAATTTCTTTCTTGTTTCTTGATATTTTCTTAACTTTTGTAAGACATCTTTCCCTATTCCAATATGCCATCAAATTTCTATGTCAGATTTTCCATCTTCTGTTCAAACATTTCCCAGATAGTTAAATTGCTGTACTTACTTGATTCTGACCTCACCAGTTCATAGCTTACACCTTGTTGTTCCTCTTGGTAATGACCATACATTGTCTTTTTGCAATCAATTGTTAGCCCTTTTTTTCTCTCATTCCTATTACAACAGCTGTCTATATATAACACATAAATTGTAAATAAAAAATAATAAAAATATAAAACATTGTATTAAATAACATACCCAAAGTATTGTATATCAAATATAAAACCTTAAATAGAGGAAATATATGTTAGAGGTTTAAATGTAAATGTCTCAAACAGTAAGGATATGAACAGTATCTATTAATAAAATTACTTTTCCAAAAGCCTTTTATTAGATGCAGAGTTTTGCAACAAGACTTCCATCTCTGGCAATGTTCACATTTAATAAACATCATTGTTAAAGATGCTAAAAAAAGCGGTCAGCTCATTATATTCCTGCAGGAAGTATGCAACACATTCAGCAATGCTTTAGCTTTACAAGAATCCAGTTAGACCAAATGATGGAAGATTACTGCTGCACCTAGACAGGAGTTGTTCAATCCTTATTTTCCAGCCTTGATAGAGTTCAAAATCATTTATGTGGCCTTGTGGGAAAATACACAATGTTGCAAGCTTATCACACTTTTATCTTTGATGGTAAATATCAGATGAGCTTCATCCCTTAGTTTCACTAATTCAAACCTTTATACGCCATGCTACTTCCATGGAGTTGAATCATTCTCATTTTCTCCATGTTCCAAACGTAAGAAGAAAACAGCTTCCCCCTCCCTCAGAACAGCCACTTTGTGGAACAGACTTACATGTAAGTGCTTTCTTGAACAGTACAGGTTTAACTTTTTAAAATCAAAGGTCAACCAACTTTACTTTCATAATCTTCACTTACTACTATCCCTTCTTTGATTCATATCACACACCATATTTATCATTAGCATTTTAACTGTAGCACTATCTTGAGTGGCTTTTATTAAGTAAATTCTTGTATCAAAAAACTGCCTACAATCAGTATTACCAATTGAATATGCTAAATTAATTACTGAATTATTTCTTTAGATTCACTCATTTTAGGAAATTATAATTTTTATAATAGTTTTATGCTTTACTACAATTGTAGAATTAAATCTCTTTCTGTTCCATTTGCTAGTTATCAGATGGTTATCAAGGATTCACTGGTGATCACATGGATTTTCACGTGAGGCTCAAAGTGTTAGCCATTTATTGAAAGGCGTTTAATTGTCTAGTATGGAACAAGAGAAAACTGATGTTTGATTGAACCTAGGTTATTAATTAATATCATTCACCTGATGAAAAAAACCCACAAAAAACATAATTAAAATACAAGCAGTAAATTTATTGAACAGAATAGAATTTAATGTGTGAATGTAATATTTCAGCACCTCTTCATAGATAGTGAAAGATAGTGATAGAGCAGATATAAAGAGAAGTGTATATGTGTGTGTGTGTGTGTGTGTGTATGTTTGTGCATATGCATCTAAATATTTTACTCTTGTTAATGTATATACATGATTTTACTTGTGATTTGTCCTAAAAGATTTTATCTATTTGTATGTTATGGTCTTCTCTTTTTCTATTAGACAATGATACATTTTTATTTTCAACAAGAGTAAATCATTTGGAATGTATTCAATTCTTCAGAGTCCAATTAATATTTTTGTGAATGTCATATAATACTTTCAAAAATGTATTTGTCTACTAGATCCTGTGCAATAACTTATTCTCAATATATCAGAAAGTATTTTTTAAATTCATATTAGTCATGTGTCCACACGATTATTTTTTAGTGAATAAATATCTACACAATTATAGGGCAGAGAGAATAAAAGTTAATAATGGAGTTATGTTCAGAAGAGCAAGTTAAGAAAGTAAACAGACTTATTTATGTTGTGTGAAGAACACAACTTAAATAAAATTTCAGGAAACAGAATTGTTCCCCAGATCTATATAAACTTTTACTTTATTTTGTCTCTTATGTCTGGTCTCTGTACAAGTGATACTGGTACCATGTAAACTGTTGCAGTGTAAATAGTACACTCCCATTGGCTATATGAAGTAGCCCATTACTATAAAGAGCTCCAGGTCAGAGGTAAAACTGGTAACCATTTGTAGTCAGTCATCAGACTAACTAATACAGGTGTCATGACAAGTAGCCAAAGCATTATGTATAGAGAATCCTTAAACAAAGTAGGTTTTATAACTAAGTGTGTGTTATAACAATAGCCATAGAATAATAGAGGCATTATAATAGTGACAATGAGGAATTCAAAATTCAGGATTTATAACCATCGTGTTGAGGATTCAGAACTCTTACGATTTATAACAGTAATGAGAATTTAGGAAATCATGAGTTGTAACTGGAGTTTCAAGAATTTCAACCATGTTGGTTTAAAGAAAAAACATTATTGTGAATATGGAGAAAATTTTTGCTTTCATATTTGAAATTCAACAACAACAACAAGAGAAACTGCAAAATCAACAGTTGCTAGAACTACAAAAATAGCAACAGGAGTTGTTGGATCTAATTCTGAAGAAAACAAATACTTCAATGTATCTTATGACAGACACAGTCCCAAACACCCTATCAGAATTTATACACAATCTTGATGAGGGACTAACTTTTTCTACACATTTTTGTAGATATGAACAAATATTCAGTCAGGAATTCAGCAGCTGGGAAGATAAGAGAAAAATGAGATTGTTGTTGAGGAAAATAGCTCTGATAGAGTATGAAAAATACTGCAATTAAATTTTACCAATAAAAAGCAGGTGAAATCAGGTTTGAAGACATGGTACACATTCTGATGAAAATCTTTAGTGACAAGAGCTCTCTGTTTAATACTCATTAGAGATGCTTGAATCTAACCAATTGGAATCACGAATAAAGAATGTGAAAGGTTTAGAATAATTGAAATTACTCCAGATATGTTCAAAGGATTAATTTCTGTGCAAGGTCTAACAGCTAAAAAAGATGCTGAAATACGCAAAAAATTTAACAAAAATGGAACAAAACAATAATATTACTCTGCAAGAAATAGTGAATGATTGTCAGACAGTGAGAAATTCAGAAAATAGAATGTTTATTGATACAAGCAAAAGACAAATGTACAAAAAGCAAAATAAATCCTAGTTTCAGATGTGGTAAATTACACTGTCCATTTAAAAATGCAGACTGTTACAAGTGTGGTAAAATAGGACATATAAAGTCACACTGCAAAATCGAACCATGAAAAAATTCGCACAGAAAGAAATTAGTACACAGAACTGAGAGGGATAAAATAGCCACAGAAAACTAAAGAAAAATTTGTAAATATGAAAATAAATATTAGGTTGGTGCAAAAATAATGTCGGTTTTTGTCGTTAAAAGATACGTCAAAAACCGACATTATTTTTGCACTCACCTAATAATATATATTTGAAAATTCTACTTGATACTGGTAGTGATATTTCAATACTCAATAAAACCACATGGAAGGAAATTGGAAAGCCTTTATTAAAAAAGGACTTCTAAAGTTGTGATTTCTGTTTCTGGTGAGAATTTTTTTGGGGGAGAAATAATTTACAATGTCTTTTTTTCATCAGCACATAAAAATTAAAGCTTATATATTAAAAAATGCTACAAATTTATTCGGAATGGACTGAATGGAACTATTGAATTTTGGGATACCAATGGAGCATACCAATTACAGCATTAGAACAAGTTAATGATGAGCTGAACAGATTTGTAAGAATTGGCATATGTAAAGAAAAGAAATAATTAAATTCACGTTTGTGCAGATATCTTGACTGGATTAAACAGTTGTTTAGAAGCACATCACTACTCATTACCAAGTCCAGAGGAAATCTCTTAAAGTTGAACAGTGGAAGAATATTTTCAAAGCCAAATCTCTCTGAAGCATATTTACAAATTTGGATTGAAAATGAATGTTCTGAATTAATGACCATAAATATGCATAGATGATTATATAAGTTTAGCCAACTTCCTTTTGGTATAAAGGTGGCACCAGCTATTTTTAAACAAGTCATGCAGATTGTGACTTCACTGTTGCATATCTGAACAACATTTTGATCAAAAGTGTATCAAAAGAACAACATGTTGGGCATGTAAAAAAAATTTTCAGAAAACCAAAAGAATACAGATTCAAGCTTAGTGAAGAAAAAATGTGAATTGTTTTTTAAGAAAATTAAATACCTTGGTCAAATTATTGATAAACATGGTAGAAACCAAATCCATCAAGGGCAACTGCAATTAAAAATATACCTATACCAACAAATGTGACTATGTTACAAGCTTTTCAGGACTAGCTAATTACTATCAAATATATGTATATAATATGCATGAGTTAATGGCTCCACTTAATAATCTACTTAAAAAAGGAGTAAAGT
Organism: Acanthosepion lycidas; assembly: GCA_963932145.1. NCBI lineage: Eukaryota > Metazoa > Mollusca > Cephalopoda > Sepiida > Sepiidae > Acanthosepion > Acanthosepion lycidas. The sequence continues at coordinate 54,266,946 of OZ010586.1, forward strand.
GAAATTGGAATGATAAATGTCAAAAGTCATTTGACAAAATAAAAAAAAGACTTATGTCTGATTTATCATTTGGAAACTACAATCCAAAAGCAGAAATTGTAGTGGCATCAAATACTAGTAAGTAAAGTGTTGGAGTGGTGATTTTACACAAATACAATGGCAGTAAAATGAAAGCTTTCACTCATGCTTCATGATCAATTCTACTAGCAGAGAAAAATTACATCCAGATAGAAAAAGAGGCTCTAGCAATTATATTTGATGTGAAGAAATTTCATGAATTTATTCATGGAAGAAATTTTAGGTTGCAAACAGACCTCAGACTGATATTAACAACATATGGTTTTAAAGAAAGGTATACCTACCTAACAGATTACAGTGCTAGGGTACCATCCTGTTAAATTATGATTTTACAATGGAGTATCAACCATCTAAAAAAATTAGGACATACAGATGGATTATCTAGATTAATGTATAAATATGCAGACCCATTGGCCGACACAGTGACTGCAGTACTAAAATGCAAAATGTAAATAAAATAATTTTGTGCAACGTAGTATGAGAGTTACGAGTTACCCTGGATGAAATAAAAGAAAAAGTGGAAAACGATGTCTTTATTGCGAAAATAAAAAAGCAATTGAAAGAATATAACAAAGAACAAAATCCAAACTTAAACATGTACCCAATTATGTGACAGTGTGTGTAGTAATGTATGGTCAAAGAGTTGTAATACTGAGTATGTTACAGAGGCAAATATTAAAGGATTTTTATTGCAGACATCCTGGTATTTCTAGAATGAAAGCTATGATGAGAAGTTTTGTATATTGGACCAAGGTATTGAAAGAATAGTGAAAACATGTAGCAGTTGTGCTCTAGCAGAAAAACTACCTATCACAAAGATAGAAATTTGGCTAAAGGCAAACATGTCATGGTCAAGATTGTATATAGATTTTGCAGATCCTATGCATGGATCATATTATCTGGTAATTAATAGTTTCATGAAATAGTCAGAAATTGATAAGCTCAAAAATTCAACATCCTCAGTGTCAGTGAATTTCTTGCATGAACTGTTTGGGAGATATGGCATAACAGATACCATAGTATCTGATAATGGAATACAATTCATTGGTAAAGATTTTTGTAAGTTGTTTTCTATTGAACATGTTATGACCCCGCTGTATCACCCAAGGTCTAACAGACAAGTTGAACAGTTTGTGAGAACATTCAAAACAGCATCGAAGAAAGAAAATCGTTAGAAATTAAATGAGAAAGCAATTCAAAATTTTCTGAGAGTTTACCAGGTAACATCTAACCTCAATACATCATCAAGCATATCGCTGGCAGAATTAATTGCCAGAGAAGTAAAATTGGTATTCAACAAGTTGTTACCAAGTTGAAAAAGACAAATGGTTAACAAAAGCAATACCAAAAGTTTCAAGATTAGCAATAAAGTGTTCTTTAGAGTATATAAAAATGGCAAAGAAACATGGGAAGACAGTATATCTGCAAGCATCGGGAAATTGATTTACATCATGAAAGGGAAAAATTAAAAAATAAAACTCACTATAAACAGCTGAAAAAGTGACTCAGTGATGAAAGTCCTGTAATATTGGAAGAACCAATAAAAATGCTATATGACATTTTTGATGTGCCTGCACCACAACAAGTTGTGAAACCTACAAGGACAAGTTCTAGAAAAGGAAAGCATACTGAAGAATTGGCCATGGATCAAAGACAGAAACACTACATTGGTGAATTCTCCAGAAAGAGGAGGTTGAGATACTAATACTAATAAAAAATAAAATTTTTATAAAATTTCAAAAATTGGGAATGTTGTGGCATAAATAGTACACTCCTGGTGACTATATGGACTAGTCCATTACTATAAAGAGCTCCAGGTCAAAGGTAACACTGATAGTTGTTTGGAGTCAGTCTTCAGACTATATAATACAGATGTCATAGCAAATAGTTGAAGCATTATGTATATAGAATACTTTTACAAAGTACATAAGCAAAAGCATGTTATAACAATAGCCATAAAATAATGGCATTATAATATAAACCATTACTAACTGCTGTATGGTCAGCTTATCTGCAGCTAAACCAGTTTATCCATCAGGCTTATCTGCCATCAAAAGCTATGTCTCCATGACAAGGTGGAGGACATAGGTTGTGGTTTGACCTGGTGAGGGATGGGTTCCACCAGGTTCACTTGCCCAAGATACACTACACATGAATGAATACCTTTATCTTTCAACCCAGATATGTAGCAGGAACTGGTCAGGTGCTCATTTGCACATTGATCTTACAACCACACTCAGTCATGGGACTGATTATAAAGATGATTTATCTTTTCCAATTCAAATTCTATATATTTCTTATTTAATAAAAAGGAATAGAAATCAATAAACAATAATAATAATATCTACTGTTTCCTTATAAAGAAACATTAGCATTAACTGACCAAAGAGCCAGTGCTGTTGTCAGTTGAAATTTATAAAATCTTTGTCTTAAAATAATTTTTCAGGAAAATAAGTTTCTCAAATCCAGTAACTTGTTGCTTTTTCCAGCATTGATGGAGGTTTCCTCCCTAAGCTTTTGTTTGAAGCCATGTGTAATATCAACATTATCATTTCTCTTCTAGATACATTTACTATCCATTTTAATTGTTGCCACCGTTGAAAGTCATCAATTGGAGTTTCTGTTATTTTGTACAGTTCTTTGTGATTCTGACGCATCAATTCACAAGGTTCAAAGAAAGATAGTCCTTGCTAAGACCTACAAGTTTTATTTACTGTCATTTTTAATCTTTGACTAAGTGGTTGAATATAGCTGACAGTTTAGATATTTTTGAATGAGTTTGGTGCTATGCATGGCATCCTTATGAAAGACTCGATCTGACAAGTCTATTCAAGAACTATTTAAATGAATCAAAATTAAATGAATTCATGCTGCATGAAGCCATCTCAAGATTTATCCTTCAAGACTGACATATAACACCTGGTTTTTTGAATTGAAACTTACAGAAAAAAGGTTTCTGTGATATTTTACCTGCTATATCTGCAGATACAAAGAAAAATTACATCTTTTACTTTTTTATATACGAGTTGAAAATGTGAATTAAATCTAACAGAGTGATTTAATCAGGAACAAGTGAGAAATCATTAAAAATTTTTGTATGTTTTGCTATCCATTTAGTGTCATCAGAAATTTCAGAATCATATTTTGAGCATAAATACAGAATTTAAAAATCTAACACCAATATACATGGAATTTATATACTAAAATATAATTCATTCCACCTCAAAATTTCTAATGAAGCAAGATAAATAGCTAAACATACCAAATTTATAAAGATTCAGTTATATATACATACATATGTATATTGTTTATGTAACTTGTGAAATCATGGGTAGGATTTATTAAGCAAATATATTAAAACATTTATTCAATTACTTGCATTATTTACATTATTCAGCTTGTTATCCTCACCTTCATTGCCATATTCACAACATTTTGGCTGTTGTATGCTCCAGCCTTCTTCAGGTGATTGGAATTTAGAATTGAACTCTTTATTTCATCCACCGGGGTCGATTGTTCTAGTTCCATGTGCCATGCCTCTTCCGGATGTCTCAGTTATTTCCCTTTAACTCAACTCTCTAAGTTTTGGTTCAATAACAGTCCGAATAATGTAAATAATGCAAGTGATCATAATATCTCATCTCAGAGATATATAGACAGACATTTATTCAATGAAATCATTTTTTTATATAGGCACTCATCAAATTGTAGCAGAAAAATAAAAAAACAAAAATGATGCAATAAGCCCAGTTGTATTTCATCATCAACTGTATTTGAACTCAAAGGTTTCAGCCATTTGTTTTTAATCACAGTCTGCTGACTTTACTGCTATTTTCCCCATTTCCGTTTAGGCATCTTCTGAACTAACAAAAATTCCTGGCAATAAAGACAAAAGTATTTCGAAATTTTTGTTCTAAAATCAGCTTTCATGAGTTTCAGGATCTGAATGTTGTACCTTAAAAATCAGGACAGAAAGAAAATAGGAGTCAAGAATTAAGGTAAGCATTACTTACAGTATAGAGCTGTATCATATTTTATTCAATATTTTTGGTTTTTGGAAGTTTCTATCTGAACATATTTAATCCAATCTTAGCCAGCTACTGCCATCTTTATTGCTTTCCTGAGTCCTGAACCACAAAGGATAGAAATCAAAATGAAAGGCTACCACAAAGCTAAACATTTTAGACATAACTGTTTTATTCATCTTTTTTTGCTGTCCAAGGCATTTTATAACTGTCAGTGTAATAAAAGTATTTTCTTCCAGATCTGGTAAAGAAATCAAAGATAACCGACATAATGTACCTTCAAGACTATGTACTTTATTACAGTTTTATACTTTACTGTTCTTTTCTAATGTTCCACCAAGCTATGTCAGCAACAGGAAGCCATGGTAACTCGTTACAGAACAAGATCTATTCCCAATGACACTTCTACCAAACCAAGGCTTCTAATTATTTTATTGATACTTCTATTTACATAACCTTAAAGTTTATTAATGACATGAGAAAAAAAGTACTGCATGAGCCACTTGATAAGGGACTCATTTTTAATTTATAGCAATACACCTAATGAACCTTGCTTCAAAATGGAGGTATCCAAAAATGGCTACACCAACTGTTCAGTAGCTTGCCACTGTTCTTCATTCCAAATCAAAAATCAACAGGAATCTTACAAAAATAAAAAATATAAATTAAGAAAACAAAAAAAAACAAAAAAAAAAAAACACTAACCAGCAAAAGAACCCCAAAGTTTGATTTTAGAAATGAATTAGGAAGATATCATAGCAACAACTTAAATGGAACCTTATCTTAATTTTCATTATTAATTTTGACTTTATTGTGGCTTTTTCAAAATTTAAGCTTATATTGTTCAACCAAAGCAAGCAGCATGACTGGAAGGTGGGTGTAGTAAGTAATAATAATAATAATAGAATATAATTTTTTTTAACTACTGAGTAATTCTTGAGTAGAACCTTGTAGAAATGGAATGTTTCTCTTTCCAAGGTGACTATGCTGTAATGAATGTCAGTCTGAATCAATGAGCATCATCTGAATTTATGATTAGCTTTTAAAGAATTAAAAAATAATCCATTAGCTGACACTTAGATAAATAGCAAACACTAAACTATTTCCAGTCTTTTTGTCACTGACAAAACTAAGCCTAATTGCATGTGCATATTTTCACACAAGCATTTTAAACTAGCTAAGCAAGTTTTTATTCAATTTCTTGACAAGAAAGCTTTGTTACAGTGAAAGTAAAGGAGCTTTTAATCAGAGCTTAAAGATTATGATGACAGAAATAAACAATTAAATACAAGAATGGGCTTAAATATGAATATTTTTTCTCCAGGTATCTACATATTTCTTTCAACTATACAAAATCAATTCAAAAATCTTTCTTTAGAAAAGATATGAAATAAGTTTTTATTTTTGAAAAACTATAGAAAATAACTAAATGATTGAACATTCCCAAATGTGTGAAGTTATAAATCTTAAGGGGATAAATTATTCAGAATATGTTATTTCCATTCGATTTTGTTTCTATACTTGCTAAATACCTGAAAAGACTTTCTCTTTAAAAAAAGATTTCTGTCTTTGGGAAAAGGTCTACAAATACCAAGTGTGTCGAGATTAAAATAAAACTATGAATGTGTAAAGCAGTAAATTGAAAAAAAAAAAAATAGATTCCTGCAAATATAGAAAATGAAAAAATTTATGGTTAAACTTTAGCATATTAAAACAATTAGCTATAATTTCAGTTGAGAATTGTAGTTATGGCTATTTCACCCAATCTTCAGTTTATTTAGGGAAAAATGTTGAGAAAGATTTATCAGTTATTGAATACATTTCTCAGGGACACAAGCTAATTAAAAATTGCTTTACTTTAAGTAGAATACAATGATTAATTAACTTACTGCAATTTAGATTCACTGAGGTAACTTAATTTTGATTCAGCTTCAAACTAACATGAGTGATTAACAAACTGTCCCAATACTTAACCACTGATGAATATTGGTTTTACATAAAATACTACTTTTTTAAACATCTGTGAAAGGAAAAAAAATCAGTTGAAGGCATTTGAAAAATCCATTATAATATCCAAAATAAAACTGCCTAAAATGATAATTTGTACTCATCAAAGCATCAGGCCTTTTACACTTAGGTTGTTAAAATTTCTGTGCTATATATATATATATATATATATATATATTATACAAACTAAATGTAATTCAAACATCAAGCATAGTAATCATAAAATACAAATTAAATGTTAATTCATTTTGGCAGTAGTTGTTTAAATTTAAAAAATTCATTTGAAAGAAATTCTAAATGTTAACTGATTGGCCAAAAGTTCTTTTGGATTATGAAGCAGAAATAAAAGATCATTTGTTTTTTTCAATACTATTATTATTGAACTGTATATTCACCATTTTGTCCCATTACCTTGATACCATCTTTCAGCAAACTTCATAATTCTATCCTTTCTTTTTGCTGAGAACTGCTCTCAGTGCTATTTGCATTATTTCAGAGAAGTGATTTATTTTATAAAAAGAATTCTGTAAAGACTGCAATGAATAGTAATCCAAAGGTGCAATATCCATTTTAATCCAGCAGCTGGATACTTGTTTATCAAAGAAGTGTACATTTGCGCATTATCTTGATGGAATTTTATACCTTTTTTGTTAAGTAATTCTAGATGCATTTCTTCTACTGACTGTTGCCTTAAATAAGACTAACATCAATATCAGTTGTCTGAAATAATAGTTTAGTACTCTAATAAGAGCTCAAAGAAGCAGGCTTCATACAAATACCACTATATACACAATATCATGGTTTTTTGGTTAGTGGTAACTTGTCCCATCAATCTCTTTGTTGTAATGTATCCACATCAAAGCAACTAACATTATTTTATTTTTAACACTGGATCTTTTCTATATGATGATGACAATGATGATTTTCCATAATTGTATCACAGATTATTTCCAAGTAATATTATCATTTGCTTAATATCAAACCTCAACTCAATCCCTATTCAGTCAATTTCATTCAAAAATCATTTTTGATATCTATAAACAGCATTTACTTTCCTTATTTTTTTTTTTAATCATTTCATCCCAAGCAAAGCAATAAAGCCACTAAGACACAAGGGATTACTGAGTATTAGAGAATATGATAAAAATATACAATTAATAAGGAGAGAGGACAATAAAAGAACAAGAATTAAGAAGATAATGATTGAAATTGCATTGAAATTTTTGAAGAGTAATGTTGACTGGAAAGCGAGAAAATGGAAGAGAGGTCAACAAATAAGAAACATGGAAAAAGTTTGCAGATTCTTCATCTTCAATAAACAAGAATATGCCAATTTTGATTATTTACATTATTTGTATTCAGGCTTCTTATCACATTTCAGTCATTGTGCCCTGAGGTGATTTTCCATCCAAATAACCTTCAGGAAATATCAAACTTAACCTTTTATTTAATTAATGAAGGTAAACTGTTCCCATTCACCTGTCATCATGTTACTATTTATTACTGCTCATTTGTTGCTTACACTATTTCCACTGGGTCTAAGTCTGTACTACCCAGCCCAGGGATTGAACTCACACTTACTATATCATGAAATTCATCAATCATCACTTTAATTCACTATCATGTTAAACCAAGAATTTGAAGCCTCAAAAATAACCTTGTTTTGTTCTACATGTTGCTGAATCTTTGTTTCTCATTTCTATTCCTTCAGGTAGAAAAACAAATTTCAACTTCTTTTTTTTTATGCAAACTGATAAGACAAGTAAAAAAAATTGCAATAAGAAATCTTTTTGAATGAATTTAGTTAAATGATCATTTAATGACAAAAACAAAATGAACTGTTTGATCAAATCAAAAAGTTAAGAAAGAATATTTTTTCTAAAAATTTAAACAGTATCAAATGAATATGGGAATATACATTATATTTTTATGTATATGAAAGACATCAGATTCTAGCATATATTTCATACTAAAAGTTTAGAATTTTAAAAGTTTGATAACATTGGAAAATTCTTTCTCTACAGACAAAATACTGGAAAGTATTTTTTAATATGTAAATTTATAGAATGTTAAAATTTAAATCTATTTCTACACTTATGATATGCTAAAAGAAAAATTTTCTATATTTTAGTAATTTTTTTAATATCGTATTGCTAATAATAACTAACATCCCTATATTTAATTGACAAATACATAAAAAGACAACACAAGAAATTTCAATTTCAATAATTTCTTTTTGACAATGCAAAAGGGAAAATATGCCAAATCTCTTGATAAAAGCATTCATGTATGAGAAAATCCTCTTGAAATAAATAGAAAAAGAAAACAGCACAAATTGATTGATAATGATTAATGAACAAAGCAAAATTAGATAAAGAAATCCACATTGAAGGAAATGACTTGACAAGAAGCATTTTGTTCAGGTCATCTCACTCTTTGTTTATATACAATATGCTGCAAAATTACCTCCCACATAATGGTAAGACATTAATGGCAATGGTGTCTTCATCAAGTTAATGTCTTACCATTATATGGGAGGTATTTCTGTCACACACTGTATTTGTGCTTACTTTACACAATGTTTATATCTCACAGAAGAAAGACCTATTTACAATTAGAAAATATATTATTAAGAATATTTAACATTAAACAAGCAACACTTTGTTTTTGTGTGAGGACAAAAAATCTTATCAGAAGGTTTGTTACTTGAATTACTTTTTGTTAACATTAACAACAATCCAAACTATTTTATTTTATTGTTTGTATTTCCTCAATTTACCTCCTGGTCACAAATGTTAGCCACTTCAGGAGGTTAAAATCTGGTTAACCATTACTCTATTCCAGGTGTCTTATGTTGAGTTTAGTCTGGCATAAGGACAAGTACTTAGTAAGGAATAAACCCAATACAGTAATAATAATCTGCTTGGTTAATTTATAGTCACTATTATACTGCATCACTCACTCACTTACTCACTCTCTCTCACACACACATACACACACACTGTGTATCACATTCCCTTAGTCTATTTTTTCAATAAAATAATACTAATAATAAATTTTCTAAATAAAAAAATAATAATTTTGCTAAAAAAAAAAAAAAAAAAAAAATAGATCAAGAAGCCAAATTATTTAATAAGCCCTTTAGAAGAATGCTGATATTTTAATGATAGGTCAGCTAATTTTTTCATTTGGAGTTTCTAAATAAATTTGTTTCTGATAGACTGCATTATTTAGGTTTATATGAACCACAAAAAATGATAGTAATATTTAACCTTTATCACTTTATATATGACTTTATTTGCTATACAAAAAGTTTATCCTGCCACCGAAGGTGATTTTCAACCCTGAATTAGTTTGAATTTCATAGTTATGTTGTCATATCCTGCTATGGCAGCAGAAAACAACTTTGAGCAAAATTAACAATAATGATACTGCAATTGAGAGGCCGTGAAAAAGAAAGCAGTTGAAAAAGAAGTAATATTAAAAATGCAAAGTGCTAAAGGTTCAGTAGTTTTACAATTGTATTGGTTATATTTTAGTAATATCGGATTTTTATTTATACAACTATTAACACATGCATGTAAGAAAGAAGAGTAATACATTTTATAATAAAAAATTAAATCACAAAATTATAAAAAGAGAAAAAAAATAATAGATTAATAAAAAGATGTAATATTAGCAGATCAAAGCTTTCAAGTAGAAAAAAAAAAGTGTCTTTTTATTATATATCTTTTTTAAACCATAGTAAAAAGGAAGGTTCTATTTTCAATTGTATTGTTAAGTTATTACATTTTACTGTTTGTATTTCATTATTATAAATGTAATCTTGACTGCCTGTGACACTATGTTACCTGAAGACAATATTTAAAACCATGCAGTAAAACAGAATAAGAAAAACATCTCTAAATAATAGCAATAGCACTTAAACTGTGAAACATTCTCTCATATTTAGACTATCAAGAAGTGCTCTTTAAAATGAGGTTTCTAAAAAATGGTGATTAGAAAGTACAATTAAAATAAATGCCCTCTTGACAAAATCAATTTAATTTCTAATATACATTATAAAATAAAATTAAAAAAAGAAGTCTATGGTAAAATGGGAACCTCTTCTATTAATTACAAGATTTTTATTTTTATTAATGAGGTCTTCAACTTTGTACACTGAAGTGATTTACTTCCATGATTTGATTTTCTTTTTGTAAAATGCCATGTCCCTTCAGGATGTAGGCAATCATGACCGTCCCACAGATTCATTTCATTTATCATCAATGAATTCTCAGGTGACATCTGTCCTTCTTTATGGCAGCAAATGTTGGACGATTTCCTCAAAGATGAAGAAGAGACTCGAGGCAATGAAGATATGGTTCTACAGAAGGATGCTACGAATATCATAGACCTAGTGTGTGAGCAACGATGAGGTCTTAGAGAGGATGCAAACAAGGAGGAGGCTTATACTTAACATCAGAAGAGGGCAGCTGAAGTTCCTGGGATACATAATGAAGGCCTGGAGAATCTGATATTCACGGGTTGAGTAGAGGGAAAGATAGACAAGGAAAAACAACGCATGGCATACCTGGCAGACTTAAGCAAGTGAATGACAGAATATGGTCTGGGGAAGGTAGCAGAAGGAAGGAACTTGTTGAGAGCTGCAAGGGATAGAGGGAGGTGGAGAGCCATGATCACCTACATCCTTAAAGGAAATGGCACCTAAAATGAAAGAAAAGAAATATCAAGCATTCTTGGGAAAGAGAATAGAGGGGCTTTCCATTAGTAGTAAATGTAATGTAAATACAAAAAATGTGGTTCTTTTTATGTATAACTTATGACACTACTAAAGGACACTGATTATAAAATATGTGTATCTGGGGAGTTTTATGTATATATATATATATATCTAAAGAGTTAATGGATTTATTTTTAATCCGACATTTTCATTACTTCAAACGTTATTATACTGGATACTATGTATTTGAAATGGGGTATCTATTTCAAATACAGTGTATCCATTGTTATTTTATATATATATATATATAGTTGAGTGATTTCCCATTGCATTTTCTGGAGTTTGAAATTTAGAGTTTCCCTTCTCTTTAACTGTTTGCCACCCAAGGTTAGAGATCCCAGTTTACCCTGTTATTTAACTCATAACAGAAACAGGGAAGAGATGGATTCATGCCTTTTCCAAGGGTATTGGGTTTGCCAATTTCCTTTCCACTATTCATACATCCAATGCTATTTGATAGTGAAATATAAAATATGGAGAACAGAAGTTATTTTAAGATATGTAGTGAGTCCCAATAAAAAATAAAATATATAAACAAAAAGAATTCAAATTTAATTAAGGCATTTGCACTTTCCTCTAAAACGCTTATCTCTTTCTCTCTTTCTTTCTCTCTTTCTTTCTCTCTTTCTTAACTTTTTTTTCTATACTTCTCTCAATGAACAAGAAGGCAATCTTCAATAAAAAGCGGAAGAAGAAAAGACTGAACCCACACAAAAAATATGGGAAGTTTGCAGGATCAGAGCCTAATTATTTGTGACTGAAACATTAAAATCATGGAGGCTCCATGTATAACCTCCATTATAAAAAATTAAAAAAAAATTAAACTCTGGAAAATAAAATAAATTGGCCAATCAAAAAAAATTGACACAAGGAGACTTTTGATGTTAGCTGAAACCAATGTATTCACCAGAGTCTGAGAACCTGGTCGAAAGGATATAAGCTGATACCTCTAAGAAGCAGAAAGGATAGCAAGAGTGATGACAAAAGACACTACCAGAGAAACCAGCCATGAGTGACATGCAAAATAGTAGTTAAGAGGTCATCTGCTAATGATATTTTTGTCCTGCTTAGAGTCAAGAAAAACACAGTAGACCTATTTCTAATATTACTACTACCCTTATCATGATCTAACTTCAAAACTACACTACTGGATTTTCTCCAAGTTACTACCAATATCTGCCTTATAAACAAACATTTTGCTACACCAAATACCAAAGGACCCATTCTAAAACAAATAAACAAAAATATATTTGTATATACCTTTGCTCCACTTCATTTAATGTCCTCTGTTTACAATAAACACCAAGAATATCTGCAACACCAAAATTACAATTATATAAATTATCTGAACAATTCTATTTTCTTCACTGACTCAGTGACTAAAAAATCAGATATTCAATGCATGAAATTGGAAACTGGTAGATGTTTACTACGAGTTGGGTTCAATGCTTTGTTTTGGTATTATAGTGAACAAGTCTTACTTTTAAAGATTTAAAATTTCATCTCAAATGATAACAAGCAACAACCTTTGCCACAATTTCCAAATTTCAATAAAGCCAACATTTTACTGAGTAATTTTCATCTGCTTTGCTCAGAACTATAAAGTAAAATTAGTAATTGCTTTTGGAGAATAATTTTCAACAAATAAAATATTAAAGTTGTATAATTTTATATCAACATAGAAAACAGTTACAGACTGTTAGGCATTTACTATTTGGCTCCACTATCTTCCAACAACTTCATAATCCTGTCATCTTAGAATATTTTATCTTTCTCAGCAGTCTTTTGCAGTCTTGTAGGGAACTGAAATTCTTTTCATTAAGATAATTCTGTAAAAGAACAAAATAAATATAAGATCAAAGCTACAATATTTGGTCATTATGGTGGAGGAGTAAAAGTTTCCTATTCAGGCTGTAAGAATTTGTGCCTTGTCACTAAATAAATATATTCTGATAGAATATTACACACTTGCAAATACACCATATTTCATTGGATGAAAACCTGTCCCTAAGACTTTTCATAGTGATTTGTTTCAATTACATCATAATACTTTGTATCCTGTTGTAAAATATTGATTTTTTTATTGCTCATCACAATCTATTTAAAAAAAATAGCAAGGAACTTTTAAATATGCAGTTGTTTTATTTCTTATGGGAAAATTATACAGCAAAGTAAACAGACTGGTGCAAATGATTTTCCAGTGGTTCAGTAATGTATGTTGAATATATTGGTTATCTTATGTCATATAACATTGATTACTCAAGTAATATCATTTGATTGCTATCACCATCAACTGGTTTGCCTGCATATGGAGCAAATTCAGCAAGAAATCTCCAGCACAAAACTCTACAAACCACTTTTGACATCTTCCAACATTTACAATACCTTCTCCATAAAGTACACATCTTTTTTTTTTGCAGGTTATATTTTTACCTCCCTTAAAATAAAAAGCATATGCCTTAAATGGGCGTCAATTTGACAACAGGTAATAATCAAAATCATGTTCTGGAATAAAATTAATTAAATGGAAATTGTAATATTAGCCATTCCCTTATATGGAAACATTCATCATTCATTGACTGAGCGCTCAGTACGACTTTTGCTTGAAATTTATAAAATCTTTCTCTTAAAACAATAAATAAGAAAAATACATTTCTCAAGTCCAGTAGCAGTTATTGCTCTTTCCAGCACTGATCTTTGCCTTTTGTTTGGGGTAGTGTGGAACATCAACATCTTGATTATGTCATTATTCTCTCTTCAAGTTACAATTGTTATCCATTTTTGTCACTGCCGCTGTGGAAAACTTTTGAGTAAAATCATTTCCATTATTTGATACAGTTCTTTGTGATTCTGTAATACCAGTTCATGAAGTTTAAAAAATAACCCTCACTGGAACATGCTTTACTCACTCGAAGACATGATCAGTACCCTCTCTTCACATCTGTGCTTGTATATGAGTAGAGCATAGTCTAAGAAGAAAGTAGATTGGATCTCTCATTTCCTCCTTGTCATACTCCTGATGATGTTTAGAATGTTCCAGTAGAGGGGTCCTCACCTGACATGTATGACTTCTATCAAATCTAAACATTTAGTGAATTTGGAGCTTGGAATGCAGTTTCTAATGGATGAAAAGAGGAAGTCTCTATTGCTATAGTCATATGCTGCTGTGAGGTCAACATAGCAGGTATACAATTTTCTATCAGAGAGGTAGGCAAGTTTGCGGATTTTTGATGACACATATGCTATTACACTCCTTACCAGAATAAAAACCAAATTGGGGCATGAGTTGATGATTTTCATAGAACAATGAAAGTCTAGTTAATACAATATCCATTAGTACTTTCAACATAATGGATTCAATTGAGATACCTATGTGTGAAGGTGTGGGGGTGACCTTTTTGTTTCTATAATGTAAAACTTAAATTTAGAAAGTTGATTTTGAATTCAGAAGATGGTACAATATTTTAAAAGTTCAGCCTCAATATAAAATGATGCCTTATTTTATTCTTACACTTTTTTTTATAGTTTTTGTTACTTCATTATTATTAGGTTTGTTATTGCTTATGTTTGGAAACAAACATTGTAATGCTTGGATATATATTAGTGTATGCTCTAATTCCATGGGTATTTTCAACTTAATGTGGTTTGGGCTGAAGTGCGACTCAAATGTTTTTTCAGACTGGGACATCTCTTCTGTTTTGCTTTCAATTGTATGATACTACCATGATTTTTGCTATGCTACTAACATCATTAAAAAATGGGATATATAAATATATGTATGTAATAAATGTTCAATAAATACCAAATGTTTTAATTTTGATTTACATTCAAATCTAACTGATTTGCAAATGAAATCATAAAGGCTAAAAGACATGTTTCTTAATTTGAATTATAAATGCCTAGGATCACCTGACATGTTTAGACATTTACACTTGAATCATTCAAAGCATTTACAAGACTTATGTTGGATAGAGGACAATAGACTTTCTTGCTAACAATGTCTAAATAGTATCACAGATAATAAAATGCCTAATGTATCTTAACACATCAAAACGACAAAGGCTGATTGTCAGTACTGGACAACTAATCTTCTTGCATTATAAAAATAGATTGCTAAGCATCAAATTTTAAAAATATCTCAAATTTGTTTGCTTTTAATTAGATGTGTTATATATATAAGTTTCATTAAAGATGACAGACAAGGTACTGCGTTTAAGCTTTTTATTTAATTTTTCTTGTGTTCGAACAAGTGTTTTCTTTTCTGGACACAGTAACTTGTCTTTCATCTTTAATGAAACATGTATAAATGAGGGATTGCTGCTTAAATACATAATATGTGTGTATATATATATATATTATATATATATATATATATATATATATATATATATATATCTTTTATCCCAAACATTTTTACATATCAGTCAACAGGGAAAGAAAGTAAACAAAATGTGACATGATAATTCATAGCTGAACACCTGAAAAAGTTATTATACATATGTCTTTTTTTTGTGATTGCAAAGATGGACTGCACACAACAAGTACATCTACAAAAGAGATAAGATGCAATAAAACTGTTACTCTTTACAAGTTGCTCCCCTTGGACACTCTCCTACCTAGGAAGGGACAATCTAACCTGTATGTGACAAGCAGCCATTTTTCACTGGAACTTACATAAAGAATGGAATAGTTCAAATAAATCATTCTCTCTCCATCACTTGTAAGAGTTCCTTAATTTAAATTTACAAAAACAATACATGCAATGCGAGAAATGATTGTCTATGCTTAATGCAATCCATTCGTGATCAGCAGAAACAAAAATAAACAAAGTAATCCTTAAATAACTTTGTTGCTATAGTGGGTCCTTTTTTAGCAGTTAGTCAAGGAATTTGTGCAAGGGAGTCACTCACACTCATCAGATAATTGAAAGGTAATTTATTCACACCATTTTCAAAACAACTGTTCTGAATATAATAAGAATAGACATTAACATATATAAGATCAGATTTACAATCACTTTCATTAAGTCCAGTCCAATGATATTACTGAGTATCAGGGTTTATTTGTACAAATACTTAAAAAAAGAAACCGGAAGAAAACAATAAAGACACTGAAAAATAATTTTTGCCAAGAACAGACACTGCTTGCAATATAAAAGCTAAACTAACACCATATGATTTTGTTATTTAAAAAGAAATTTTTGTTGGAATATAACAAACCATTATAGCCATTGCAGTACATTAGATAGAGTGGAAGCAACGAAGTGATACATTTCAGTTGATTACTTCCCTGAAGTTTACTCGAGTACCTTTCATACAATTGCTTTTTACTGGGTCTCTTCTATTATAGCATTTATATATACATGGTGAGAATGGCAACAGATATACTTGTAGACTGAATTTTATCAAACTCAACACACCAATATCATTTCCACATTTGCATCACACTCAGAACTATAACACATTGCCTTAAGCAATGTACCAAGTTGATTTAATTCATATATAAGATGCAAAAAACATCAACCTACACTAAAAAATACATACATACATACATATAAGGATTATTCTGTTATTAGAAATTCTTTTCTGAGTATTTTGTCAAGTTTATATTTTTTCTCACTTGAAGAAATGAATGGAAACTAAAAAATTATCAAAACAAAATTTAAAAAAAAAATATATTTCCATAAGGGAATAATCACAAGCAAATTGAAAAGAAGATTTCAATGGAACAATGACAGCCAATATCTTGGTTATAAAATGATGTACATCTTAGCAAACTGATAGTAATTTTCTAAAAAGAAAAATGGTAAGTTCAACATAATTCCTCCTGCTTTTCTTCAGTTTAACATGAACACAGTGAGAAATCACAAGAATACTTCTTTAACACTTTTTTTAATATTAAGTACAATATTTGAGACAGTTACAATGCTTACCAAAGTTATTAAAATCTTTGTTAGAAGTAAAGTTTACTCATCTTTGGATCCTTTTTTTATAGTAATCCAAAACTTATCAAGTCAAGCTCAGTTCAGTATTGTTTAATCTCCAATTGGTATCATTTTCATCTAAAGGATTATTCTTTGCAATATTGTCTAGAACAATTGTCAAATGCCCATAGTTTCACTGAGAATCTTTTTAAATATTCATGAAGCTCATCTTAGACATCACACAAAATAACTTATCTCTGATAGGCAAGAATAAAGAAAAGTTGCCCGATTCCACATTAGCATCAGCATTAAGAAATAGTTGATATTTCCTTGGCATATGATATGCTTAAATGTAGTTATCTCTCTTGTAGCGGCTAAGGATAAAATATCACATTATAATTTATTTCAATATAACTATATTGCATTTTAATACACAATGTACAAATAAAACAAGTAAAACAAGTATATAACTTTTGTTGCAATATTTTATGAGTATTTTTACTTTGCTTTCTAATGAAATAAAAAACCTAAAGCATTTATAGATATTCAAATTAAATGTATGAAACATAGATTAAAAAACATATCAGAAGTTGTATATTGAAAATAAATAACTAAATAGGGTGTATTTTTCAGTGTACCCACATCGCTACTAAATGCGGCATAAGGTTGAGGCTTAAAGTCGGATTAATGGCAATACTGCAGAAAAATTGCCCAAGCACCATCAGAACTTCTTTTGGGGATGCCTCAAGTGCCAGGCAATAAACCCAGAAGAGGTACTGCCTGGGGAGACACTCCCTGGGGCTTGGGCGTAATATTTTTTTTTAAACTTCTCCACATAGGCTTTTGCTGACTGTAGGGAAAATGCCAGATGCTTAATTCTGAACTAACAATTTAGCAAAACATTTTTTCTGATTAGACAAGTGAAAAGAACCAGTATCCATAAGTTTCTTTTTGTTAATATTTTGCAATTCATAAGACCATCAGGCCATAAAACGTTCAGTCGAGCTAAAAATGTTATTCTCCTATATCATTTTATATAATAACCATAATCCTGTGTGCATAAGATGCAGTTTTTTTTATCCAAAATCATGTCCAAAAGTCTACTGTGTCTTATACTTTAGTTTAGATCTCAATCCCATTCAAAATAAAATCGGGTCAAAATGAATTTATTTGCTTATTGAAGAGATAATATCTATCTAATGGTATATTGCAATAAAATGAAATAAATCTTTCATAATACTCCAACCTGAAAGAGAAAGAATTTGATCAGTTTTATGGATTCAATGATGAAAGCAAGTTTGAAAGGTTTGACAAGGACAACCTCCACTCTCTGACCTCGGATGCCCATGAGCACAGAAAGATGACCTGGATTCCTCACAAACAGTCCTTTTCAGGACTACACAAATAATTTCAAAAGAAATACTTCAAATTATTAAAAAAATTCAAACCAAACAATTTCATTTCAATTTATTTTCTCAATGGGTATTGGCAATTTAGTGGTCTTATACTCAACATTATATACTCAACATGATAATGACTCAACATGATAATGACTTAAAGAGTCATTATCATGTTTTTGTAATGCTTATGAATCACATGGTCATTTTCTTTATATATGACAAGAAATTTCTCTGCTTTTTTAACTGCATCCCTGGTGAAGAGTCCCAATAGGTGCTTATGGTAAGGAGTCTGCTTGAGAGAACCACCTTTCGTCATGACGGATAATGATTCAGGATCTGTTCAGGAATGATAAAACATTACTATATACATTTTGAATGTTACAAGTCAGTCCTTCTCCCATTTAATTGCCAGATCTAGGTTAGAGGAGAGATCAGCTACCTGGCTCCCATCATCTAGATTTTTGGTGGGGCTTCCATACACTGTGGTATTGTTTGCATAAATATTTTCTAGAGATCTGAGTATGTTTTAGGGCAGATTGTTAATATACAGTAGAAAGTGGGTAGGACCAAGTAGGGTACCTTGTGGAATGCCAGTATTGATCACATGAACTTCCAAAGACTTACTAAAGAATTACCTTTATTGATAATTTTAAAAAACTCTTCCAAATATTAAATAACTGAAAAACATGTGTAGCCCCCCCAATACTGCACCTTGTCAAAGGCCTTTGATATAATCTGTCAATCATTCCTATAATGAATTTATTTCTAGTGTCTTACTAGTTCTGTAATGACAGGACATCAGCAATTAATGTACAAAATTGAAATCCATACTATTTGTTGCTTAGGAGGTTATTCCTGTTGAGGGGATCAACAACTTAATTGATTAGAGACTCAAAGAGTTGGTTGATGGCAAAAAGGTGGCTGATAGGTTGATATTGTGGTAGGCATGAGCACTAACCCTTTTTCTCCTTCATGTGTCCTGTTCCTTCAGAATACAGGCAATCACAGCTCTCCACAATTTCCTTATAAATTCTGTCTTTTGTTATGGCCCCTAAACCCTGCTCTGCCATGCATTTATTCAAGCTCACCAAGTAGATTAAGCACTGTTTTTATCTATCCCTGTTGCCTTCAACCTGTCCTATGAGTATCAGATTTTCCAGGCCCTCTTTCCTCATTATGTGCCCTAGAAATTTCAACTGTCTTTTTGATGTTAAGTGCAAGTTTCCTTTTTGTTTCCATTTTCTCTAAAACTTTGTCATTGCTTATATGTTTGGTCAATAGTATTCTAAGCATCCTTCTGTAGAATCACATTTCTGTTACCTGAAGTCTCTTCTTCATCTTTAAAGAGCTTGTCCAGCATTCACTGCCATAAAGCATACAGCTGATACCTTTCATAGACTTGGGAAGCATTTATCCTCTTGGCAGCAGTTAAACAATTTAGCCAAGATTGGTGATAGCTCTGGGCTAATGTTCTTTAGAATAGCCACTTGTATTTTATCCATACTGGTAACCTTCTTAGAATCAAAGTTTTTGATGAATTTGGATAAAAGAGACCATAAAGTTTGACCATAAAATGAATGTATTTAAAAGTTATAGCAGATTTAGTCGGTTTCTCTGCTAGTTTATACACAGGTTTAATTATTCTTATCCAGACCTGTAATGATGCTAATGATAGTAATGATGCTAATCTCTGTGTTTGTCATAAAAGTAGAATTATTATGTCTTGAGAAAGTGAAAGAGATTAGCTTATTTGCTCCTGAAAATTGAACATAATTAAGATATTTGATAATTTGAGAAATACATCTATATTTCAAGAGCAAAGATCTTCTGAAAGAAATGTCAGAAAGATAACATACAGTTTGGAACCTTTGGCAAATGACAACTTAGAGCAAAATTCAATTTCATCTACTTATATTCTTTTATCATCAACGTTCAAAAGATGCAACGGAGAAAATTTTCTTTGATTTGAATGAATATGACTCAAATGGAGAATCATATATATTTAAGTCTGATGGAACACTGGAGAATGACTATACAAAAATTTAGACAACAGGGATCAGTTTATCATAGCAGTCACTAATAAGTGAGACCATATAATTAGCATACTGATCACTAATAAGTAAAAATCCAATGTAATTAGCATACCACTCACAATTAGTAAGAACTCCAAGTAGTTACCATACTGGTCCCTAATAAGTGAGAGGCCCAAGTAGTTAGCATACTAGCCAGAAATAAGTGAGTAGCCCATGTAATGTACAAAGAAAGAAAGAAAAAATATAAAAATGATCCAAGGCAAATATACTCATTGCAATATATAAATGATAATAATATTTTTATTAGAAGACTCAACTAGATTTTATTAAATACTTGATAAATTATAGAATGTAGTGATAATATATAAATTAAGTATCAATTACAATTATGGCAGGTTCCTCTATTAAGTGCAACTGGTACTGTGTAATTTAGTGATGCCTGCTGTATAGATGAGTCTTTGATGAGTAAACTGGTTCCTCCACCACACTTTTCTGGTGAGAAGGGTATTTAAATACCCAAAAGCATTAAGAACAAGACTTGTTAAAAGACAGATAAACCTTGTAAGGAGTCACCAGTCATCTAGCAGAATGAGATAAACTGGGTATCATAGTTATGTTTCAATCAGTGTGGTGATAACACAACACTGCTGGCTGGAGGCTTCCTAGCTTGACATCAACAGACAAGGTTGAGGGTTCCCCAAATGGAATCAACAGCCATTTTGATCATGACAAACCTTCAAGTTGGATGACATTGGCTATAGGTTAACCAGTAGAAGATACTCTACACATGAATGAATACCTCTCCAGTTTTCAAACCAGATATATGAAGGGAATAAGGCAGACACTGAGCTGTGCAGGGACCCTATGAGCACACCTGGTCATGGGACTGATGATAATGATGATGACAACAATCACAGCAGTTTAGGTGAGCTTGACAGTGAAAAAAGTACAAAAACTAAAAAATAAATTCAGTATGTTGATTCAGTATACTTATAATTGCCTAGAACATTAGGTTTGGAAATATATGCATAGAACATAGAGGTTGGTTGATGTATTTAATGGCATATCAACTCCTTATGGGTCACTTAATGCCAAAGTTTAATTTTCTTGGGAGCTTTGAAGTAATACACATACAAGTTATTCTGCTTTCACAATTGAATACATGGTAGATGATACCCAACTTTTGTTCATATACATGTTTGTATGGACATAATTACTAAAGGCAGTGATGTGTGTTTTATATTATAATTTTGTTGAAGTAATATTTTGGAAAACAGTTTGATTTAAGAAATTGTAGTCTATTATATGGATTAATGTCATGAAAGTTTTCTTTCATGTTGGCTGTTTGGTTGGTTGGTTGATTTTGTTTAGCAGTATATCAAGCACTATCGGTAATTTAATGCCAAAATCTAAATAAATTGAACACTATTTTATGGCTTCAACTAAAAATATTTTTAAAATGCAATTATATGTCTTCAACTACAGATAAAAAGTATTGCTGATCATTTTACTATATGTATTGTTGTTCTTTTTCTATAAAAAAAAATGTTTTGCTGGTATTTTTACTATTAAAATGTGTTTTTATACTTTCTTAATGTTTTTGTTTGGGAATTCACTATTTACCCATAGCTGGGACCCTAACAGAAGCTACTACTCTGAGTCAGGATGGACCTGGAAACAATAGCAATTAAGAGATCATCTCAGACTTCCCAAAAGCCTCCAATCTCCCAACCAGCCTATTTAAGTTTAATATTCATAGTATATTAGTATCCATTTGAACTAGTGGCAGGTGAAAGATTCATATTATTTGTACAAGAGTTTCTTGAGTCTCAGTCCTGAAAACTTAATATAATAATGTTTACCTTGGACAGAAATATGTTAATTGCATATCTAAAATAAACCCTGATGTGCTAGGACAATTCTGAGTACAGATCTGGAATCAGTGTACTTGATTTAGTTAAGTACAGCATCAGTCGCTTGAGTAGCAGACAAAGCTATGTTGTATTGTCCAGTGCAATCCAATAATTACCTGTCCAGGTAATAACAGTAAAATGGTAATAATATCCATTAAAAGTAGTGATTGATGAAAGCAACGGAAGCTGCAAAGACAGAAATGCAAGCAGACAAGTTCAAAGAACTTTTATGGTATTGGTGAAGGATGTGCTACCATACAATAAAGAAATAAAAAAAAGAAAATAACTGACTACAAACAAGAGCAGAGGGGGCACATAAGTAGTTGAAAATTTCATAGAAACAGAAAGGTACAAAATCTCTATAAATTTAACTGAAAGATGAAGAGACTTTGCACTAAAAGTTGACAAAATAAATTCAGTTATTATCGATTTCTTTTGAAGTAACAAAGCAAAACATAATGGTTACTACTGAATGCTTTTAGATAGAGTAACTTGAGGCTGAGATCAGTAACCAATATGGAAGCAGGCGTGTCTTCAAGGCTCGATGCAAAGTAAGTGATAAACAAATAGAAAGATAATTAAGGGATAAGAATCATAAAAGATTTTAAAAGGAGTTTTGTTCATAGTTTGTTGTCTAATTTTATCTTGATGAATCAACATTTAAAATAGTTAAACAGAGTAAAAAAATTAAAAAAAAAAAAAAAGTCTCATTATCTTAATATTATCAGATTTTGAACATTTTATTTTATAGAGCAGATACCAGTTACTTATTGTCCTTTTAATTCAGATTAAAGTATAAGTAGTAGTAGTAGTATAATAATAATAATAATAATAATAATAATCATCATCATCATCATCATCTCTCTGAAATTGTTCAATAGAGAACCTCTTCATTTTACAATACTTTAAATTATTTAATTTAGAGAACTACAAATTGATTATTTTTGAGTAAATGCTCCATTTTATTTATTTATTTTTTTTAAACACTATTTTTATTTTTGTCTACCAGCCTGAATATTCAAGAAATCTTATTACAGAATTCTTGAATATTCAGGCCAGTAAACGAAAATAAAAATAATGTTTTAAAAAATAATGGAGTGTCTATTCAAATATGGTTATCCATTAAAAATAACATTTAAAGTGATAAAAATATATTGAATTAATAAATAAAAATCCATTACTTCTTTAAATATATATATATAAATATATATATATATATATATATATATATATATATATATATATATATTGTTGCATTAGGCTTGGTATCATTGTTAGAAGTGTCATGCAATAACAAACAAAAACTACAAATGCTGAATTGGTTGAGAAAATAGACAAACAAGAGAGTAGAAATGATAGGAGATAGAAAATTTTATTCTATCAGGAACTTTTTTTGTTTAGAGAAAGTTCAAGGATAGTTCCTGAAAGAAAGTGTAAATTTAAGGATAAATTCAAGGAAATTCAAGAGTTTCTCTAACAAAAAACAATGAAGACATATTTGAATTTACTCTGGTGGTAAGTTAAAGAGTGGGTAAGGTGTATTGTCTATGCCATGTACATCTGTCCCAGAGTGTTAGTTTTCATGTTTTACCTCAACTTCAGCATGATGTGAAAGAGGGTTAGCTTTCATTTTTTCACACATGCTCAAAAGCTGGAAAGAGCTTGTTGCTGCTGATAGAGTTTTAAACAATGCATGTCCAGCAAAAAGGTGTAAGATCTGCTCCTATATATATATATATATATATATATATATATATATATATATATATATAGATATATATATTAGTCAGGTTTTGATCCTGGCTTGAGGCTTTTGGATGTCTAGTTGCACTGAGGATCTGTGATAGAGTGAAACAGTACTGTCTGTGAATGACATAATTAAGCTTTTGAAAATATATTTCAAGTGAGCACTCTTGAAAGACAGCCTAATTCTACAAATAGCAGCCGCCTATGCTAAAATGCAAAGCTCTTCAGTAAAATGAATATGAGCACTCTGACTGACTGGCATTTGTTTACATTCGTAAACACAATAGGCTAGAATTAGCAGATTATCTCTGCCAAGTTCTGATGGCTTAGGGGTAGAAACTCCAACACCAAATCAGCCAGGTTTCAGTCCTGGCTTCAGGCTTTCAGACGTCTAGTTGCACTGAGGATCTGTGATACAGCAAAACAGTACTGTCTTCAAATGACATATATATATATATATATATATATATATATATGTTTGTGTGTGTGTGTGTAAAGTGGACACTGAAATCAACACCCAGAGACAACAGTCAGTTTCATGCTAAACACAATCATCAGACCATGTGCATTATGCCTTTTAAAATACAATGCACATGGCTTCACAATTGTGTTTAACATGGAACAAACTGTTGCCTCTGGGTTTTGACTTCAATGTCCACTTTTATATTTACACATACACTCTATCCCTGATATTCAGCCCTTTAACCCATAAATATAGCATACCTTAAGACTATACTTTATCATAGATATATATATATATATATATATATATATATATATTTATATATTTAGAAAAGAAAAATCTTGTTACGCATTTCATCTGAGAGGATTTCATTGGACTGGACTTTGTTGATGTTGCCACATCTACACATGTGCACAAAACAAGAGACACTGGTAGTTTTAAAAGTTTTGAAAGAATATTTTTGAAAAACTGATAAACTGATAATGAGTCTGTTCTAAGCCAAAGTAGTAACCATCTTAGGTAACTAATTCATAATTTATGCAAAATATAATCACTTTCTATGCAAAATATTAAAATCCCTAATAAGCAAATTAGCTATATATACATTTTGTAATCATTTCATCACAAGCAAGGTAATAAAGCCACTAAGACAAAAGGGGTTACTGAGTGTAAGAGAAACTAAAAAAATATTATTAAGGAGTAAAGACAATAAAAGAACAGGAATTACAGAGACAGATGATGAAAATTGACATTGCATTTAAATTTTTGAAGATCGTTGTTGACAGAAAAACAAGAAACCAGATATGAGTGTCCCGGGTAAGAAGTTCCAGAGAAAAAACTATTAGAATAGAACAATTTCAAGAGTAAAATGTTGTGACCTATTTGCCAATCTAGTACTATGCTTAAATTC
Organism: Acanthosepion lycidas; assembly: GCA_963932145.1. NCBI lineage: Eukaryota > Metazoa > Mollusca > Cephalopoda > Sepiida > Sepiidae > Acanthosepion > Acanthosepion lycidas. The sequence continues at coordinate 54,292,227 of OZ010586.1, forward strand.
ATGAAGTTGAGGTACCAAAGAGGAAAGTTCATCAGAACAATTACTATGAAAATATTTATATGAAAGGCATAGGAAAACTATGTTATGATAGTGGGAAAGTGAATGAAGTCAAGATGTTGGGTCAGGACTGATAACATTGCAGATCCCCTTTTTGGCTTTTGTCAAGAATCATCAGAAGCATTAGACCAGATGTGACAACAATATTCAATGCATAGATGAATGGTAGACTTATAAATGTTAAGATAGATCCTGGCAAGAAAAAATGTCTAGCATGAAACAGTGAACCAACTTTACTAGCAGCAAACTTAACAATTAACTTGATATCATCATTCCAAGTTATATCAGTGGAAAACACTGGATGATTAAAAAAAGAGTAGTTTAGTTTTGTAGGCATCACAATTAACAAGCAATTTCTTGTCTGACTGAAGGTCATTTTGGAGATCAGCTGTCAATTTGACTTTATTTGACTGAGGGACACCTCCATTTATAGAGGAAGAGTGGCTGTTCAAGATAACCTTCATTTAACAATTTGATAAGGATTGAATCAAAAATTCAACATTATAATCGTTAAATTTTTGAAGACCACCAACATGCCAATCAACAGCTCAAGCTTCACCATTCTTATCAAAAGCTTAACAGACTCTTTCAACAATAACCATTAACACATCTGGCAGTTGACATTGAAAAACAAGAACCATATTGACAGAAGACTGTGAAGTGAGATGCTTAACCAATTCAGAATTGATTATAACCTATAGTAATTTGCCAAAAAGAGGTGGAAGACTAATAGGTTGGCAGTTTATTTGATTTCAACAAGCCAGAAAGTAAGAAACAACAAGGCATTTATTGTAGAACTTAACAGGGACAAGAGCCAGTTCAAGAACACATTTCTTTAGGACAATTGCAGGAATACCATCAAATCCATTCGCTTGGTTCAGAGATGACAGCAGAAAACATGAATGGAGTTATATGCATATCATACAGTAGAGGCTTCTTTATATATATATATATATATATATATATATATATATATATATGTGTGTGTGTGTGTATACATATATACAGTGTATAAGAGCAGCAGATCAATGTTCAAATATATATTATCAAAAATAACATACAATGAATGTCTATTATGTTTTATCATGAGTCTTTTCAAGTCATATAATGGCTTTTGTTTCAAGAGAATTATGTTCATATAACCTTTCTGATGATGTCTCTTGAGCTAAAGTTATTATACAATACTTGGAAAGGCTCATGATAAAACATAATAGACATTCATTGTCTGCTATATTTAACAATATATGTTTGAGCAATGTGTGTGTGTGTGTGTGTGTGCAAAAGAAAGTTTCTTTTCCCAAATCATAAAGAGCTGCATATTTTGATAAGGGACAATTTTGATTGATTTTGCAGAATCTTTGATGTGTGTTCCTTTTGGTTAAACTTACTCAGATCTCTAGAACTCACAATCAATACCTAGTGGGTAAAATGTTTATCAACAAATTTTACAAGGATCACCTCCTATCCCCCAATCAAAGAGAAAATATGAGATTAAAAACAACAAACATAAGGATCATAGACAAAAGGGAAAAATATCTACCAAAAGACTGCTTTTCCTTTATTAACAAAATCAAACACATTTTTAAAGTTTTAACAATGAATATAGACTAACAATGTTTCCTTATGCTTAAAATATGTATATATATATATATTATATATATATATATATTATATATATATAATATATATATATATTATATATATATAATATATATATTATATATATATATTATATATATATATATATATACACACACACACACACATGGAAGGGGTGCTGAACAGTTCTCTGCTGTCTCACATCCCAAAATCTGGCCAAGCATCAGAATTATTATTTTCTTTCTGGCAGTGTGTGTGGGGTGGTAGGCCATCTTAGTCAGAACATTTCAGCACCCACTCATACATAAACAGTTACAAGAAAGTGTGCAGGTTCAGATAAGTATATATCATAGTGTATATCTGTGCCTATATATACTTTATATATAATTTATATATAATTTTATTTAGACCTACTGCATATTTACATATAATGAAAGCAAACATGCTCATTAAAATATTAATAAAAAAGAGTATATTTTCATATATATATATATATATATATATATAATGTCATGCTTGTACTGATGAATTTTGTTTGCAATTCAGAAAGAAGGTATTCAGATCACTGTTATCAGATTTCTGGATGTAAACACACATATCCAGTATTTATTATGTATAACCATTGGAATGTGAATAACACTGGCTTATATGATTTGCTTAGACATCATTGTAATTTAAAAGAACCTTTCATAAGCAAAAAGGAGCATGCAATCAGATTTTCATACATGTCTACACATTTGTTTACAGGATACTGGCTATAACTCTTCAATACATTCTGCCTAAATCTAATATAAACTTATTTTCCTTTTGTCTTTCTTCCTGCAATATTAAAATCTGCATTTTTTTTTTTTTTGCATGCCAGGAATAGTAGCAAATATTTTATTCCAAGCTAGTTCATTTCTTCATCTATATTGTACATTTCCAGACTTTAGACCCCACTGATCTTAAACAGTAAACAATGATTTTGTGCTGTATTTTTAGTATGGGTTATACATTGGCCCTTTCAGCAGAATTTCAAAATATTAAAACAAACAAGATAGCTTTAAGTTTAGACTGCAAACTACAAGAGTATTTTAGTAAAAAACTTTGAGCTTGGTGTAAACCTAATCTTTCTTGTACTTTATTCTACTAGCACTAATAATAAAATTGTTTTATTTTATACACCATAATTTAATAGAGTAATAGAAATTGAAGATAACACAGTACAAATAAGTTTATTATAATCTAATTCTGTAACTCAATTAGCAATAAGTAAAGTCACTGAAAACTAAATGGTTACATAATTTGAAGGCTATGTTAGAGTAATGTGAAAAATCCTTTTGTTTTTTCTTTGCTAAAATTTAACACAATCACAGCTTATGTTTAATTTCAGGTTTAACAGCTTAACTCTGCATGTGCTGACCAAAAATGGAACAATGGTGAATCCCCAGAGACTAAATCACATTGCTGAAAACAAGGATTAGTCATGAAAATCCAAAGATGTGATGAAATAACAAAAGATGCCTTCCGGAAGCTAAACAAAGTATTAAGGAACAGGAAAATTTCGTTAGAAACAAAGAGAGGAGTGCCGAAATGTTATGTAATATTAGTCCTCATATATGGCAGTGTATGGTGGACAATTTTCTCACAGATGAAGAATCTCGAGTCAACAGAGATGTGGTTCTACAGAAGAATGCTGTGAATAACATGCACTGAACAAATGAGTAATAAGGATGTTTTAAAGAAAATGAAAACAAAAAATACATTTCTACTTAGAATCAAAAAGAGACAACTGAAATTTTTGGTACATATAATGAGGAAATAAAGCTTGTAGAATTTGACACTCACAGGGTGTACTGAAGACAAGAGAGGCAGAAGTAAGTAGTAAGTAAATTATCTAATGAGTATGTGTAAATGGCTGACAGAACAGAGAATGTGAAGAATAATGTAAAGACATTCATTACTCAGAACTACAAAGTAGATGAGGTTGTGAAGAGCCATAATTGCCTATATCCTCAAGGAATATGGCACATAAAGAAAAAGTATACAGAAGACAAAATGAACACAAAGTATGAATTTCAAAAAAGGGGATATCCTATAATTATTCCTGATTTCTGCTTAAAAAGTAAAGTAGTAAAGGCATTATTTTTGCCACTGAACACTAAGTGAAGTTTCTGATGTTTTTATATATTTTCATAGGTAAGATACTCACATCTATTTGTAAATATGACACAATCCAAAATGGAACACCAAAATTAAAGTTAAAGATCAATTAGTTCCCATGCTTCATATATTTCAATTAAAAAACAATTGTACATTTCTAAGAACCTATATAACTATTTTTAAAATATTTAATTTCTTTTAAGTGTCATAATTTTTACAATTTCTGATAAAGACTATCCTTGTCAGTTTATACATTATTTTCTGTATATATATGATTTAGACACATGTCATCTTAAAAATAATCATTTACACTTTAACCAAAAAAAATACCTGATTTCCAAATGTATTTTTTCTTTTACTTTTAGTTCAAAAACAAAATATCTTATCACAAAATAGATGTATCACTCAAGTAAATAAAGATTTTTAAATGTAGATCTTTTTCCTGAAGCAATAAAAAGTAAAACATATAAACAATTTTTCCCTTGTATCTTTGTTCAGCTTGTTCTTCTTAGACAGTTTGATTGATGGAAAATTGGAAGTAAATATTGAAGCATTTTTTCTGCATGTCTGGTTTAGACATATGGATTTAACAGTTGCAAGTAAGAATTACAGGTGCACACAAGTGTATCATAAAATTGTCAAGTGTTCAAAGTAGAGATTGAGTAGAATCTAATTTCAAAGAACTGCATTCTTCCTCCACATGTATTTTCTCTTGTATTTTTATTGCATGTACCGACAAGATAGCACTTTGCTGGCTTCCTGAAGATAATGTTATTTACAATTCCATGAAGAAGAAAAAAAACTGCATATAAATTGCAAACTTGTAATGGCAGTGCCAGTTCAATCCGGATTTAGTCTCTCATTATATTTTGTATTTTACTGCTAACACTAAAAAATGGTTAACAAATTTAAATCCAAAAGAACAGAGAAACTTTAAAAAATAATAAAGAAATAAAAAATCAATTTAAATTACTAAGCAGTATGTGTTCATTAACAATGTACTTTCAGGTGTGATATCTATATTCATTCAGTAAGTTGTCACACCCACACTAATATAACATGAAAAGAGATACACAGCTGAATGCATGGTGTTGCTGGAAATAAGGTATAAAAAAAGTTAGAAACCACTTAACTTCATACCATAGTAAATATCTTCTTAGATATGTGTGTAAATTTTTTTATGTTAAATGAACTAAGCACAAATACACTCTGGAGTTTTTTATGTACTTGATTTAAATTTCATAAATGGGAAGATTAATTTTGAAGAAAAGAATGAAGATCATTAAAATATTATGAAGAAAGTCACATGCTTGGAATATCAAAGTGCATTATTCATGTCACCCAAAAGTAGCATGCTGATATTGAGAGCATCTTGAGTAAGTTTCCTGATGAAACAATTTTGAATTTGTATTTTTCATTTCCTTGCTGAGTTTAGGTTTAGGTTGTAGTTTGTACCAATGAAGAGTCATACAAAGTACTAATTATGATTAGTAATATCAGTAAATATTTAAATAAATTTAATGTCATTTTCCCTCTAGTTGTTTATAACTTTTCTATACTCTATTTTCAGCCTCAACGTGCATTCAACTCTTCATACTGTATCAATGTGAATGGGACAAGTTCTGCATTAATACAGACATTAATAGTAGATTGTTGAGTACTTACAGCTTCTTCATAAAAATTAAGCACAAATTGATTTTTAAACTTGGTGTCTCATTTCTTTTGCTCACCACTAAACATGTGAGTAATCAATATTGATTAACAAAGAAAGTTTTAATGATTTGGTTAATATTTATATATTTATTCACACCCTCTTGAGAAAATTATAAATTAATATTTTCTGTTAATCAAAACTTAATTATCAGCAATTATGTTTTTGTGAGATTCTTTCATTATTTTTTTATAATTTAAAGATTTTTAAGAGAAAGTTCTGATTAATTGAATACTAAAGAATATTTATATGTCCATAAGATAGAAACAAAAACAATATTTGTGGTTTGAATGTCCCTAATAGAAATGTCACTGGCTAATGATATAATAGCTACTATACAAGACTGAAAATAAAATGTACCTATATATAAGAAATATAGAATAACAATTAAATATTGCTGCCTTTCTGCGACCTAAAGTTTCATGTGGGGTCCGAATTCTCACAATCTTCAGAATATAGAATTGAGTATTTTGAACCACTCAAAGATTTTGAAAAAGTTGTATAACAAACTGAGACCCCTACAGGAAAATTTAGGTCATGGAAAGGCAGCAACATTTGAGTATCATTTCTTCTATATATTTATTATATTTTACATCAAGCACTATTATTATAGTATCCTTTTCTACATTATATATATATATATATATATATATATATATAACACACATAAACACAACAGTTCAAATGTTTGAATCAACACCCAGAATTAGTATGGGATGAACTTGACAGAAGAGTGAAATCATTCCATCCCAAAAATGAAAAAGAGCTCTTGACTCATTGAAAAAAGAATGAAATCAATTATCAAATTTATACTTTGAGAAACTTTTGCAACAAATGCCAAAAATTTGTCCTGCATAATCAAGGCTAAAGGAGGATATTTTGACAAGAGCAAAATTTAATTATAAAATGATTCTTTTCTTTGTGTCATATAAAAATTTCTAATAAAAAAACATGGATCACTTTTTTCTAACCATGTATAATAATTTTCTCTTATTTAAAGTACAAAACAAATACTTTTGGGGACAAATTAAAAAAATTACCAGGAGTTGCCTTAAATTTTTAAACTGTGGTGTGTATGCATATATATATATATATATATATATATATATATATATATATATATATATATACGCACTTGTCCTGTGGATGATCTTACAATATACTATCTCTGCAGAGGAGCAAGATCCATCAAAAGGGGTCACCATATAGGTAGATACTTGCAGACTCATGTGTAAGCCAGATTTATGTCTACCTTTTTCACTCCAGTATAAGCCGGATTTATATCTACTTTCTTGACTCTGGTATAAGCCAGATCTTTATCTATCTTTTTGACATTGGCATTTCTTTGCTGGTTCTATGTTTACATGTATATTAATTTATTATGTTTTTTACTCAACATTAAATAACCCAACAAGGGATGATTGTCAGTAAATTAACCAACCCAACATATGTATACATGTAAGCTTCTTCAAATACCATTGATTAATTTTACATCAGTTTTGTAGATTCACATTTTAGTCAGAGATTCATAACAGTGTTTTAATATTTTCAAAAAATGAAATTTTAAAAATAATGCAATAATAACAATTTAATATGATCCAAGACTAATGCTAAATTACTGTTTATATTTCTGCCCATATATAAAAATGACAACTGGAAAAAAGCACAACTTTGTTTCATCTTGGAAAAAAAAAGAAATGAATTACTATGGAAATTTATAACTTTTGAGGATGATAGACTTTATAAGTATTAAACTAACAAGTAATTAACGAGGAAGGAGGGCTTGGAAAATCTGATACACACAGAACATATAGGGGGAAGAAGGACAGAGGAAAACAATGCATGACATACTTGATGAGCTTGAGTAAATAGATGGTGGAACAGGGCTAGGGAGAAATAACAGAAACACAGAGTTTATTAACAGTTACAAGTGACAGGAAGTTGCGGAGAGTCATGATCGCCTATGTCCTGAGGGGAAATGGCACATAAAGAAAAAGAATTATTTTGTTTTGTTTTTCCTAAGTAAATGTATTACATCTGAAGTGACCTACTCCTAACAAATGTTTAATACAAAACTTGCAGTCTTATTAAGCTAGAAAATATAAAATGAAATATATCCAAAGAAGTTAACTAGAAAAGAAAGAAAACTGCCTTGTTCATATAGAACTTGCATTTACAACAATGTAATGATGTAACAGAAAAAAAAAAAACCATTGGTCTAAATAGAAGTGGAATTATTTGTCAGTACGTGTTTAAAGCAGTGTAACCAGTCATTCATCATGACTAGTAGACTATAAACCGATTAAGAAGCAACCATGGACTGCTTAGACGTTTACAAAGTAATTTCCTTCTTTTGTTCTTTGGTACAAATAATGTTTATAATTTGTAATAAGTACTAGACACTTCAGTGAAGACTTCAGCAATAGTTTACACAGAAGAAAAGACAAAACAAAACAATGGTGTACACAGATTCACTCAGATAAAGCTACATATATTAAACTACATACAAAACTTCTACATATTTTATACAAATCTATTATTTTTCCATGATGATAGCCTTGCAATTATTTATGATCATCTTAATATTAGACACTTTCCAATGCCCTAATAAGATCATAGACTTCCTTAATGTCTGCAGATATACTCAACTCATTTCTTTTAACTCTTTGATTAATTGATAGTTTTCTGCCAGCAAGTTAGGCTTAGTAATTATACTTTGTATGTGTTAATATACAGATATATCATTGTTCACAAATGCATTACTTCTGGAATAAGATCTACTAGGGTTTAATATCAGCAGGTATAGCTTTAACAATATATACTACACAGATATGCTGATAGCAAATTCAAAATGGAAACTGAAAGAACTATTAGACAAGGTAGTGGAGAAAAGCAAGAAGAAAGGACAAACTATTAATTGTAAAAAGATAGAATGCATAGTTCTCAGAAAAAAGAATGGTATAAGGTGTGAGTGATGCTTTAGGGATAGTAGAGTCAAGCAGGTGTATTAAATCAATGATGTAGCTAATGTAGAAACTGACAATGAAAAGTATGACATAGAAATCAGAATGTGCATAGAGAATACCAAAAATGCTTTTCATAAAGTGAGCAAGATAGTAAGAGAATTAAGAATAACTTCTATGTCTTTCTGTTATTTCTCCTAAATAACAAAGAGAAGAATACTAGACTGCTATGTAATGCTGACTCTTCTATATGACAGTGAAAGCTAGACAATTTTATAATGAATGATTGAAAAAAAAAAAGGCCTAAAGTGATGTTGAGAATATCATGGACATAACATGTGATAAATGAGGGAGTTTTAAGGAGAATAAGAACTACAAAGAAATTGTTACTAACAATCAGCAGAAATTTGGGAGATGCATAATGAAAAAAGGAGAATTTAAAATTAAAAACAAAAAAGGCTTAGTGTATTTGACACTAACAGGACACATTGATAGTAAGAAAAGCAGGGAAAAGCAGTGAGTAAGTTTAAGCAAATGGATGGAAGAAAAAGTATCACAAAGACAAAGCAGGATCTTAAAATAGTATTTTTTTTGTTTTTGAGTGCAACAAGCTGTGGAGAACTATGGTTGCCTGTATCCAGAAGAGAATGATTCCAATGCATGCAAAAGTATTGTTTTTAATACTATGGCTTATATAACAAACCTGCTTATACAAAGATAATATTTTTCTGAAATTACATAAATTTCTTTCTATATTAGATACACTTTAAAAAGAAAAACCCTGCAAAACTCACCCTGGCTCTTATATTCCAATGGTTAAGCTTAGGTAGGCCTTGTAAGTCAAGGTTGCTATTACTAAGATTTTAAACATACTTTTTTGACACATCAACCCATTGATGACACAAGAATGAAATATATATTAATCCTACAATGTACTTAAACATCCTCATAAAAAAATCCAATCACTCAACAAACCTATTAAAGCAATCAGACTTTGAAAAGATTACAGTGTTGCAGTTTTCAGGTAGATGATAACTGTAAAATTCTATTTAAACACATTCAAGAAAACATAGACATGCAAGATTAACAAATCTAGCAGAAATTGGTACATGGAGATGGTGATATAGCTGAGAGTACTTTTCAGAAAAGGCTTGATATGTTCAGAAGTGGACATTTTAATCTGGAAGACCAAGAACATTTCAACAGGGTTATAGCCATTGATAATGACCAAATTGAAATAATGATTAAAAATAGTCCAGGTCATATGATACAAGACATTGCAGAGATACTAAACATATCTCACATGAGTATTGTAAGACATTTGGAAAATACCTGGATACACATATTGCTATGATTGAGTGCCTCCTGATTTAATAGGAAAAAAAATTAATGGATGGCTTTTGCATCTGCAATTATCTAGTCAAAAACAACAAAAATGAACCATTTTTGAAATTAAAAATTAAAGGCAATGAAAAATTGATTGTTTACAACAATGTGGAGTGAAAAATGTCCTGGGAAAAATTAAATGAGCCATTGTTAACCACTGTAAAAGTTGGTCTGCATCTGCATGTAAAGATGGTGATACTGCATATCTGATAAGATTGGAATAGCATTGTGTATTACAAGCTCCTTCCACAAAATCAGACATTGAATTCAGACAAGCACTCTGTCCAATTGAACCAATAATAAGTAGCAAGAAAAACGCCCAGAATTAGTGAATCAGAAAGGTGTCATCTTCCATCTGGACAATGCCAGATATCACATCTGTTTACAGATGCAGCAGAAATTGATAGAGCTTGGCTGGTATGTACTACAACACCAAACATATCCACATGATCTTGCACCCTTGGATTATCATTTATTTTTATCCCAATAATATTCTCTTAGTGAGAATAACTTCAATTATCTGGAAACCCAGAAATACACCAAGTTCTGGAAATATGAAACCATGAAACTGTCTTAAAGATACTGAAATGTAGGCGAACAAAATGGCAGATATATGTTGAATAAATCTATCTACAAATATAAAATTTTTGTCTATGAAATTCACTTAAAATATGAACTTTTGTTCTGGCCGTAGATGATATTTACAGACCTCCAGGCACAATCATGCCATGAGGAATAAAATGGCTCTCAGCTACCTGAGCCTTTTCATGCCCCCCCCCCAAAAAATGATATTCAGATACAATCTGGAACTCATACATTACTATAGATAGAGTGACAATATTTTTTTATATGAACCCACAGTGAGGATGCCCATATGACTTTAATACATGTATAAATAATTGTCATAAAAATATTAAATTCACACTAGAATATTCTTCTATAACTATTCCTTTTTTTTTTAGACATATTAGTATGTATTACCAACAATAAAATGTCCATATCACTTTACACCAATCTACAGATATTCACTGTTATTTAAATTTTGATAGCAACCACCCAACCAGTTTAAATGTATCAAAAGAATTTGTTCCAGACTACAATATACATGTAGGCCCACTCATTAACCACTTTCTCAATAGAAGCTACCCACTAAAAATAACCAAAGAATCTATGAAAAAAAAAAAAAACAAACCTTTCTTACACATGAGAAACAGATTTTAAGTCTACAAAACAAACCACAGAGCACACAAATACTCATGGCATTTGATTTTAATCATAATATAAATAAATTGACTTATTTCCTCAGAAGAGACTTCCTAAATCTTAAACTTGATCCTCTAATTAATAACGCAGTGAGCCTTCACTTAGTGCAAGACAAGAACCACACATATTAGTATCACTATTCACATCTTCCAAGCTGAAATGATCAATGCAATAAACCATGAGGTCAAATCTGTAAGTACATTGTCATTGATACAACTTGCATTCCTCTATATACAGAAGCTAAAATACACCCCATTACCTTACTTGTGATAGTTTGTTTGAATTTCTGCAATGTTTGTGATGGATTTAATTATGCTGGTAAGAGTGGCTCTGAATTTTGTCTCCAACAATCCCAAAATTATAATTAAGGACAACTCTAATTATTTTACTATAGTGCAGTATTAAACTTACCGTCTAAACCAAATAAAAAACATAAAAAATATACAAGAAATATCTTTGTCACACCATTAATAAAAATATAAAGTGTCACTTAGCTGATTGGCATTACCTTCAGCATCCTGACTCCAGAGTTTTGTAGATGGAACCTCTAGCAATCACTCTGACCACTCATCTGGGGGTATCAGGAATTGATATTTGTCATTTGAACTACTGTATGTGCACTTTTCATTGGTGCAAGGTTGATTTTTATTTTTTTTCATAGTGTGCGTGTGTTCGTGTGTGTTCATGCATATATGTTCTATCCTTGAAAATTATGTATAATTTTCAAAGCTAGATTATTTTATTTTAAGTTCATCCAATCTATATACAAACACTACAGAGATATACTTGTAAAATCAGAAGGAAAAAATTAAGCAAACTAAGTATTTGTTTATATAAGGTATAGTCAAAGAAGTTTAGATATTTCTTATAGTAAAATGGGAATGTATAGTGAGACATCTTTGCATGTCTAAAATGGCATGTCTGTATGAAATGCAAATGAATACATGTCCAAGACTTTATGCCTATCTCTAGAAATATACATTCTGTATGTGTGTGTGTGTGTGTGTGTGTATATATATCAAGTCTCCATCAAAAGTTTTCATGCTACCTCTAAAGGTTTTGATAATAACGCCTGCTGAGCCTTGCAGTAGCTGAAGGAAAATTAGGTTTTTGATATGGAGGTGCAGGCAAGAAAACAAAAACCCTCTAAGAAACAACAACACATATCACTCAGACTAATTTTTTCCCCCTTTTTTATACATCTTTTCATTTGTCACTATATTTTTATATAAAAATACGTTGTGTAATGCTTGAACAAATTCTAGTGAAAATTCTAGATAACATTAATAAACAAGAATACCGCTTCCAGCAGAGTGAGATTTCTGATCATTATATATATATATATATATATATATATATATATATATCAACAAAGATCTGTGTATGCATGCAAACTATGTAGACGTAAGAGTGTGTGTGTTTAAATAATGTGTGTATTACAAAATTTTAAATTTGTAATATTAAATATACAAGAGTAGCTATATACATATAAAAAATATATAATGTTATTTACTATTTTTGTATTATTGTAAATTGACAGTTGCATATTAGTGTTTGGTTATGGGTTCATAAGTGTACTTATAAATCTGTGCACATGAATAGATATGTACCCTGTAGATCAGTATGTAATATATATATATATATATATATATATATATATATATATATATATATATATATATGGAAGATACCACGACATCAACTTTTACTAGCCCAAAGCAATGTAACTAGTTTGAAATTCAATACCTCCTTTTTATTGTAAGCAATAAAAAAGTAAGTAAAGTAATTTTTTTTATTGAACTAATCAATACAACATTACAAGAACTGAAACCATATTTTGTTATTAGTTATATTATTTCTTACTATTTCTAAAAAGAAACAATTACAAATATGTAAATTCTTTACTTCATGACAATGATAGGTAAAATTTCTTTTTAATTGTAAATCTGCATGCACTTAAATGCTTGGCTATCTTCAGACATTTTCAATTGGCATTACTTTTTATTTCTTTCAAGACATCACTGCCATTATGACAAACTGGATACTAAGATTGATAACGAATGATGCAGATGGTTACACCAATCATTTCAAATATCTATACCTATGAATTATATAACAACTAGATATACCCAATTTTTAAAAAAACAAATTATTGTTTGGGCTTTAAGATAATTATTAATCTTTGTTGGTTATTCAAATATCAAATAAAAAAGAAGGCAAAATTTAGATAAGAATTTTTTTTATGGAAGACCTTATAGTATTTTGAAGAGAAAAGCTGAAAGCTATATGTAGATTGGAAAATTTATATTAAAAACTGTAAAAAGGTTGAAAGGAAGTGTTTCATATTGAATGAATTTGTTGTTTTTAATCTGCAGGTTACTAATTGAAGATACTGAAATCAAACAGGTGCTACAAGTTAGATATCTATGAAGTGTATTATCAAAGGATGGAAAATGTGACATGCATTGGGATATTGAAAGAAAGCTTCCAAAAACTACGCAAAGTATTAAGAAACCAAACAAAATATCATTAGAAACAAAGAAAAGAGTACTGAACTGTTATCAATCTTCCCATATGGCAGTGAATGCTGGACAAACTCCTCACAAATTTAAGAAGAGATTTAAAGCTACAGAAATGTGATTCTACAGAAGGATGTTGAGAATACCATGAACTGAACATGTGAGCAACAAGCAAAGTTCTAGAGACAATGGCAACAAAAATGATACCAGGAGGAAATAGTCAAGGTTACTGGAAGGAAGGAGGGCTTGGAAAATTTGATACTTACAGGATAGATTGAAGGTAAGAGGGCTAGAGAAAAGTAATGCACAACCTATCTGGTGAACTTGAATGAATTGATGGGAGAGATGGCTAGAAGAAAAAAGTTATAATGAGCCATGAAGAACAGGAAATTGTGGAGAGCCATGATTGCCAACATTCTTAAGATACATGGAACATAGAAGTAGTAGTTTCAATCAGTTTTATACAATGAACAGTAATTTAAAAATTTGTTCCCCAACCCAATTATTCTCTTTTTAAGCAGCATTCTGTATATTAATTAATTTCTTAATTTTTGGTTTTTATAATTCAAAAATATATTATGAAAAAATTGTTAATAACCACTACACATAGCAGACTTCTCCTGCCAAAATATAAACATTAAAAGTTTACAAAAATTATCATCACTTGAAAAATTAAATAAAATTAAGATCAAAAGTTTTAATATACATTTGATGAAGCCAAGAGTGTTCATTGTTCAAATAAACAAAGCAACAAAAGTGAAGATACTAGTCAAAATAATTTACCAAATAATAACAATAATTAAAATCAGAAAGATTTCATACATAAAATATCTCAAGAGATACAAGTTTTGAGAAGAGCAAGAAGATCTGATTTAGATACAAAATGGTTACCAAAAACATTTTAAAAACAAAACCTGTTGAAAAACTTAAAACAAAAGAAACATAGGCATATCAGTGATTCCATGACAACAATCCATCTGCTTGTTTTGTTTTTTTTTATCAGATTTCCATCTTTGCCATCTGCTGCTGCTAATATATAACATGTTAAGTGCAGTGCCTTTGATGCCCCTAGAGAAAAAAAATGATTCTTCCTCCAGAAAAGGTTGCTCTACTTGCAATTCAATATTCCTATTTTGTAGAAACGATCAAATAGACTTTACATCCGTGTTTATTGGAAAAAAATCCTTATATGGGCTGGATGGATTCTATGTAGAAGAGGGTATAGCTGTTCTTTGTTGAGATGAGACAATTTTATGCTCAAGAAGGTATGACTAAAGCATAAAAGTAATTAAAGTATAATTGATAAACTCCACAGAAAATGAAAAATTACAAGTGACAATATGTTTACTTCTAGAATTGAACTCATGTCAACTGTAAAGTAACTAATATCTTTCTTAATCAAAGCATAACATTCAGTTGCAATAGACGTAAAATATTAGAATAGAAATAGCTAGCTGAAAAGAGTCTTTACTGAGGATTTTCATTGCCACAAACTTATCTTATGGAAAAAACTTTCAAAACTTAAAGAGTCGTTTTCTGAACTTTGAAAATATCTTTCACATATATATATATATATATATATATATAGGTACCTCCACTGATTCCCTGAAAAAAGAGCATACTATGATGAAAAAATGCTCAAAGAGATGTCATCAAAATCTTTGTCATTTTTAAGAGGAAAGACCAAAGTATATTTTTATTATTCAATTATATTTTTTAATCATATTTAGAACATTCAAAATTTTTGTTAAAAATGTTTTTCTTTTTTTTTTGCCTCAGTGAGTGGACAATAAATTAGCATAGCAAATTTTTGTGTCTTTTTGTCACAAAAAACACATTTATTTGGAGTCTTTTGCAAAAAATGAAATAACTGTCAGATTTTAATGAAACTTCCAAGACATATTCACAAATGAATAAAATTATTTTAGAAATGTCTGTTTTAGAAAATCTTGATAAAAATATCATTTTCTTATATCTGTTACACACCACTTATTAAAATTTTAAGATAATTCAAGATATTCAATGGTGTAAAGTTTAATGTTTACATTAGTTAAAAGCAGAACTCCTTGGAGAATTTCAATCATCAATTTCTTTGTAAAACAGGACATGACTTTCCAAAATCATAACATAAAAAATGCAATAAAACTAAAAGATTAGTTAATTAGAAAAGCTTTTAATTGCTTTTATGAATAAGATATATTAAGGACAATATTATTTTAAGAGAAAAGATTTGTTTTCAATTCTTTCAAAGTTTTAATTAGAATAAATTTATAAAGGTTTTAAATCTTTCAAAATTTTAATTCAATGGTATAATAGTTATGGGATATTGTTATTAAGTAAAAACTATATTTACTAATCATAAATCAAAAAGTTTATTACAATTTAAGGACCCCCAGTATTTTAAAAAGAATTTTGAATTTTTTTTTGTATGTGCATAAAAGTGTTAATTTTTGCAGATACGGACATTCATACAGGGACATTATTAAAAAAAAAGAGTGATTAAAAAAAAGAGTGATAACTAGTGAATTTAAAGCCAAAGTATCAAAAATTCAATAAAACAGATTACAGACAATATTTTCCCAAATTTTTAACATTACTGAATACTTAAAAATTATATAAAAATAGGCTTCTATTCTTCAATTATTTTTTACAAATATAGCCACTGTAGGAAAACATTAAATAAACATCCATCTGTCATCAAGCTGTTAACATGTCAACAGCTTACCACCATGTTAAAAAATGTATTTCTGTGATTTTTTTAAACTTAAAATAAGTAATATTTATTTAAGATCAGATTAATTAAACTTAGTTAATATTCCTCAAATAAAGTGTCAGAAAAATATATTTTATTGTTGGAAGATTTTTTAATAAAGTGAGTAACATTCTGATGAATGATGGCACTGAAGACAGTTTTTTAGCAAAATAAAAATAAAAACAAAAACTCCTAATTGATTTAAATTAGTTTTGAAATAGAGCAAAGTATTTTGCTTATTGGAAATATTCAATTTAATATATTAGCTTGAATTTAAAACTAAAATAAAAGCTTCAAGAAATATTTTTCATTTTAAACCTTAGGTATCACTTTTTTGGGAAGGTCCCTAATATTTTATATATCTATCTATATATATATATATATATATATATATATATATATATATATATATATATATATATACATATAAATATAAAAGTCAACATAGAAGTCAACAGTGAACATAGAAGGCGACAGTGTTTCATGTTAGATGCAATCATCAAGCCACGAGTGCTGTTATTTTTCTCGGCTATTTATATATATATAGGTCAGTGGTGCATTGTGGGTAGTCTATTTTGGTGGTTATTTTACTGGAAGTCGTTTATTTGTTTAATTATTTATCTGGGTTAAATTATTTTGTTTGTTTTTATTTATTTTTTATTTTTATTATTTGTTTATATTTCTTATCTTATATATTTATTTTTTATTTTTATTTTAATCAGTGTTTTTATTAACATAGTAAAAATTTGTTTATATAGCTTATTTAATAGTTTTGTTTTGGTTTGGGAAGATAATTAAAGCTATTTATTCAATTTTGGGGTCGATTGTTGTAGTTAATTCTAACTATTATTTTGGCGGGAACAGTTTTTAATTTGTTTATTACTTCATGTATTTATTTAGATTGATTATCTTTATTTGTTTTTTCTAATGGTTAATTTATTGGAATCAGTTTGTTAGTTTATTTATTTATTTATATATAATAGCCATTCTTGTGTATTGGATAATTCTCAACCAATACACACCCTCCCCCACACATTCAAGTTTACAGCACCTGACTGACCAGGCTTGACATTGCTTAACCAGTGATCATACAGGAACCAATGTTTCAACATGATGTGGCCATAAGCCTGTAACAAATGATGTGAATCCATGAAACACAGTAACGATAATAGAACATAACAAAGCGAGTATTAAATAATTTCTAATTGGTTGTGAAAGACTGGATTACCATGAGAAAACATTTCATATTTAAATGCTGATATTTGACATTTTAGAGAAAGGTGAGATTTATGTAGAAATGTTATCCATACATTAGAGAGATGTGATGAAAATAATACAAAAGGGATTATATTAGGTTGGTGCAAAAATAATGACGTGTTTTGACGTTAAAAAATACGTCAAAAACCGTCATTATTTTTGCACCAACCTAATAAAATATATCAACTTGAAACAATTTGGCAAATACAAGAACAGAGATTCTCAGGTCCAAATTGCCATTTGCGTTAGACATTCTTCATAGGTAATCATCAAGTCATGTTATTATTTTATAATGATTGTCTTCATTACAGCCTAATATTACAGCCTAAAAAGTACTAACTGCTACTAAAAAGAATCTCAGTTTCAAGAATTTATTTTTGCTCCTTAAATCTAGTTAACTGAATCCAGTACCTAAACTGAACTACAAGAAATAAAATAAAAATACCATTCCTTCTTTCTTTAAAGAATTCTCTCTTAAAGTAGCAACAAGTTATAAAAGAGAAATTTTATAAATGATTAGTCTAATTCATGCAAAGCTAATAACTGTAACTAGTAAAAACAGGTTAATTTTTCTCAATCAAAATTACTTTTCATAAGTATTACATTTTGATGTTAACCAATGCTTTATTTAATGGAAAACTACTTGAACTTCAGTTCACTGCAAATATGTCTTAGGAAACTGAGAGTAAAGTCGTTCTCTGACTTTGCAAAATTGTATCACTTTATATAGAAAGCCATGCAGAATAAGAATAAATATTCAACAAAGTTGACTAACACAACAATAATATAAAACAAGTAGTTTCATAAGTTAAATAAAATATATTTTTTATTTTCAATTTAGACTGTTACACAATTTAAATAATTTTTTAAAAATGAAATCATAATCTTTTTTAGCTAAGTCTCAAAATGCATTGGATTTGTGACAGATGCCTTGTAGAAACCAAGCAAAATATTAAGAAACAGGAATATTTCATTGGAAACAAAATACTCAAATGTTATGTAATACCAACCATCCTAATATGGCAGTGAATGTTGAACAATCTCCTGACATATAAAGACTAGAGGTGATAGTACCATGAATGGAACATGTAAGCTTCAAAAATAACTGAAACAAAAAGAGACAGATGAAATTTCTTGGACATGTAATGAAGAAAGAAGGCTTAGAGAATTTGACATTCAAAGGAAAGCAGAGAGTGAGATACATAAGCTTGTACAAATGGATGGCAGAACAGGGACTGGAAAGAATAGTAAGGAAACAAATATTGCTTAGAGGTAGAAAGTATAAAGATGTTGTGAAGAGCCATACTTGTTTATGTCCCTTCAGGATATGGAATAAAAATAGTAGTAACAGTGGACATGTTTTTTATACAATTTACAATCATCCATTTTTTCAGTAAAAATATATAAATTATAGCACTTTGATAGAGATTTTAATATAATTCTTATTGAAAGACAAACATTTTTTGCTGAGATAATAATTTTTATATTTCTCCTAGATAAGAATTTTTATTCCCCAAATAAATGAATCAATGTGTAATAAAAAAAACTTTTCCCTAAGCCTTCAGGATTCTCAACTTCTCATAGTTTTGTCCAAGAACTGTATTATTTTTAATAAGTTCATGTTAATGTTATGGAAAAAATTATGCACAATATGTTATTTGATTAAGATTAGTGATAAACTGAATCAAAATAAAGATCAGATTAATTAAAAAGACTCGTTAAAAAAAGAAGGAAAATCTCTTATGTATTGGTGTGTCTTATAACACAAATGTCAAATAACAATCTTGCTGTGCTGATTATTGATCTAAAAGTTCCTATAGTAGATTTTAGCTCTTTGCTTAAAAGAAGTTCAATAAAAAACAAAACAAAAAAAACATTGATTTAATCGATCTGAACCGCATACTTCGTGTCTCATGTCCAATACAACATTCCCAATAGATTGATGGTAAACCAATACGTCTATCAATAATTATCTGATGCTCTCCTTACTTATTTCCATCATCAAATCTGCTCTCTATAGATAAACAATCAACAGTCAGACATTTTTTTTATTTTTCCTCAAAGCAAAAAATAAATAAAATTTCAAAAAGATGTAAAAAGCAAGAACCTATTGTAGAAATTTTTAAATTAGCTAGCTAACTTTTTTTTCTTTCAATGGATAAAAATAATTATACTTTATCAGACTCCAAATATATATGTATTATTTAATAGATTTTACACCTATATGAACTATATAAAATTAAGTTTAATATATTGCTTCTTAAGAAAATTAAATCTCAAATTTTCTCACAGAAGAAAGATTTGATTGAAAATTCAATTGTCAAAATTAAAATATCAATAACTGTTATATCTATTCTGGATGTGGCTTTTAGTTTTGCATGTGTAGATAGATAGATAGATAGATAGATAGATAGACAGGCATGAACAGACTCAGATATATCTATATGCACATGCACACAAACACACAAAACCCTATATCTAATGCAAATTTTAGATGAAATTTTATTTTGACATTTATGAAAACATTTTTGTTTGTGCAGATAGCACACAATGATGATCATTATTGAAAATGGAATCAGTGAGTCAAGTTCAAATATGAACCTAATCCATTATATTTACTTTTGTATTAATACTCTTAGGAAAGGCATGAATCCATCTCTTTTCTATCTTTGGGTTAAATAGCCAGCTAAACTAGGTTTACTAATCTAAAACTGTCTAAGAGAACAACTGTCGTGATGGCAATGCGAAAAATACAGTAAGTCATGGCAATTCAAAGATAAAGAAAAGGAATCTGTGGAGAGTCACTCTCCACAGATTGCCTAAATCTTGAAAGAACAGCTTAATTACTTTTTCACAATTGGACACTTAAGATCTTGAAACTTGTTCTACAGAATTTCATAAAAATTCTGATGTTAAATGATTAAAAAATAATTTGCAATAATTGATAAAATAAAATAATCCACCATCACTTCTCTATCCCATAAGAATATCTTGTACTGCAAGTCTAACATGAAATTATCACAATATGTAATAAAAATAAATTCATACGATAACATACTAGTGTCAGTTCATGAATTTGGTGACAGTAATTGTGAATTCAGTCGCTGAACTGAGTAGTACGGACTTAGACTTGGTGAAAACAGGGCAATAACTGAACAGTACAAAATAAGAACAAGCCAAAATATCTGTAGACATGGACAGTGGAACAAGAACAATCTTCTCCTATAAATTAAATAAAGAGTTCGCTTCAACATTCCCTGAAGGTTACTCAGAGCAACAAGCACACCTGAAGAAGGTTAGACAACACAAAAGTCAAAAACGTTTTGATAACAACAAAGACGAGAACATTAGTAAATAATGATAACAACTGATCGTAGATGTTCAGAGATAAAAATACTGAATAAAAACTGGAAGACAATATATCTAAGGGGTCTAATGAAAAGGACACTAACAGACAGAACCAATGAAACAGTTTTAATGCTGGTTGCTTTTATTAGTGCCTCCCTACCAACAGTTTAACAACCAGGCATCTTAAAGACATCTGGCTATATTGTTCCTATATCCAAATAAGGTTTAAAAAGTGATTTTGTGCAATTCTTTCTCTTCTGTTATGATCCATTAATAAAATATTTTGAAGATCTACTTTTCATTTATAATCTAGTATTTTGGGAACATACATTTTTTTTTCAGGGCGGGTGATAAGCAACAAGTACTCTCTCTAATATATAAAACACACACACACACACACTCTTTAAAACTTAGACTAAATGTATATATAAAAATTGTCCATAAAAAGTTTATTCATTTTAAATGAAACCTGAAATATTTATTTGTAAGAAAACATTTTTCAATTAAAACCACATTATTTTTAGGTCTTTTAACATAACATTTAAACTTTTATCTATATTCTTTCATATTAGATATTCACCATAATCTTTCATTACAGGCTTCTTTAAATAAAGAGAAAAAAATGTTAAAAGTTTCTGAGTGATAAAAGAGGCAGAAATGAATCAGAAAAAAAGAAAACATGGAGGAAATGAAAGAATTCAAAAGAAAAAGAAAAAAAAGGATAAATAAAAGAAGCATAAACAAATAAAAGAACAGGAAACATGAAAACAGAAAATAAGATTCTTAGAAAGTCCAAAAAGTAAATAGAATTTCATTAAAGTTTTTCCCTAGGAATTTTCTTTTATTATTTTGGACTGAAACAAATATCATTAATATCAACAATTTTAAATATTTTTTCTAATCTGATTTCCTGCGTGATGAAAGAAAATTATTCGAAACAGTTTTTTTTAATCTTTTCCCATATTTAATATAACTCAAAATAAAGACAAGATTTAACAAAAAGTTAATTTATTATTCAACTGAGATCTAATAAAAGAACTCTAAAACGGAATTAACCATATTAAAAGTGAGAGAAATTGATTTCAAATAGATATTAGGAAATACAAAAAATTAAATAGACATCACAGAAGAAGGACTTTTCATCATCCCTAGTTCTCAATAAACAAATCTAAATAAATATATACACAAAATAGTAAGAAATTCCTCAGAATTCAAGAAAATAGGATTTTAAGAATGTGTAACTTTCAGCTACTTCCAAGTAGAATACAGTTTTATTTAATGATTAATTACTTGTATTATACTGAGATAGTAATCTCTCTTTTTTCACTTGTGACATAAATTGTACTCATTAAAAGATAACTATTCCAACTATTACTATATATATTTGTTAAGTTTCCCATAATGTTTTTTTGCAATGAGTGAGCATACATGTTCTCTTTCTTTCTTGACATTTCGACTATTCTCCTCATTTTTGTTATTATTATCACACCGTTTGTCCTCCAGTCTTCTTCAGGTGCTTCTTGATCTGGGCAGCTTTCAGAAAATTTCAAACTTAACTTCTGATTTAATCCACAGGGGTAGACTGTTTTTGCTCTATTGTCCATGTTTTGGGATTATCTTGTCTTGTTGTTATTTAGTACTCTGCTCAATTACTGTACAACTTGCTTCCTCCTTGCCCAGGGGTAGACTCACAATTAATATAATATCACTAAATTCATACACTAGGCAAACACATGAAGAAGAAGGCCAGAGAGTACTATGGCCGAAAAGTTGTAATAACAGCAAATGGGGAAAAAAAATGATAACCCCTCATGCACATCCCAGAAATTCAGATAGAAAATATCTTTTTCATTAAATTTAATACCTTATTTATAAAATTCTATTAATGGTACAATTGTAGAAAAACATAAAAGTTATTATGTTTTTTCTAGAATATATTCCTTTGTTTCATTCTTTTTACTATAATATCAAAGATCAGATAGGCATGATGAAATTTGGCATGGCACCAACAGAACAGTTACATAAAGGATCTCCAAGATCAGAATTTGCATTGGTTCTTGTATTAAGAGATTATTAACTCCCTCTTTGAAGTCCAGTAATATTGTGAGGTAATACTAGGTATTGTGAGTAAGAAGTATTAGCTAACCATGTCTAATAAAGGCTGGAAGTGCTTTTGCTGTTTTAGTAATAGGTGCTTAAATGACAGTTAGGAGAGAACTAAGTTAGAACAGTAATAAGGATGATGAATAATGGATTATGCCTATTTACACAAAGATAGAGTGATAAGTTGATCACCTTATATTCTCTCTGATTGAAAAGCAATATAAAACAAGCATTCAAACAAATTTTATAATAGTATTTAATAAAGTCTCCATTTTTAAATAAACAATACTTAAGAGAAACAGCACAAAACAGAGCAAACAATAAGAGTATTTATGCCTTTGTGGATTTTACTAGTACACAAATGCAATAAATACTATAACCATGATAAAATATTTAATCAATGTCCATATGAGTAAACACAAACTCACTCAACCATATTGGCAAAGGGTGTTAATAAATTAATCATTATTTCTTTTAAAAGTAGAAGAGTTGAAAGATTAATCTTTGGAAGTTTTGTCTTAACTGTATTTGCTACAATTCGTTTTTGTCAAGAGTTCTTTAATCTAAAACCATCATTCTGATATTTGTAGACATTAATTTAAATACTGTCATTAGAGAGGTTTAGAAAATAGAGATTTAGATTTAGAAAATGGAGATTTATTTTCATAAAGTCTATTTCTGCACATACAGGTGACATTATGTTAGTAAGCTAGTCTCAATTTGCTCATGTACTAAGTTTCATTTTTCTTTGGGTAGCTCACTAGTGTGATCTTGTGGATAAGCATACAAAAGTAGTTAAAAATGTGAGATTTTTGTGGCAATGTTTAGTTTAAAAAAAACAGTCAGACTTCTCAATCTTAAAATAAACATTGCATAAAAGAGGATTTCTGAGTTTACATTTGTATGTCAAAAGGTTCACCTGGCTTTTTATTATGAATTGTCATTTATTCTTGTTCAAATTTCCAGCATTGTTTTATATTATTTTTTGTAATCTTTAAATTTAATACTGACCTATGCAAAATGATGTAACTTTCAAGGATAAGTCAATCTTAAAATATGTTTTCAAGAGTTTGTGGTCAAACTATTTATCCTTGACTGACCTTGTACTGTTACCTAGCCATAAAATATCAAAACGAAAACTTCTCAACTATCCATCTTCAGAAAATAAAGCAGATTTAATAAATTAGATAAGAAATTGTAGTAAAGGAGATATTGACAGTCAATGGTCACAAGTATGGCTATTCGGCATTCAGTCTATAAAGGAGTTTTAAAAAATCCAAGAGGAGAATTTTGAATGATTCTTTAACTTAATGCCACACATTATTGTAATTATTTTTAAGACTGTATTTGTAAAATGATAAAGCCGTTTTAATTTTTCTGTTCCTTCAATTTTTTGTCTGATAATTATATTGAATTTATTATTTTTAATGGAACTTTCAATACAGTTGTAAAAAGTAAGTAAAAACAATGATGCTTTCTTGAAAGTCTAAAGATGAAACAGATATGGGATTGATAAGAGAGCATTTAAAAAAAATTATTAATAGTTTAAACTGGATTTAGAATCTAGTTCGTTTTTAGTTTTTCCTCATTGATAATACACAATATACTCAGTTGAAGAAAGCTGCAATTGAAAATTTCAAAAATCTCAATGGAAAGCTCGTGAGGCGATAACTGTCCCACAGGTGAAATGTGGGGGGAGGGGGATTTACATGATACATCAAGTTTAAGTTTATGATGTTATCAATTATCAATTAGGTTGGTGCAAAAATAATGTCGTTTTTTGACGTATAACGTCAAAAAACGATATTATTTTTGCACCAACCTAATAACTCCCAAAGGTTTTTCTTTTAAAAGGATATATTCTTTTAAAAAGTCACTATTGAGATTTTAGAATTTCACGACCGAATTTTATTTCCTGTTTGGTTTAATTAATTAATTTAATTATTAATTTAAAAATGTTAAACCACGAGAGATATGTTCGAACGCTGTTATAAGCATATTTTTTATTTACAAAAAACTATTTTTTTTTATTCCAATGAATATTCAAAGTTTTATATTTTAAAAATGTTCTGAGTGCTTTGTAAAAGTATTTTTTGTACATTATTGCGTGAGGCCATGTGTCAGTGTCTGCAAGCTCTACCAGACCTTGAGATAAATCAACTGCCTGACGATGATAGCACACAAAGGAAAAAAAAAGAAAAAGAATCATTCTCTTCATTGAATTAACCTTGATGTTTTCTTCTTTCTTTTAATATCCAACAACAAATGCTAGCAAAGTGGTTTGAAAGCATAGAAATCTAAGAAGACTATTTCAGTTGCTCGGATAAACTAAAAAAGTAATCATACAACTGAGTGCTATCAAAACTACTTGTAAAAAAATCCTATGATAGGAGGTGAAGAAATATCAACCATGCAGTTTTAATGTGCCGAAAAAGAAAATCACAACGTCTTAAAAATTCATGAAATAATCTCTGTTGCTTGAAAGTGTTGGCAAAAAATGAATAGGAATCCTTAAATTGACATGTCGTCAGATGCGACAGAGAGAATAGAAAGTGAAAGCAAGAAATACATTGATTGCACGTAAGAAGTAAAGACAACAGCCTGATGATTGTGGAATCTATGGACAAATTTAGAAAAGAAGCATATTCTAGGAAAATACTAACAATCCAACAGGAATGAAGTAGAGATACTGCTGAACTAATAATGTGAATGCTGTTGGATTTTTTTTTTTGTCATTTAAAAGAGAAGGCAAACACGAAGAGATAAAAAGAGGAAACTGATCACTGCAAGAAGGGAGAAAGAAAGAAAGAAAGAAAGAAAGAAAGAAAAACGAAAAAAACAAAAACAGTGACAGAGACGGTTCTCCCCACACCGCGTCAATACAGACACATTTTTAAAAATATTACTACCAAGAGTACAAAAGGCAAAAGAAAAAAAAGAAAGAAATGGATGTGAACACGTTTAACTAGAAGAGAAAAGCATCTTCTTATTGCATATGTAGTAGTATGTCAGCTATAGAATTTGAATACTGCTAGTGCTAAAAATCGTGGCGAAAGCAACCGGGTCTGATTTTCGTGTGATGGTGGTGGGTAACCAGAAATAATGAAAACACCTGGTGTGATATAGAGACTTACTATTGGAGATTAAGTAGCAGAAACAAACAAACAAGAAACTTGCAGGAGAAATTAGCAGTAAAGACGAAGTTAAAAAAAATAACAACAAAAAACGGGGTTATTTTTACTAGATAAACAAGTTAGGATTTACGTGTGCCTTTAAGCGACACACACACACACAGAGAAAAGAATAATAAAAAAAATAAGACTTCTTTCAGTTCAACTCTCCAAAATGTGAACAATTCTTTGTTTTCATTTGCTTTAATTTCACCAGTTGAAAAATATTCGTCTTCTTACTTAAAGTTGGTAATGGATGAATGGTGGATAGTGACAGCTTCAGCGAGGAAAACTAATTGGTGTACGACGTGTTTGTTGGTATACAAAACAGTTCTTCATGTCAATTGTCAAAATTGTCATTGAATGTGTCTGCACTCTGCAGTAAGTAATCTTGTAAGACTTTAAAACTTTGCTTATTTAAAAATATTCTTTGTAGTTAACCATTTTTAGAATTTCTAGTAAAATGTTATTGTTATTGTTAAATTTTAAAAACTTTTTTTTTTACATTTTTGTGGAGTAGCTTTAAGAAAAAAAAAGAACAAAAATAAAAATCCTAGCATGAAATGTGGCAGAGGAAAAAAATGAATCCAAGAAGGACTAAAAATATTTGATTTTTAAATAATTTTTTATTTTAAATGATGAACATGAAAGTAAAAAATAAGAGTCCACCTCTTAGCTTTCTTTTTTAAAATTTAAAAGCTTTCCATAAAGTGTCACTGGAAGTCTACATTTTTATTATTCTTCAATCATTCGCTAATTTTAAACCAAACACACAGGATTCTAGTATTAATTATTTCTGGGATGAGGAGTTACGATTATTTTACACTACACAGACACCTGAAGAAGGTAGGACAGTACAACGGCTAAAAAAAAACAAACCGAAAATGCTATGTATGTTGTAACTTGTAATAAAAAGGAGAACATTATTAGTCTGACGCCCGCTTCTAAATAATAAAGATAATTCTTGAAAGTATTTAATGAACACACACAGAGTTTTGGCGGGAATAATAATAATAAAAAAAACTTCTTTTCTGTTGTTTTATTTTTCGAAATAAAAAATGAACAGGCCAACTTCGTAAAGTTTTTTTGAGCAAAAAAAGGTTGTTCAAGCGAGACTGAAACTGTCTAGTTTACTTTCTGACATGTTCACTTAAAAAAGAATTACAATTTTAAAAAATACTGAAACGGAAAAGAAAAAAAAATCAAATAAAATTAAAAAAAGTAAAACAAACTGTCTTGAAACGACTCGGATAATTTGAGGAAACTCATGACCGATAAATTTGATAATGATCAAAAAGTAAACAAATCATCATCATCATGAAGAACTGATATCCTGAACATTTTTTAAGTATAAAAAACACAATTTCGAAAAGATTAAAAAAAAATAATCTACCAGTGACCACACTGTACCCGGCAAGAATGCATGAATACACTCGTCAAATCGGCCCTACTTCATTGTACTTTATTTTTAGGGTTTCTATCTGCAGTAGAAATGAAAGAAAGATCATCTGAACAAGACTTGTAGTAAAATTTAAAACTTTTCTTCAGTGTCATATAGGGATTTAGATAGGTCATTCATTGTTATTTGGGAGATTTTTTAAATAAATGGACTGTATTTAGAGAATCAACAAAAAAAGTGAACAGAACAGAAATTATACATTGTATTGTACTAATTAACGAAAGAGATAAAAAAAAAAAATAGTATCCTCTCTACGCAAATTATTACCATGTATGTATGTCATTTTGATTTATTTACTTGAGTTTTTTTAATTTTTTATTGTAAAATAAATAGCCGATGATATTCATTTCTTTCTATACTATTCCTCCCGCTCATCCGCCAACTTTATAGAACTGAAGTCGCTTCGGCTTCGACGGAACAAAACTGCACATATGAATGAACAAAATTAAAAAATACTTCTTTTTTTAGTCACTTGAAATCATTCATGTTCAAAAGTTTTAAAAAAATTAAATAAAAAGTAAAAAATTTTTTTTTTTTTTTTTAGTAATGTTAATCAGTAATCAATCAATATACCAACAATAACATGAAGACAGAACTAAAATTTTAAATTTAAAAACAATCGTAGAACTGTTTCGTTTTTAGCAGAATGGAAGTATTTCTGCAGAAAAAAAAATTGAACTTTTAATTACAATAGTTATGCAACCGAATAAAACAGAAAAAGTTAACAATTATTTTCTAAAGCAATAATTTCATAAATGCAAGGACTTAAAAACACACCTACAAAAACAAAAATCATAGGGGGCTTATTGACTAAAAAAAAATAAAATAAAATCCTCTCTTTATTTATTTTTCTCTTTACCATTGAGCCAATGCCAAACCAACTACTCAGTGTAAAAGTACTAATTTCATTCATTCAGTTGTTTACGTGGAGCGAACGACCACGTGTTTGCCTCCAGTCGAGAAATATAATTGACGCTAAGACTTAAAAGTAAAAAGTAAAAGTTAGAACTAAAGGTGTCATTTACTTACTAAAAGTGAAAACGATTGTTTTTCTTTTCTACAACGCTACAAGTAAATACAAAAGTGTCAAGTTTTGTTTACAGTCAAAAATTCTATTTTTTTCACATCACACTTTAAAAAGTTTTCACTTTTAGGCTCCACAGGTACGCAAAATAATAACCTTTTATTCCGAAATCGCAAAACTAAAATAAACAATCAGCAGAGATCGAAGGGGTGAGACGTTATGGCACATACACGGGTATTAACTCCTCAATTTAAACGATTTAATGATAAATATAACGTCGTACATTTATGACTATTTTTTTTATTTCTTCAATTCAATCAATGTGATGTCCAAGAAAAGAAGCAGTAAAAGTCCGTAAACAAACATGAATGCAAGTTTTTTTCGGACTGTTTGCTTCCGCTACAGTACTTTTTTCTGTTTGCTGTTTCCAGAGAGTTGTACACTAACCTAACAGTTTAAAAATGGGAAATAATGAAAGCACATAAGAATTGACGAAGGAATTTTAGCCTTAAAATAACACTCTCGTAAATACGATGAGAAATATTTCCTTATTTTTTTTTAACGGCTGACCGGCAACGAAGATGGGATTTTTCGGCTACTTAAATGAAAAAAAAGTTAACACTTTAAAACTAAAAGTAAAACTAACATAATTAAAATCCTAGAATTTTTTTTTTTTTACTCAAATTAAAAAAAGTAATTCAATTTTTAACTTCAACATCCATACAGAAATGACCAAAAAATTATTCTTACTGCCTCAACTTCAAGAATACCACCCGATAGATTCGAAAACGTTGAAAAAAAAATTCAGATTGGATTGATGAAAAATAATTTTTTATATTTTACTTTTTTTATTTATTATCTGTAATATAGTTTCCTTAAAAATAAAATTAAAAGGGAAATATTTATGTTACGTCCACTGTAGTTTCATGCCAACCCTTTAAAACTTGTATTGTCCGAAATTGTTTCGTGCAATCGATGCATAAGAATAAATTCCTTTTTAATAGATAACATTTTTAATCCCTTCTTGTATAAGTAGTATCTCATGATATTCGCAGCAAATGCTCTACTGCAACATTTACTCAACAGTCAAACACTGTTTTCGTTAATCGCTCCCACAAAAAGTCAGTTCTACGTTTAACTAGAGAATGGTCGAAACGTGTAATATTTCAACAACAAAACTTGGCAGGTTGTAAAGATTCCAAAAATCATTCTTCTCGTTGATGCTTGAATGTTAGAGAATTAATTAAACCAAATGAAGTTTTAAGAAGAATTAAAAATTAAGTTTTTTTTTGTACATTTTCAGTTTTCACATAAAAACAAAAAAAAAAAAAATAGTAAAAAAACAAGTGAATGAGGACCAAGCAAGAGCCAAAGACAAACTAACTAAATATCTAAAAGATTTCTTTTTTTTTTTTTTTTTTTTTTTTTTTTAAAAAAAATAGATTTTTTTTAAAGTTTCTCTAGTTAAAACTTTGCACGGCGGCACATTAAGTTGTTTAAGATTCGGACCTTGAACAATAATAACAACCATATCTACTTAGAGAATCCTATTTTTTTTTTTTTTTTCTACAAACAAATATAGTGAGACAAATACCAAAAACTAAACACAAAATAATCCAAGAATGAAAGTAAAAGAAATAGCTATCTAAAACTATGAAACTGAAATAATCTATTGTTCATATAAGGTCTATTTGTCCGTTACGTCCGGTGGCTGCAGAGTTTCGAAGACGTTTTTTGTTTTTTTTTGTGTGTTTTTTTCCTGTTATTATTATTTAGGTTCCTTACCTGGCTAGTTATTTCCCGAAATAAGTAAACAGCAACACCAAAAATCCAAACGGCGCCAACACCGTACAACAAACGTAACCTTCTCCGCATCCTTGTCCGACGACGTCCGTCTGTTTGGCCCTCCTCACTTTATGATTCTTCTTCACTTGATTCTTCTTCTTACTATTATCACCATCACCGTCGCAATTCTTTCCTCCCCCTCTCAGCTCTCTGTGCAAGCAACTCTCACCCTCTTCTGTCTACACAACATCTTTTCACTATGTTCACTTCACTAACAAACCCACTTTCTCTCTTCTTCACAATCCCTTTTGCGACAACAAGCGGTAACAGCTCTCTTATCCACCGAAATAATGACATACAACTACAAACTTTGTTTCTTCCTCTTTTACATCTTCGATTGAAATTCCGACAACTTCTACTTACTCACTACTACTTTTTACAGTGTTTTTATTCCTTATCTACTGGTCTCTGCCTCCAGTGCCATTCCTGTCATTTATTGTAGACTTTTTTTAAAATTATTTTCACCTCCTGTTCATTTTTTAGCCTACCTTATTGACAGATTTTTGATTTAATGATTTTTTAAAAATCCCAGCCTTTATTTTCTTTTTAGTTTTCTTGGCCGTTTTGTACAATTTTCTAATCTAATATTTATAAAAAAAAATAAATATTTGTCCGATAATTCCTTCCGTAGTCCGCAATGATAGCCGCTAAGTTCTTTTTAGTGTTCTAGTTTAATGAAATAAATTAACAAAACAATCTAACAAGTTATGTTCTGCCAGTCTCTTCATTTTCTTTTGTAGAGAAAGTAACTTTTTTTTTGTTTATTTCATCATAAAGCTCCCCTCCTCTCCCCGTTTCCACTGAATCTTCTTAATCTTACTTTCACCTTCACTATCATCGTGCGCAACAACATTGTTGTTCTCAGCCTCCGTCGTCACTTTTAGTCAAATCTCCGCCTTCAAACTCCTCCTCTTTTTATTTTTCATTCTTCCTTCCGTCTATTTTTCTTTCTTCTATTCTCTAAGTTAAAATTATTTATTTTAAAAACTATCGGTGTTGTTAGTTTTTGCTTTTTTTTTCCCTCTTACTTTTCCGCATATTCTCTTTGATTTAATTCTCTAGTATATTTTTCCTCATTTTCTGACAGTATCAACTACATTTTTTTCTCTTTGTAAAGCCCAAATTCCAAATATTTGTGAATGCGGAGAACGTGTTCTAACGCTTTTCTTCGAAGATCGTCCAACACGCCGTTACTGATGATATCCAAATAATAATAAAATAAAAAAAAATTAATATAACTTAATAAGTATTTAATTTGCATGTTTTAGTTGAATAGAAATATTGCTTGTTTGCAGATCCTGTACTGAAAAACGTACCACCTGTAAAAATTATATCAGAATTCTGAATTAAGGATCAATGCCCGAAAAGTATTCCTCCTGTAAAAAAAAACAAAAACGAAAGTCTTTTAATACAGGAGACCCTAGTGAAAGGCGACAGTGACGCCACTTCCTTGTGGCATGGCGGGAGGAGGGGGAAAGAATGATTGGAGAATGCGAGGAAAGGATAGATAGGAAAAAGTTAAAAAAAAGGCCTTTTAAAAATGAAATAAAAGAAAGACCAAATAGAGAGAAAGTACTGAAGAAATAAAGAAAACCAAAATAATTATTGGAGAGACGAGTCTGATCAGAATTGAATAAAGACAAGGAAGAAGGGAATGTTAAAGAGTTTTAAAAAAAAAAAAAAAAAAGCAGGAGAAAGGATAACGACAGGGAAAAGGCGGTAGGAGGAGAAGGGCGGTGGCTAAATAGTAACAGCATGGCAGATATTCACTTGAGGTGGGCGGAGCTTCGTAAGGTGCTTTGTCGTTGAAAGCAGATTAACTTTATGAAAATTATTCTTTCAACTTTAAAAAAAAAAAAAAAAAAAAAAAGTTTGGCGGCAGTAGAAACACGTTCTGAAATGATAAAGGATAAAATAATACCGGATTATTAAAAAACGATTAATTAATTTAAAATCGGTTTTAAAATTTTTTTTTTTTTTTTTTTTTTTTTAATTCAATTGCATGTTGTGTAGAACACTTGGAAGAAAGCTGAAGAAGATTTTGAAGAAGATTGTGTTGCACCAATCTTTTGATAAAAAGTGTGTTTAGTTGAGTATTTTTTCTAAAAATGGTTTTATGATCAAAAATCTAAACCTTTTTTACTCAACTGGCTTGCTTCTTTCTGGAAAGATTTATGAAAATTAAAAAGATGCAGAAATTGTTTTCCTATTTTTATCAAGTTGAATTACATGCACCTGATGAAAATTATGACTAAACAGCATTGAGAGAAAAAAAACATGATCAAACGTTAACGAACAGTAATTTTCAGATGTATGTTCTCTTTAAAATGGCAGAGATTATGGCCACATCACGTTGCAACATTGTTTCTCATACAATCACCAAAGTTAAGCAACATAGAGCCTGGTCAGTACCTAGATGGCTGACAACTTGGGAATCCCAGGTTCTTTAATCTTAAATTTGTGGGATAATGGCTTGGAATTGTTAATTTGAGAGCTGAGTTCCAATTCTCATTGCATTTATTATATTCAATTAAGTTCAAATAATCTTGGCAAAGGCATGAATCCACCTCTTCTCCCTCCTAACTATAGGCTAATTATTATGAATTGTATTCTCTAAAACCATTATTATCTTCAAAAAAAAATCTTACAATCTAAAAAAAAATCTTACAATCTAAAAAAAAATATTGTCTGGCTTTAAATAACCTGCAAAGGGCTGTAAGCTGTAGAAAATGAATGAGTGAATCAATCTTTAAAATGGCAAAAATAAGAACATTTAGGATTCACAGTTTGGCTTAAGATCATTTGTTGATTTTGTTTTCCTTGATTGGATTTTTAAAGAAAAACTTGTACTTGGAAAAAAAAAAAAAAAAAAAAAAAAAAACTTCTGGACACTAGCAAATACTGTCAATTTTGAGACCCTTTTAATTTCCATTTGCCATTTGGTGCCTCACTATGGTGTAATGGATACAGAGGGTTAATCATTTTTGAGTAATGAATTCGAGGGCTTGTGTCAAAGCTAAACTTACCATTTTTCGTATGCTTCGGCATTGGGGTTAATCAGTAGGGATGCAGTCTAATTGGTCATTACTTCTTCTATGTATTGTGCCTCTTCATGATTATTCCTGGGTAGGATTAGGAGATTAGAGGTTCTTAGAAGCATGGAACCACTTCCTAATTACTGTTGTTCCCAGGTACATCCTGACACAGAGTGGTAGCACCTGTTAGGGTCCCAACTATAGGCAAATAGTGAACCCCACAAACAAAACCCAATGAAAGTATAAAAAATACCAGCAATACATTTTTATTTTAAAAAGTTACCAACAACAACATTTTATCTGTAGTTGAAGGCATAAAAATGCATTCAAAATATATTTAGCTGAGGCCATAAAATAGTGTTCAAATTATTTAGATTTCAGCATTAAATAATCCATATAGGTTTAAATGTCACTAAACAAAATCAACTCTTCAGGACGTGCACTGCCATGATTCTCCAGAATTTCTTATCCTTCCCAGATAGTTGCATTTCTATATTAGCTTGGTTTTTATGTCTCCAATTCATAATTTTCATCTTGGACTGATGACTATATATTATACCTTATGATAGTTTGTCCTTTCTTCCTGTCTTCTTTTAGTAACTTGTCTAAGAGTTCTTAGATATTTCTTCCTGTGTCTGACATCAATACAGTGTCATCTGCTTATCATTAATACTAAGGAAATAACAACTCACTGCCATTTTTTAATCATTTTAAAATGTTTCTTTTAAAATTTCCTCAATTAATGCTATCTTTTTTAAAAGTTAATTTGTTCCAAGACAATCAATCCAAATTAGTTTACACACACACACACACACGCACACACACACACACACACATCTGTAAAAATTGATTAAACCATCCATCTATAGGATAGTTTGCAATGCAATATTCAAATCAGCTATACGTCTTTTCTTGTATTTCTTTAATACAGATGTTCTGACCCTTATAGACCTTTTATATTTTTGCTCTTAGTATGAACATTTATCTCTCACCCACTTCTTTTTTTGCTTTTAAAATCTAAAATGTCTATTGAAAAATATTAAATGGGTCATATTTAGTAATAGAAACCTTTTTTTTTTTTTTTTTTTTTTTTTTTTTGAGTTCACCCCTAGCAAGGCAGTAAAAGCCATAAGGACTATGGGGATTGAAAGAGTTAGAAACAGGAATAATTGCTTGGGAGCAAGAACAGAGGAAGAGTAATCAGGAGGACAGTAGATAGTGATTGATATTGCATTTAAATTTTTGAAGATGGCTGGAAAGTATTGACCTGAAAGAGAGTTCAACAAGTGAAAATTGTGAGAAAAGAAACTGTTAGCATAGAATTTACAGTTACATCTAGCCAACTCAACTGTAAATTGATAAGATCTTGTCACAAGTCTAGTGCTTCACTTAAATTTAAAAAGTCTCATGAAGAGCTCATATGAAGAATTACCATGAAAGTATTCATAGAAAAGACACAGGGTGGGAAAGTGACTGAAGTTAAGATGTCAGTTAAAAACTCTTATCCATTTTTTTACCAGTATCCTCATCCTTATTTTTATCAAGTTTTTTTTCATTCATTAAATCTACATTTGCATCCAGTAATCTTTGCAATTCATCCAACATGTGTATCTCATATATATGTGTGTGTGTGTGTGTGTGTACGTTTGTGTGTAATGTACTAAAAGCAGCATGTAAAGGTAATTTTAGGTGGCACCATTTTACTTTGATATCATGGAAATGCCCAAACCAATATCAGTTGTAATCTGACATCTGGCAAGTGAGCATGAAAATCAGCAATGCTACTTATAGCAAGGTGACTTTAATTATCAAACAGGACATGATAGTTAATACCAAACGATCTTTCTGAATTTGTGGGGACATTTGACATCCCTTATCTAGTGAAAATGCCTGGTGGAAAGCATTATCTGTGGTCAGGTAAAGCAAACATTACCAGTTTTCAATCACTGTAGACTACACAGTTCTTCAAGATTATGATCAGAGATATCTAGATAGAATTGTCTGTGGGTAACAGACACATGAGATTGGCTCAAATCCCGTCCACATTCAGTGTAGGAAGTATAAG
Organism: Acanthosepion lycidas; assembly: GCA_963932145.1. Classification (NCBI taxonomy): domain Eukaryota; kingdom Metazoa; phylum Mollusca; class Cephalopoda; order Sepiida; family Sepiidae; genus Acanthosepion; species Acanthosepion lycidas. The sequence goes on from OZ010586.1 coordinate 54,327,925, forward strand.
ATGTATATCCAGCAGGTCAGTTCAGTGTTCTTCAAGCTCTATAGGATATGGGAGCAGAACTACCAGGGTTCTCCTGTTAATACCATGGCACTGGATTTAGTGTCTCACTTGAACTTGCAACATTGCTTATTACACCCTGGAAAGTTAAAATTTATCTAAACAACTCAGAAAAGACATACTAGATTACACACAAAGTCTTATACAAATATTACATTTTAAATGTGTAATCATTTTCTAGGTCATTAAATTACTAAATATCTTTCTTTTACACAGTAATCATAAAATTATAAAAACTTGGTATATTTAAGATGTATGTCTTTCAGCAAGAAATTGTCAGTTTATTTTAAATTAATTTATTTCAATTTAATTGATGAAAATCAGTACAATTCAATTTTTAAAGATATGAATGGAGCATGTAAACAACAAGGAAGTTTTAAGTAAAATCAAAATCATTTTATTATATTATATATGTAGACTCAGAAACATACAGTTGAAATTTCTAGAACCACATACTGAGGAAAGAAGGCTTGGGAAATTTGTCACAGGTAGGGCATATTGAAAACAAGTGGGACAGAAGGAAACGTCAAGTAACCTACCTAAAAAACTGTGATCGTCTACAACCTGAAGGGATATAGAACATAAAATAAGAAAACTAATCAAAATGATAAAAATATGCACCATAAAAGCAAGATCAATTTTAGTGCAATTTTTTTAATACTAAAATTTACCCAGTACCAAGTAGAAGAGCCACTCAAAGCAAAGGTTTACTGAATGTCATGTGAAATGAATGTAAGAAGAGGCAGTAAGAAGTAGAGATTATGAACATAAGTTGGATAGGTAATAATTGATCCTTAACTTGAAGAGGGTAAAGTTGTAATGTTCAGGGAAGCTTCCATATAGCAGTCTTTTCATAAAAAAAGTAGCAGTTCTTGGGATAAAGCAGTGTGAGTGGAATGTTTTCCTTACAAACGGAATATGGAGGAAATGTTCAAACTGTTGTCCTCATATTTATTGTGGATGTAGCAGAGCATGTTCTAGTTGTAAATGTTTGAACTGGTGGAATCCCAGAAAATGGAATTAAAATATTTGTCATGGGAATAGAGTAGCGACATTGCATCATGTGGATAGGGATTGTAGGGTGAAAAATAATTCTTTGTCCACAAGATGGCATAAATGATTTTTAAGTTTGATCAAGGCTGGAAAGTGAGGATTGAACAGCTCCAACCCAGATATGACAGCAATACCCCATTTTTGGTCTAATCTGACTCTTGTAAATAACAAAATTTGAAGAAATTCAGGAAATAAGTTGTTAAAAGTAAGTTTCTACTGTTTGATAGTTTATGCTTGTTTTTATTTTATAGAAAATAATTTAATTTATAATCAGTCTTCAAGTTTTTATTGATCCACATGTAATATTCTCCTCAGAAGAATATTTCTCTTGCAGATTTGATTCAAGTGGTTTGAGGCAGTAGCAGACTTGCCAGGGTGTCAGCTTGCCCAATGGCAAATGGGCCTCCTATATAAAATAAAAATGCAATAAATACAAACAACTGTTTTAGTAATAAAAAAGAAATAAGAGCTTTATAAAGTCATCTACAGTTACTCAAGTCCATTGTGAGAGGATATTTTCAAAACTAAAGATCATAAAGACAAAGTTAAGAAATTTACTATCTGAGGAGAATTTAAGATATATGTTGCTATCCATCAAAAAGCTATTGTTAGATGAATTGGATGCAGAAGTAATTATTGGCAGATTTGTACAAACATCTTGCGAACACAAACAATTGCTCTTAATATAGAAGACTGCATGCAATTGTGCTTTTGATCTATCTGTTAAAATGTAAATTGTGTAGTAAACTAATTAAAAATATCAACTAATTACTTTAAATTAAAAAAGAATTAAAAAAATGTAATTATAATATTCTGTATTTACATTCGGTATCTCCTGCCAGTAATATCTACAGTACATATACACTGTAATTACTAAGAAATACACATTTTTTCCACAAAAATTTTAATTTTACTCTTTTTTCCATATGTGCTTTTTGAAAATGTTATTTATTCATTATGAAAATTAAATGATACTATTGTAGTTGTGGGTGGGCCCCTTTTATCTCCTGGCAACCAATATTTTTAGACCTAATCTACCACTGGTTTGAAATGATGTTTTAAATGTCAGACTGGCATTTTTCATTTTTGAATCTAATTTTTAGGGACTGTTCATTGTAAGAGGGACAGAAAAAAAAATTCAAACAATTTTCCTGAACATCTATATAGGTTCATTCATTCATTATCTCAAATTTGAATGGAAAAAGTTGTATTTCAGCTTTCTTTCATTTTCTTTCATTTCTTTTTTTTTTTTTTTTTAAGAACTCTTTAGTGCTTTTAAAATCTGTGATAGCTTCAGGGTAAATTACCTACTGTATAACAATAACTCTCTAAGTGATCAATCTTATTAATTGATACTTTTCCTGCAATTCACATGATTAAAAATGCTTCCTGGCCAAAAGAAAAACCAACAATCATGTTTTCTTCATGGCTAGTAATTATAGGGTTGATTTAAATAGCACTCTTCTATAGCAGGCAATGCTTTTCAATTACCATATTCTTCAGGCAGCAACATATTTAGACCAGTTTTTTCATGTCTGTATAATGCTGTTACTTTTTAAAAGTTCATTCCTTCCTAATGTTTAAGTTAGGCTAATTTTGATTCAATGTGTACTTTAATATCACTTAATTTTTATCCCATATTTAACTTGAATGAAATAAATATCTATGCATGCCAATTTTGAAACTACTTTATCATAATGTCGGGCTAAACATAAAATTTCTGAAATAAATTTCAGAAATCTGTCTTTTATTCCCAAACCGATATTTCTATCATTAAATCTTACAAGTACATTTACAGAAATATTATCTTACTAATGAACTTCATTCTTTAATTGAACAGTAATTTAAATTATTCCAGCAGAATTTACATCGAAGTCATAAAATAGACATTGTATTTCATTGTATTTAGTAAATATTTATACAGATGGTAACACAGTTTATGGGTGCATCTCCAAAAATCTAGATGATCACAGCCTGACAGCTGACCTAGCTCTTCCAGCTCAATGGGAGAAAAAAGGGCTTATAATATTCAATATCTCCAAAACCAAGCTAGTAACATTTCATCATCACCAAGTAGACCCAGAGTTTCCTCTAGCCATGATGAACAGTTGTACTCTCAATGAGGCTCCTTGCCTTGAACATGTGTTGGGACTAAACATTACCCCAGACTTCAAGTGAATCCATCACTAAAGATTCTAGAAAAATGGGTGGTCCCACAAAAAGTACTGGACTCCTCTTGCTATGCTCTATCTCAGATTAGTCAAAAAAAATAGAGTATAGCTGCTATATCTGTGCTGAAGCTGTCCAATCTTCACATTCCAGCCTTGATAGTGTTCAAAAGCTTTTATGCGATCTTGTGAGTATTGAATTATTTTCAACCCTACTGCCCCTTGTCTCACAGATGAAATGTCACAAATCTATCACTACTCTATCATGATTTCCATGGCAAATATGCAAACAAGCTACATTCCTGAATTCCACCAGTTCACAGGGTCAAATTATCCTCGTTCCCTTTATATTCCATTGAGAAGGAAGTTCCACTCCCAAGAACCACTAGTTTGTTGAGCAAAATGATGCTTTGCTGACCACTACAATTTTAACTTTTTCAAGTTTAGTGTCAACCATTATCTATCCTACCTATCCTCATAATTTGTCAATTCTTCTCCTTACTTCATTTAGTAACCCTCTACTTTTAGGTGAACACTTAGTAAAAAAAGTTTCAAATAGACTCATGAAGAGGATGATGCACTCACCATTAATGTAACTAATATAAGACTTTTTATTTAAAATAGATTTTACTTGAGTATACTATTTTTGGTTCCCTTTATGCTACAAAAATATCTTTTGTATTCCCAACTTAGCAATATTACAAGCATTTTATATGACAATTAAAGAAAAACCTTTATATATCGTTTTCATGCAGAGGTGAACAAAAACTTGGAGAACTGAGTTCCAAAAGGGAAATAACTGAAACTGAGATATCCAGAAAAAGGCATGGCATGTGGAACTAGAACAATCTACCCCAGTGGACTAAATAAAGGTTTCGGCTCGAAATTCCAACATATATCACCTGAAGAAGGCCAGCACATACAATGGCTGAAATGTTATGAATATGACAATAAAGATAAGGACAACAGTCCAAACAATGTAAATAGCTACAATACCTCATCTCGGAAATATAGACAGATTGTTTTCATGGTAGTGAAAAGTCTAAAACCTGAATTTAATCCGATGCTTGATTAAGTAAAGATGACTGTATATGGGTTTTAATATTTCAATTTAATTACTAGCTTTTATGCTTGATTTTCAAAATTGGAAAATTATAAAGGAACACTAGCAGCATGTCCCGGTGTTGCCCGGGCTTGATTCAAAAATCGTACGATTCATACAGCAATCGCTATCACTTGACTTAAAATATTTTTACCCTTCCTTGCTTTTAAAGGAGTGCCCTTTGCCGTGCTGATGTTGCTACATGCCTTACTTCTCACACTGCGTATTTTTCTAAACTCTATACTAAACATTAAATCTGTTACAAAAAAAAGAACTAAACAAAATGAACACAAAATGATCAGCTTTAAAAAAGGACTCGTAACTGGAAAAACTGATTGAAAAAAGAATGTTAACAACAAATACTTTTTCACACCCAACCCAGTTCTGTGGAATCAGAATCAACGTTGAGTTTAAGCAAGCGAATGAGCCAGTTGGAGTAAAGTGCCATGCAGATTTAAATTTTTCCCACTTGTGACAAATGCAGCTATCGTTTTTTTTTTTTTTTTTTTTTTTTTTTTTTTTTGCATACTAGCATGCTAGTTAGCATTCATGTCAGTCAGCTGTTGGCTCTGACGCTGGCCAATAGAATCTTCCTGCCTATTCGTGGCAGCCAGCTATAGGCTCTCACTCTGGTCAGTACAAAATGGCTGCAAACTACATGAAAACTGCCATAGAAGCATGAAAAAATCGATTATTTCTACTATCGATGGGAGTTGGGAAATGCAAAGTCAGTCTTGGCCTTCCCGCTAACTTGGAGCATGTGCATGTAAATTTTGGTGCAAATCCGTCAAATTGTGGCCATGCATTTGTTACACACACACTCACACACACATCCTGCCTTTTATAGATAGAGATAAGTGGGCACACTAAGTGGTGACTTTCATGAAGACCAACAAGATAGAAAAGTTCATATTTTGGACAATTTTGGTGTAACAGGAAAACAAGTCTTCCAAGGATAAAAGCTATTTAGAACATCATTTGCTTAGAATTACTTGTTTCATACTTTCAGAGGCATTAGTTTTACACTGTTTTTATTTTTACTCAACTAAAGATGAAGTAATAAAACATATGAGCATGTTTGGATTATAATTTTTTTTTTTTTTTACCTTTTTTTTTAACAGTGAGTTTCACCTTCTACAAGGCCTGGGGGTCACTCAAGGTAAAGGGTTACATAGTAAGAGGCACAGTTTATGCAGATATGCAGGGAAGATAACAGTTAACTCTAGATTTAACTCTAGAACAGGTTAAGATTGTAGTGATCAAGGAAACATCTTAGATTCTAATAGATTAATGTCTTCTGTTAATATAATCTAAAGTAGATATTTATAGAAGTTTAAATTTTTAAGAGCACCTAGGGTTTGACTTCAGGCCAATATTTGACACTTTTCCATGTTCACATCAGGCTCTTAGCTGGTTTGAGAAGCCTCTGCAGGAGAGAGATACCCTTCTACAATGACTACAAGAAAGGATGTGACAAAAACACCATTTTTGCAGAGCTGCTACTTCTGCCCTCTTTCTATGGCTTGTTTTGGTGAGAGATTGACTAATGGATCCTGTATCTTCATGATGACTTGTTAGCTGCTTCAGTTTTCTATTAATGGTAGCTGCAATCACAGATGAGCATCTTTTCATGAAGTCTTTATGTCTCTATGCTGAGGCCCCAGTTCTCTATTGGCCAGACTAGTTCTCTAAACATTATATTAGTAGATTTGAATTTGCAGGAATAAATATGCAGGCTATATTCCAATAATATACAAATAAATATAAGTTTTACATATGCTAATTTGAATTCTGAGGTGAGTTAAATCCCAGTTTACCTTTTTTTTTTTTTTTTACTAACAGTGAGTTTCACCTTCTACAAGGCCAGGGGGCCACTCAAGATAGAGGTATACACAGTAAGAGGCACAGTTTATGCAGGTATGTGAGGAAGATAACAGTTAACTCTAGACTTGAACAGGTTAAGATTGTAGTGATCGGGGAAACATCCTCTTGGGAGTTTGTTCCACAGAGTAATAGTTCACAGGAAAGAAGCTGCTAAAGTGGAACTTATTTCTCCCCAGTGGAATACAGACAGAATGAGGATGGTTTGCTACAATGTGAGTGGCATGGCGGATCCTGGCTGTAAAGGTTAGAACTGACAGAATTAAGGAACATAGTTTGTCTGAGCACTTTCTATTGAAGTAGTGATAGAGCAGTGGGAGACTTGTGACATCTCATCTTTGAGAGAGGGGTTGCAGGGTGGAAAATAATTTGTCACCCACAAGAATATGGAGACTCTTTTGGATTCTATTGACACAGTGAAAGTACATTATATAATTTATAGATGCATTCATGAAGATTTAGATCTAGATGTCCAATGACTTGAAGCAAGACTATTTTACTAAGATGTTTAATGCTTCCAAGAGTAGAAGTGTAAGGATCTTGTGGGAACATTGCATTGGCAACAGAGATTCTTTTGTACAATTTAAATTGAAGATAAAAAAAAAAGATAGTTTTCTTTAAGACAAACCACATGTTTGTGTAGCCATTCATGTCGAGGTTATTGAAATCGAACCATTTAGTCTTGGGAGTATTCCATTAAAGTTACTGGGAGTTTTTTTTTTTTTCCTTTTTTACAATATCACTTTTTGGTATTTTTTGTACTTTCCTATATATTGATAAAAATATTATTCTCGTTTTTGGCACCACTCATGTACAAATTTGGTTCATTCAGTACGTCCAAAAATGCTTGAACTTGACATGGAAGCTAAATTACAAATGTAACAGTTTCAGGCATTGGTTGCATGGTAGAGTGGGCTAGAGTTTCTGGGCACTAGGTTTCCTTTTTTTTTTTTTTTTTTTTTACTTCCACTTCAGTCTTTCTCCTCTCCTCAAAAGTGGAACAACCAAAATGAATTGCTCTTCACCAGGATGGATGGTTGGCAACTTCTTCAGACATTAGGGCTGATACCATCTTGAAGGAGGGAAGATTTCAGTTGGTCCATGGCAATCTTGAAGAAGCTATTTGGGTGACATGTTCATGGAGAAAACCATCAGGTTCACATTGCCAATGTGTGTTTCCAAATTAGAAGCTTCCAGCGTACCTAGCCTGCTCCCATTGTCCATGGGGAAATCACCATTGGACTTGAAGAAATAGAATTGGAAAGCATCATGCAGGGTCCAGATGGGCTGTTCACATGATTTTGTTTAAGGTGGACAGTGGTTTGTGTACTCGATACCTGCATACTTTGCTACATGGCCTCCTCCACGGCTTATTTTAGTCAGCTTGAAATATTTTCCAAATTTATGTCTTCTAGTTAGTGTAAATTTTATATTTTCACATGGACTTAGTTTTTAAATAAAATATATCTAAGAATAATTGATTGATTTGTTTTTTATGGCTTATCAACCATTTGCAGGTAATAACCTGCAAAAGATTGATAAGTCATAAAAAATATTTTTAGATTGTAACAATTTTTTGGAAATATTAATGACTTACTGATACAAGTCCTACTAATTAACCCATAGCTGTGAGTGAGAAAATTCATACCTTTCTCAAGAGTAATTGTACATAAGAGAATATGATGAACCTGACTGGAATTGGAACTCAGTTATCTGATCTTCAATTCCAAGCTCTTATCCATTACACCACTCATGCATCCAGACCATACATCAGTTGACATTCCCAAGCAATTGCCCACTTAGGTACTGACCAAGCTTGACATTGCTTAACTGAGGTTATCGTATGAGAACCAGTGTTTCAACATGAGATGACTGTAAGCCTTACAAACAAATATTAGCATACAAATAGAAACCTTTTTTTTTCTACCACTTTGTTCAGGAATCTTTCAACTATGCAGGTACCAAGAAATGCTCAAATCTATAGGCAAAATGGAATGGTAAATCTGTTGCTTCTCTGCCATCTTGAAATCAACACACTTACAAGGATTCTACTTAGCACATCCAACTCAACATTTTCTCCTTTCTTAGATTCCCAGTTGTACAAAACTATGGAAACTACAACAGATTTTTTTTTCTAATCACTTCACCCCAAGCAAGGAGATGGCACCACTAAGAGGCAGTTGAGGTACTGAGAGTGAAAGAGAATGAAAAAGACTTTAGAAGGAACCAGAAACAAGAGACTCCTGTTCAAAAGACCAGGAAGGAGTGTAAGCTGAAAGATAGGTGAGTCTGTTTACTCCCATTGAGGAAAAGAAATAAATAATTAAATAGTAAATAAAATTTTAGAATTTAGGTGGATACATTAAAAGTATAGAGCTGAAGTAGACTTTAGAAGGAACTGGAAACTCAATCCTAAACAGGAAACAAGGGAAAACCTCTACTTCTGTTCAAAAGACTGAGGAGGAGTGTGAACTGGACGAAAAGCAAAGCTATCTATTCCTATTGATGCAGGGATAACAATAGCAACATTGGATAGAGCTAGTTTTCCGTTATTAAACACTATTTTTCCCTACATAGTCACCACCATTTACTATGCATTTTCAAGGCATTCTTCATTTTATGATAGTTGTGCATGAGGGTTCAGCATGTGATTGGTTACATACATTACTGTCAAAAATTCTGAAATCCATTACCCACTGCCTAAATCTAATCATATACACTGTTTGAGTTTGTAAACATTCAAGAAGTATCAATGAATGTTAATAGATGCTTCTGTATGGAGGAATAATGTGCCTCTGCTTAATTTCATGTCAGATGCCATTTTACCAGACTGTAACAAGTTAAAAAAAATCTGGTTTATTGTTTGGTAGCATCTATTGTTATACCTGCAACATCTACCAACATAATAAAATAGAAGGCATTACTTGTACTTCAAGATTCTGTTTTTATATATTTTTTCTATGGATTCCAACTAGAAAGTCATCATTTTAAAATTTGATCTAATATTCAAAATTAAATGTGATTATTTTCAAGAATAGAATTAGTAAAGTTTTGTTTTTTTAAGCTTGTTCCAGTAACAAAAGTGAATATAAGTCTAATGTATGAGGAAATTCCAGCTTGTTTTGTTCAAGTATATTTTATTCATATTTCAATATCATTTATCCAAACTGTTATCACTTCCCTCTTATTTTTCATATGTACTGCTTTTAGAGTTATTATCTACCAAATAAAATACTGTAAAATAAATAATATTATGACATTAGGATCATCATAATTACTTATAGCTTTTACATATGTAATTCTGTTTGTCAAAACCTTAGATTTGCTATTGATTATTGTATTATTCTGTTCTTTTTTTTTTTTAATGCCATATCCCTTTAGAACATTGGCAATCATGACTCTGCACATATTCCTTTTTTTTTTTTTTTAGAATTGCCATGCATTTTGGTGGAAGATAGTCAAGTGGTTTCCTGTTGTCATTTCAAATACAAAGTTTTCCTTCTCTTAGACTGATTGCCAACTCCTAAAAGCCAATCTACTCTGCTATTTAGCCTTTAGAAGGGAAGGTAGGTGAGACAGATTCAGGCTTTCCCCAAAGATATTTGTGTGAAAATAAACATAACAGATTAGGTTTGAATTACAACTCGGCTCATCCATTCTTTTAATATTTCTTATACATCCCCAATTATTATATATTATCAATAAGATGATAAATGAACTGGAAAAACTATTTAGCTAAAATCAAATTCTTATCCTGAATAATAAAAAGAACAAAGTAAAAAAAATGTTTCTCATAGAAATGACTTGAAATTAGAAAAAAAACAAAACTTTTAACACAAGTCTTTCTGATACAAAGTTTAATTTGTGAACAATATCTTTACTGTAGAGTCTCAATATCACCCACTTCTCTCTATTTATTATTTTCTTTAATATTTAATGTTAGAATTATGGCTTTATTTTATTATGAGATATTTATTCAAAACTAATTCATTATTGTAAATATTATAACTTTTCATACAATTCAAGCCCTGAATGTTATTTTCATATCTCTGATTTTTATTGTCTCATTTTCTATAACATAAAAGCTACATAAAAAGAAAACATTCTCATTATAGCATAAATAGGTTCATATAAAGCAGGTTAATGTTTTATTTGACTAATTGCTTTTTATTCCATTGAGAACCCAGTGACAGTATTCATATTGTTACATCAGTTATAATTTCAACTTGTCTCTACTTCAGAGTATGTTTTGCTTGGTTAGACTGTTTGATTTAAGATGAACAATCACTTTTTCAAAAATGAAATAAAGTTAAAAAAAAACAATCTGGTATTGTTTTCATTTTATATTCACATGTTGAACAGAAGAATTTGTACAGCTTTTATATTTTCTGTCTGCATTTCTGGGATAAGAAGTTATTATTATTTACACTATTAACATACAGACAACTGTCTTCAGTTTTGTTGTTGTTATCACTACATTTCAGATGTTGTGCCCTCCAACCTTCATCAGGTGTATATTGGTCTGGGCAAACTACAACCTAATAAAGAAAGAAAGAAAAGTGACAGCAAGTCTTCAACAGTAGTAATCAAAACATGACAGGCAGCAACAGCAGTCACATCATGACAGGCACAGCAGCACTAATCAGCAGTCAGGTTAGGTTTAAGTCTCCACTACAGCAAATTGTCTTACAAGGCAATAGCCTAGTGGATTACAGCATTGTTTTGTGAATTTGGTAACATAGCTGAGCAGTGTGTACTTGGACTCAGTGGAAACAGGTGAGCAATAACTGAGCACTACTAAAAAATAAGAACTAGACAATATCCCTTGACATTAGCAGAGAACAGTCTACCCCAGTAAATTAAATAAATGGTTCAGTTCAGAATTCTCTGTAGGTTACACAGATTGATATGCACCTAATGAAGGTTGGAGGGTATAATAGCCAAAACACTGCATATCCAAGACTAGATAAAAAATTTAAGAAGTCATAAAAAAGACCCATGCAGTTTCAACAGTTTGTTTTCAAGCCACACTAACAATATATAAACTGCTATCAATTCATCTCCATAGTAGAAGGCTCATCCAAGCTACTGCAGTCATTTGCTTTTCCCTTGCTCATTTTCACCAGATATTTGCCAAAGACACCTACTCACTGATGCCCAACACCGCCAACTGAAGACAACCACAGACATGCCAGATGCCTGATGTTAACAGCTAGAGTCAATATGTGATTAAAATATCTATGTGATAAAGCTGATATACATTTAATTTTTCTTTGCATGATTTTTCTCTGTTATATACAGCATATAGCTGCAAGTGTAGCAAATGAAAACAACAAAGTATTGTTGGTGTGGTTGGAAAGGAAAAGAGACAAGATATGTTAAGATTATCTGTATTGCTAGCATAATAGATAAAATCAGAATTTCTCTTTTGTTGAAAAGAGAGGGGATTTGGGAGATGGGAGAGTTGCTGTATACAGGCCTGATGCTGAAGCTTGTGTTGGGTCAGTTGACTGAGAGGCCACTGGTTAACCCTATGAACTGCCTGTGAGTGCCGACAAGCAGGTCCTTTTAAGTAGTCAGGGTGAATACATGACTCAGCAATTTTTTTCATAATTGGTTGACATTTAAATTTTATTTTATATTTTTTTTTGTGGCGGGGGTGGGGATTTGCTATGTGAGCTTGATGATATGCTCAGATCCCCTGTACAGAGAGCAACTTTTTAATTTTTAATTTTGCTTTCATCCAGCCACCAGATTTTGATGTGGAAGGAAGCAGAAAGAGGTCTAATCTAAAGCAGAATATATCATCTACAACTCACAATAAATGTAATACAATACTCTTTCATATGAAGTAGAATCCAGATGCAAACTCCCTAATCATTTTTGTATATCACCATCATGTCCCCTAATTGCCATATTTTATTTCATATTGCTTTATTGCTAGTCTGAGTTATGGTGCATACTAAATGATACTCACTCTTTTCATACATGTTGGTAGCTTCCCCAAAATATACATTTTAAAAAACACTGTGAAAATGTTGGCCCCTAATTAGCACTTAGAGCTATTCCCAAGCCAGTGTAGATATATGCACAACCTGTTTATGATGCATTTCTATTATATTGTGTTGGGGACATTGTTTAGCTTACTCTATAATGATGAGTATCTTATTGAAACTAAAATTGCAATGCTCACAAGAAATTACCATCAGCATCTAAATGTTTAACAAATAGACAAAATGTTTTCCTGTTCTTCCCAAAATAGGCAGCACAGCCAGGTAATGATGCAGCAGTGAAAGTGTTAAACATTGAATGAAGTGACAATTTTCTGAAAATGTTTAAAATCATATTTCAAAATGATCAAATACACTAACACTTTATGTAATTCTGAATTCATTTTGACAATTACTTTTTAACAAATACTGAACATATCTATACAATAGAAATGCAGTTAGCACATTGTCATCTAAAATGCCATGGGTGAATGGTCTGAAATCAGAGCAGTCCACTATGCCATGCTGGATCCCAGAGTTTGAACCATTGTACTAAGACCAAGGTGTCCATTATTTTGTGTCACAATTCAAAGGGCCAGTTTCTTTCTTCAAAATGACATGTCAGGTGGATTTGTTTTTGAAGTTACCTTCTTTTAGTCTTTTTGCCTAAAGAGGTAGGACCTACAAGCTCATAGACAGTTGGAACAGGCTGGTTTTGAATTTTTCCATCTCCGAGCCAGTCTGTTCTGCTATTTACCCGTAGCTAGGGGGAGAAGAGATGTATTCATACTTTTCCCAAGGGCATTAGTACGTAAGTGAATATAATGAACTCGATAGGAATTTGAACTGACCTGTCTGATTCCTCACTCCAACTCATAAACCATTACTCCATAAGTTAACACATACTGAGTTAAATTACAACTAACTAGTGTCAAAAAAAATTAGTAACCCACACTAAAGATGGCTGATAGACTTCATCAGAAACTGCTTTTTAAATATATTGACTTCTTAAAAAAAAAAACAAGAAATAATGGAATTTAAAACAGGCAGCAAATAAAATGTTATTTGTAAAGAAATCCCCCAACTGGAGATGATTTAGAGTTAAGGTTGATCAGTTAAATGTTTAAGTGTAATTTAAATCAAAATTCTGTCCAAATTTTCAAGTGCTTCATGCATGTATGATGAAAAAACCTATTTTTATTCCAACACTCTTGTTAAGAGTGCATGAATAGCTAAACTTTGGCTTGAAGGCAATCAACCTTTAGCACTTGGTAAATTTTACAGTCAGTGTGTTGACATATGCTTAGCGTTAAATTATTAGCTTGTTGATAATTGTCAACATTTAAATGAAGATATCTCCCAAAAACTAATTTCTTTCAGAAACTGGCTAAATTAAGCAAATGATAAGAAATCTCTATCATAACTCTAAGTACCATTTAAAATGGATACAAATCATTTTAAGTAAAAAATAATTAAAACTTTATGAATTCAAATTGCATCAATAGACTAATAAAACTTTTAAAGTTTTATGAAAATCAGTAACAATTTGAAATGCTATGCTTAAAAGGAAAAACAAAATATGAAAAAGGTTACCATCTTCTAATATTATTAATGTAGATCTTTGTTAAAATGATTTTCTCCTTACCTTTCTTTCCAATTTTGTATATAAATTACTCTTCATTTGTGCACCAATTTTTCTCTTTTATATTTTTTACTAGCATTATTAGGCACAAAATCTTAAGGAAACTGATACATTTTTGCATATTCTTCAATTTAACATTTTTGAAATTTGCATCTGTAAAATGTTTGCATCATTTATTTTATGAAAATAACTGAAAGTGTCTTTAAACATAAAATATCTACGAATATTATTAGGTTAGAACCATCATCATGTAATCATCTAATACCAGGATTATGACGAAAACAATTTCAGGCTCTGAAGAAGCTTTCTGAAAATGAAAGCAAATTTAAATATTTGAGCGTTAAAATGAGGGATATATGAAATATAGGTCTTTCTAAAATATTAAAAGTTCTTATCTTTGGATAAGAACATTTGATCTTGTTTGTTTATTTAGTTACATATACTTAATGGCCTTCCAACTTTCTCCTCCTCAATCCACAAGCAGTGATAAATTGTTTAACACAGGTCAAGTTAATAACTTGATAAAAAAAAAAAAAAACTCATGAATAGCACTTTTCAGTTTAGTAAAGTTATTTTTGCAGAAATGCTCTTGGAAAAGATAAGAATACATTTCTTCTCCCACAGCTGTCAATTAAAATGCAGGATAGCCTGGGCTATGTAGCAGAATTACTTTGAATTCAAAACAGTGAAGGAGGCAACCATAAAACTCTCCACTATCTTTTCAAAGAAGCAATGGCAATTCACACATAATAAAAGAATCTGTGGAGAGCCATGAAAAATGTTTTCTGGTTTTATCAATATATTAATTATTTTATATAAATACTTTAATTGTTGCATATATGCTTATCCTAAATACATTAGAGAATAGGTTACAGAAAAAATATATTTATATTTAAGAATTATCTTTATTTTAGAGAAAAAAATTGAAATATAATATATTAATTCATAATTAAATGTTTATTTTTTATGCTAAAGTATTATTAATTTCATGAAATTTTTTTTTAATTGAAACTGTTCATAAAATAATCTAGTTAAATGTTCAATGTAAAATTTTGTATTGAAATAGAAATTGTTTTAAAGTATACGTTTTAATATCTATAAATATCTTACATGGGATTTTTTTAGATGTTTCTTAAATACCTTCCCATTCAGTATTTCATCTGGTCTTCTTCAGGTGTGTCATCATACTCAGTAAACTTCTTGAAATTTTTTAACCAAACCATTTTTTAAATCCACACTGGTAGATTATTCTTATTCTGCTTTTAATGTTTAAGGGAGATAACTCTTATCAGTTAATACTCATTAGTCTTATTCACATTCATGTCACTTGTCTGTTTCTTATATTGAACTGGTGTATATGACTTTTCAGTACTATCCTACTCTGAGATCAAGCTCAGAAATAACAGAGAAACAGATATGCTTTAGCCACACACACACACACACACACACACACACACACACACACTTCAACCAACACAAAGAAACATTTGCTGTACATAAGATACACTATTACAAAATTAAAATAGATTAAAAAATAATAATTTAAAGATTTTTTCCTAAAGATATTTTCAAATGAAATGCATTACATCTGTTATGTCTAATAACAGAAATCTAATAAATTACTCATCAGTAGTATGGGAGCCTTAACAAACCAAATTATTCTTCTGAAAAGCATGAATGAAATGGTTTTAAAATTGGAAACTGTTAAAAATCTATTTGAGAGTGACTAAAAAATATTTTAAATACATGTATTTTTAGGACATTTTGAGATTCTATTAAGAAATTCAAGAAGGCGAATCCAAATTCATTCTAAGGACATCACTTCTTATTGAAAAGCTAACAATAAGAAAAAAAATGGCTGAAAAAAGAACGAGAATGAATTTGAGACAAGCTGCTATTGTCCTTCAAGGAAAAGAAACTAAAAATCTTTTCAAAAAGAAAAATTTTCACTTTTGTAAAAGACACACTTGCTTCATATCTGTTCAAATTACATTCATAAAACAACAAACTATTTTGGTATTTAATGCTGTTTATCTCTTGAATTTTCTTTTTAAGATGTGTAAGATTCAAAATAACTTTCAAGAGAGTTTTATATAAATGCACATCAATAACTCTGTAGCTTAATGACAAAAAATGCACTTATTTTAAGCAAAAACATTTATTATTCAACATAATTTCCTTCTTTGTGAATATATTTACTTCAGTGAATAATATTAACCTCATGAACTGGACATTATACAGTGAAAATTTCAGACCAAAATTCAATTAAAACTATACATGTCAGCCTACAGACTTAGTGATAAATGCCTCCGTGTGTGTGTGTAGTATTTGTAGTAGTTACAGACAAAGACCCTAAATGAAAGTCAGTTATTTGAACATATAGTTTTTGAAGTGACTAATCAACAATAAACTGTTTACTGATAATACAGATGGATAAATTGTCATCTAAATTACCCAAAAATGAAAATAACACTGACATCTCATTTTAAGGTATATATTTACCAAAATTACACAAAAATATCTTAAAATACAATTTATTCAATAAAATCGGTATTAGCTTCAATCACAGTCGCCAGATGACTTTGGAGTCTCCTGCAACTCATTCTGGATGGACTCCTTGTTTAAGTTGGTGAATGCTGCCAAAATACTTGCTTTCAGTTCATCAAGGAGTTTTCTTGCTCAATTGCATCCCATACATAATAATCAAGGGGGTTTGCAGTCTGGGGAGTTAGGTGGCCAGATGTAAGGGGTGATGTGGTTGCAGAAATTATCTGACAGATTTGACTTGGTTGTCCTGCTTGTATGGCATGGTGCAGAATCCTGTTGCCAGACATAGCATCTTCCAGCAGCCACCTTCTTGACCCAGGGCAGCACTACCTCCTCAAGGCACTTGATGTAGGCCACTGTGTTGTGTCTAAGAACCTCACAACAAATTCAGGAGTTCTTTTCTTATCAGAATGATCAGAGTAAGTTTTCCCAGCTTCTGTACCTTTGTAATCACCATTAGACTCATCCAACTCTTTCCAAACCCTCTTCACTGTCCTCAGATTGGCACTCAAACACCCTGAAATGTTCATACTGGAGTATCTGGCGCAAATGTCAAGCAGTACAGCTTGCCATTTCCAAATTTCTGGCAGAGTGAATTGTCATGATGCTCTTTTACTCACAGATGGTGACCAGACAACTACTATACTATGCAGTTGATAAAATCAAAATCAAACAACACGCATGCACAAAATTAAAAATATAAAATGGCGACAATTTACACATCGCTTCCTAGATGGAGTGATAAAAAAAGAAGAAAAAACAGAATATAACAAGTCACTTTGTTTGGCTTTTGTTGACTATGAAAAGAGATTGAGTCAGAAGACCACTTAGCAGTTTTCTAATTCACTACAAACTAGATTATTAACATAAAAATCATGTAAAAAATTATTGAGAACATATTCCTTGATTGATTTGTTTTTTATGGTTATTTACCTATGTCTCTCCACTGAGATGGGATGTCACACAAAGTTGGGTTTAATGTGGGGAACTTGAACACATACACCTGGGCCAACCACAAAAATTGCCCAGCCTCCACAACTGTCGGTTGTGCTGGCATCAGTATGACTACTGATTGCTGCTCTCTAGTGCAATTTTTCAGGCAGCTGTTCCCCAGGACTGGACACGTCACTTCCCCTGTGTCTCTGTCTGCAGACAGAGCTACAAATAAGTTGCACTCTGCCCAAAGACAGAGACTCAACTGGGAGATGATAAGTCCTACCTGTCATGTGCCAGGTAAGTATGATTTTTTGATTGGATTTTTATGGTTTATCAACTTTTTGCTGATTATTTAAAGCCATGAAATATTTTTAGATTGTAAGACATTTTTAGAGACAATAATGATTTACTGATACAATTCCTACTAATTAATCCATAGCTGGAGGAGAAAAAGTAGAGATGAATTCATACCTTTCCTCAAGGGCATTTGTGTGTAAGTGAATATAACAAACATGACTGGAATTGGAACTCTAATCTCTGTCTTCCAATTCTGAGTTGTTATTCATTACACCATCCATATATCCAAGCTTACAGCATCTGGTATTCTCAAGCAGTCTCCTAGGTACTGACCAGGCTTGACATTGCTGAATATCAATAATTGTATGAGAACTTGTGCTTCAACACAATATGGCCATAAAGCTAAGAATATATATAAGAGCACAGGAATAATTTGACAATATAAAGAAACGGATAAAATAAATACTGAAAAGGAATGAGACAAGAGAGTATGATTTCATCTTAATTAATTACAGTACAACTTGAAAGTATCTTCCATAAAATAAACTCAGAAAAAATGGGAGTAAAGTAAAAGAGACTATTTGAACCATTGACAATTTGTGGATAACATTTTATTAATATCAGAATCATTGGATGAATTATAAGAAATGTTAAATGACCGGAAGATGGAGAATCTCATAGTATGTTTAAAGATGAACAGAAAACATTGTATTCAACAGCAAGCTTCTGAAAAAGATCATAAAAATATGCTGTGATAAAGAATTGGAAGAAATCCAGGTAGATGATTACATTAAAAAAATAGAAAAAAAATGAAAACGAAATAAAATGACATAATGATTGCCAGAAAAAAATGATTAAAAATAAAGTCATAAAAA
Organism: Acanthosepion lycidas; assembly: GCA_963932145.1. Lineage (NCBI taxonomy): Eukaryota > Metazoa > Mollusca > Cephalopoda > Sepiida > Sepiidae > Acanthosepion > Acanthosepion lycidas. The sequence continues at coordinate 54,346,473 of OZ010586.1, forward strand.
ATCACTTTGCCAATATGTCAAAAGCATAAGGTGTACAATGAATGTATAATGCCAGCTATGATGTACAGGTATGTAACAAATTTCTAGAAAACAAAACATAATAGAGAAATTCTAAGGATAAAGTCTAAGAGATAATGGTCAACCTGGATCAGTAAACAAACCAAGAAATATCATAAAAATGGATGAATAATCAAAATGGTGGTGGGATGGACATAGCATGAAGAAAGGATAACAGATGGAGCAAAGAGTTGTTTGAATGTTTCTCATAAGATAGCAAATGCAGTTGTAAAAAAAAAACAGTCAAAAGATGGAAAGAAAAGATATAATAAAAGCATGGGATGTTTGTATCAGTAAATGTCTCTACAGCCATATTTCTTGAATTTATTTTATCTACTTAAATTCATTCAATTTCTTTCCCTTATTCTTTATCAAAATTTTACAACCTTTTAGAATTTACAATATCTCATTTTTTTACAAAATATCTTTATTTTTGGGCATATTTTTTAGTAAGAAGTTATTGAATGAATGAAACTTTTGGAATTAATATTTTTGAATTGATTTCTATGTACAAGAACATTTTAACAAGTTCTATAATTTTTCTGCCAAGTTTTTTCTCAGTTGTTTATGTGGTTTGTTTATGCTTCTTTTATTCTGATTTCTTTCAAAAATTCTTTTCATTTTTTTAATGACTTTAGTTGTTTTTTTTTCATCTTATTCTCCGATTTGTAAATCATATAAAGATGTTTTTTATATTTTTAACTTTCTTCATGCTCTCTCCTTCTCACTCATTGTTATTTCAATAAAAACATAATAGTATTTGCTTTGCCTCTGCCTGCTTTTATAGGCTCTCTCTAACCACTCATCTATAACATGTCTTCTTATTCTAAAGCTGAATTCAGTCATTGCAAACCATCTCCTTACACTTCATTTCTCTTAAATAATTCATTTTTATCTCCCATAATTTTTGGTATCAACATATTCATTTAACATTGTTATTTTACAAGATTTGTTTCAGTTACCATTTCACATTCTGTTACTTTTATTATTTTTGTTAATTATACTTTCTTTTTTTCATTAATAGTTTTGAAAGTGTCTAGACATTTGTTGCTGCACAATGCTCAGTCTATAATAACCAATATGCATGCTTGACAATAACTCTTATCAACATTTTTGTCAGTATATTATCTATGCCACAAATTCATCCAAAAGATATCTTATTCTCTTTATTGCATTTTTAATTCAATTCTTTAATCATCTTATCTGAAACTGTCACATTTCTATTAAATATTTTTTTTCATTTGCAAAACATGTTAATCTGTTTTCATTTTAAACCATTAATATTCACATTATCACTTAAAGTAATCCACAATTTGTTAATCCATGTCTTGTACTATTAATTATGGATACAAAAAATGAAACATATTCTTAAATCAAGAAGAAATACTTTTGACTAGATTTTATGAATTACTCCTGTATGTTATGATTCAGAGCACTTTATTTTTCTACTTTGTTACTGGCATTTTCTCACCTCAATGTCAAACCTTTTCATCAATGATTTATTCTAAATTAGATGTTCAAGTAAAATTACCTTAGACATATTTAAATCACATTTATTTCATTATTTATATAATTTTTAAGTACATGTTTATTTTTATGTTCGAAATTGATATAAAAATGTACATTTAATAAATTTAATAAACTATATATTGTTTACCTTTGAAGATATTTTTTCTTCTCATCTTTTGGTCTTTTCAACGTAATTTGGCAGCAATATTTTATTTTCTCTACAAATTAAAAAGAATTTCAGTGCAGAAACTAGAATTTATAAGTGTCAAAGGACAAGAAGGTTTATTACTGGAACAATTGTTTGTTTAAACATTAGTCAACACAATATAATAAACTTAGTGTTGTATATATCAAACATATGTAGGCTGCTTTAATTGTACATACCATAGGTACAGATATTTATTTATTTACCAAAATATTAAAAACAAAAAATAAAGATGCCTAAGGAGAGTTTGGAAGGATATAAATGAAGGTTTTTATTTTCTACAAAGAGAACATACTAACAAAGTGTAGAAATGTGTAACATGTCTTCTTTGTCGCCCTGAAAAGGAAAACTAGTGAATATTACAAAAGTTGCTACTTAAAAATTCAACATGTCATGTTACAAGCAGTAAGATTTTTCCTATATGTCCAGGAAGCATCTTCTCTTCCTACCGTCTACCCCAGAGAATATCTTCTATACAAACTAGGGTGTCACCTGCCATCTATTAAGGGTCACATGACTGATCTAGTGCAGTGTCTATGAACTAGAGAAGAAAATTGATTGATCAATTTGTTTGTTTAATGGCTTATCAACTTCTTATGGCTCATTTAATGTCAAAATTTAATTATCTTGGGAGTTTTGAAGCAATAAAGGTGGACATGGGAACAACACCAATTAAATTGTGGTTCTATGCCTTCTCAAAACCTCCAATTTAAAGAAACGGAATGAAAGTTATGCCAACATTAGCATATAATGAAATAAGTGGAAAAAACTGTTAACCATGAAGACTTATTAAATATATATATATATATATATATATATATATATATATCAATTATTAGTCTGAAAAAAGAAATTTAAAACATATTCAAAAGCAAGAGTGTCAGTAAACAAACTTTATATACTTTCTGACTCTGAAAATAGACATTTAATATATAAATATATATAAAAAAAATAATATATAAACTCAACCTCAAAATTATATTTTCACTTTATAAATTTCCCTCTCTATCATATGATTGTAGAAGAAAATTTCTCTTAAAATGTTTCTTACTTTTAAAGTAAAATAATTTTTACAGTTCTTATTCTTCACTTTCTCAACTACTGATTTGTTCAAAGTCTTACTAACAAAGACTAACATCTAACAAATTTTATTGTTTGTTGTTTTTTAATTTCTGTTTCAAACAGCTTCATCTCTAGTCCTGACATTAGATACTCAAAGACCTATAAAAGAATGGTATAGAATTTTGCAGAATATTATGAAGATAGCTAACTTAATATACACTATAAACTTTTTTCATTATAAGAACAGCCGTCTTTTTATTAGAATATATGTTTCTAAATATTACAAGCCGGGTTTTACAAAAAAATTGTTGGTTTTAATCTTAGTAGGAATGATTGCTAAAATATCCCCTCCCCAAATTTATAAACAAACTGTACAGATGTAAGCTGGGATTTTTTCCTAGACAATAAGAGACCCACTTCTCTCTTGCATCCACTATATTTTTCTTCTTTCTTGTCAGACCAGTACAATCACTTTTCTGTAGCCCTTTTGTATATTAACACAATTATTTGTGAAATTTTTGCCTTATTACTGTTGCTTTGCTTAGTTTTGTCTTACATTTATATTGTTTGCTGATTGAAATAGACTGTGGCATATTAGTAGTCCAGGCAAGTACCCAGGTCTCAGGCATAAGCAAGAGCAAGAGAGAAAATTGAATTTTCAATTTTACTCTTCCACATCATGCATTTAATAGAATTGACCATTTACTAACAAGTTTAAAAGCCACCCTATCAAGTGGCATTTAAGCTAGTTTCTGTGGAGAGCTCTTGATTGGGCCTTCAGTTTGTTCAGGAGTTTGAGAGTCCCTAAGTCTTTGCATATTCTCAGCATTAAAAGTTCTCTTGGCTGCTGCTTGATCTGTGTTTTCATTTGCATGGAACTTTCTTTTCATCACTGCAGCCTTGGCTCTTTTGATTGCAAACTGATCCTCTGTTGGCGGAGATTTCTTTTTGTGAGGCATACTGCTTCCATATGTGGTAGACAACAATAAACTACAGAAGAACACAAAGTTGATCACTGCATTTAATTATTGCATTAACGTTTAAGCTTATATTTTAAAAGTTCAACAATAATTCTTCTGTTTCCACTTAATTTAAAGACAATTTGATGTGCATAGGTCCTTACTTTCCATAGAAACAATTATTTTTATTTCATGGGTAACTTTCACTGGATTTCACAATTAATTTCAATTATTCCCAAATTTATTTCCAAGTTATAAAAACTTTTATTTTACAAAAAATTCTTTGCAAAAAATCATGTAAAAAAATTGCTAAAAACAAATGCTGTAATGAAAACTTTGGAATCCAAAATTTCAGGATTGTGGGTCTGGACCCAAGCTGGAATCTTTTTAATTTGCTCATGGAGTTGGCCTGATTCCAAAATTGTGTGATATGTTGGACTATGATGAGGAGTAAAGTTGAAAAAGTGTGACACACTGATGTTCGCATTTATTTATATAGATTTATGACAAAAGACTATCATTTTCAAGTGATTTTTAGGACTGGACCAATTACTGGTATCTAAATTTTAGTCTAAACAGAGCAGCCCCATCCTTGATAAGTAAATACCATGCAATTAAAACCAATCACTTTTCTTATGTTTTAATATATGCAAGCAAAGTTTTGAAATAAAGGTGAATATTTGAAAATATTTAACAAATTTGTTATATTTACAATAAAAAGGGCCATTTAACTCCCCAGATTATAGTGCAACCTATCTGCGATCAACTGTAAATACCCACTTTGACAACCCCAAACTAAGGTTAGTTTCTTCTACTCAACCAGAGTAGATAATATTTCCACACTACCCCACCAAGGGATTGAAATCACATCTGCCAGGGAACCAGATATATTTTAAATGACACTGCATGAAAAGTAGAATGGGAACAGTCTACTCCTGTGGACTAAATAAAGGCTTCAATTCAATACTCCTCGGTTATCAAGTACAGCAGATATATGAAGAGAGTACAGTGACTGAATCATTGGGAGTATAATAACCAATATGAGTTCCTTTGTCCAAATGTAAAGACAATTTGTCATCTCCAAAATTCTAACATAAGTTGTGCAGCAATGATAATGAAACAGTAATTAAACTAAAACTAAATCTAAGAATATAAATATAAATTTGCACATAGTATAACAGTTGCCAGCATGGAAAGTGGAATTTGTATGCTGAGTTCAAATTCTATCCAAGTTCATTGCATTCACTTTTGCACAAATACCCTTGGAAAAGGTATAAATCCATTTCTTCTATCACCAGCTCAGGCTTAAATAGCAGGATAGCATAAACTCTCTAGCCTTAGTTGGCCACTCGTCTAAAAGAAGGAAAATGCAGAATTCAAAACTGGTTGGGTGTGAAGCTTTCACCTCCACACTGTATAAACCTACTTGCTATGAAACCAACAGCTGCAATATCTAGACTGGTGTGGCTGTGGCCAAGAGGAGTCTAATGGTGCTAAGAAGCAGGACGGATATTAGAGAATAAAACTAATTAGTCAGTTTTTTTATATTTCTGATTATAATTTGTAACAACACATATGCATATTTATATAATCATTATTAACAGATCATTTCATTTTTTTTTATATGATTACAATTTTCATATTCATTTTATTTTTGAGTTCAAACAGTGACTTTCAGATTTGTGACAATTAACCAAAGAACAAAACTCCAAAAAAAACTACATTTTTGAAGACAACCATAAAAGAAAAATGGATTTTAATATTCCATCACCTCAGATTGATATAGATCATTTTTTTTATTAATGTTTTGCTAGCGTTTTTTGTATCTTTGTTATAATTTGCTTTCTTCAAGCTACAATGTTTATCTTTTCAATTTAGAATGAAATAAGATTTAATAATTTTATATTCAAATGACTTGTATGTTTGTTTTCTAAGACTGTCCTCACTATGACAGACAGAGACAGGAAACATCCTCTGAAAACTAAAAAAAAAAAAAAAAATGTAACACATAGTTTCCATGGAAATGTTAAAATTCATTTAAATTTATAAATAAATATTTTCAAGAGTGACAGTTGTTCCATAAATATTTACAAGTAGCAAATATTCTTCACTCAATCTTAAAAGTAAATTTAATTCTACATCATGTAATTTTAATGTTAAGTATGACTACCAAAATGTAAAATATTTCAAATACAAGTTTTTGGATTCCTTAAAAAATGAAAAAAAACAGTTTCCTCTTTCCCATATTAGGCTAATAATTAGAAGATTGCAGGTAACAAAACCTTTTTTCATATGTATCCTTTAATGTCTACCATGATTCATTTTGCATTAATAGTGGCTGATATCTAATATGTTCATCTAATCTGCTTGAGTCAGTTTTTCTTGCACATCAGTCTGGATTCACTACTTTATTGCTGAACATTTATTCATGAAGCCTTTTAAAACAAACAAAATAATAACAGAAAAAGCATTAGTGTCAATCCAGAAACAGTAAGATTGTCTTCATACACTTTGCACTCTATTGCAAAATTAGAATAAAGAATGTACTTCCAAGTGTGAGTTATTTATTCAGTCAAGCTAGCTTGGACATTCAGGAGTCTAGCATGCCAGCCATCACCATCCTGCATCAAGGTCAGAAGGTTATTAAGTTGGCATTCTGTGTTATAATATAACTGGTTAATGTTGGTGATTACAGGGTGAGCCAACCCGTCTTGTTCCATGGCTAGGTGTCCAGAGCAGTAGATCACTTATGAACTCTTGTTTTGCACACCAGCAATGTTCTGAAAAGTGTATTCTGCATTCACGTAAGATTGTAGAAATATCAGGGATGGGTCCATAGAGCTGTTATTTTAATTGGATGTTGTCTCCAAGATATGTTAAGTATAGCTCTCAACATCTGTGTGTAGGTTTCATCAAGCTTAGACTCTAGGGTTTTAGTTAATGTCCAGGCAGAGGTACCATACATTAACACAGCCTTTACAATGACTTGAAAGAATCTCCATTTGAGCTTCTCTGGTATATCAAATTTACAGATTACATTAGATTGTAGAGGACTGTGTATTTATGTGTTGTTAAATTAGAAACACGTATTTAACTCCTGATTGAAAAGGTTCACTACAAGAACATGCCGGACTCAAGTTGAGTCCAACCGAAGATGTAAAGAAAACAAACAAGACCGATATATATATATATATATATATATATATATATATATATATATATATATATATATATATATATATATGTCAACAAATATATGTATTAAACAACAAATTTACAAGTGACGAAGACATCAACATTTGTGCTTGTGTGTGAACATAAAGAGTTTGTATATTGGTGAATGTTCATATGTACATGTATGTGTGTTTCATGCCGTTTTGCCACAAGTGGGTAAAACACAGATTTCTGTGAAAGATCACATTTTTAAATGTGTCCGCTGAAATGTAAAGTCAAAAAGAGAACGGGCCAAGAAATCGCCCAGTATTTATAGTGTAGGGAGAGCGCCCCCTAGTGAACAATTAGGGAATTAAGGAGTTAACTCCAACAATACCCTTCCAGATAGACAGGAAATATTTTCTGGATATATGAAAAGTCCATGGAAGTTTTGAATATTGTCCTTGTGAACTGAAAAGAAAAGGTGTCTGTAGAGATGTGTGTTAAAACATTTCAATGAAATGTGCTTGTGTTCTTTCATCAGGGTGCTGTGGTTATTCGAGTTGAATGTAGCATGCTTTGGAAAAATTACATTGTATGTGTGAAGCAATGTCACAATTCCATGTCCACAGAGTTCAAACCACCTTCACTCAGTTTGGGTTGTCAAAATTCTGACCAGTACAGTTGAGCTTACCATTTTTGCCTAGCCTCACTCTTCTGTGGGTTTTGAGTTCAGATTTCTTCCTTCTCCTAGACTGGCTGCAACTCAAGACAAGTGCCCAGTCTGCCTTGTCATTTAACTTTTAGTTGTAGGAAGATGGATTCATTCCTTTCCAAGGATATTTGTATGAAAATGAATGCAACAAAATCAGTCAGAATTGGAACTTAGCATGTTTACTTCCCATGCCAATAACCATTACACTTCTTACATATAAGATAAAAGCTACTCTAAAAATATCATTATATTAAAATGAGATAGTATAACTTTTAGAAAGATTTCATTCAACTACAAAGAGAAGTTGACAAACTCATACAATTTATAAAAAGTGCACTTAAATATGTTGTAAGGACAGCAGGTACAAGAAAGCAAGTTTTATGCACTATTTCATTACAGATACCATATCATATTAAGGGCATATTAAATTAAAATTGTTGGTTTCAAGGTTTGTTAGGAATGACTGTAAAACACTTGCCCCTCCCCCAATTTATAGGCAGGAGCACACAAATGCATTCTAGGATTTCTTCCTAGCCAATAAAATAGGCTGGTTCTCAGTTTCATCTGACTCATTTTGAATCTGTCATGTCTTGAAGTCAGAATGCTACATTCACTTGTTCAAACTTGCTTTTGTGCATCAACCCCTACTCTTTTTGCCATATTACTGTTGCTTTACCATGAATATATTGTTTGCTTGATTTATATTAATTTTTTTCACTGTTCTTTTCTTTTTCTTGCTTATTATAAACTTTGTCAATTTTGTTTGTTGGACAGTTCTGTTACTTATTTTGCATTCAACAATGGCTACCCGCTTCACAAAAATCCTAATACAAACTTGATTTTATGCAAATAAATCCTCTTTAAAATTGTTATTTTACTAAAATAATATCAACAATATTCAGTGCTAATCTACTTGAAATCATTCCCAAACTCATCATTAGCAATATTTTGTGAAACTGAAATTTGACAATTCTTGATTAAACTCAGGAATAGAAGAGAATAAACTAAAGTAATAATGAAAAGAGATTTATTGAGTCTATTATATTTTTTAAATATTTTTCTTTTTTTTTTAATCATTTCATCACAAGCAAAGCAATAAAGCCACTAAGACGCAGGGGTTTACTGAGTGTGAAAGAAAATAAGAAAAGGAAAAACATTATTAAGGAGTAAGAACAATAAAAGAAAAGGAATTAAGAAGATAATGATTGACATTGCATTTTAAGGTCAAATTTGATTGGAAAGCAAGTAACCAGAAGAAAGTTCCATAAGTTCCTTGGTTACATTTCACTTGTAAGATGATGAGATCTTGCTGCCAATCTAGAACTGCACTTAAATTCATAAAGTTTAGATACCTTAGAGAAATGTTCATGTGAACAATTACCATGAAAGTGTTTATAGAAAAGGCAGAAAAAGAAAGAGACTGAAGCCAATATCAGTTTATTGATAAGATTTATGTTTCTTGATTTTATGTTTATGTCTCTTGTCCTTATGTAACTCTCTTCAATTTGAAATAAATATGGCAGTCATATATGCAAGTATTTGTAGCTGCTGAACAGATTTATATTGGTATCAAGAAGGGTCTTCTTTTTTTTTTTGTCCTGGGCTCAACAAAATAAAATTCACAGCATAATTTAAAATATTTCAAAGTTTTACAAAAGAAAAAAGTTAATTAGGTAAATTGCAACTTTTGTAATTCTGTCAATCAAAATCAAGTAATGTTTCTTTAACAAAGATTTTTTTTTATTAAGACATAAAAACTAAAATGATAAATTTGATCCGTATGTTGCCAGTATACAGGCATTAAATTTTTCCATTGCCTAATCGCTTACTCAAATTGTGGACTTCCCTACTCATTTCCTTAGTCAAACCAAGCAACATGCTTCTCTACTGGATCTATTTCTTACCTCCTCTCCCCATTCTTGCCAAGCTTCATAATACTGCCCTCTTGGTAATTCTGACCACTGTTGTAGCTATTGATATCTCCTTCCAAGCATCTATTAAAGAGGAACCCCCTATCCATAAGACCGCTTTCCAGTACCAGCATGCTGATTGGGACTCATTCTGGGATTTTCTTTATGGCACTCCTTGGGCTGCCATTGAGGTTTCTTTAGTTAAAATCAACATGGATTGCGATTTCACCTTCTCCAGGTGAAATCACAATCCTCTCCATGGTTCACACCAGCATGCTTGGTCGTCAACAGACATCATCATAACTGATGCCTATTGGCTACTGCTCGTAATAAATGTGAGTCCTCAAAGAAGCCTTGTATAGCCTCTAAAAACTTTCTGTTTTTAAGAACCTTTTGACCCATCCAACTATCAGTCTATTAGCCTTCTGAAGTGGTTCAATATCTCTCATCTCAGGGCCTTTTCTCAGACAAGCAATACAGTTTTTGTTTCTCCAGATCAACTGCTGATGTATTAATGATTATTGTGAGAAGAGTCTATCATGCTCTAGATAAAAAACTTTTTAGTCCAGGCTGTAGCATTGGACATCTCAAAAGCCTTTGACAGGGTCTGGCATTCAGGTCTTTTCCACAAGCTGAAAAGCTATAGTATCTTCAGGTACATTTTTGAGCTGATCCAGTCATTCCTATGAAATCGTGAAACTTGTCTCCATCTTTTCATACTAATGTGGGTGTCTCTCAGGGCTCCATCCTTGGTCCCACACTGCTTTAAATCTTCATTAATGACCCTTCCCAGTGACATCAGCTCTCAACTTGGTATCTACACTGACAACACTACCATTTAGTCCTGTTTCGAAAGACAATTTTTCTCTCTGGAATCTATCTTGCATGTTTACAAGTATATCATCTATCCATGCTTAGAATATTGCTACCATATAAGGTCCAGTGCCCCTGCTATTTTCCTGGAGCTCCTTGATAATATCCAAACAAGAATCAGCAATATTATTAATCTGGTGTCTTCAACCACTTTTCCATCACTGTAAATTTGCCTCTCTGTGCCTTTTTTATAAATATTTTTATGGTAATTGTTCAGATGAGCTCTTTGCTATGGTACTGAGAAGTGCAATACTATACTGACAGTGAGATCTCCTCAATTTACAGTTGAGCTTAGCTTGATGTAGTCATAACTTTTTTGTTAACAGTTTTTTTTATCTTACACTCCTCACTTGTGGAACTCCCTTTCAGCTCCATGCTTTCCAACCAACTTTAATCTGCAATAATTTAAATGCAATGTCAATCACTGTCTATTGTCCTCCTGATTACTCTTTTCTCTTTCTACTCATTACTAATGCATCTGTTCCTAATTCTGCCACATCCTGTAATCCCTTGTGTGCTAGTGGCTGTACTGCTTTGCTTGGAGTGATACCGATTAAAAAAAAAAAGAAGTTTTTTTTTAACCTTAGCCACAGATGATTACTGAATGAAATGGTTTCACTTTTGATAAAAGTTGCAAAATTCTTTTCAGAACTGCATGAAGAAATTTTCCACAAAATTATTCCATCCTTCACTCTGTAGCCAATCTGTTAAATCAATTTTATGGATAAACTGCAGTTATTGATCTTTATTGAAAACAAGATGGTATTTGTTTCTTTTTATTAGAAAATTCTCTTTTGTAATGTTTTGCCTTAAATCAAACATAAAATATCTCTTCTTTGTTCACTAATGTATTAAGCATCATTTAAATCCGATTTTAAAGTTTCCACTTGAAAAATTTACTTAATATCAATGAGTGAAAAATAATTGAGAATACTTGAGATTTCAGTCTTACAGACAATCAAAATAATTACATTTTGTATGATTAATTTTTTTACACTTATTCTATAGATTGAAAATTAAAAGAACTCTGCTTTTTTTCTATTAAATGTACCTTTTGTAGTTTTCTAGTTGAAAGAATTTTGGAAAAGGCTATAATAAATCATAATTCAAAAATGCAGTCTCTGGTGAATACAGAGGCTGTATAAAAAGTTTCCAGCAAAGATTTTGCTTGGTCACCAAAAAAACATGAACTCTAGCATTATCCTGAAGAAATATTATAACTAATTCTGGAGAACATTTTGTCCACCAATTGCTGCCAACTGTACTTATTCAAATCAATCTTTTGATTCTCAAAAAGAAGTTCATAGCAGAAGAATCCTTTTTACTGTTACCTTTATCTTCTTTGGGTGATGTGTTAGTGATGGCTCATTACACTTATACCAAATATTGAAAAAGATCCCTTCTTCATTGATCATCAGAATTTGTTTAAGAAACTGTACATTTTCATTATATTTCAGTAAAGAATATGAAATATATTGCAATAGGTATTTTGTCTTTAATTATGTGGAAGCCACATATTAAAACAACTACCATAACCAAGCTGGTGCAAATGATTTTCGACATTTAATTTATATACTTTGTAATTATTTAAACTATTTATGTTGTCCTCATCGTGAATATAGCAACAAAGATGAGGACTACAGCGTGAACAAGGTAAATAGTGTAAATAATTACAATACCCCATAACAGATATATAGACAGATATATACTTTGTGTTTGATGGTTATCGCTCTTCTTGCATAACATTAATTATTCTTAAATAATGTTTTCAATTGTCAGTCTCAACTAGCTTATCTAACCATGGAACATCATTGAGCAAGAAATCTTGATGATACTTTTCAAGCTACTTTTGACATTTTTCTTCCCCACAAACTTTCAATATTTTCAGTGTTAAAATCAATGAACAAAAACTTATTTTTTAAAGATCCATGCTGGTATATGTAATTTTGCATCCTGAATCTCCAGGGTTTGGGTTTTAGATGCTACTTCTCAGATAATCACTCTGACTGGATGGGGAAAAGCAAAGAGAGTCAGATAGGGTTAATTTTTCATAGAACTGACTTAGGACAAGCTGACACTAGTGGATGAAATGGTTCTTCTTTTATGGGGCCTGAACTCCTCTACCCTGCCAGCTTAATTAGGAAAAGTTATGAATTATTGCTCCCAGCCCACACTTGTTCCAGACTGAAATATTTGGGTTGAAACTGATCAGAGATAGATAGGAGTGTTATCTCCAAGTGCTTTTAGTCGTCATCCCAAATATGAATGATATTTTCCCACTCTAAGCCTGTTTAATTAGTAAAATTATATATTGCTACCCAACTATAACAATGCAGTCAAAAGCAATCTGTTTTAATGATGGTAGTTATAATTATTCCCTCCTGATGCTATCTAACAGCAAAAACAGAAAAATCTTTTTAGATAATCTGTTAATTTCTCTGCATTCATTAATCATGCTGGTTTTATACACACTGTTTAAAAATCTCTATGAGGGTATCTCTGAAAGTAATTCCTTCTACTTTATTATATTAGTCCACAAGATCAGCAGTAGATGTTGCTGGTATGGCAATAGAAGTTGAATTTTCCAACCAATAAGTCATAATTTATTTTCTTGTTACAAATAGCAGTTGTGCTACAATTTGGTAAACTAGTATCTGATATAAAAGTGAGTATAAACAAAGGCGTATCACTGAATTTGTCCCTACAGAATAAATTGCACTCATTGCATTCATTGATACTTGTTGAATGCTTACAGAGACCAAACAGTGCATGTGAACACAAATAAGCAGTAGACAATAAGTTTCAGCAGTGAGGTTATTGGTGACTGAGTCACCTCAGCTGATACAAATCTTTATAAGCATGGCATGCATACTCTTGTTTATTGTTAACAAAGACACATAGTTAATAGCGGAAAAACTGTGAAACAAGAAAATGGCTGAAAACTTATCCAATTTTGCTCTCTGTATCTCTTGTCATTTCAGTGAAAATCAATATAAGGGTATATTTCTGATGCATCTCTTTTATATATATATATATATATATATATATATATATATATATATATATATATAACTTTAGGATTCAATTATTTTCCAGATCATCATTAGTCCCTCAACTGCTTCAATTGTTGGATGGACTTGAGGTCAAAAGAAACAAAATTTGATTCTTTGTTCTCATGATCCTTTTAGTGAGCCTTTCAGATAGCTTGATGTCAACCATCTTCTCAACTGAAGGGCCCAGAATTTGGAGTGGGTCACTCTCACTCCATACACTAAGCCCTCATGATTTGAATTCAGAGTAGTTTTTCGTTGCCACCCAATGCTATAGAACCTAGTCTCTTCCTGCTATTTACCCATAGCTGAGGGAGAAGAAATGGTTTCATACCATTCCCAAGAGTATTAACACATAAATGAATATAATGAACTTGAATAGAATTTGAACTTGGCTCTCCCATTCCTTCATCCAAGTCACTATCCATTACTCCATGGTGCCTCCATCTTAGAGTAGTATGCAAATACAGACAAATATATATTAATTAAATTAACATTTGATAATACCAATCATTTTATTTCAATGTGTTTAATGTTTCTTGCTTTTCAGTTATGCTCCAGTCTTTGTCAAAATTTTGAATAGATTATTTACATTGTTTAGACTGTTGTCCTCATCTTTATTGTCATATTCACAACATTTCAGCCATTTTATGCTCCATCCTTCCCCAAGGTTACATAGCCTAGTGGATAAAAGCATTGGTTGAAGTAATCCAAAAGTACTTTGACCCAAAGAGTTGTGAGTTCAATATCTAGCCACAGCAGAGGTGAACAAAAAGTTTAAGAGTTGAGTTACTAAAGAGAAATAACTGAAACTAAGATATCCAAAAAAGGCAGGGCATGTAAAACTAGAACAGTCTACTTCCGTGGACTAAATAAAGGCTTTGGTTCAGAATTCCAGCTTATATCACCTGAAGAAGGCTGGTGTGTATAACGGCCAAAACATTGTGAATATGACAATAAAGACAAAGAAAATACTCTGGACAATGTAAATCAGGCAAATAGTTAAAATACCTCATTTCAGAAATATAGACAGATTTTGAATAGAATTAAATAATTTCAGATTCAAACTCAAAGAAATTCCTGAGATATATCTTGCACTTAATAGGTTTAGTAACTTTTTATTTACTATTACTTATGTTACTTTTATTTTTTAGGTACTTATTTTTGTTGGTTTCTTTTGTTTTTGTTTTTCTTTTAAATATATGGATAAATGCATTTGACTGGGAGAAATTTTTGGCTTGTCTGGTGATGTAGATTTAGAGTTGTGCATTTTTTAATGGATAGTTTGTTGATATATTTGAAGCACTAAACTGAACATAAACAATATCAGCCCTATTGGCTGTTTCTCATGAGTGTTCTATTAAAGATATTTACATTCCTTTTATGTCCAGCTAGCTATCTATTTATCTTAACCTGTTATCTATTTATCTATCTTAACCTGTTTTCTATCTATCTATCTATCTATCTTGACCTGTTGTCTATCTATTTATCTATCTTGACCTGTTGTCTATCTATTTATCTATCTTGACCTGTTGTCTATTTATCTATCTTGATCTGTTGTCTATTTATCTATCTTGACCTGTTGTCTATCTATCTATCCTGACATGTAGTCTATCTATCTATCTATCTATCTATCTATCTATCTATCTATCTATCTATCTATCTATCTATCTATCTTATCTTAAGAACTTAATGCATTTAACTTAATGGTTTCATTATGACCAATGTTTGTGTAGAAAATATAACAATGAAAAATTTATTAATGCATGACACAGAGAATCATTTATAGTATCAAGATACACTAATTACTCAAATTATAAAAGAAAATAATTAAAAATTGTCTTTTTTTAGTATACTATTACTCTGGAAGGAAACTGACTGAATTTTTTATTTGACAACTTATGATCTGAGATCAGATTACCACCTTTGAGGCTTTTCCAATGTATTTAATCACTTTGTAAGACAGTGATGAGGCAGTTTAACTGTTTAAGTGGGATTGACCAGAAGCTTTTATTACATAAGCTGAATCATTAGCAATGCCAGAAAATCTTGGCAGGTAATAATTTCTGACTACAAATTGTATTTACTGTTAAGCCCAAATGGTATTATTGAATTCAAGATGCAGGTGCCAACATTGAGATGCAACATTGGTGTATTGACAAAGCCAAATTTGGCAACATCAGTGAGAAAGATTAGTGGCTGCTTCGATTTGAAAGGAACCTTTGAAAATCACATTCCACAAAAGAAGTTGACCTTTCACTAGAAAGAGGAGAGATACTACCTTGATTGAGGCACAGAAAAGTTTTCAGCCGAACCTGTACTCTAAAATCTCATCAAATGACCATGCAATAGAATATTTTGGGATTATCTTCTTGATTATGCAGAAACTTTTCAACATCCTCCTATACAAAGATTGAAAGCTAGATATAGCTATACTACTTGGATATTGTAAATAATTTAATGGTATCATTGTTACTTTGATATCAAAGCTGATAATGTGAATGATTATACCATGATCTGAATGTTGCACATTATTATTTGTATCATACATTTGTTGTAAACTTTAAAAACTCTGACTCTACAAAGAAAACAGAAGTACCAACTGCAACAGCCACCATTCAAATGACACAAACCAGATTAATTTTAGAACAGCTCTATGCATCCACTTCCAAGACAAAAAAGAAAAATTAAAAAGTCATAAAAATATTTTCTGACCAATCAAAAAAGATCCACGCAGCTTCAACCAACAGTTAATCACTCCAACTTTATACAAGCTGCTATTAATTTGACTCCTCCAGCAGAAAGCTCATCTGAGCCAGTTGTCATTTAGTCTTGACCATTTTGGTTTGGCACTTGCTAAAGACATCTACACACTGGAGCCCAATGTTGATACCCAAAGACAGCCCCAGCAGTGTCAGGCATCCAATATTAATAGCAGACACCAAGACTGCTGAGATGAAAACCTCTACTCCTACTATGCAATAAAGCTCATACATATGCATATTTTCCTTCCATGATTTTTATCTACAATTAAGAAGCAATACCAACACTTACATGTGCTGTAGAATCCAAAGAATAACTCTAATCATTTTTGTATATCACTTGAGGCAAAATCCTCCTTTTCACTTTAATAACACTTTGTTTCTATTGTGTTTTACTTCCCATTTCTTTTTCTGTTAATGTGAATTATGCTACTGTAGATGACAGACTTGATCTTGGCTCTTTCATATGCATTGGTATTGTAGCTCTCACAACATATTATTTTACCAATACTTCATTTAATAAATCAGTAGTTACCATCTTGGATTAAGATTACAAAAATATAATAGTTGGTACTTTGGACATGATAACATTTTGTTATATTCCGTGTTAATAGGAATATATACTTAACAAACATGGTGGATAAAAGAAGTAAAGTTTTATTGTAAAAACCAGTACAATAAGAATAAAGGTAACAGTTATGCAACAAGGTCGTCGCAGGTCAATCCAGTAGTGAGTGCTACTATTGGAAGGTCGGTAGTTCTTGCATAAGTCTGAGTCGTACTCAACAGATCCCAGCTAGAATCCATAGTCTGTTGACTTACCATATTTATAGGTAGTTACTACCTATACTGTAGTTACTCATGGGGGTGACAGGTTATTCCATTACATCATATTTCTATTTAAGTATAAAATATTTTACATAAGTCTGCTGAAGGTCAGGCTACATTCATTGTTTTGGAATTAGTTTTCTTTTCCTCAAACTAATAGTGGCTAAAATGGTTTACTTACCTGTTACCAATGAAATACAGGTATTAGGACCCCGATCTTCATTTTATGCTTCTAAGATTTGGTTTTGTCAATTTCAAGAGATATTTCAAGAAAGCAACAAAGCAAATAATAAGAAATAGCAAACTATAAATATCAAAAAGGCATTCATACATATGTGATTTGTTTCATTCAAGAATTGTGCACAATATATATTTCTTTTACAAAAACTGTTCATTAAGCATTACAACCTCTTCTTTGCATTATAGATTTTCTCTTTTTCCAGTTGGAAATTTTTTATCATTTGAATAAAAAGTCAATATACAATGGAACTACTTAAAAAGAATTTGGTTGCAAAACTGACTCTTCACTCAGATGCTATAATTTTTGTTGTATTAAATCTAAATTATTATTAAAAGCCTAAATTTATCCAACTTTAGAAATATGAACAATTTTAAAACTTAACCTAATCTTTATATAAAGTTTATCAGAACATGAGTTATTTTCTTTATTTATGAGTCATCGACAACTTCAAATTACTTTTTTCCGTAATTCCAGTTTAGAAATAGATAAATGATGTTTTAATTTTGCATATAAAAGAGTGAATAATTTGTATATTTCTTTGAAATGAAAAATTGAATTTACAAATTAATTTTAGGTTGCACAATAAATGTATCTTGTAAAAAGTTTGATTCTTTTTTCTCTCTGAACTTTCTTGGTATAAATCTCACAGGTCCCTTATTTTATAAACAACAATTAACCTTTACAGCTTTAAAAAAAAATCTTAATTACTTCCTCCTTTGTATTTTAAAGTGTCAGTGAGGAGACTTGGAAAAGAAGGCAATCATCTGCCTCCATTGAAGGCTTAGCAAAATATCTTCAACATGCACACTATATAAGGGATATACACTAATGAAAAATAAAATTGCAACACTCTAAATATATATTTCAATTAATCTAAGATTAAATGTACAGTTAACATAGATTATCATAAATGATCATATATATGGATAAATAGTTCCAAAATAAGGGGTGTATCAATGATACTCTCACCCCATGTTAACACACAGTATCACTTCCTTGGGAATCAACATATTCTTGTACTCTTGCATACATTTTGTCATTCAGAGGGCAATTACTATCCTGCAGTATATTATTTCATGTTTGTTGCACCTGTTGGCATCATACAGCATGAGTTGGGGGTGGGCTAACTGAATGGGCCATCATGTCACATACGTTTTCAATAAAGAAAAGTTGGGCAATAATATTATGGGAATTGATAATTCTTGCAACACCAATAGAGATGTGTATGGTGCCATAGCATTGGCAAAATTCTGTCTGGAAGTATGCCTGCTGGTAGTCTTTTTACTATTAAATGATTCCCAGTAGTTCATTTAGACACATCTGTGGTCCTATTTGCTCTGGTTTGTGCTGCAGCTGAACTACTACTGTTGCTCTTAAAATGAGTTTATCTTGGTGAACACTTGCACTACAGGGCTGTTCAGAACCTGATTTACCATTGTAGGAATGTTTCTTTGACCACTGCTGACAACATGGAAACACCAATGGCACATCAGGTCCAACATGTGCAGCAGTTCTCCACAGGGACTATCCAGCCAATTTGTGAGCCCAGAGTATGATTCCTTTCAGACAATTTTAATTGAATAAAAGGAGCATGTGTGAATTGCCACACAAGACTTCTTATTTTTAATCCTTTCAATACATTGAACCTTACGGAAAAATGTATTACTGCCTAAATCTCAGATAAAGATGGTGCACTGGTATGAGTTTTACTACATTACAATATTGCTGAAGATTTTTAAAAATTTTATCAGGATATCTCTTATCTCCTAGCATATATGTACTGTAGGTCAAAATCAGCATCATCCTTCACAGTGTTGCAGTTTTATTTTCCATGAGTATATCTATATATAAAATTCTGTGACTTCTGTTAATTTGCCCATCAATTTGATCAAACCCAAATTTTGGGGAGAAATGCAAACAGGTAAGGTGGTACAAAGTACTATTAATTTTACCAGGGTGCATAGGTTAGTACAATAAATTTTCATTTTTTTTTTTGAAAAATTAAAAGTTTTATTATTTAACATACAAAGTACTCCCACTATTTAAAAAAAGAAATTAATGATTAAAATAACAAATACTAATTTAATAAAAATGCAATATTGTTCTTTGCATAGCTTTTCTTTAAGTTTTTATATATCCAGTTTCCAGTTCACCCTCCATTTGGAGAATTATAAAAAAAAATCACAAGGCCAAATGCTTCAAAAAGTTGGAATTTGGCTCCAGAAAGAAATATTTATGCATGACCGGTTGTATGATGCATGCTATGAATTTATTTTTTGCTGTTAAAAAGGAAATTTTCTTAAAAAATATTGTTTACCATGAAGTCCTTTAAAATCAAATTAAATTAAAAAAATTATTAGACATTGAAGTAGGGTTTTTGTTAAAGTATTTTTTTCAAACAAAACAGCTCAAATTCAAATTTCATCGATTGGTTTATGAAATTGAATGAAATGTAGACTTTGTAAATCTCAACAAAAAATGTTTGCAATAATTTCAACAATAGTAAATACTGTGAAGATTTCAACATGCATCAGTGTTACAGAAACTTTCTAGTAATAGAAATTGTTTAATTACCATAGATTTTGCAAGCATAAAGCTGATTACTAACAGATTAGGCTTTTTACACTTCTCTCATAGTAGTGTTTTCTGATAATGTTATAATTCCTTGAAACTGAAAAGCTTGGTGACATATAAAGTCAGACTCTACAATCCACTAACTGACCATGGAGAATGGAAGTCAGCAATTAGTGAATGCTAGCTACCATGTGTATTAGAATTCTATGCCATATCCGCTATACTGGAAAACCAAATTTGTTCTTTAGGATAGAACAATTGGACTTATACTAAGTTAAAACTTAATGTAATGGAAGGCATAAACATAAAATCCCATTCCCATCCATTGGTAAGTATGTCTTCAGCTATCAACTCGAACTTGTCGGCTGCAGGCTTTTTTTTTTTTGTTATGTGTGTGTGTGTATGTAATAGGAGTGGGTACACTTCCCTGCTGTCTGGTCAATACTCCTCCCCCTTTTTTTGTTTCTTGTCTAGGAAGAGGTTCCTGGATCTCTCCCTTCCTATCTCTCTGGCCTCTGTATTGGAGGCTGCCATGTTTCTCTCATGATGTGTGCAGTCTGTGACAATGCCTCTTCATTCTGAGGGTACATGGTTGACACTTTTCTGGTTGCCGTTTCTGGCTGGTAGTTAGGAGCCCTAAATCTTGCATAGCATCTTGAGCGGCTGCTCTGATCAACAGTTGTATAATACTAGGGTGTCTGTAGTGCCATGTCATGCATGGATAGGTGTCCCTGCAATTCATCTCTGGTGGACAACCTGAGGCCACATTATGTTGCAGGCTGCCCCAGTTTTCGTCTGCTCACGTTGCAGTCAATCACCATCTGCTTCTTCTACTTCAGTATTTTTTTTTTTTTTTTTTTTGCTACCACAATTACATATCATGAAAACTAACAATGATCCCAAAAGAAATCCTAAGCCAGTTCTTAAAAAATCACCTAAACCCTTTAACATTTCATTTTCTAACATCCATGGCATTAGAACCAACTTCTGCAGTGTTGAATCTTCCCTTGTTGTGAACTGTCCTGATATACTGTCTCACTGTGAGACCAACCTTGACTCTGACCTCTTGATCTCCGGCTACCTTCCACTTCTTAGAAAAGACTCTCAAACCCATATGCGTGGCCTTGGTGTTTATGTCAAGGATCATCTCCCACTGGCAAGAGAACTGTCTCTTGAATCTCCAGACCATTCGTATATGTGTCTGTGGTTATCCCTTCTCAATGCTGTAAGTTACATCTTCTTCCTTTATAGCTCTCCGTCCTCCCAAGACTGTGGTGTACTCGAATGCATTTCTGACAGTATTGACAAGGCTCTCTCTCTCTCCATACATTTGCTCGCATGTTTGTGTTTGGTAATTTTAACACCCATCATACCAAGTGGCTTAATAATGCTACTACTGACCTTGCAGGCATACAAACCCTTAATTTTTCAATTTCTCAATCCCTCATGCAAATCGTTGACTTCCCCACACATCTTCCTTACAATCTGGATGGTAAGGCTTCTCTTCTTGATCTATGCTTTACCTTCATCCCCGAGTCCTGTAGCGCCACACAGCTCTGCCCTCTTGGCAACTCTGATCATGCTGTAGTGTCTGTCAACATCTCCTTCAACTCCATGCCCTGCAAAGAACATCCTACCACTAGAACATCATTCTGCTATCAACGAGCTGACTGGGACTCGTTCCGGGATTTCATTCATATCCCCTGGGATGTTGTCTTCACGCTCTCTGTTCAAGAATGTTCTTCTGAGGTCTCCTCCTGGGTGAAAGCTGGAATTGAGGCTGTCATCCCCTCAAGGAAATATATGGTCAAATCGTGCTCCTCGCCCTGGTTCTCCACTGCTTGCTCAGCTGCCATTACCCACAGGAATCATTTTTTCCACCTTTATCATAGCAACATGTCTGATTGCAATAGATGTCTCTTTGTCTCTGCCCATAACAAATGTAAGCATGTCCTCAATGAAGCAAAGTCACTATGCTGCTTGAATGAAAGAATGTATTGGCATCTCTGCAAGAGTGTGCTTAACAATAGCAAACCCTCTATACCTCTTTTGTTCAACCATTTTGACGTTCTGACCTCTTCTGCCAACAAGGGTGAATGCTTTGCTTGAAAATTCTCATTCAATTCAATGCTCAACTCTTCCAGTGTACCCACACCCAATTTCCCCCTTCGAACTGAGGCTCAATTGAGCAACTTGCACATAACCCCGTCATTGGTTCTGGGCATCATCTCTAAATTAGACCCCCACAAAGCTAGTGGTGGAGATGGGATACTAGCCATTGTCCTGAAGAAATGTGCACCTGAACTGGCCCCTGCCCTCTCCAAATTATCTAACTACTGCCTCAATGAATCTTGTTTTCCACCCTGTTGGAAGTCCTCATCCATTGTTCCTGTCTTTAAGAAGTCTGGAGACCCTTCTGACCCTTCTAATTACTGTCCTATCAGTCTCCTACCACTCTTCGGTAAAGTCTTTGAAGCTTTAATCAACGCTGAAGTGGTTATGCATCTTACATCCCATAATCTGCTCTCCGACAAGCAATATCGTTTCCGCTTTGCCCGTTCTACAGCTGATGTGCTTACGGCGATAACTGAAATTGTTTACCAAGCACTTCATAATAACAGAGAAGCTTGTGCCATGGCTCTTGATATCTCCAAAGCGTTTGATAGGGTTTGGCATGCCGGCCTTCTTCGCAAGCTTCAGGGTTATGGAATTACAGGTCGATTGTTTAACTTAATACAATCATTCCTTTCAAACTGTACATTGAAGGTCGTTCTCAACGGATTCTCCTCCAGCTCCTATCCCACGAACACAGGTGTTCCCCAAGGCTCTATCCTAGGCCCTACTCTGTTCCTTATCTTCATTCACAATCTTCCTGATGTCATAGGTTTCCAAGTCAGCATCTATGTGGACGACACTACTATTTACTCCTGCCTCAAAAACTTTCTTGAAAAGGACCTTCAATCGGTTGTGGACTGGGGCAGTAATTGGCTGGTTAACTTTAATGTCTCAAAAACAAAATGCTTTCTATTACTCACCAGAGAGAACCATCCCTGCCTCCCATTAGAATGTCTGACGCTCAACTCCACTAGAGCACCTCTTTGTGACTGCTCGGTCTTACATTGTTCGCTGACCTGAGATGGAACAAATGCATTGAGTCAATAGCTTCATCCACTGCTAGGAAAGTTAGCTCCCTGTGATGCCCAAGGAAATTTTTCTTGACGGAGCCAATCCTTCAAATCTACAAATCAACCATTTGCACTTGCATGGAGTATTGCTGCCATATATGGTCTGGAGCCCCTTCTAATTGTCTCAAGGTCCTTGATAAAATCCAAAGATGGATATGCAATGTAATTGGCCCTGATCTGGCATCTTGTCTGCAGCTGCTCTCTCACAGACATGCTGTTGCCTCCCTCTGCCATTTTTACAAATACTTTCATGGTAACTGCTCTGATGAGCTGCTTTCACTGGTTCCCGGACTTCACAAATTTAAGTGCTCAACTAGGCTGGCATCTCGCTCTCACACTTTCACTGTCAAAACTGTTAAATGTAGCCGTCTCTTCTACTCCAATAGCTTCATGTCTCACACTTCTCACCCGTGGAACTCCCTCCCCATTTCTTGTTTTCCTGATGGCTTTAATCTCCAACTATTCAAATGTAATGTCAGTTGACGTCTCCAGATGCCCTGATCTATCCCCTAACCGTCTCTTCATCCTTTCGTCTATCACTCATCTTTGTTCTCCCTCCAACTCTGTAACCCCTTGTGTACTAGTGGCTTCCCGCCTTGCTTGAGGTTGAATGATCACAAAAAAAAAAAATTAATTTAATATCATTACATATTAACTTTAGCTTGAGACATAACCAAATGGTGGGAAATGAGATTATAAAGATTGTGTTATGCCAATCTTTGAAGTAGAGGAGGGCCTGCTTGTTTAAAAGATCAGTATTTTGTCTAAATTATAGTTAGCATACTTTATTCTTTACTAGAAAGTAAGCTGTGAACCTGGTGACTGTCCTCTCATGTTTTAATCATGATGCTAATATGAATATTTATTGCTAATGTTGCTTTTTATCAAAAAATATTTTATTGATGAATTTGCAAGGAAAAAGCTTGAAAGGTGAATTTGCAGAAATAAATTTTGCCAACAGAGCACCTGCAAAGAAGACTTAGACATTACTTAAAGTGAAACTTTTAAGTGCTATAAAAAAGAAAAAAAAAAGAAAGAAAAAACAAATAATCCTCCTCTATATAAGGGGGTGCTGGAAATTTTACAGTCTGATCAAGAAACAATCCACCCTATCCCTGCAAAAAAAAAAAAAGAAGATATCTGATTCTTTCTCATCTGTTCAGATTTTGAGAAATGTATTAACATTAAATTTATATTATCTAATTCAATTGTTTACATCATTTTGCATTGATTCATTTTAAAACATGAATCTCGTGAAGGTCTCCAATTATTTATAAAAGTAAGTAATATTTGTTTCAAATCAGATTAATTAAACTTTAAACCAGTTAAAGTTTAAGAAAAGTATATTTTTATTTTTGAAAAATTTTTCTATAAAGAGAATCATGTTGTGTTGATAGATTTGTTAATATGGCTGATTTTTAGCAATTTTAATGAGCTCAAAACAAACAAAAAAAAATTCCAATCAATTTAAATTTGCTTTGAAATACAGCAAAGTATTTTGATTTTGGGAAATATTAAATTTAATCTATTAGCTTCAAATTAAAACTAAAATAAAAGCTTCAAGAAAGATTTTTCATTTTAAAAAATGCATTTTAAACCTTAGGTAGCCTGTAATTTATAATTTATGCATATTTTATATTTGTTGCTGATTTCAGTGATATTTATTTATTGTTAATTCATTCATAAACTCATAATACTTAAAATCATCATAGATTTGATTTTAATAACTATTTTAGGTGGGTAGTTATTTAAATAAAATATATATGGTTGAATTATAATTTATAATTATTTATTTATATAACAGATCCTATGATACACTGAGATTGTATTATAAATGCATGTTAATGGATTTCAATAATATTTTTAATACCTTAAACATTGTTTTAGTGGTGACCTCATATTTGAAATAGACAAACTGTTTTTACTTTATTAAGCATTAAGCATTAAAATGACCTGCACATTCCAAAAATGCTTCAGAACATACTTATTAATGTCATAAATATATCAACCATTTTTACATATCTGCTTTTAATAGAAATATTTACAATAAATTAATTGATAGGGCAAGTTTTATTCTTCAGATATTTGTCTACCTGGGTATAATGAATAAAGTCAAAAAAGTGTTGCTTGGGAAGCCTTATTCAACTTGATTAACAGTACAAATATGGTACCAGGCTGATATGCATTTTACATGTTTATAGAGGTATCTATGTAGTTATGAAGAGTTACATAAGGGGAGATAATTAGAGTTTTCTTTTATTACCAGACTGGGTAACTTTCAGGGAATCTTAAACTGAACTCTTTATTTAATCTATTGTGAAGTGAGGATTGTTCTCCTTCTATTATCCATATCCAAGGCTATTTCCTCTTGTTCTTATTTAATCCACTAGGCTATTTTTAATGGGACCTAGAACTAGCAGCTTTAAATATAATGTTCCTCCATCCTTCTTGATGTTAATGTAAATGCTGTCGGCATTCATTGTGACTTCCCTTTTCTTACTCTTACTTTGCTGTAATTTCTCTTACTTTATTTATTACTGGCTCCCTTATGGTATTTATTTATATGCTAGGCCTACTGAGGAGGTCCTCATAGCATATGTGCTGATTCCTTCAGATATCTGACTCTTCAGTGTTCTTCTCTGTCTCGTATCTTTAATTCACTCTACACAGGTTATGATAATAACAACAAAGATGAGGACAATAGTCTAAATGTAAATAACTGTAAACAGTTTGAACAATGTAAATAGTGTAAATAATTACAATAGCTCATCTCAGAAATATAGACAGAAACTGTAGAGTTGTTCATCATATTGTAAGCAAATATGTATAATAGTACAGTTATTGAAATTTATTTTTTAATTTCAATTATATAAAAATGGCCATGGTCTATGTGATAAATATAATTTCAAAAGATAATTAAGATATTGCAAAGTTATTGTATGATAGGACTATAACATTGGAAATTGCACAAGAGTTGTACAGAGATCAGGCACCAATTGGAAAAGAAATTGAAAATATTGACAAGAACCAGGAAGAATTGGATTTATGAGTGCCATAGAAAGATATTTTATAAAAACTAGAAAGGGCAATAAGCCAAATAAACAGATTGTTTATCCAGTTAGAAAATATTTAAAGAAGCTGACGTTGTGAATGTAAAGAGAGAAAACATGTAGAATATTAAAAGTATTGGATAAAGAGATGAATGCAACAAAACTACCACCTTTTAAATAAGCATCACAAAGAGAAACATGCAAGTTTGATGAAAAGGTACATGAAATCTGTTTTCTGAACAGTAATTTTTAGTGATGAATGTAGAGATACATTGAATGGATCTGATGGCTCTGTTACTTTTATGGAATATGACATAAAACAATAATAGTGAGGCTGAGTAATATTTTGAACTGTAAAGGGTAAAAGTCCCCTTCAAAGTCAATGATTGTATTAAGATAACATTTGGCATGCTGGTCTTCTTCACAAGTTGAAAGGTCATGGTATTTCTGGATGAATTTTTGATCTGATTCAATCTTATTTTGAATGGCGACTCTTCTAGATCTTTTGGCATTAATGTGAATGTCCTCCAGGGCTTTATACTTAGACCTGCAACCATTCCAATATCATCAGTTCTCAACACAACTATTTACTCCTGTTTTAATGGTAATTCTGATTGGTTCAATATGGTCAAATAGGCAGCTGACCTTAAAAATGACCTATAATCTGTCTTTAACTGGAACAAGGAATGGTTTCTTAATTTTAACAACTCCAACATGAAACTGCTCTCTTATAATCATCTTAGAGAAACTTTTTTGCCTTTCAGAAGAGTAACACATTGCACTTTCTCAGGCTAATGCTTTCTGCTGATATGAGATGGAAAGATAATATTGAATCAGAATCAGTTGTTAAGTCTGCTACTAGGAAATTTAGTTTGCTATGTTATGCTAGACAATTTTTTTTGTCAGAATCTATCTTACACATTTCTAAGTCATTGATCCATGCAATGAGTATTGCTGCTGCATTTGGTCTGGTGATTCTACAGGGATTCTTAATAAAATCCAATCAGATTCTGCAATGGACCTGACTTCAGCTTCAGTTATTTGTCCTGACTTCACGGCTTCAGTCACTTTCCTGACTTTGCTATCAATATTTTCATGGTGATTGTTCTGATAAGCTTTCCACTGGTACCTTAACTTTACAAATTTAAGCCCAATACCAAATTGGCAACTTGGTCTCATTATTGTATTGTTGAAATGGCAAGATATAACCATAAGTTCTATGCTAAAAGTTTCTTCTATTGCACTTTTCACTTGTGGAACTCTTTAGGCCTCTTGCTTTCCAATCAATTTTGATCTTCAAAAGTTTAAATGCAATGTCAATCATTATCTTCTCTCTTCTTAATTCCTGTTCTTTTATTGTTCTCTTTTTTTAATGTTTTTCTTTTTCTTATATTCATTCATACTCAGTAACCCCTTGAGTCTTAGTGGCTTTATTATTAGGTTGGTGCAAAAATAATGACGTAATAAAGTCGTTTTTGACGTTAAAAAAATATGTCAAAAAACGACATTATTACGTCATTATTTTTGCACCAACCTAATACTTTGCTTGCGATGAAATGATTAAGAAAATGCAGAGAATTATTGTATGTTCTTGGACAAGACATTTTTTTGTTGATATCAGTCACAACCAAGAAGTTTGAAGTTAAAATGTTCACACAAAGCAATCCTCTTTCATATTCTACAAATCTATTTCCCATCTTTCCAAACGGTTTTCAAAGACACTAAATTAATGCAATGATCCCACCAGCCTTTATAGAAATAGAAAACTTGTGGTCTGTGGGGTTACTCATATCATAGCAGCAGAAATAGCTTCATGTTCACAGGACACAGAAATGAGAATAAAGGATGTTAAATAGTAAATTAAAATCATACAATTTTATTTATTTTGTGTACAGGTGTGTGCATATTTTATTTACAAGTGTGTTACAGTCAGATGTGATAAAAAGAAGTTACTTCATATTATAACAAACAATGTCCCAAGGAGAGGAGATGGACGTCTTGAACTTCCAACAGACTGTAGTGAAAGAGAATGAATTCAGAGTTTTTGGCACAAAATTTTCAGGCAGTAAAAGTTTCTGTTGCATTCTAGGAAAACCTTTATTATTTTGGTTTATTTAATTTATTTTAAACAAAGTTTGATTATTATTTGTTTTATTTTATTTTATTTATGATATCCATTATTATTATTATTATTTTATATTTTTATTAATTAATACTAATAATGTCCTTACAGGTCCATCATTAAAAGAGATGTATATGAGAACGGAAAATTTCAGACAAAGAAGATATTTGGCAATCAATAAAATCTGCTACAAGTAATGTTAAATTCGTAACAGTAGAAAAGTTAGCAAAATCAATGAATTAAAGGTTATCACTTGTCAAGGAGTCCATACTAACCTGTAAAATAATAAAATAATTTATTCATGTACATGTGACATTGTGTTAACCAAATGATTCACTGGCCTATATATTTTGCATTTATTTAAAAATAAACATTTATGATGCACTTTGTTTGTATAATAAATCTTGATATTGTGACATTGAGACTCTGAGATGGTTAAATGTTAATTCTAAGCAGAAAAAGGGTTTAAGCCTAAAATGAAATATAAACTGGAAGATAGAGAGAATGGAAGACACTTTCCTTGGTAATGTAAAAGTGAAAAAAAAGGACCATCTGGATTGTCTCCCCCAACTATGAATTGAAATGAAGCACCAAAAGTTTACTTTTTTTATCTATCGAAAATCTGGCATGTGGGTAAACCAAATTGCAAAATGGCTTTATCTCTTTTCTGGAAAATTAGAAAACATATGTCATTGGCAAGTAGTGAGGCAGAAGGGAATTATAGTTTTGTTGGCGAAAATGAATTGAGAAATTGTTATGGTCCGGTTCCTTGTACCACGGTGATAGTCCAAGGTAGAACCAATAAAGAAGAACTCGAATACGGATATGGAATAACACAGATATATTACAAACAAGAATATATACAGAGAGGTAGAAAGTGCTAGTACGAACAATCAGGTTTAGTAGTAATTGTCTGAACACGACTCTGTTTCGGATTGCCTCTGAACTCGACTGACTGACTCGCTCGCTCTGACTGATGGACGGACTTCTGACGGACCTCACTCCAGACTTCAGACTGAACTCTGCTTCCTCTTGAGGTGCAGTATTTATTACATATGGAATAGTCCATTATGTTATTATGGGTAAGGTCCCTTAACAGAAATGAAAACAGAGAATGAACCTACTTCAAGGGTTACGATTATGAACATCAATCCTGACGTAACAGGCAGGTGGTCTCATGTTTTTGCTAAGATGGCAATCAGCCCAAGGATGGAGAACTGCATGTCTCTTTGTTTAGAATTTAAGTAAACAAATATATTTTCATTGACAAAAACAAATTGGGAAATAAATTGCTTTGAAGGTTAAGATGAGAAGCAATGGTTCTGGTTTGTGTTCTCATTGGACAGAGGTAATAGTAAGGAAGTTGAAGGGAGTTGGAGAACTGAAATTAATGACGAGAATAAACTATGACCTTTCATCTATGCACTTTAAAAATTAGATTTATCACAAAGACAATTATGCCAGCCTTCAGAGGTGGGCATAGTTAGAATACCAAAAATGAAGGCGGAAGAGGCAGAATTTAGCCCTGCTTGTGTGGAGTGTTGGTGCAAGATGTGAAATTAAGCAGGCTGGAGTTAAGGGAGGAACAATCCCTGTGACTACTCCCTGGCTAATTCTCCAAATTTGGAAAATTGATTAAGAAAGCAGAAATAGGGAACAAAGAAAACCTTTATTGGGATTTTGCCAGTTTTGAGTCAAAGTGCATATAAGCAGATGACTTTGGGAGTTCAGAGACTTGATTTTTGTTGTACTAAGAGCTATATAAATCAACTGAAGATTAACCCAATGAATCTTTCATTTTATTTTTTTGTTGTGAAGATATGTTTCTTCCTTAATGTAGCACCTACCACAGCTTGATCCAGTGCTGCCATTTTGATCTTCCATGGCTCTGAGATCAAGAACAAAATGTGGGCAGAGTTGTAGATTGAAGTGGCCAGTGACCAACAACCAGTTTGGATCGGCATCAGCATTTACCAGTGCAGTCCTCATGGTTAAAACATCATTCAAAGACATGGAGGAGCAGACCACTAAATGTGGTTACACCACTGGGTGTAGGCAGTAGCCAAAAAGCGTTTCATTAATTGGTGACTGTGACCAAGGATGTGACCCTGTTGGCAGGTGATATTGTAATATAACCAAAATATGTTATTAATATTTATAATAAGAATTGATTTTAAAAACTGAATATTACAATATATTACTCATATAAGTATATTCTGAAAATTTTAACAACATTGATTATTGATTCATTGATATCAATTTTATTGTGATAACACTGAGTTGGTTAATAAAATCTGACATAATATTGAACAAAAATGACTGAACAAAATAAGTATGTATGACAAGATGACATTTATATTAAATGTTATTTAATTCATGCTTTCAATTAAATTTACTCGTGTTTAATTATACTCGATATCAAGATGCCTACTCATTAGCTTCACCAGAAATCAACCAAGTTTTATCAATATCATTTAATAAATAACCTCTTTGCCAAGTCTACTATAACAAGTTCTCTGAAATCCATGACTGTCTGCTTTCTTTGAAGTATCTGAGGCCATTTAAATAATCAATTCCTGGTAAGTTCTGACAGAAAATATCAACCATTAAGCCAAAAGTAATTGCAGCAACAAACCTTGAAACAATTCAAGAGGAAAAACTATTTTGCTGAATAATTATCAAAAAGTTTTTTTTTTTAATAAAAACTTTATGCTTAAATAGTGCAGTGCAGTTAAGTAACATGTAGCATTTGTCTTCTAATATTTATTCACTTACTGTAAAACATTAGGATGGTATTTAGTTCTACATCTCAAAAAACTAATCATTTTGTTAATCTGAATTCTCTTGTCAACATTGTTGAAGAGCAAAGAAAAGCAAATCACACACAATAAATCATCGACGTAACCCCAGAGAATATTGTTTATTATCTTGTAAGTCTGAAATGTAAAAATCTAGAGAAAGAGATAAAAAGTGGTGATAATGGTTACAAAATCTATGAAAGTGGTTCGCTGACACCTAAAACTTTGTCATTTTGTTATTTTACTGGACAATCTCACTGCTTCTAGCCACCACTGTGCTTAGCTGTGCTTTGTCAACTTCAGGCCTCCTTGTGTATCTGACCCTCAGTGTTCTCTAAATCTGAATATATGTCCCCTTGACCAACAGACTTACTTTATCATTCAATTGACAGTTATTGAACATGAAGTTCAGGTGGTGTCCAACAAAACAATATATTATAAGGAAATATGTCTGCAAAGTATTGTCAACTTTTAGAGGAAACTTTAAATGTTGCAATCAAACTTTAGTAGTTGTTTGTACAGTTATACTTGAGAAAACAAAAGACATTGTTTAAAAAGAAATCAATTCAGATTTAAAACTATTCTATTGATAACAAATTTTCATGAATATTTTCTCATTTAACTTACTGTTTTATGTAAGGTTTCTTTTTCTCAAGAGAGACAGCTGAAGATGTGTACAAACATCTTCTTCTATGTATCATGTCTCTTCAGGACATGGATGATCATGGCTCTTCACAACCTCTTATTCCTTAAAGCTGTTAGCAACATTTGTCCCCTTACCAAGCTTCTCACTACTTGTTCTACTATCCATCTACACCAACTCACCAGATAGGTAGCATACAGCCTTCTCCTGTCCCTTTTTTCTTCACTATGTTCTGTGAGTGTCAAATTCTCCAAGCCTTTCTTCCTCATTATGTGTTCAAGAAACTTCAGCTCTCTCTTTCTGATTCTAAGTATCCTTTTTGTTTTTATTTTCCTTAAAACTTCTTATACACTCTGTCCATAGTACTCTCAGCATCCTCCTGTAGAACCACACTTGTTACCTCCAATTTTCTATCATCTATGAGGAGATTACCCAATATTCACTGTCATCCAGGAGGACTGATATTATATAAGAGTTTAATACTCTTTTCTTTGTTTCTAATGAAAATTTTCTGTTTCTTACTATTTAGCTTATCTTTTGGAATTAATCTTTTGCTATTCAAATGCATGTATGGATTTTGGTGTCACATTTTCCATCTTCTGTTAAAAACCTTCCCAACTATGTAAACATCTGTACTTGTTTGATGTCAGCTTCTCTAATTTTTAGTTTCACATCTTAAGCTTTTCTCTTGCTGACAACCATATTTTCTGTTTTCTTACAGTTGATGGTTATTTCTTTCTTCTCACTTTCCTTTACTACCTTATTTTGAAGATCCTGGAGTTTTCCTTCTGTGTCTCTCATCAACATGTCATCTGCATATCTTATTTTAAATTACACCCACTGATAAGGTCTTCAGCTCCTTTAGGATAACCTCGCTGTAGAGGTTGTGTCAAAATCAAGCCAATACAGAAATGTAATCGAGTAATGTATTAACAGATAACAGAAAGTATGACATAAAAATCCAAAGACACATAGGAGTAGCAAAAGTTGCCTTCCAGAAGCCAAGCAAAGTATTAAGGTGATTTTCTAAGCATAGCTTAGATGTGGTACAAGGTCAAAAGTATAGGGCACCGAGTGAGAATAAAATTCATTATTCAGTCATAATTGATCTAGTGAGACAAGCTTACTAACCATTACACCATGTCGAAGCAACCACTAAACAAAATATTAAGAGATGCAAAAATATTGTTAGATAAAAAAAAAAGTGTGTTGAACTGCTATGTAATATCTGATCTCCTATATGACAATGAATACAGGACAATCTCCTCATAGTTGAAAAGACTTGAAGTGAAAGAATGCAGTTTTACCAATGAATGCTGAGACTACCATGCACAGAACATGTGAGCAATGAGGAAGTTTTAAGGAAAATAGGAACTAGAAAGGAGCTGATACTTATAATCAGAAAGAAACAGCTGTAATTTCTGGGATGAATAATAAAGAAACAAAGCCTAACACTTACAGGACATAATTGAAGCCAAGAGAATCAGGAAGGGAACAGCAAGTAACCCTATAAAAATGAATTGTAGTTCTATTGCAATGTAAAAGTGACAACAAAAATTTAGTTATTATTCTCTCAGTAGTTTTATAAATAAGTGAAATTTCATATTCTTCAGATATTATATCTTAAACCTTAATTATCATAATATGATGAAAACAAATGATAATAAAATAATAATTATTTATCATTTTCATTTCTTTAAATATTTAGCATTTGTATGATTCTAATTCATATTTCTGCTGGCTTGTTGTTGTATTTCACGTATGTGGAAAAGTAGCAAAATAACACTAATAAAAATTTTCTTTTCACTTTGATATTATGCTGTTATCAGTCTGGTTTCTTATAAGATATATGAATTCAAAGGGGACCCAAAGTTAATATTCAGACAGATTAACTGTGAGCCCCTTAAAATTTAGTAGACAATTTTAACAATCTCAAAATAAATGAATTCGGCACATACATGGATTTTATATACATTCATATGTATGTTAAGGTGAAAAAAAATCCATCCTTCAATTAGTTACTAACTTTTTACTGTAAGCAAAAAAGTGACTGATGATATTTCTTTGAAAACTTGTAGTAACATTAAGTTACCAGTTTTTTACAGATGTCATCAGTTTGTAGCACCACTGACTTATTTATTGAAGAAGGATATTTTCTTTTTATTAGAATGTGATATATATTTATGTGATAAGTTGTAGCAAAGATATTATTATGGATGGATAAGTTTTTTTTTTCAAACAGGAGTTAGTGTAGTGATAGTATTGTATTGTATGTGATGCAACATGTGGTTCAGCTAGGAACTAAGTAGTCTGCCTGGAGGGGGAAACAGGATATGTCTTGTCATTATGCCATCCTGTGGTTAAAAAGGAAAAAAAAGTGAGGGAGGCTTTGGACTCTTTCCTTTTATACTACTAAATATAACACACCATCTAGAAGGCAAAGTTCCCTGACAGACAAGGAGAAGTATTTCCACAATGTTGTATAAATATTGCCATCAGATCAGCTACTTTATCATGTGTATATAGCAGTGAAAAAGTGAGTGTATGATCAAATCATTGTGTAGCAAATGTGTTTTAAAATAAATACTAACCTAATTAACAGTAAAAAAAAACAAAAAAAATATAGTCTTGTGTTTAACAACAGATATTCAGAATGTATTTATAGGGTGCGATGGATAAATTGTCATCTACATTACCCAAAAATGAAAATAACACTTGACATCACATTTTAAGATATAATTAACAAAATTGCACAAAAATATCTTGAAATAATAAAGAGTAAATTTATTCAATAAAATCACCATTAGCTTCAACACTGGCCTACAGACAACTTCAGAATCTCCTGCAACTCTTCTGGACAGTCTTCTTGTTTAAATTGGTGAATGCTTCCATAATCCTGGCCTTCAGTCCATCTTTGGTGTTACAAGGAGTTTTGTTGATTTCTCAATCATATGCACCCCACGCACATTAATCAAAGGGGTTGCAGTTTGGGAAGTTAGGTGGCCAGATTTGAGGGTTGATGTGGTCAAAATAAATTTTTTTGAGAGCCACGACTGAGTTCTCCTGCTTGTGTGGCATGGTGCAGAGTCCTGTTGGTCTCCTAGCAACCACCCTCTTGACCCAGGGCAGCATTATCTCCTCAAGGTACTTGATGTAGGCATTTGTGTTGAGTTTGAGTCCCTGTGGGAAGATGAATGGAGGCATAACCTCACCATCACTAGTGATCACTACAAACACCCTCATAATCACCATTAGACTCATCCAACTCTTTCCAAATCTTCTGCACTGTCCTCAGATTGACGCCCAAATACTCTGAAATGTTTGTATTGGAGCTTCCGGCACAATTGCGAAGCAGTACAGTATGCCGTTTCCAAATTTCTGGTAAAGTGAATTGCATCATGGTGCTCTTTTTCTCACAGAGGGTACCCAACTGACCCTACTATACTGTACAGTTAGCAAAATCAAAAATAAATAGCATACATACCCAAAATTAAAGATATAAAATGGCAACAATTTACCCATCGCACCCTGTATATATTAACAAAGTGTTGATTTTTCTTATAGGTATATAAACATGATACAAAAAATTAGCTGATGAATGATCATACTAAGTGAAATAAGCATTTAATTGTTAAATTGTTATACATGGTTAAATCAATAAGACTGACATAGTTATTAAATGAATTTTTATATATAATTTTCACTATATTATGATTAATATGAAATATCTGAACAAAATATGTATGTTGGGCATTTAAATTTTTTTATTGACATTTTGCTCCCAATTACCATTATCAAATCAACTGAAAAAACAATAAAATAAAATTATCATTATGACAACTCCACTAAAAAACCCTGTGGTTAATTCAAAACATTTTAACAGATAATAAAATTTAAAAATAAATATCTGTGAATAATATAACATTTACGTTATGTTACTAATATTCACTACTGAAGTAAGTGCATTGACAGAGTAGGAATTCATATTGAAAAATATATTTGTGAAAAATAAATGCTATTTTTCACCATTAAACTACAGACTGATTGATGTATCATTGTATATAGTACTAAAGGATTCAATTTTTAAACCAGATGGAAAATAATCAACAAAACTGGGTTATCTTTCAAGAAAATGGGTGAAATATTTATTCAAAGTTTACCATTCACAAAATATCCCCCATAAACACAAATTAACAGGAGATATAACAGTTCCAATCAAATTGATTACATCAGCAATGTTAACCAAAGTGAATAGACTGTGCTCATAATCAATCTATTAGCAAAGGGGAGTAGAGTGAATATTTGTTGTAGAAATATCTGGCCTTAAATCTTTTTCATTATTGACTGATTATTAAAAGTAGGTTGTGTGAAGCTAGATTTATAGGCATTCTTCTTCTTTTATGTATTATGACCCTTCAGAATATGAGCAATCATGGCTTTCCACAACTTCCTATTCTTCATAGTTCTAAGCAATATTTATCTCCTTACTATCTATCACAGTCTCTGTTCTACAAACCATTTACACAGACTTGTTAGGTAGGTTAATCAGTTTTCCTATGCCCCTCTTACCTTCAATATGTCCTGTGAGCATCAAATTCTCCAAGTCCTCTTTTCTTATGTCCCCACAATTTCAACTATCTCTTTCTTATTTTGAGTACAAGTGTCTTTTTTTTTCCATTTTTCCTTAAAATTTCTTCAATGCATACATCTTCTGTCCATGCTATTCTCAGCATCTTTCTAGAAAACCACATTGCTTTTGCCTCAAGTCTCCTCTTCATCTGTGAAGAGATTGTCCAGCATTCACAGCCATATAGGAGAATTGATATTACATATCAGTTCTGCATTCTTTTCTTTGTTTCTAATTAAATTTTCCTGTTACTTAATACTTTATTTAGCTTTTAGAAGGCATTGGGCTATCAAAATGTTTTATACTGGTATAAAATCAGAATGTTGGATTGGACTTTGCATACAAATGTTAAATTTGGAAAACCAAGGATAGTTTATCAAATTATTCAAAGCACAATAGAGTCAGCTTGGATGGTAACATCTATGTGAGGAAGTGATGGAAGAGGAGGAGAACCAATGAAAAATACACATCCCAATGTTTGAAACCCATCCACCAATACGAGAAAGGTTTTCTAATGGATATATTTCACATTTCTAAAAATATTGAATTAAAGTTATCAGGACATTTTTATTCCTCTTTTGAGTGTGAATTTAAATGATTTGATTGACTTTCATCATGCTAATGCATGTGCATATATTAAGAGTGATCAAAGTGAATTGAAATAGTAAAAGTTCTATTTGATTAGCCTACTCAATCTGTACATTTGAATAAAAAATGATAAAATAGTGAGAGAGAGAAAATATTGTAATGACCATAAACAATGTAATAAATAATTATAGAGGTAAATGTATGAGGCCAATATATATATATATATATATATATATATATATATATATATATAAAACTACTAATCAACATTATTCCTAAACAATTTATGAATGATTTGATATTAAAATTAAATTTGTATTTTTTTTTCAAGTTGTATATCTAGATAAGCTTATAACATTCATTGATATTTGTTTTGTCAATTTTATGACCATGCCATGTTACTCTATTAATCATTTGAGATAATCTTTTCTGTCTTTCATCAATATTGCTGATGCTAACCACCAGGAGAGTGCCTCATTGTGCCTTCTCAGGCTAACATTCTGAAATTATGAAAGTAAATCATGAAATTTTATCAAGATTCTAGTTTGTTAATTTTAAATCATAAAATCTATTAGGATTTCTATTTAAATAATTTGGCAGACTTATGAGGGAATATTTTAAAGTGCTACCTATTTGACCTTTCCTTGCTATCTCTTGCACATAATTTCTATGCAGACTTCTAGTTGTGATATAAATTATATGCATATTTTGCTTAAGGCAGTAACCAACTGACAAATGGATAAAGTGATTGCTCTCTCAAAGTTATAGTCACATGCTTTGAAATCATTGTCTGACTATAAAATGAATGACCTTTGACAGAATCAGGAAAGAGGTGCCTTGATTTTATCAACTGTTCATATTCAATTTGTTAACAGCCACCCAAGTGACTATTTTAATTCTATGACCATGGCTGTTTTGCTTGTTTGAATGACAAGGTCTGAAACATTGAATTAAAAACAAATATTTTATTTTTGTATCTGTACAATTTGTAAATATCATGGACATTGATATAAAAGTTTTTATTCATGTAAAAGCAATAACCAAGAAGTTTAACTTTATTTACTTGTTTAAATTAGGTTTCAAAGTTGTATTATCCAAGTAAAATAAATTTAAACAGGCTTTTTCTATTTTGATAGGTGAAGATTCAATATTTTGTCTGTATTGATTATTACATATGCATCATGAATAATTATGAAACTTTGAACTGTTATGCAACATCAATCATCTCACAGATGAAAAGAAGATTAGAAGCAACAGAAATATAGCTCTACAGAAGAATACTGAAAATACTATGAACAGAACATGTGTGCAGCAAGGAAGTTTCAAGTAGTATGGCAATGAAAAGGAAGCTTTTGCTCAGGAGTTGAAAGAAGATAGTTGAAATTTCTGATGCAATATAATAAAGAAAGAAAACTTTGAAAATTTGACACTCACAGAACATACAGAATGAGTTTCTTTTTGCTTTCCAGTCTGTTGTAAATCCTCTTCTGTAGTTCCTTTCTTTAAGAACTGGTAAACATTTTCATCTTTCAAATTAGTTTCTACCTATTTTTGGCAAAGTACCAGACGCTCTAATCAACTCTGAATTGTTACTCTATTAATCATCAGAGGGGACCCCAGTTTTGTCTTCCATCAGAATAGTTGATGCTCACCTCCAGGAAAGCAACCCTATTGTGCCTTCTTGGTTGCATTGTTTTCCAATAACACTAAGCAGAATGATTACATAGAATCAATTGCTATGTTTTCTACTAGGAAAGTTGGTTCACTGTGTCATTCAGACAATTTCTCCATCTTGCATGTTCATAAATGTACTATTCAACTGTGCTTTGAATATTGCTGCCATATCTGATCTGGTGCTCCGACTATATATCTCGACTCTCAACAAAATCTAAAGACAGGTCTGTAATATTATTAGTCTTGAACTGGCATCTCGATTTCAGTCACATTTCCAGCTTCGTAACATGGCTTCCCTCTGTCTTTTCATACAAATATTTTCATGGCATTTGTTCTGATGAGCTTTCTTCCTTGGTACTTTGACTGCATGAATTTAAACATTGTACCAGATTGGCAAATAGGTCTCATGATTTTAAATGTTGAAATAGCTAGATGTAACTTTAAGTTATATTCTCATAGTTTCTTTTCTGACACTTCTCACGTGTGAAACTCTCTTCCAGCAAGAACGCTTCCTTGTCACCTACAATTTTCAAACATTTAAGTCCAGCATCAGTCACCATCTTCTGTCTTCCTGAAAAATGTTCTTTTAGTGTCCTCTGTTTCTCTTTTTCTTTAACCCTCAGTAACCTCTTGTATTTTAGTGGCACTGTCAATTAAGAAAAAAAAAAAAACAAATCGAAAAAGAGACGTACAGAGAGAAATGGCAAATAACCCACCTAACAAGCTTGCACAAATGAATGGTAGAATAGGGAGCAGGAAGAATATCAAAAAGACAAATATTTAATTTTAATAAACTTTCCATTGACATGCTCAGAAAATATTTTTACACATTAAGCCACGTGTTTAAAACTACATCTGTGTGAAAAATACAAAAAAGATGGAGGAAGAAGAAAAGAGAGTATTTCATTTATTTACCCAAACGCATAAATAAGTTTTATTTCCTGTTCAGCCATATCTTATTCTTTCCTCTTCAAAAAAAAACCTGCTTTAAAAAAAAAAATAAACAATTACACACACACACAGATATATATATTTCAAAATTTTAAAAGATCTTGTATAAGTTTTGCATATATATATATATATATATATATATATATGATCTATTTTACAAACTTGTTCATTCTTCTCTTTTCAATAAATTTGAAGAAATTGAAACAAGTCCAAATAATCCTTAAGACTTGCACAAGTCAATCATAGAATAAAAAAAGATGTCTTCCTTGTACACAAATAAAAATGACTTTATTTCTTCATTAATTTTATCTAGTTTATTAATTATTATTCAGAAAATGTTTCAGAAAGAATTAAATTAACCAACATAATCAGTGATCCTCTTAGAAACTCTTTTAATCCTTTTTAAGAGAAACACATTAGAGATTTGTGATTAGTTTTAAATAATCATCCTCTTCACTGATATCAATGTTAAAGATTATCAGTACCAAACCAATAGAGTAATAAATTGAATTACACTTTTAATACTTAAAATAGATCTTCGACATTCTATTTTTATAGGCTTTTATTTTTATGGAGCATTTATTGTTTCATTTTTTTTTAATAATTCACCATTTAAAAAGATATACATCCTTATTTTCTTCTGAAAGCTGTTTTTGACATTGGAAATACTTTTGTGTAATGGTGGCAGAAAAATTGATGTTTTGGTCGAGGAACAATTTTAATACCAAAACCCAATTATATGTAAGATGTCATCATGTGTTTTCTTTTGAAATTATGTTTTGAAAATGTTCTCTGTTGATTGAAAAGCCTATTAAGATGTATTTGTTATATGTCTTACTAAATAATGATGGAAGCTAATATTTTCATTATGCAAGTGTATAATTTTATATGTGTGTGTGTATGCGTGTTTGTATACACATACACATGCATTTATGACTGAACAATGATTGATAAAATTGTATGAAAATTGATATATATTATACCTGTAAACACTAATGGATATGTCCCAATCCTTATAAATATGTTGGTGGTTTATTTACCTCGTGCTGCTGGTGAGTATTGTTTTTTGTTGATGTTATATAGATTACCATTTTATTTCCAACCTCCATTTTGGTTATTCCTCATTCAGTAACCCTTTCTATGTTACAATACAAATTAATGGAAGTAAAACCATATTTTCTGTAAACTGATATTCTTTTACACCTGGCAACTATGATGTTTAACTGTAGAGTATTTGATGATGGTTAAATGTAAATGGCAGAAATGCCCAACGGACAAGGGAAGAAAAAAAGAAAAAAAGAGGGTAAAAGATAATATAAAAAAAGCAAACAATACATGCAAGGCAATAATAATATGGCAAAAAGTTCACACACTAGGAATCTGGATAAGCAAATGTAGCATTAACGTAGTATTCTGATTTCAAGAGAAGACAGACCAGGATTGAGGTTATTTACCTTGCCTCCCTACAATGCAGGGTGTGGCACAAGGACATATTTATGTGGATTCGAATCTGAAACCATATGCTTGGGCAAAAATTCTCCATAGACTGTGTATACATGAGGTCAGGCTTGTTTACCTCCCCAGACATGATTCTGCCCTTCAGCATAGACTCGATTGGGTTCCTCTCTGCCTGAAGGTAGAGAGTTCAACAAGTCAGCCTGAACTACCTGAAACAGAAAATCTGGACTGAGACAGATGAGACCAAGAAGTGGCCCATCTTATTAGCTAGGAAAAAATCCCAGCATGCATTTGTATGGTTCTGCCTATAAATTGGGGAGGGGAAAGTATTTTGCACTCATTCCCACAAATTGTTTTTCTTTCTTAGAATAGTCCATTTTTTGAGTGAAGTGTTGTTTCTGTGAATTCAATCTTTGTCTACATTTGTGACCGTATTTTTTGTCCTGTATTGTAATATTTTGTGTTGGT
This sequence comes from Acanthosepion lycidas, assembly GCA_963932145.1. NCBI lineage: Eukaryota > Metazoa > Mollusca > Cephalopoda > Sepiida > Sepiidae > Acanthosepion > Acanthosepion lycidas. The sequence continues at coordinate 54,387,935 of OZ010586.1, forward strand.
GTGCTATGGTGAGGTCATGACCAATTGTTAACCAGACAGAGATGCTGTCTCCAAGTCCATCTGTTTGGAATTCAAATAGGTCAAAAAAAAAGATAGATTATTATGACTGGATGAAGTACTGGGATTTTATCAGTGGAACTGAGTTGCTCATTATCATGGAGGCTTTAAATGCAGTAACAACAAAGACCATCTCACTGCTGACAACAGATGTGAAAACCCATAAATTGGTCGGCCTCAGCAGGAAGGCCATTGAGGAGGCACTGAAATTTCTCAAGATAGTCCCGAAAATTTTCGCAAAGTGCTCAAATGCAATGTGGGACATACTACTAGCATCAGAGGAGGAAGCAAAGCAGCTAGCAGGGAGCATATTAATGACGAAGGTACGACAGTTGCAGCGAGAGTACAGGGGTTGTAGGATGAGAATTACAATACAAGGGGTGTAATAAATAATTGCACTTCATAATTTCTGTTACTTTTAAGGTCATATGTGTGAATGAAGTGTATATTAAAACAATATAATAGTGTATTAATATTAGTGTATATGAACAGAATACAAAGGCGACATTCCTCATTACATTTGTTGCATAATGACCATTGTGTGAATTAAACAACTTTAGATTCTTTGTTTCTTTTTTTTATATCATATCCACAATAGAGATAAATATCAGACAGAAGTGGTTCAATGTATAAATTATGCTCTTCACATTTTTTTCCTATCCTTTTCCAAGTGATATATGACACATACATTTTTTTTATATCCTCATCTGGGCTCAAGTAATTGTTTACAAAACAAAGAATTTATGAAATCACATATTATTATTTTAGGATTGAGCAGAAGGCAATAATTATATACTACTTGATAATGTCAAGGGAAAACACACATATAGTGTGTGCATTTAGACAGCAAGAAATCATCTAAACAAATTTTGTTAAATTCAACTGAAAATGTATGTTTCATTTTTATTGTATTTTTCCAATATTATGGGAGATGGCATTTTAAAATGTGCATCTAATATTTAAAATGCATATAAAATGATTAAAATAAGTATAAAATAATTATATTCTCATTTCTCTGTCAAACTGTTTTACACATGATCTCACTTATACACATATAATTGAATTCAAAATGTAACATTTCAAAAGATACCAAAAGGTATCTACCATCTCATGCTGGTTCCTTATAATGCCCATCAAAAGTACTTGAATAAAAAAAATGAACTTTAAACAATTTATCTGCAATTTAATCTTGATTTGCAGCAATTTAATCAACTTGAAAATACAATGAAAATATAAAAATTAAATATAGACTTTCTCAGTTGAATTAAATACAACTTGTTTTAATGAATTGTTCCTCTCTCATATATATATATATATATATATATATATATATATATATATATATGAAAGTGGACATTGAAGTCAACACCCAACAGTGAGTGTCTGTTTAATGCTTATGCGCAGGCCAAGCACCAGTGTCAATGGTGCATTATGGGTAGTAAGATTATATATATATATATATATATATATATATATGACCTTACTACCCATTATAATATTTGGCCTATATCACCTGAAGATAAAGGTTGAAACCAAAGAAGCATGCTTGCCTCATCTCCTAAATTTTTAAATTTAAAAGTTCTGCATGTTAAATTTTTGTTTTCTTTATATATGTATTGAGCACTTTTTGGCATAAATATTTCCTGGTCTAATTCAACTCTGACCAATAACTGTTTTATAATTGTTATATGTGTGTGTGTTATTAGAGACAATAGACATTTTGTGTCAATTTTAATGATCAACTTTTCCAAATTGTGAATAATCTTTCTCAGACAAAGGAGAAAATCAGAAATTTCTGATGGAATTTCCTCCTTGTCTGAGAAGGATTATTCATGATTTGAAAAAGTCAATTATTAAATTCAATCAACACAGAATGTCTATTGTGTTCAATAATATTTGCATTAACATTTGCTACCTAAATACACGATACATACATATATTAGTGGTAAATATACGTATACATATGCAATCATATATCTAAAATATATAAATATATCTACATACATACATGCATACATATATATATATATATATATATATATATATATATATATATATATATATATAAAATAATTCCAAGAGGATAGAATCCAGGTAGAGCTCAATGTCCAGGACAGAGTAAGGATATAATATTAGTGTTTAAGCCTTTTTATTATATATATATATATATATATATAACTTTAAACATAATTTTTAATGGATACACATATTTGAGAAGAAAATATACTCTTTAAAATTATGTTATTTATAAAGTACAGTGTATACGTTTGTGCATATGTGTATCCAAGCAACTCTTCCTCTCCCACTGGTCTGATCTCAATGATTCATAGCTCATTCAAAATCCCTGGAAATGTTAGACACAGGGAACGATTTTTGGTGAGCTCAAATCCAGGGTTGCCAGATAATGTGAGGTTAAAAATATATATTAATACATTATACTAGCCATTATCATTCCTTTCATGGTTCAAGGGGAGTAAATTTCATTTACCTTTTGTATCCAAAATTGCAGTGCGTGTTTTATTATAAACTAGCTTAAAAGCCAAACTATCAGTAGCTCTTGTGGAGGACTCTTGGTTTGGCCATCATCACAATAGCTAGGGAGGAGTAGGTACGATAGTCATCAATATATTACAGAAGCACTTAAAACTGATTGTGTATTTAAGTATTGAATTAATGTTTTAAGCTTACCCTTTATAAGTTCAATGATAATTCTTCTGCTGCCACTTAATTTAAAGATGATTTGACCTACATAGATCTTTATTTTCCATACAAACAATTATTTTTATTTCATCGGTGACAGAACAGGGGACACTTTATAAGATAAAATTAATATAGTATAAAGATGGGAAAATAGAAATTAGAATTAGTTATGCATTTAATATTTGAAGAGTTAGAGAAACATAATAGCTAATTAAGTGAAATCTATATTATGGAATCAATGTGAATAAATGTGAAATTAGAGCTCAATTCTCCCACAAATTCTGAGATTAAAAAGTCCCGGAATAGTAATTTACTCATCATATTTACACTGTCTCCCCACTAAGAACAGATGCGACACAAGGTCAGTTTTTAAGGTGGGGACCTAAGCACATACACCCAGGCAAGGAACAAAAATTCCCCGAGCACCTGCAGCCATCAGTTGCACTGGCCTTGGTGCAAGCACTGATCCCTCACTCTGGTGCAATTTCACCCTTGAGTGCACTCTGCCCATGGACAGAGACACAACTGAGAGATGATAAATAATGTTTTACAAACCACTCGAGAGTGGTGGCAGTGAAGATGGTGGTGTTAGTTCTGCTTTGCACGGTGGCTAGTCCACAACTCTGTTGTCATGGTGACAAAGTCATGGTGGTGGTAACAGCTGCACCCTCCTTGACTGCCAGCAGCTGCACCAGGCCATGACTGTAAAGGGAATGCCTTGTAAATGACATAGAGCTGTTCTATGGAGAAGAGGTTGCTTGGGTTGACTGTGATGAGAATGCCTTGTAAATGAATCTAGGTAGGCCAAGGTGATGGCAGGTGTTGGGAGGCCAGTTCTGGGGAACGGAGGTTGATGCATTCACTGTGAAGGGAATGCTTTGTAAATGAATTGAGGTAGAGCTGTTCTGTGGAGTGAATGTTACTGGAGTTGACTGTGAATGGAATGCCTTGTAAATGAGTTCAGTTAGGCTGAGGTGTGTGTTGGGTGGCTAAAATGGTAGGTCAAGGCAGGAATTGGTGATGGTTGTCGAGATGTGTGGTCATGTTGAGTGGTGTTGGTGAAGGCGGCAACAGTGATGGTAGTAGTGTTCTGCGTGATGGCAAGAGTGCAACTTTATTGTCATGGTGATGAGGTCTTGGTGGCAGTAGCAGCAGCAACAGCAGTGGTGCCCTGCATGATGGCTGGCAGCTGCAACTGTGTCCTGGTTGTTCTCAGAGTCTGCTTTTAAACAGGTCTGGTAGTCCTCAAGTAGCGTCTCTTTTACTGGTGGGAATGTTCGTGATTGGCCACCACCAGAGTTCACTTTGTAGACCGGACATGGTATGTGGAGCCCAATGCACAGAAAATGACTTTTGTTATTTCGTTTTCTGCCTTCTGACTAGCATGTAGAATGAATCAGAATGAAATCTAATTGTGACAGAGTATAACAATAGCTCTGGCTGTATTTCTCCACTGGTTGATACCTAAAGCCTTTTTAGTATACTTACATGTTCCTTCTATAATAGTTTTGCTGATAATAACAATCTTGTTTTTGGATTGGTTGGGCAGTTGGTATTTGGGGTTATTTATGAAATTCTCCTTGTTGTCTTTAATCATGATGAAAGCCTGTTGTTTGTAAAGTTTATGGATTCTATCATCTTTTTTAAGTTCAGTCACTATAGTTTTGGCATCATGGTTAATGACTTTTTCTCAGTTGTGAACTGCTTTTTTATAGAATTTACATACTTCTGTAGTGATGGCTTTGTGGTATAATTCTGCATCGATGTTAATAGTGGTTACCAGTCTTATCTGATTTGATAATGATCTTGGATTTCTTGATCTTATTTGATGTCCCTTCACATTTTATCATTGGTGTGGTTATTAAATTTGATATTATTACTCATAGAGAATAACTCTGTGTTGTATTCTGATAGAAGTTTGTTGCTTGGTGGGTTTTTTTTGTGATTTGAAACCATAAGTTTCTTTGTCTTAGTCATGTAAGTTGTTTGTTAACTTTTTACTCATTATTTATTAATTATTTGTCATTTGGTTATTGCATTTATTAGGTTGGTGCAAAAATAATGACGTAATAATATTGTTTTTTGACGTATTTTTTAACGTCAAAAAACGACATTATTACGTCATTATTTTTGCACCAACCTAATACTTGCATTTATGTATGCATTCATAGTTTTTTAAATTTTTGTTTATTTTATTTTACTTTTTCAAAAGTTGGTTATCTTAAAAGTATCAGCTTCTCTAAAGTATGTTATATTATCTGTGTTGTAAATACGCCATATATTTGGAATTCACAAGGTATTCATTTTTAGTTTTCAATTTTTAAGTAGCATGTGACATTTGTATTAACTTTATGGCTAAAAAGTGTAGGAATCTTTGACATTACAATGGGAAGTTTTGATATTGAAGAAACATGTATGCTTATATGGCAATGGTAATGGTAATATTAGCCATTTCCCTACAAGGAAACATTTGGCATTTATTGATTGAGCAGCCAATATTGTTTTCCACAAGGCAGCAGTGTGAAGAAGCTGCTCAAGTGGAACTTACATCTCATTAATGGGATACAAAGGGAATGAGGATGGTTTGCTACACTGTGCATGACATGGCAACTCTTAACTGTAAAGGTTAGACATTGTGGAACTAAGGAATGTAGTTCATCTGAACACTTTCCATGGAAACGAGAGGCTTGCAATACTTCATCTGTGGGAAAGGATTTGTAGAGTAGAAAAAAATTCATCACCCACAAGGACATGGAAACACCCTTGGACACTATCAAGACTAGAATGTGAAGACTAGGTAGATCCTGTCTATAGATGACAGCAGTGCTTTATTTTTGGCTTGATCTGGCTCTTCTAAAGATAGAGGATAGCAGTACAATTCATAATAACTTAATACATTACACTACAATAAATTTATAAGCAGATCTGGACAATGAAAATATGTCAGATTTTATTATGTAAGTCGGTGTTTTTCCAATATAATTGAGGTTCCTTGACATGGAGTAATTGTTAGCATGGCTAGTCTGATTGACCATTACTAATGAGTATTCAGTTTGATCCTCACTAGGTGCTTAATACAAAATTTGTCATTAAATAACTTAACAAGTGTTGACATTTCATAACGTCAACTAAGTTTCATGAACTTTTAAAAACAATAAAATTGGTCATTTATTTAATAGGCATGGGTAAAATTTTCAGGATACACATGCTCTTATGATAAATGCCATGTGAATTTCATTAGAAATATTTACAACAGCTTATTTAGCTGTGTGAGTTTTTATTATGCAACTTAGACGTTGCCTTGGGTTCATAAGTTAGACATAAAGTTGTTGTGGAGTTAGTTCGCAGTGGAGGCTTGTATTTGTACTAAATCGGTCCTAAATAGGTTCGACGTACAAAACGTTAGGAACTTGATATAATAGGTATTACGCAGAGTAATCTTGTTGTGGTCACTGACTACTTTCGTATTCGACTAACTGTCGACTACTGTCGTCCGACATTGCCTGACCCTCCTTTCTCTTACTACTCCCACTTATATTAGGTGGGAGAGTCTATTAACTATAGAATAGGGTGTGTTTCACCATAACAAATCTCTAAAGAGAAACAAAATATTGTAAAGTTAAAGAATGATGAGTACAGAATATTGGAAATAGAAAAATTGGACAAAGATAGGAGAAGAGTTAAAAAAGAAATTGAAAACATTGGCATGAAAAGAACACAAGAAAGTAGATTTCAGAATGGAACAAAAAATTGTTTTACAAAAATTAAAAAAGTAATAAACAACAATAGTGGATTGACAAGTAGAAAATACTTGAAGCTGGTGTTGTAAATATAAACAAAGAGAAAAGATGCAGAAATATTAAGAACATTGGCTAAAGACATGAAAACAACCAAACTACCAATTTGATGTAAATATTACAAAAAGAAAGGTGTAATTTGACAAAAATGTATATAAAAACAGTAATTTTAGTGATGAATGAAGAGCTACATTGGAAGGATGTGAAGTGATGTCTGTGAAATATTGAACTACTTTTGAAGATTGTCCACAGATCCTTTGTATTTTCTCCAATAATCTCCTTCACATAGTGGAGGCAGACTATTTTCTGAGTGATGTTATCCTCTTGTACCCTTCTATCACAGTTTGTTGAAGCTGCTGCCATGTAACCAGGGCAGTTGTTACATTGTAGGGTACTGCTTATACTGACCATTTCTTGTTGGTATGTTTCTGGGTCGCCACTTATGACTTTTGCTTGATATTGTAAGCAGCGGATGATCCCTTTCTTTACACTGTATGAATAGTGGAAGTTGAAGTATTGTCTGGTGAATGTTGGCTTGCACTATACAGGTATCTTGAACCCCTGCTCTGTTCGAGATACGAGTACATCCAGGAAGGCAAGTTTGCTGTCACTTTCTTGCTCCATTGTGAACTGTATCGATGATCTTATTGAGTTCACATAGTCCAGTAGTAGCTGGATGCCTTCCTGGTGTGGCCAGAGTATAAAGGGGTCATCTATATATGTCAGCCATAGGGATGGCCTTAGTGGTATTGATTCTAATGCCATTTTCTCAAAGTATTCCATATATAGGTTTGCCATTACTGGTGATAATGGCGAGCCCATTGCTAAGACCTCATCCTGTTGATATATGTCTGATCCCATTCTGAAGTATATTGTTTGCATACAGAAAGTCAGCATCTCCATCAGGTTATCTATTGGTCTACTGGTCCATTCTCCTAGGGAGGAGTCTGAGGTCAGTTTGTCCCTGACTACCGGGAGTGCCTCCTCTGTTGGTAGCTTGTTGATCAAACTCACCACATCTATGCTCACAATCTGGTTGGATTGGATGGGAGCATCTTTGATTATTTCCACAAAGTGGGTGGGAGTTCCAAACATATGATGATGACTTTCCGATTAATGGGTCAATTATATCTACTAGGAAGTGACTCAGAGGGTGGCACACAAAGCATTGGCAACTAACACACATATATATATATATATAGATAGACATATGTGTGTGTAGACTTTAGTGAGAATATATTAGGTTGGTGCAAAAATAATGACGTAATAATGTTGTTTTTTGACGTTAAAAAATACGTCAACGAACGACATTATTATGTCATTATTTTGCACGAACCTAATATATGCTTTTTTGTTATTTGTTGCTACAATTATGGTTAATGGGATATTATTATTATTATTTATTTTATTGAATAGAACATGAAATACTATTTTTGCTAACGATGAGATAATGTTTTCAATTTATATTGCAAAAATTACTCATTCATCATGAAATTCCCTTATTTTATATTGTCATTTTATAGAAAGATTTGTGTTGGATAAAATTCTGAAGGAGCATTGTTTTTAAATTTAGTAAGCAGTAAAACTACAGTGGATTTTATTTCTGCAAGAATTTCAGAAAAGCAATTCCATATGAATGCGTAAAATCTTTAAATGGAAGCTAGCATAAAACTTATCAATATTCTTAAGAAACTTTTCTATATAATCAGTTTTCTGTATTTAATATGGTTGGAAGAAGTTTTATATGATATTACAAACTTTTTTTAAGGAAACAGGAACACTATGCAGAAAGTTGTTATTGCAACCAAGTAAAAAATAAGATTGTTTTTAGTAAACTGAATCCCCAAAATGACAGCATAAGCATAACTCATTATTAATAATTGACTGCACCTTATCTAAGATACTGACAGGAAAAACAATCACTTAACAACATGTTTATTACATGCAAAGATATCAGCATGTAGGGACTTGGTTGCCTTAGATGCATCATATTGTATGATATATATAAGGGACAACTTCATTTCAGCAGACAATATTTACTGCAAAATATTCATGAGAAATTCAATGATACTTCTTTGGTGCTTACGACATGGGAAAGAAAATTACTTTTAAGAAAAAGTAGCAAAAGAAATAATATTGCACCAAATTGTAAAACCATTATTACTTCAGAGTATAATAAAGAATGTAGGGGGACTATTCTCAAGATTTTTGTTTCTTTCATTTCTTATTGGGAAAAAAAATTAAATTAAAAAAAACATTTTTGTTATATATGCAAATTATATATATGTGTGTGTGTGTAAATGTTTATATGTATCTTGTTTGTATTTATTGGCCTCATAAAAATGGGGAGAATTAGGGGAGGTAAAATAAGTGCACTCATTCATTTGATTGAGTGGGGTGTTGGTTTCAATCCTTATTGGCAATAACTGTAAAACACTTACCCCTCCCCATATTATAGGCAGAAGTACACAAATGCATGCTGGGATTTCTTTCCTAGCTAATAAAATAGTCCCGTTCTCAGTTTCATCTGACTCAGTCCCAGTCTGTCTTGTTTTAAAGTCAGAATGCTATGTTCGCATGTTTGAACTTGTTTTTGTGTGTCAACCGCAATTCTTAGTTTGTGAACTGTTAGCCATATTACTGTTCCTTTGCCTTATTACTGCTAATTTGCCTAGATTATATTGTTTTCTTGCTTTATGTTATTTTTTGTCCTTTTCTTTTCTTTTTCTTGTTATTGCAAAGTTTGTAAATTCCATTTGTTGGACAGATCTGTCACTTATTTTGCATTTAACCATGGCTACTCACTCCACAATTTCAATTCACAAGTGATATATTCACAAAAGCAGCAAATAAAAACAAAGAATTATTGCATTTTTATTTATTTTTAATCAGAGGTATATTTTGTTGCAGATCTGGATTACCATTCAAGTGACGCAAACTGGCTTAATTTTAGGTCGGCTCCATGCATCCACTTTTGAGACAGAAACCCCAAATTAAAAAGTCATAAAAATATTTTCTTACCAACCAGAAAAAATCCACACATCTTCAACCAATGTTTCAATCTCGGTTGCCGTCAATTTGACTTCATGGCTGAAGAGTCATTCAAACTACCAGGGTCATTTACCTTTCCCATTTTAGCTGGGTATTTACTAAAGATAGACTGAAACCTGATGCTGACAACCAAGGACAACTGCAGAGGAACTAGGTGCCTGATGTTAACAGCAGCAGCTGAGGCCACTACATGATGCAAAACTTCACTTCTACTATTACAATAAAGCTCATGCATATTTATATTTTCCTCACATGATTTTTCTCCATAAATATGTTGCAATACCAACTCCTATGTATATGGTAGAATCCCAAGACAAACTCACTAATTATTTTTGTACATTGCTCAAGAGGAAAGCGTACATAAATCCTCCTTTTTACTATAAAAAAACCTCATCTTCATTGTCATATGTTAGCTCTCATTCCTTTTCTGTTAGCATGATACCCTAGACAACACACTCAAACAAGACCCTTTCATAATCATCCATACTGTAGCTCTCATAACATGCTCAAGAAATGTCAATTAAGCTTATTGGTGTTACAAGTAACCAAATATTTATATTTCTGTGATAAAATTTTTTCTTATATATACATAAATGAATGTGCTTAATTTAGTCTGATGTTTCACAAGCTCATCCCAATTCATAAGTGTAGTGATACTCACTGGGTGCTACATGACTATGACTTTGTAGCAGATGAAACTGGGATTAATAAATAAGCATATGCAAATAAATATCATAAACATATTGACTATATGTTTTTTATTGATTCTATATTGACTATATATTTTCAAAGTGCAAATTGAACAATTTATGTCCAACTAAAAATGCTTTTGAAAAAGCCTTTGTTTATTTATTTACATTTTTATTGCCAATTTTATAAGTATTCACATATAAACTGGTTAGAAATGAAAATAACCATATCATAAGTGTTACTTTGAATAATTCAATTCAAAATACATTAAGTTCATTATAGCAAAAGATCTTATATAACTATATTCTTATATCTTAAGAAAAAATATAAAATTGAGTAAAAACTTATTCTGCAATGTTGTACCTCACGGCATTCACTAATTATTCCTTAATTTTGTATTCCTTTTTATTATATTAGAATTATCATCTTTGTTGTTCTAGTCACAATGTTTTGGCAATCAGATGCTCTGGCCAGAGGTATAGATAATGAAATGGTTATTGACACGGAAAGTGAATACAGTGAGCAGAGTTCAATTCCCATTCCATTCTGTTTCATTTACTCCAAGCTTTGGATATCTTGAAAGCTTTTGACAGGGTTTGGCATACAGGTCTTCTTCACAAGATGAAATGTTATGGTGTCTGTGAACAAATTTTTGAATTGATCCAGTCTTTCCTATCAAATCATAAAATGAAAGTTATCCTGAATGGCCACTTTTCCAGTTCCTTTTGTACTAATGCAGGTGTCTCCCAGAGCTCCATCCTTGGTCTTACTTTGTTTTTATTTTTCATTAATGACCTTCCTGATGGCATCAGCTCTCAACATGGTATCTACACTAACAACACAACCATTTACCCCCTCTTGATAGTAAATCTGATCAATTCAATAAGGTCAAAATGGAAGACAATGTCCAAAACAACCAACTGTCTTTTGTTAACTGGAGCAAAACATAGCTTGTTAATTTTAATGCCTCTAAAAAAAAACTTAACTTCTCTCCGTTAATCATCTGAGAGACCCCTCTTTGCCTTCCATCAGCATGGCTGTTGCTAACCTCGAGGAAAGTGATTTCTTGTGACTTCTTGGCCTTACATTCTCTACTGATATGAAGTGGAAAGACTATATTGAATCCATTGCTAGGGCAGCTGCTAAGAAAGTTGGTTCACTGTGTTGTACGAGAACAGAATCCAGAATCTATCATACATATCTATAAGTCTACCATTCATCCATGCTTAGAATATTGCTGTCACATATAGTCTGGAACCCCTGCTACTTACCTTGCACTCCTAGATAAAATCAAAAGAATCAGCAATATTACTGGTCCTGATCTAGGGACTTGGATCCAGTCCCTTTCCCACCATTGTAAGGTTATCTTTCTGTGCCTTTTCTATAAATACTTTCATTGTAATGTTTCTGTTTCTAATTCTTCAATACCTATTAACTCTGTAAAAGTCAAGTGACTTACCTGACACATGGCTGCCTTCTTCTGTTTCCTTGTAATTATTTATTGTACTATGTAAAAATGTGGCACAAGGCCAAAATGGGGAAAGGATGGTCATCTTCTGTCTTAACTTTAAACTTAGCTAGCTGCAATCACTGACCCAAACATACAAAAATGTTCCTTTCACTAAAACAACACATCCATTACATACCATTCATTACATACAATTTTGTTAGGAGTAAAACCCCCCACAGCCTTAACTGTGGTAGAAACATCAGTTAACTGGACAAAATCAATGCGGGACTTGAAAAAAATATATAAAACATTCGTACAATCGATACACTCGCTACAAACACACACTCAATCAAACACAACAAAAAATACGAAAGACACACTCGAAACGAAAGGCGCCCCGCACCCACCAGAGAACTGATATCACTAACCACCTAACGATGGGAGGGATGGGGAATTAAACAAAAGAAAAAAAAAATAGGGCCAGAAATAAAAGGGGGCCAATGAGCATACACACCCTAGCTAAGTTAAACTGTAAAAAAAGAAAAGGTAACTAAAACAAAACCGACCTAAACTAACCTATACATGGGAGGGGTTGCCAATGTTCACCCCAGCAATCCCAAAATTCTTAAAGCCTAACCAGCATCAAAAAGCCACTCCAAGTCAGCACCTTTCACTCTGCAGAGACGCGCAAGACTCACCCACCTTTCGCCAAATTCCAATGGATGGAGTCGCTTCCTTTCCGTCCTGATCTTGACTTTAAGCTGATGCTTAAAGAACAAGATCAGTTGGGAAGAGGTAAACTTCTCGTCCCCATGAAATTCCTTCTGCTGCGTCGTCCATATCACGACTCGCATAACCCCTAGTAAGCAAAGGAACACATAGTGCTCAGCCTTAGTCAACGGCGGTACTATATTGCTACAGACAGAACTGGCCTCGAGGACAAAGAACTTTCCGTGCAGCATGTGAACCATGAGATCTTCAACGAACTTGCACAACAGAGCTACAACACTACAATGAAAGAAGGCGCGACCTAGGGTCTCCACCTCCCCACTGCAGCGAACGCAGTTTGGCGACTTTGCCAAACCCGCTGCGCGAAGTCTTTTGGCGACCCAGAGGGCTCCTCGAATCACCAGCCAGGTGAGTGATGCCTCAGGGTTAGTGAGACATTTCAACCCGGGCGCCCAAGGCCATATGCAGCGAGCCTCCCGCTTCGTCAGTCCGAGCTCGCCTATGAAATCATCTTGAACGTTCCCCCTAAGTAACACCTGATATAATGCCTTACAGGACAACGGCTGGACATCAGTGAGGCCATCCTTCGCCCCCTAAGAGTCGCTTGAGGGCCATCCGACATTCATGATAGAGCCCTCGCCTTGAGGATTACGGCCGGCCGGCCTCCTCCTCACACGAGCGCACATTTCTCAAGGATGGAAAATGTTTATGGACGTCTTCCTTCCAGAATTAGCCGTTCTCATCCAGTTGCATACACATCTGGTCTAGATAAGTAATGTGAAGTGTATGTCGATGAGTCTCAACGCAAGGCACCCCCAGACTGCCATCAGAGGGATGGAGGTAACAGATCTCGCGACTAACCATGGCGGCCCTGCCTCCCCACAAGAAGGAGAACAAGAGCCTTACTAAAGCCAATAAAGTGTTAGACGGGAATGGAAGCACGAATAGTCGGTAAAGGAGAATCAGGTAGAGGTGTGAGGCACATACTTCCGCCCTCCCCTTCAAGGAAAGATTCCTCCAAGTCCACAGATGTACTGCGAGCTCGGCCTTCTCTTGCACCTCCGACCAATTCATTTCCAACAGGAGGTCGGGCCCGAACCAGACCCCGAGTATCTTGACCGGCCAGTCCGTCCAGAGGAAAGATCCGGGAAGAGAAACTCCCCTCCACAAACCCAACCGCAAGCCGACAGATCTTGACCCCTGTCACCATCTCATAACCCTTGATGTCTTTACCGACTTCGTTAATTTCGGCCCTACTTGACACCAGAACCGAAATGTCATCAGCATAGGCGGAGTACCTGGCCGAGGTGGTAGCACCAGGTAAGGAAATTCCACGAAGGACCGGATTCGTCTTCAACTTACGCAGGAAATGTTCCAACGCAAGAACGTAAAGCAATGGAGACAGCGGACAACCTTGACGAATGGAGCGAGACAAAATGAAAGGCTTCGATCTTACCCCATTCACTTCTACCAGCGCACCGGGGGACGCATACAGCAGTCGGATCCAAGTGCGAAAGTGCGGCCCGAAACCGGCGGCCGAAAGGACAGCCTCCAGAAATCGATGGTCAACCCTATCGAAAGCCTTGGACTGATCTAAATTGATCAGCGCGGCATCACTGTCGACTTTCTCGATGATCAAGCGTACCAAATGAAGGTTGTCCTGAATAGTCCTGCCCTTCACAGCACAAGTCTGCTCGGGGCCAATCAGACTAGAGAGGACAGCCTGCAAACGGCCAGCTAAGACCTTGGCTAAAATCTTCAACATCGTCAAAGGCTGATAATTATCTACCCCATCCCCACTGTCTTTCTTCTTGCGAAGCAACTTGATCACACCCCTGGTGAAGCGTTGAGGAATAGACCCCTGTCTCATCCAGTTGTTGAAAATCAGTGCCAGCAAGGGGACAAAGACGGGCGACTACCTCAAGTACATTTCATAGGGAAGATCATCTAATCCCGGAGTCTTGTCCAGGCCAACCTGCTTCAGCACATCCCAGATCTCAGACTCTGTTATGGGACCCTCGCACCCAGCCACTTCAGCCGCTTAAGGCGGGGAAAGTCAGCTAAATATGCGTCGAACTGAGCAGGGCTCAGACCGGGCTCCCTGTTAAAAAGCTTTTGAAAGTAGTCACGAAAAGCTTCACAAATGCTCGCGTCTGTAGTCACAGTCCGCTTGTCCGGCAATGTGATGCTCACGATATGCCGACTAGATGCCCTACAAGCTTCCTCTGAACGCAAGAAAGCGGCCATATTCGTAGCCTCACAATACATTCTTTTTATCCTAGCCATAACTACTAGAGCTTGATCCTTCTTGATAAGCAAGGAGGCCAGCTCCGCCTTAGCTAAGGCTACGTCCCCACTATCACGGGATTTTATCGTCCGATCTACCTTGTCCTCAAGAGACTTTTGCGCTGGTAGCCCTGCTAGATTGAGTCGTCGACTAAAATCAGCAGCAAAAGACCTAAGTTTGGATTTCAAAGAGCCCCACCACTTATTCCCAACCACAGCCCCTGACAATTCCCGCTGTAACATTAGTAAAAGCTGGTCCCGGAAATCTTGCTCACCAAATAATGATGAGTTTAATTTCCAGTAACCAGTCATCTTAACCCTAGACTTATCTAAGTTTACCTGAACCCGGACAAGCCTATGATCCGAGTAAACTATAAAATGGAAACTTGGACAATCTAAGAGCCCTACTTTGACTCTTAACTAGAACTCGGTCGATGTAGCTTGCGCTAACCACTGTATCCGAGCTGCCGCCCCTAGTCCAAGTCCATGCTACCTCCCGTGGGTGCTCATTTCGGTACTTATCGACGAGATCAAACCCATCGATAAAGCCCCAAAACAATTTCACATCTGGATTGTAAGTACCCGCTTTTTGCCCTATAAGATCTATATCGGGATCAAGGACAGCATTCCAATCACCCGCTAGAACTACCGAATGAGAAGTCGTCAAAAACGCCTCGATCTGCCAAAACAAACCAGGCGACTGCGTGTGGTCATTGGGCGCATAAACCCCAATGAGACGAAGAGCCTTATCCTTTATGGTAACATCCAGCACGCAAAGCCTGCCCGCCGGATCCGCGAAGACAAGAGCACACGCCGCATCCAGAGACTTGCTCACCAGCCAGGAAACACCCCTCGAGCGTCCATCAAAACATGCCGAATAGAGGACGAACCTCTTAGACAGAATGTCCTCATGATTGCGAGATAAAAAACGGGTCTCCTGTACACAACATACATCCACGCCGAGGCGCTGAAGATCGCGATCGAGCCTCACCCTTCGAGATTCCAACCTCAGGCCCCGGACATTCAGACTTGCTAACCAGAGAGCCATTATCAGACCTAATTAGGGTTGGGACACTGATTTATACATGGTTGGGGTAAGGATACCGACAGCCTCTCCCATCGACCCGTGGCCCATCTCATTGTTGATGGAGCCGTCTTGCGAGATACCACCTATATCCCAGGGAAAAGTCAGTTTCAATGCTCTGTAAAGGGAGGGGGTGAACTAAAACTGGGACCCTCCCTGCACAATTTTTTTTAAATGATTAAGTTCATCACTTTCTGTGATGGCAATTGGGGGAGAAATTTTATAAGAACATATCACCTCCTCCAACATGGCCCATGCCTGACGAGCTTCGGTTCCTGTTCTTAATACCGTTAGAACTCTCTAGGCATTGGGAAAATTATGAGGGTTTTCTACATCCTTGTCTGCATATTGCCTTATTGAGAGGAGATACTTTAAATCTTTTATTCGATTTCTGTAGTCTCTGGCCCTTTCAGCCTGGGCCGGGGAAATTCTGCAGGCATCCTCTCCTGTGTAGTAAATGTGTTTAGCCGTTCTTTTCTTTTGAGTCCTGTGTAGGACTTCTCTGCCTTTTTGGTGCAGGAGGGGGCATTTCAGGGTTTTTAATGGGGAAGGACTGGGAGTATAAAGAGTGGTATATTGGGATTTATGTTTGTACGGGCTGTGATCTCTACTGAGGGGAACAGCTTTAACGGGAGATGATAAAGGGGTGGAATGTTTCTGTGGGGAAGGATGTTTTGGAGTCGCAGGTGGGGATAAGGTAGATGGCGATGAGGGAGTGCCTTTTTTAGTCTGCCATAGCCTCTGCTTGTCTAGTTTATCTTTCAGCTGCTTTATCTTTTCTGATTTTGTAAATCCAGGGTCATAATTTTGTTGTTTCTCTTTGAATGTCTCGTCAGAGACCGAGGGATCGCCCTTAACGTTGACAGTGGGAGTGGGGCTGTACGTGTCTTTTGCCCTTGGGGCTTCATTGGACTGAGGCCCCGCTGTCTGGCGCTTCCCTCTGGCCTTACCAGCAACCAGCCATTCCCCCTTCCCCTTCTCCACAACTGCACTAGCAGCGGGCGAAGGCTGTTTGGAGAATGTGGCCTTTGTGCCAACCGGAGGTTTATCCGACCCGGCCCCGGAAGCTGGCATGCCAATTACAGGCGAGGCGAAAGGTAACGACGCGGTCAGAGGGGGATCTTGGTCGACTGGCGCTTGACTTCCAGAGGCCTTCTTCTCTAGGCAGGAAGAGGAGAGGTGACCAGTCTCTCCACACTTCCAACATACCGGTTTGCGGCCGGTCACAATGACCGGCAGCTTCAAGCGCCCTTCTACCAGACAGTTGGGGATGGAGCGGAAGGCCTGTTTGTTCAACATTATATCGAAACTCCACCCCCCCCTTTCAGGCTATCGCAAGAAGCACCCAGAATCTCGCCATACTGCGACAGGAAAGCAGCCAGGTGCTCACCGATAACCAGAGGAGTGACCTCGTATATTGGAAGGGAAAGGGAGGGGTGGAAGGAGAAAAGGGAAGGGGAGGGGTGGTAGGAAAATGTTAAGAAAAGGGGGGAGGTAAAAAGTAAATAAAATTTCGCTTATCAGCGAGACAACAAATTTAACTAGTAAACAAAGGTCGACAGACGAAAGTAAAACAGAAGGACGTAAGAAAAAAAAAAGTCGGGGGGGGTAAAAAGTAAATAAAGTTTCGCTTATCAGCGAAACAACAAATTTAAATAGACACAGACGAAAAATAAAACAAAAGGACGTATAAAAAATTTAAAAAGACGAAAAAATTTCGCCTAAGAAATTGAATTTAAACAGATAAAACGAAAACGCAAAACAGATGGACGTAAGACAGACGAGAAAAAGTGAACAAGGTTCACAAAAACGAAGAAAGAACAAAAATTAAAAGGACAACAGACAAGAAAGCAACAAATTACACAATAAAACGAAAAATTATAAACGGAAAATTAAGAAAAAACGCTATACAAAATAAAATACGAAACTAAAAATGTGACAATTTACAATATGGCTGCCGATAAAAAACGGTCGCCCCAACAACAAAAACGTTAAATAAGTAAAAAAAGGACAGAAATTACAAATTAAACACAAACTTTAAAAACAAATATTATACACACGTAATTAACAGATAAAAATCAGAACTTTTACAGATATTTAAATGAAAAACACTGAAATAATTAACACGTAATAAATAAATAAAGGAAAAAAATGGTCGGACGAGAAACGTAAAGACGAAAAATAAACAGATAAACTCCGGGGTGTGGGCACGGGAAGAAAATAGATTTAAAAAGGAAAAAATAAAACGTAAAAGAAAATCGTAACGGTAAAAAAGGGGGTAAGAAATTGAAACGGAAAAAATCAAAAATTTAAACAATAGTCAAAAAAGGAACGTTAAAAAAATGAAAAATTTAACAAAAAGTCAAAAAGCAACGTTAGAAAAACGGTAAAAATAAATCAAAACTCAGCTAAATTAAGGCAGTCAAGAGTTCAAAATAAAAATCCTCTGAGAGACAGAATAAACGTCAAATACGGTCAGACAAGAAAAAAAGGAGTAAAAACTTCTGTTTCCTTGTAATTATTTATTGTACTATGTACAAATGTGGCACAAGGCCGAAAGGGGGAAGGATGGTCATCTTCTGTCTTAACTTTAAACTTAGCTAGCCGCAATCACTGACCCAAACATACAAACAATGTTCCTTTCACCAAAACAACACATCCATTACATACCATTCTTACTACATCCACCAAAACGCCTCAGAGTCTCTATGAAGTTCTAACTAGTCCCCATATATAAAATTCATTGTCTGTGGGGGGAGGGGAATAAAATAACATCTAAAAACCCCAATAAATATTTACAATGAATAAAAATCTATATACAAGAAACTAAACAAAAATATTGTTAGTAGAAAACCCCCCACATCCCTAACTGTAGTAGAAACATCAGTTAACTCGACGAAATCAATGCGGGACTTGAAAAAACAATAAATAAAACATTCGTACAATCGATGCACTCGCTACAAATACACACTCAATCAAACACAACAAAAAATACGAAAGACACACTCGAAACGAAAGGCGCCCCGCACCCACCAGAGAACTGATATCACTAACCACCTAATGACGGGAGGGATGGGGAATTAAACAAAAGAAAAAAAAATAGGGCCAGAAATAAAAGGGGGCCAATGAGCATACACACCCTAGCTAAGTTAAACTGGAAAAAAAGAAAAGGTAACTAAAACAAAACCGACCTGAACTAACCCATACATGGGAGGGGTTGCCAATGTTCACCCCAGCAATCCCAAAATTCTTAAAACCTAACCGGCATCAAAAAGCCACTCCAAGTCAGCACCTTTCACTCTGCAGAGACGCGCAAGACTCACCCACCTTTCGCTAAATTCCAGTGGATGGAGTCACTTCCTTTCCGTCCTGATCTTGACTTTAAGCTGATGCTTAAAGAACAAGATCAGTTGGGAAGAGGTAAACTTCTCGTCCCCATGAAATTCCTTCTGTCGCGTCGTCCATATCACGACTCGCATAACACCCAGTAAGCAAAGGAACACATAGTGCTCAGCCTTAGTCAACGGCGGTACTATATTGCTACAGACGGAACTGGCCTCGAGGACAAAGAACTTTCCGCGCAGCATGCGAACCATGAGATCTTCAACGAACTTGCACAACGGAACTACGACACTACAACGAAAGAAAGCGTGACCTATGGTCTCCACCTCCCCACTCCAGCGAACGCAGTTTGGCGACTTTGCCAAACCCGCTGCGCGAAGTCTTTTGGCGACCCAGAGGGCCCCTCGAATCACCAGCCAGGTGAGTGATGCCTCAGGGTTAGTGAGACATTTCAACCCGGGCGCCCAAGGCCATATGCAGCGAGCCTCCCGCTTCGTCAGCCCGAGCTCGTCAATCAGATCATCTTGAACGTTCCCCCTAACACCTGATATAATGCCTTACGGGACAACGGCTGGACGTCGGAGAGGCCATCCTTCGCCCGTAAGAGTCGCTTGAGGGCCAACCGACATTCGTGATAGAAAGAGCCCTCGCCTCGAGGATTACGGCCGGCCTCCTCCTCACACGAGCGCACATTTCTCAAGGATGGAAAATGTTTATGGACGTCTTCCTTCCAGAATTCGCCGTTCTCATCCAGTTGCATACACATCCGGTCTAGATAAGTAATGCGAAGCGTATGTCGACGAGTCTCAACGCAAGGCACCCCCAGACCGCCATCAGAGGGATGGAGGTAACAGATCTCGCGACTAACCATGGCGGCCCTGCCTCCCCACAAGAAGGAGAACAGGAGCCTTACTAACGCCAATAAAGTGTTAGACGGGAGTGGAAGCACGGTGAGTCGGTAAAGGAGAATCGGGTAGATGTGCGAGCCACATACTTCCGCCCTCCCCTTCAAGGAAAGATTCCTCCGAGTCCACAGACGAACTGCGAGCTCGGCCTTCTCTTGCACCTCCGACCAATTCATCTCCAACAAGAAGTCGGGCCCGAACCAGACGCCGAGTATCTTTACCGGCCCGTCCGTCCAGAGGAAAGGTCCGGGAAGAGAAACTCCCCTCCACGAACCCAACCGCAAGCCAACAGACTTATCGCGGTTGATCCTGGCCCCCGTCACCATCTCATAACCCTTGATTTCTTTGCCGACTTCGTTAATTTCGGCCGTACTCGACACCAGAACCGAAATGTCATCAGCATAGGCGGAGTACCTGGCCGAGGTGGTAGCACCAGGTAAAGAAATTCCGCGAAGGACCGGATTCGTCTTCAACTTACGCAGGAAAGGTTCCAACGCAAGAACGTAAAGCAATGGAGACAGCGGACAACCTTAACGAATGGAGCGAGACAAAATGAAAGGCTTCGATCTTACCCCATTCACTTCTACCAGCGCACCGGGGGACGCATACAGCAGTCGGATCCAAGTGCGAAAGTGCGGCCCGAAACCGGCGGCCGAAAGGACAGCCTCCAGAAATCGATGGTCAACCCTATCGAAAGCCTTGGACTGATCTAAATTGATCAGCGCGGCATCACTGTCGACTTTCTCGATGATCAAGCGTGCCAAATGAAGGTTGTCCTGAATAGTCCTGCCCTTCACAGCACAAGTCTGCTCGGGGCCAATCAGACTAGAGAGGACAACCTGCAAACGGTCAGCTAAGACCTTGGCTAAAATCTTCAACTCTGTATTTAACATCGTCAAAGGCCGATAATTATCTACCCCACCCCCCCGTCTTTCTTCTTGCGAAGCAACTTGATCATACCCCTGGTGAAGCGTTGAGGAATAGACCCCTGCCTCATCCAGTTGTTGAAAATCAGTGCCAGCAAGGGGACAAAGACGGGCGACTGCCTCAAGTACATTTCATAGGGAAGACCATCTAATCCCGGAGTCTTGTCCAGGCCAACCTGCTTCAGCGCATCCCAGATCTCAGACTCTGTTATGGGACCCTCGCACCTAGCCGCTTCAGCCGCCTTAAGACGGGAAAAGTCGGCTAAATAGGCGTCGAACTGAGCAGGGCTCAGACCGCTCTCCCTGGTAAAAAGTTCCTGAAAGTAATCACGAAAAGCCTCGCAAATGCCCGCGTCTGTAGTCACAATCCGCTTGTCCGGCAATGTGATGCTCACGATATGCCGACTAGATGCCCTACAAGCTTCCTCTGAACGCAAGGAAGCGGCCATATTCGTAGCCTCGCAAGACATTCTTTTTATCCTAGCCATAACTACTAGAGCTTGATCCTTCTTGATAAGCAAGGAGGCCAGCTCCGCCTTAGCTAAGGCTACGTCCCCACTATCACGGGATTTGATCGCCCGATCTACCTTGTCTTCTAGAGACTTTTGCGCTGCTAGCCTTGCTAGATTGAGTCGTCGACTATAATCAGCAGCAAAAGACCTAAGTTTGGATTTCAAAGCATCCCACCACTTATTCCCAACCACAGCCTCTGACAATTCCCGCTGTAACATTAGTAAAAGCTGGTCCCGGAAATCTTGCTCACCAAATAATGATGAGTTTAATTTCCAATAACCAGCCATCCTAACCCTAGGCTTACCTAAGTTTACCTGAACCCGGACAAGCCTATGATCCGAGTAAACTATATAATGGAAACTTGGACAATCTAAGAGCCCTACTTCGACTCTCTTAACTAGAACTCGGTCGATGTAGCTTGCGCTGACCACCGTGTCCGAGCTGCCGCCCCTACCTCCCGGGGGTGCTCATTTCGATACTTATCGACGAGATCAAACCCATCGATAAAGGCCCGAAACGATTTCACTTCCGGATTGTAAGTACCCGGTTTTTGCCCTATGCGATCTATATCGGGATCAAGGACGGCATTCCAATCACCCGCTAGAACTACCGAATGAGAAGTCGTCAAAAACGCCTCGATCTGCCGAAACAAACCAGGCTGCTGAGTGTGGTCATTGGGCGCATAAACCCCGATGAGACGAAGAGCTTTCTCCTTTATGGTAATATCCAGCACGCAAAGCCTGCCCGCCGGATCCGCGAAGACAAGAGCACACACCGCATCCAGAGACTTGCTCACCAGCCAGGAAACACCCCTCGAGCGTCCATCAAAACATGCTGAATAGAGGACGAACCTCTTAGACAGAATGTCTTCATAATCGCGAGATAAGAAACGGGTCTCCTGCACGCAACATACATCCACACCGAGGCGCTGAAGATCGCGATCGAGCCTCGCCCTTCGAGACTCCGACCTCAGGCCCCGGACATTTAGACTTGCTAACCAGAGAGCCATTGAAAGACCTAATTAGGGTTGGAACACTGATTTGGACATTGTCGGGGTGAGGATACCGACAGCCTCTCCCATCGACCCGTGGCCCATCTCATTGTTGACGGAGCCGTCTTGCGAGAGACCGCCTATATCTCATGGAAAGGTCAACTTTAGTGCTCTATATAGGGAGGGGTGAACAAAAACAGGGACCCTCCCGGCACAAAATTGTTTTAATTTCTTCAACTTGTCATTTTCGACAACTGAAATAGGCGGGGACATTTTGAAGGAGGCAATTGCCTCGTCCAACATAGCCCAAATGAGTCTAGCCCCCGTCCCAGTTCTTATTACAGTTAAGACTCTTTGGGCATCTGGGAAGTTTTTTGGGTCCTCAATGTCTTTGTCCGCAAATTGTTTTATAGAGAGGAGGTATTTTAAATTTGTGATGCGGTTCCCATAGTCTCTCGCTTTTTCCGCTTGGGCTGGAGAAATGTAACACACCTCCTCTCCTGTGTTGAACATATTTTTATGTTTCTTTTTTTTCTCCTTTGAATCTTGAGTGGGACTCCTTTGCCTTTTGTTGGTGGGTGGGTGCATGTCAGTAGTTTTAGTGGGGAAGTTTGCTGTAAAATTTGCCTTAAAGGGCTAGGGTCCCTACTAAGAGGGGTTGAGGGCTGGGAATTTTGGGCGGAAGTTGGGGAGGGAGTGTCCTTTTTCGCTGGGGAGGTCTTTTGAGGGCTTGATTCCCTACTGGGAGCATTTGAAAGGTGTGGGGATTGATGGGCAGAAGATGTAGAGGGAGTTGCCTTTTTCGAAGAGGAGGATTTTTTGGGGCTGGGTTCTCTACTGAGAGAGGTTGAAGGGCGTGGGGATTGACTGGTAGAAAATGACGCGGTTGCTTTTTTCGAAGGCGAGGTCTTTTTAGGGCTGGGATCTCTATTGTGAGCGGTTGACGGATGTGGGGTAGATTTTTGTTTTTCCAGTTTCTCTTTCAGTAATTTAATTTTTTCTGTTTTTTCAAACCCCGGATCATACTTCCTCTGTTGATCTCTTAGGGATGGTCCAGAGACCGGGGCGTCGCCCTTACTGTTGACAGAGGGAGTGGGACTGTTAGTGCCATTCGTCCCATGGGCTTCAGGGGACTGAGGACCCGCTGTCTCGCGCTTCCCTCTAACCCTGCCAGCAACCTGCCATTCCCCCTCTCCCCTCTCCACAACTGCACTATCAGCAGCAGGAAAAAGCTCTTTGGGGAATGGGGGCTTTGATGGAGACCCAACCGGAGATTTTACCCCATCGGTCCTGGAAGCTGGCATGTCCATTACAGGCGTGGCGGAATCTAAAGACGCGGTCAGAGGGGTATTTTGGTCAACCGGAGCCTGACTCCCAGAGGCCTTCTTTTCTGGGCAGGAAGAGGAGAGGTGACCAGTCTCTCCGCACTTCCAACATACTGGCTTGTGACCGGTCACAATGACCGGCAGCGTTAGGCGTCCAACATCCAGACAGTTGGGGATGGAGCGGAAGGCCTTTTCATTCAACATAATCTCGAAGCTCCATCCCCCGGTCAAGCTATCGCAAGAAGCACCCAGTATGTCGCCATACTGCGACAAGAATGCCGCTAGGTGTAACCTGAGGAGGGACCTCGTATATTGCAACCTGGTCCTTCTCTTGCCTTCGTATTCAGTCCTCAAGATGAGGTCCTTCGTCATAAGGTCTCTTGTTGAGGCCCTTACACAATCTTCCGCGGTGGGCAGCAATACGTCCCACATGAAGAATTTAGCTCCCTTTACGATTCTTAGAGGGCTAAACCCCAGGCACTGCAGGGATTTCACCACTGTGTCTTTAGTCGAGCGACAAATTTTGCGCGTACGCTTGTCGACGACAAAGACCGACACTATTCTTTTGTCAATCTTCTTCAGTTCAGTGGGATCCTCCAAGAGTCCACCTTCTACGACAAGGTGAGCGTAACTCCTGGATCGCTCCATGAACTCCGCTATATTGATCACGACTTTGGGGGGAGGCTTTCAACAAGAGGGCGTTTCCCCGGCCTCTACATTTTCACTTGTGTTGGTTCCAGTTTCTTCATTGTGGCTCTTTTCGGCCACCGAAGAATTAGAAGCTTTTTTCAATGATTCTATCATTTCTTCGTTCGTCGGGATCTTTGATAACTCTGGGTATTCTTCCATGCTATCTTTGTCAGGTGGATCCTTTTTCATTAAGAAAACATGTTTTCTGACCGATTTTTTAAAATTGGCCATTACTGGTTTCTTTTTTTTCATTAAGAAAGACGGAATTCTTTTTTTTCCATTTTTACAAGGAGGGTGAGGGGTAATAAATGTGGCCCATAGGCAAAAAAGGAAGGTTAAAGTTCACGGGGGAGGTGAAAAAAAAAATTTAAAGGGGAGGGTAAAAAGTAAATAAAGTTTCGTTTATCAGCGAAACAACAACTTAAATAGACAAAGACAAAAAAAGGACAAAAGGACGTATAAAAAAATTCAAAAGACGAAAAAAGTTTCGCCTAACAAATTTAAACAATTAAACAAAAACGCAAAACAAATAGACGCAAGACAGACGAGAAAATGTGGACAAAGTTCAAAAACGAAGAAAGAACAAAAAAAATTAAAAGGACTATAGACAAGAAAGCAACAAATTACACAATAAAAAGAAAAATTATAAACGGAAAATTAAGAGAAAACGCTATACAAAATAAAATACGAAACTAAAAACGTGACAATTTACAATATGGCTGCCGATAAAAAACGGTCAACCCAAAAACAAAAACGTTTAATAAGTAAATAAAAGCACAGAAATTTACAAATTAAACACAAAATTTACAAACAAATATTATACACACGTATTTAATCGATAAAACGCAAAACTATAACGGATATTTAAAAGAAAAACACAGAAATAATTAACACGTAATAAATAAACAAAGGAAAAAAAAAAGGGTCGAACTAGAAACGTAAAAACGAAAAATAAACAGATAAACTCCGGGGTGAGGGCAGGGAAAGAAAATAGATTAAAAAAATGAAAAATAAAACGTACAAGAAAATCAAAACGTTAAATAAAAAAAGGAATAAATAAAAGCAAAAAATGCAGTAACTGTAAATAAAAGAGGGTATGGAACTGAAACGGAAAAAATCAAAAATTTAAACAAATGTCAAGAAAAAAGAACGTTAAAAAACTGAAAAAATTTAACAAAAAGTCAAAGAATAACGTTAGAAAAACGGTAAAATAAATCAAAAACTTAACTAAATTTAGGCAGTCAAAAAGTACAATGTAAATAATCCAGTGACAGACAGAAATATGTCTAACACGGTCGAACAAGAAAAAAGAAGTAAAAAACCTTCTGTTTCCTGGTCATTATTTATTATACAAAAAGTACAAATGTGGCACAAGGCCAAAAATTGGGGAAAGGGGGCAAGGATGGTCATCTTCTGTCTTAACTTTTAAACTTAGCTAGCCGCAATCACTGACCCAAACATACAAACAATGTTCCTTTCACCAAAACGACACATCCATTACATACCATTCTTACTACATCCACCAAAATTCCTCAGAGACTCTATGAAATTCTAACTAGTCCCCATATATACAAATCATTGTCTGTGGGGGGAGGGGAATAAAATAACAACTAAAAACCCCAATGAAAATTTACAATGAATACAAAACTATATACAAGAAACTAAACAAAACTTTTTTTTTGTTAGTAGTAAAACCCCCCACAGCCCTAACTGTGGTAGAAACATCAGTTAACTGGACGAAATCAATGCGGGGCTTGAAAAAAAATATATAAAACATTCATACAATCCATGCACTCGCTACAAACACACACTCAATCAGACACAACGACAAATACGAAAGACACACTCGAAACGAAAGGCGCCTAACGATGGGAGGGATGGGGAATTAAACAAAAGAAAAAAAAATCGGGTCAGAAATAAAAGGGGGTCCAATGAGCATACATACCGTAGCTAAGTTAAAACGGAAAAAAAAAGAAAAAAAGTAACTAAAACAAGACTGACCTAAACTAACCTATACAAGGGAGGGGTTACCAATGTTCACCCCAGTAATCCCAAAATCCTTAATGCCTAACCGGCATCAAACAGCCACTCCAAGTCAGCACCTTTCACTCTGCAGAGACGCGCAAGAGTCACCCACCTTTCGCTAAATTCCAATGGATGGAGTCGCTTCCTTTCCGTCCTGATCTTGACTTTAAGCTGATGCTTAAAGAACAAGATCAGTTGGGAAGAGGTAAACTTCTCGTCCCCATGAAATTCCTTCTGTCGCGTCGTCCATATCACGACTCGCATAACACCCAGTAAGCAAAGGAACACGTAGTGCTCAGCCTTAGTCAACGGCGGTACTATATTGCTACAGACGGAACTGGCCTCGAGGACAAAGAACTTTCCGCGCAGCATGCGAACCATGAGATCTTCAACGAACTTGCACAACGGAACTACGACACTACATTGAAAGAAGGCGTGACCAATGGTCTCCACCTCCCCACTGCAGCGCACGCAGTTTGGCGACTTTGCCAAACCCGCTGCGCGAAGTCTTTTGGCGACCCAGAGGGCCCCTCGAATCACCAGCCAGGTGAGTGATGCCTCGGGGTTGGTCTGTTTCCTGGTCAAGCAAGCCAGCTGATTTTACCTTATTTTATAGGAGAGTGTCTAATACACCAGTTACGTTGGTCCATTTTGCTAGAATGGACCTGCCCAATACATTTACATGAGGGGTCTTTATTCACCCATATATTTCTCCATAAATGACTCAAGTCAGTTTTTTAGCTTTGGCTACACTTTGCCTACTTGTTTGTTAAACCACTGGCAAGCTAACCAATATTCTACAAACTCCTTAGGTCTTAGTGGCTTTATTGCCTTGCATGTGGGTGAAATCAATTAAAAAAACAAAAACTACCTCTGTGTTAAAAAATTAATTTCTATGATATTTTAAACTAAATTAATATTTGTTTCAAATCAGATTAATTAAACTTTAAATCCTCTTTCCTCTGTTCCTCAAATAAAGTTTCAGAAAAGTATATTTTATTTTTTTAAATATTCTTTAATAAAGAGAATAACATTTTACTAATATTTTAAATCATTTTAAACTTTGCATAGTACTTTTGAATTCTAAAGATTTAAACTAGATTTCCAGTAATTAATTATATAATCTATAATGTTAGATATTTCAAAATATACAGTGAAGTAGCAAAGAAAATCAATAACAAATATAGAAATAAAATATTAGATCTTTAATGAGAAATTAATTACTTTGATAATATTCCTATCTATCATATTTTGAAATATTTAAACCAATGTCTGTTGATATTATTTGGCCAACAATCAGACAATATTCTTTTTTATGCAGTTAATATTTACTTCTGATGACGCTTTCATCAAACCAAACAATTTGTGTTGATATTTTTTTATTTTGTTTATTTGAAAACACAAAATTTTAAATTGATTTAAGAAAAATCTATAATCTATTCCTATTCATGAATATATTCGTTCTGGCAATTCATGCTCAAATAGTAATTTTCAATTTGATTTTAAGAATATATTTTACATAATTTTAAGTATATATCTGACTTTTGTTTAACAATATGTTTATTAAAGTTTTAAAGATATCAATATTCAGTACTTTGAAAAAGTTCAACTCTATATTCTTTGAAAAGAGCAATTTTTTTTTCCATTTTCCGTATTTACTTTGTCAAATTTTATCTTACAAATCAATATTTTAACAATAAAATTGGAATTAGCCATCCAATGATGGTATAATTTCCCAATTATATCATATGAATTCCAACTCACTTGTTTTTATTTGAAACAATTAGAATAACTTATTTGGAGGTGTGAGATTTTATGCAACTCTAGGGTTATTCATCATATATTTTTTTAAAGCAACACACCCCAAGCAAGGTGGGAGTGCCACTAGTACACAATGGGTTACAAAGGATTGAGAACAAGAGTAAAGAGTTATGTTTGAGGAAATGATACAGAGAAGGACAGAGAACAAGATCAAGGTATCAGATGTCAATTGACATTACACTTGAATATTTGAAGATTATAGTTATTGGGGAAGCAAGCAAGGAGAAGGAAGGTGATTGAAGAAGCTGTTTGAGTAGAAGAGATGGTTACATTTAACCATTTTGACAGTGAAAGGGTGGGACCAAGATGCCAGCCTAGTAGCTCCCTTAAAATCATGCAGTCAGGGAACCAGTGAAAGTAGCTCATCAGAACAGTTGCCATGAAAATACTTATAGAAGAGACAGAGGGAAGCAATGGCATGTCTGTGAGAAAGTGTTTTGCTATGGGGTGAAATATTTATTTTTTCAATAAAAAAGAAAGAAATGTTCAAAAATTAATATAATCTGATTTTCTAGAATTTATTTTATATTCTATCTCTCACTTTCAAGACAAACTTACCCTGAAAATTATAGACCATTCCCATTTTTGTAAGGTGACAAACTTAGAAAATCAGCAGGAGATGAAATACTTATTTTCACCACTGTATAAAGATTGATATAGGCCGTAAGAACAATATAAGTATAGCTGTGGAGAGTTGGGAAGACAATGTTAGAAACTGTGAAGAGGTTGAACAAAGAACCTAGAACAAAATGAAATTAAAAACATTGGCAAGATAAGAAACAGAAAAAATGTTTTAAAAATGTCACAAAAACAGGCTCAAGTAAATTAAAATAGAAATAAGCAAGACAAGTTAACCAACAGGAAAATGTTTGAAGAAGATGATGTTGCAAATGTAAACATAGAAAAAATGCAGAATATTCAGAATATTAGTTACCAAACTACCAATTTAAAGTAAGTATAACAAAAAGAAATGTGCCCATTGGGAAAAGCAGAACAGAAAACTAATTTCTCAACAGTAACTTTTATCAATGAATGTAGACCTACAATGTATGAACTTGATGGTCAGTTTAGAATTTGTGCCTTTTATAGAAATAGTCAACCAACATGATGTGAAAAGTAGATGATTATTTTGGGCTTAGTATTATAGGAAGCAAAATTACAGGCTCCTCCAAAGTTAATGATGGTATCAAGGTAATTAGAGAATTATTGTTCTTGGAGAAGATATCCTTTCTTTAGTGGTACAGATCACAACCAATTGAAATTTAAACTAAACAGTACAAGACATTACTTATTCAGATTCTGCAAAGCTTACCTTGTGAAAAAAGATTTTAAAGATGCTAAATTAATGGAACGGTTCCTAATCTCTCCTAATATTAAACTAAAAGAATATTTTGGCCAATCATTAAGAGATGAATTTAGCAATTAAAAAAATATTGAAGCAAAGAAGATTTCAGCAAAGTAATAAAAACTGTTGTAAGTAATGTTGAATTCAAAACAGTAGAAAAGTTCATAAAATCTGTGGAAGAAAGACTAATAAAGAGTATAGAATGTCAAGGAGTCCATATCAGAATAATACAGAAATAACATTGGGAGAAAATTGGCTGAATATGAACAAAAAATAAATTCAGTAAATACACAAAAATAGAAAAGGACATAGGAATAGACAAGGATATTTGTCTCACCAAAGTTATTTAACCTTTACAGTAAGGTGATCCTGAGAGAATTAGAAGTCCAACCAGGATTAATTATTAGCAGTTACACTCTTAACGACATAAGATATGCAGATGTCGTAGTTCTGAAAAACTACAGGATCTCCTATAGAAGGTAGGAAAAGAAAATGAGAAGAAAAAGTTAACATTAATTGCAAGAAAATAGAATGTATGGTTGTCAGCAAATAGAACCATCCAATATGTAAACTATGAATTAGAGGTAACAAAATCAAGCAAGTATCTAGGAAGTGTCTTAAGAGAGGACACAAAATCTGAAAGTGCATTGGAATAATGAAAGATGACTTCCAAAAGCTAAGCAAAGTATTAAGGAATATAAACATTTTGTTAAAATTTTTGTTCATGCCCAATTAAGTCAGTGAGATTTTGTTATATTCTTTGAGTCTCAATGCATTCTCTATCATCTTAAGGTCTCATATTCCAATTAATAAAAAAAGGAAGAGTTCAATTTGTATCTAAATGATCTATGTTTGAACTGAGTTGGCAGCTGTCATTTGAACTGAACCCACTTCAGCTAGATTTCTCATGCCCTAAATATTCTGATGCTAGTAGCTTCATTCTCTTTGTGTCTGTTAAATTCCATCACTCTGTTAATTTCTGCTCTATTTTGTTCCTTTATTCCAGTTTATTGTCTCTTCCATCAATAAAAAGACTTTTTTTAGACAATTGTTTTCTAATGTTACATCATTGTTTTAAGATAAGTAATAATCCAAAATGAACTTGATTCACTAATTTCTGTTATTTTCTTCTAAAATAGATTTATGGTTCAAATCCATAAGATTAATAAAACATGTTTATATTGGTCTGGAAATATTCAAATTGATCCTGAGATCTAAGAGTTTTATATAGAGTTTCTCTGAATATAATGTTAGAGACATCAAAACAGAAGTAAGCAATAATATGTAAATTAAGTAAATAAATGAGTAAACAGATTGTGGAAACATTTCTTAACAAGTTTGTATAAGAGATAAAACATTTGAAACATTCAGATTAATGCTTTGCTATTTTGCGACTAAACAAAATGTAGGACACTTGACAATAAAATTCTTGCCCAATTAATAATGTTTAATGTTATTATCAAGCCTCTAATTACTTTGATAAATTTAGCATTGGTATTTATTTTAAATAAGTTACACAAAATCACTACAAATATTTTCATGGCAACTCTTCTGACAAGCTTTTTTACATGGTGTCCCAGCAATGTGAATTTAAGCATGTTACTAGATTGGCATCTAGGTCCCACCCTTTTACTGTTGAAATAGTTAAATACAACTACCACTTCTACTCCAACAGATTCTTTTCTTGCACTTCCTGCCTGTTGAATAACATTCTGTTTACCTGCTTCCCTGAATACTAGTGGCATTCCCACCTTGCTTGGGGTGAAATTAAAAAAATAAAGTAGTATTTTTCAAATCAAAATTATTGTCACTCATTATGGTGAGCAATTAATAAATTGAGAGGAGTATAATATGTGAGTTTTCACTTATATCTATCATTTATTTTGTGGGGGGTGTCAGGTTTTATTATGCAAACAAACTAAATTTTTTACAGATGAATAAAACCCAATGATATAGGCTATAGAAGCATATATTTGTTTAACACAATATCCAATAAAACAGAATAAATTATTATTCTACATATAGGCTCCTTGATATTCTGTAATTTTTCAAAAAGTAATTGTTAACTTATCTGATGTTTTTACTTGACTATTACGTGCAGCAAATTTCATTGATACTCCAAGATCTTCTTTGGTTATTGTTTTCCATTCTTATATGCATTCTTACGAGAAACAAAGACAAGGAAACAGGTCTGAATGAATCAATGTATAATGGCACAAACAGCATTGGCCAGAATGTACAATGACTAATACATTGTGATGAAAAAAATAAAATATAATATCAAAAAAATTTATTTTGGAAAATCTTCAAAAAAAGAGTATAAAAGTCTCTAAATTCAGATAGACAACAAAGTCAAAGGAACTAGTCTGAATAAATCCATGTATAATAGTGATGTGGGACCACAGAAGGAAAACCTGGAACACGGATTAGATGTAAGAAAGATGTATTAACAACAGGTTACAGAGATAGTGTAAGTGGAGCTTACTATATGTTAGTGTCCAATACTGGTAGTCGTACACGGCTCTCACTCTCTCTGTCTAGAGTGTTGTGTCGCATACTTAATATAGACCTGGAAGAGTCTATTGTGTAGGTAGTTCCGGTCTCACAATACCCCACTTCCAAGAGTTTTCTTTTTGAAAAGGAGAGAAGAAATAAAACTGTTAATACTTTTTCCTCTTGGGATTTACGTCGAGCGGTTGAGTAAATTTCCTTTTCATTCCTGAGCGCCACACTTCAGGAGAGACTTGGGGCATGTTGTGATCAAAAATTGTCGATCGGCTCTTCACAGTTATTTTGTAGTGATACCTCCAATGCCTTCACACGGCATTTTATGAGCTGGTTCCAATGGCGTTTGTGAGTGTTTTTCGGTCTTTGGACAATATAGACCAGTTTGCCAATTCTTTGTTTTATGGTGCCTACTTCCCAGAATGTTATGTTGTTTTTGTAAGCCTTGAAAAAGACTTTATCGCCAGGATGGAAATATTTCTTATGAGGCGATACGTTTTTTTTTAACTTTGCTTGCCGTGGAATAAGTTTGTCGAAGACAGACTTGATTTTCCTTGCGAACATTGTTTCTGCAGCCGAGCTTCTCATGGGCGTGTTCGGATTAGGGGTTATCCGATACACCTGCAGAAACTGTTGCAATGCTCTATTTGTCGGTGTGCCTAGTGCCTTTTTTAAAGTGTCCACGAACCTTTCGGCCTGGCCATTCGACCTAGGGTGGTACTGAGGCGTTGTAATGTGGTCCACCTGATATGACTTGCAAAAGTCTCTAAATTCACTTGATGTGAATTGAGTGCCATTATCTGTAACTACACAATCTACCACACCAAAACACATGAATAGCTTGTGTAGAAATCCGATCGTGCAGTTTGTGGTTGGTCTTTTGCATTGTAGGACCTCAGGCCATTTTGAGTGGCTATCCACAACAATGAGGTAGTACACTTTGTCTATAGGTCCTGCAAAATCGATATGAATTCTTTGCCATGGATGGTCTGTGTTTGAGTCACACTTTACAGATATTACTCTTTGACAGTCCTCTGCCAGTTTTTGGAGAGTCAATCCTTGTTCATTCTCAAGCTTGGTCAGTACCCGTCGGCTGACTTCGACATCTTCTGCTGATACTAGACCTTGTGTGAAAATTAAGCACTTGAAATCATCGGCAGTCAGTTCGGCTAGTTTAAAATCATTACAGAGCTTGCTTACCAATGCTGCAAACATTAGAAAATCTTGCTGGTTGTCTTTGACTGTGTTCAGGCATTTCCAACGTTTGTGGAACAAGGTTGTGTTAGGCCGGAATTGTTCCGATAGGAGCTTAATAGTCTCTGAAAAATCCAAGTCAGTGGTTTTCTTGGGTAGTATGAAGTCTACGTAGTTCCCAGTTTTCTCAATAGTAGACGTACCTTTTTTTTACTGGGCCATTGTTCACAGTCTATGTTGAAAATATCTTTGTAGTGCCTGTAAAAAGCCTCGAACGTTTTGTCGTTCTCTGGTACGTATTCAAAGGTTTCCATTGAATTGTAGATTGTACTCTGGGAGAATATTGTATCTTTTTCAGCCTTTTAATGCATTTACGAGTAATTTAAGTTGTTTCTGTTGTAGTTCAGCATTCTGAAGCATAATTTGTTGGAATTCCATTTGTTGTTTATGTAATTCCAAAAATAGTTGTTGTTGTCTTTCTTCTGATTTTTGTTGCTGATCCAAATTTACTTTTAGCATTTGGACGATTACTTTTTGAAAATCTTCCATATTTAGACAAACAAAAATGACAGCGATTTTTTTTTTTTTTTTTTTTTTGCTTTGAAACCCATGTACCAAGGGGAGGTACAGACAGACAATTAGTTCAACTAAACTATTAGTTCAACTAAACTAATTATGTGTTTAGCTTTTTTGCAATTCTGTGATTCCGTTAATTTTAACGTAATTGTATCAGTTTTCACCACACTTATGTATTTTTTTTTTTTATAGAGGTACAAAAAGAGAAAACTCACCTCAGTGAATTTGAGGGGAGAATAATTTTATGCACAAGTTCAACACAGTTACATAAAAATTTTTTAGATAGTTTTTTTTCGAAAACATGAGTACAATGGTAGTACTTCTGCTCTTGTGTTGTCAGCATGTTTTACGAACAAACTTTTTTTTGTTTCTTTTTCCCCGTGTGTGAGTGTGTAAGAAATCGTTCTTGTATTGTTATGGACAGACTTTAATATTCCATAGATGTCGAATCGCTAGTTCGTCACTGATGTTTGGTATTGGAATATATATTTTTTTATATGTAGACGCTGGGTGTTGCGTTTAAATCGCTAATGTAGTAATACCAGCTTAATTTCTCATTCAACACTGCTGTGGGAATGCATGGAGTTTGTGTATTTTTCCGAGTACTCTGTCGCTATTGATATGGTGAGAACGAAATTCTCAAATCTTTCTGTTGCCACTGATGTGGGACTGGATTGCGGTTTTCGACGTGAATACATTTCTCGAATTCTTTGTCGACACAGATGTGGAACTGGTAAGGTATTGAGGTTTTGGTGTAAGTGCGTTTCTCGAATACAGAGATAGTGTAAGCAGAGCTTACTATATGTTAGTGTCCAATACTGGTAGTCGTACGCGGCTCTCACTCTCTCTGTCTCTAGAGTGTTGTGTCTCATACTTAATATAGCCTGGAAGAGTCTATTGTGTAGGTAGTTCCGGTCTCAATAAATAGTAAAAACAACTCAAATTTGAATGAATCAAAGACTGACAAATGTGGACATTTCAATGATTGTAATCTGCTTCTACAACTTCCTACCCCACAAAAAACAGAAATTTCAGGAAAATACTCAGTGATTCTTATTACTGTTTAAATTTTTTGATCTAGTCAGTAATAATATGCATTAAGCAAAATACAGTTTTAATTTATTTTTTATTTCCAGAGCCAATTATTAAAAAAATAATAATTTCACAAGATTGAGAATAAAAGATTAAAGCAGCACAAAGATGGATTCATTAATCCAAAGGAATCCATTATATCTTAAATTCAGAATAAACTCTGAAAATACCATTATAGCTGTTGTGACAAGCATTGAACAAAAATTAGAATCTTAAAAATTGACAAAAATATTTAATCTTTTGCAGGTAAAAAATGATATCAGTCTTCAAAAACAAATTTAGATTGAAGTCTTATTGCATCATTTTTTTCTACTAATTTTAATTTGGAACTTAAAAAATTATGAAAAAATAAATATTTTTAAAGACATTTCTTGTTGTTTTCATTATCACTTTGACCATTGCTGGTTGTTGCCATCAACTGACATGCATGTTCCTGACGCTCTCTTTACACTGGGCTCTGCTGACTGCCAAATCTCTCAAACTTGTCAGCCTTTTCTTTCACATGTCAAGCAGGCATTTCTCTACAGCCAACAACAACAACAACAAAGGAATGAAAGTCCCTGTGGCACTTCTTGCAAGTTATCACAGGAGCTCCTTGTGGTCTCATCTCCATGATGGCTTTGGCCAGCTCATAAGTGTCATATAAGGAGGCCATTTAAACAGCATCCGTAGAACATGACCCAGCAATTCAAGTATTCTTTTGGTGACAACTCCAATGAATAGATGAGAAGGCTTTCCAAAAACAAACTGCCAAATTTGACATTTTGCTCTGCCATTTGGCCAACAGAAACAAATGCATATGCTTATGTTCAAATATATTAATATTATTTTCATCTGCTTGATGCAACAACCATTAGACAAGATGGATATCATTGTATAGTAACCTTTTCTTTAGGTGACAATGATAACACCTCCATTCTACCATAGGCAATCTTTCTTCTTCTACAAGCAGTCTAGCTTATTGTAAGCCTCATTAGATTTTACTCTCTTTGATATCAACACTACCCTCTGCTTTCCAACCATCTGTACCGTCAGCATATCTGAATTATTGGGTTATTTTGAGTGATATTCCATCCTTGGTCAATACTTGATATGTACCATTTCAGTCATGCAAGAGAATATTGGATTTTTGGGAGAGTCAACTTCAGCTAAAAGAATGCTGCACAATCAGTGATCAAATTTATCATGTAAAACAGACTGGGAAAATAGTACATATATTTTATAACATTCTATTAACAAAAGTCTCTTATAATAGCATATTTCAAATCCCCAGAAACTTCAGTGAATGGAGATGTGCAAGGTCATTAGTTAATTAGAAAACCTTACAAAAGGTAGATAAACGGAACAGAATATAGAATAATAATGAATATGGTAAAAGCAACAATTCTATGAATCAACATTGCACATGGGCTGCAAGGTTGAGGCATCTTAAGCAAGAAGTACAATGTACTCTGAAAATTCTTTTAAAGTCTTTTACAAGTATCCCATTTTCTAATTCAGTTCTTGCAGGAATGTCTTCCAGTATATGAAACAACAAAGCTTCTATGCAGCAGAATAAAATGGGAGGTGACATCATTCCTTATCTGAAAACCAAATTTTGTTAAGAATTTTTACGACAACTGATTGTGCGATTATTATGTCCATGTAGAAGGCTTGCAAGATCCTGACACTCTTAAGGGCATGTCATCCTTCTGTACAGTCTGATACAGTTCGGTCCTTTGCGTGGAGTCAAAAGCATTTTTGAAATCAAGAAATGCCACTGCATTTAAATTTGTACCACTCTATTCTAAGAGGCCTGGTAAATAAATCAAAGATCTCATTACAACAGCCATGATCTGATCTGAAAATATGTCAATCAGGCTAATACCATTTTGCATGATATAGGTGCTACATTGTTTTAAGGAAACAATGGCAGAAGTCTAATCCTAATGGGAGCCTTTTGATGCAGCAGTGATCAGATTGGTCAAATGTTGCATGGAGATTTCATTTCTCTCATTATACAACTTAGGAATTATTCCATCTTCTCCATCAGCTTTATGTCATGGCAATTTCTATATTTTTTGATGTTTCATCTGACATGTTTTATGCATGTGTTCTTTGTGTGTATATATATATATATATATATATATATATATATATATATATATATATATATTTTAAAATATTTTTTGTGGTACAAAACTTTATTACAGCGTTAAAAACAAGAATATTTTTACATTGGACCATGATGTTATTAAAATAAAATACCAGCCGACCGGTTTCGCCCCCTCTCTTCAGAGCTGTAAACGGGGGAAAAATTATGAAAAAGGAGAAAAAAATATATATATGGGTGACGTGAATGAACGGAAGGGACAGTTGTAACACCTAAAGATGCTAGAGACCCAGAAGAGCAAGCCCAAGCAAACAATCTCTCTGTTTACAAAGAGAAGGTCGCCCAGACCTGATAGACTTGATGTTCTAGTTCGTAGAACACCTTCCTTATATACTACTACAGTGTATAGGAAGTCTACTTTCACGGGTCTTTACACTCGTTGGGATTCCTTTTGTCCCAAACAGCAAAAGATTAATTTAATTAAGTCTTTGACCCATAGGGCATTGAGGATTTGCTCAGATGACACTTTGAAAGATGAGATTAAGTTTTTAACTAACATCTTTACTAGTAACGGTTATCCTTATGATATCGTTCAAATGGTTATTCGGCAAAAGTTGGCGGACTTTAATAAAGTAAAACCAGTGCTTGTTAAAAAATGTCCCGTTTATTTACGAGTGCCATATTTTGGTAGGGATAGCGAAATGTTGGCTAAGCAAATTTCATCGAGTTCTAATCAATGCTATTTTGCAGCGAATGTACGTGTTGTGTTTAAAACAAGATCTGTTCTTCCATCCATGAGTAAGGATGTTCTACCTCCTCATCATATTAATTCTGTAATTTATCAATTTAAATGTAGTTGCGGTGCCGACTACATAGGTAGAACTACACAACGCTTGGATGTTAGAATCAAGCAACACGTGCCTGCTAAAATTTATAATAAAATTTTTTCGATTGGTGATACCGTTCGAAACACATACCGGTCATCTATAGCGGATCATTTCATAAATAGTCCTGGTTGTGCGGTGGACTTCAGTGTGAATTGGTTTTCTGTGTTGTCCACTTCACACTCGTTGTTTCATCTGAAGGTGTTGGAGACGCTGTTTATCAGGTCTGGGCGACCTTCTCTTTGTAAACAGAGAGATTGTTTGCTTGGGCTTGCTCTTCTGGGTCTCTAGCATCTTTAGGTGTTACAACTGTCCCTTCCGTTCATTCACGTCACCCATGTATTTTTTTTTCTTCTTTTCATAATTTTTCTCCCGTTTACAGCTCTGAAGAGAGGGGGCGAAACCGGTCGGCTGGTATTTTATTTTAATAACATCATGGTCCAGTGTAAAAATATTCTTGTTTTTAACGCCGTAATATATATATATATATATATATATATATATATATTTAATTAAAATCTGACAAATATTTGAATTTTGCTGCAATTTCCAAAACAATGTGTTTTTAACACCAAAATATATGCTAAAAATCTATGTGTGTATATATATATATATATATATATATATATATATATATATATATATATATATAGTGGGGAAAATAAATATTTCATCCCCTGCTGATTTTCTGAGTTTACCACCTCACAAAAATAGGAATGATCTATAATTTTCAGGGTATGTAAGTCTTTAAAGTGAGAGATAGAATATTAAAAATATTCTAGAAAATCACATTATATTAATTTTTGAACATTTACTCCTTTTTTATTGAAAAAATAAATATGTCACCCCCTACCAACCAGCAATGATTCAGGCCCCACAGACCACTGACTGCTGCTGACTGCCCAGACTGACCGTGACAGATCTCTTCCCTGGCCTCCTGTTGACTGCTGTTGTACTTCCCCGTGTGACCCCTTTTATGGTGTTTTTTTATGGCTTAACAGGCTCGAAAAACGACGCGAGTATAATTAGGTGGGAAGCATTTTTATTGGTTGAGAAATAGAAACACTTTAAAATATTATTTTATTTTACAACCGGAACTCGTGCGTTGGGCCTCTGCGTAAACGACGAAAATGGTCATTTTGTGACGGGGCCTTGTCCTGTTGACATCCGGCTCTCACTCTTGAGTATGTTAGTTTATTTGCCTGCAAATCAGCTGAGATATGTCTTATTTTATTTTATAACATTGTGTTACAGCATAATTGTCTATCCCACAAAATGTTTAATATCTAAAGAAACGCTAAACTAATTGAGTTTCTTTTTTACAGGTTTTCAGATAAGACATTTAGCCATTTTAACACCATTTGTTTTAAGAATTACTGAAAAATCCTTTCAGCTAGAAAGAGAAGAGTTTAAAATCATTTTGTGTCAGCACTACTGTCTTCCCAAATGAGCAATGGTGAGAGGAAAAAGATAATTCAGGCCTTCTGTAATGGTACCAACTTTCATACACTGGCTTCCATCATCAAAGTCCATTCAAGAACCATCAACAGAATGGCGAATAAATTTAAAAAAGCAGGAAAAGTAGGGAGGAAAACTGGATCAGGAGGTCAGAACAGGAAAAGGGATCATCATTTCAGCTTAGAGCTAAAGAAATCAATTAGAAAACATCGTGATTTTTGGTACCTGAGAGAGGACTTTCAGCTATGACAGTCCAAAGAGCAGTTAAAAAAGACCTGAAAATGAAATTGTACATGAAACATGTGAGACACCTTGCTACTCCAGGTTAGAAATTTAGAAGGTTAAAGAGGGTGAAGATCATCTTGAATAATTTGAAAAGGGATCCTGGAATAATATATTTATTTGAACTTAATTTCAATTGTACATAAGCTTTCGATCCTTATCTAACGTTAATTAATGATGAACATGTCATTTTCGTTTATGATCAATTTCATCACGATTCTTCTGTTATGTGTGTGTGTGTGTGTGTGTGCGTGTGCGCGCGTATGTATGTATTATTTTAGCCATTATCCACAGTGATTTTGATTTTTGACTGAATGTATAGATTTTTTATGTATGTATCTAGAGTTATAGGAAAGTATTTTTTTTTTTTTTTTTTTCCAAACACACAAAAACATACCAAACTCCATCTGAAAGATACTTGTAGAAAATACACATAAAATGGCCTCATCTACATGTATATAAAAAGAATAATGATGGAAGCACTAATAATAAAAAAAAAGAAGCCAACACTCAGTAACATCAAATATGAACATGGCCACAATGTGTTGACTATGTTTGGAAAATAAAACATTCCAATAAATCTAGATACATATATAAAAAATCCATACATTCTGTTAGCAATAAAATAAAAATTGTCCTTGATAATGGATAAAAGAATAGACAAAAGCATTTGAGTATGCAGAACTTTTGTACAGTTTTTACACATATTATGACTAGAAAATAAAACACTTACATCAAAACAAGAACAAACAAATAAAAAGCTTAATCATAGTCCTTGTCAGTCATCTTTAATAAAACCCGTATAAAAGAAGGATTACTGTTGAAATACACAATTATATATATATATATATATATATATATATATATATATATATATATATATATATATATATTTAGTTGGATTGATGTGAGTTTGTGACTCTGGGTTTCATGCTTTTGGGATCATCAGACGAACTGATTAATTTTTAAATTTTGGATTTATATAGTGTTGTTTATATCGGTGTTTTTATGGAAGTGGGAGGAAAAATTGTCATTGGGACACAAGTCATACATGCGCAAACATACATACATGCCTGTACACTCATTGACATATGCAAACACACACACGAATGCTCACACACCGGAGCTCACACAAACATAAACATATGTGAACAGTATGGGACTTGGTATATATACGTATATATGTGTTGTTGTGTACATACATATGCATTTGGTTGCTGTATTCGATGTTGGATTGTGTAGCAAATATTTTTATGATTGTTGCATTGTCAACACGCAGACCATTTTTCTATTTTTGTTTGTTGAATAATATTTTCTCACATGCACGTATATATGTACGATAGGGTCTGTGTAAGACTATGGTAGGTAAAAATTGCTATTATTTTTAATTTTTTAAGGCTGTTTTTTTATTATTTTAAAGCTGGTTATTTGCTTGTTTTTGGCGATTGCGTATATGTAAATGGTAGAAATTCCAATTTGTTATACTTATTAGTATCTATGCAGTGGTATTAATTTTGCTGGGGGAGAGAAAAGTAATTATAATTGTGGGCTGATATGTTAATGGTAATTGCGGACTAATACGGCAGTAGTAATTGTGATGTGGTAGTAATGGTGATGGGGGAGTGGAAATTAATTGGGGTCAGCAGGTGTTATGGTGGAACACACCTATTCTATATTTAATAAGTAGGAGTAGTAAGGGTAACGAGTCGGTCAGTCAGTTGATGTCGGACGACAGTCGAATACGAAAGTACCAGTGACCACAACCAGATTACTCTGCGTTATACCTATTATATCAAGTTCCTAACGTTTTGTATGTCGAACCTATTTTAGGACCAACTTAGTACAAATACAAGCCTCCACTGAGAAATCACTCCACAACAATATTTGGCAACGAGGAATTCATACTCATATAGAGGAAAAAAAAATCGCTCGCCATAACAATATTTGGTGATGAGAAATTTGCACTCATACGGTGGAAGAAAAAAAAATTACTTGCCATAACAATATTTGGCAACGAGGGATTCAGATTTATATGGTGGATGAAAAAAAAAAAAACTCACCACAACAATATTTGGCAACGAGGGATTCGTACTCATACGGAGGAAAAAAAAAATTCGCTCGCCACAATAATGTTTGGCAACAAAATTTGTACTCGTACAGTGGGAAAAAAAAATTCGTTCATCATAACAATCTTTGACGATGAAATTCGTACTCATACGGAGGAAGGAAAAATTCGCTTGCCACAATAACTTCGGCGATAAAGTCTCAGATTCACACTTAAAAAAAAAAAAAAACTTGGCAAAGTTTTTTGCAAGCCAAGATGTATTCTCAACTGAGAAAAGAAATAATTTTTTTTCTCCATGATAATACAGTTTGCTTATATATGTCACAAATTGCAAATTCGAAAGACCCCACCATCTACAGTATTTAGGCATTGTGTAAACTTTTTGCGAAGATGGAGGAATGCAAAAATATATTCCAGGAATTCTTTACGTTCCAGTCAGAACAAGAGATGACAATATTAGAGCAACAGAAAACATTCCAGGTGCAACTACAGGAGGAATCTTTTAATAGATAAATGCAATTTTAACAAAAAATGGAAGAGATGCATAGGGAGTTTCAAAACAAAATTCTGGAAATAACTGAGAAGAG
Source organism: Acanthosepion lycidas (assembly GCA_963932145.1). Classification (NCBI taxonomy): domain Eukaryota; kingdom Metazoa; phylum Mollusca; class Cephalopoda; order Sepiida; family Sepiidae; genus Acanthosepion; species Acanthosepion lycidas. The sequence goes on from OZ010586.1 coordinate 54,430,397, forward strand.
GAAAGAGAAAAATCTACAAAATGATTCATCCTAGAGAATACAATATTGAATTCAATTGAAATATTCATGTACAGTCCAATTGAAGAGATAATATTTGAGGAGTATTATAAAAAATATACGGACATGTATAATGAGGACTGCCACTCGTGGTCTGAAGGAAAGAAGGTTAGCAAAAAGACATCAGGCGGAAATGTTTGAATCTGATGAAAGATGACGAACAAGACTATATAACGTATACAGCCAATGTGAATAAGCAGTGTGAAGAATTCAAGCTGGCAGTGTTAAGCGCAGACAATTTTAAGTGCTTGGTGTTTCTTCAGGGGCTGGTATTGAAAAGAGACGCAGAGTTGAGAAAATTAGCACTGGCAAAATTGGAAAGCGATCCAAGTCTTACAACACAGAAGTTGGCAGAAGACTGCACAAGGTATGTTAGCATAAAGAAAGATTCAAAAAAGATAGAACAGTCTGGCATTTTGCATGTAAGAAAAATATGCTACAAAAAAGAAAGTCAGTCTACCAAAAAGAATTCTAAAATTGCGGATTATCACGCAAAAAGTGAAATACCAGAGAAAAATAAACAAAATCTCCCGAAGCTATTTTTTGTTTGCGGTGAACTACACTGGTACAGATATTGCGATTTTAGGAATAAAAAATGTTTCAACTGTAAAAGAGTGGGTCATAAAAGCACGCATTGCAGGTCAAAAAATAAAGACAATAAAATAAGAAAATTAAAGTCCGACGAGATGAACGATGGAATAACCAGAAAATTTGTTACCATTGAAATAAGTAATAAAAATATAAAAATGCAACTTAACACTGGCTCAGATCTATCTATCATAAATTTGCATACGTGGAAGAAGTTGGAGAAACCAACTTTAATGAAGACAAAGAATATCGCGAGGTCAGTGATGGGAGAAAAAATACAATTTATTGGGGAATTTGTTACAAACATCACGTTAAATAACAAAACACGAAAAGCTAAACTATTTGTCATAGAAAATGCCACGAACTTGGTACAAATTGGATAACAGAATTTCAATAATAGGATCTACCGATAAATTCTTTCTGTTACAAGGTAGAATGTTTAAACACCAAAGCGCAAAAATTAGTAAGGAAACTTAAGGAAACATTTCTTACTGTTTGTTCTCCAGGGTTGGGAACGTGTACCAAGATGGAGGCAAAATTCCAGCTAAAAGAAAATGCTCAGGCAGTATTCAAAAAGAAAAGGATGGGCCGTTTGCCTCAATTGAACAGATAGATAAAGAATTAGACAGATTAGAGAAAACCAGTGTACTTAAAAAAGTTGAATATAGTGAATGGGCTACACCAACGGTATACGTGAAAAAAACGCCCGAGAAAGTAAAGATGAAGCTGACACCGAGAAAAATTGGGGAGCGAGTTACCCACAGCCAAGGACATGCAGTATTATTAAATGATTTAAGTCAACTGAAGTCACCACAGAAAATGTTAAGAAGCACAAGATCAACAAAAGGGAAGCTAGGAGCTGAACAAATAGAACCACAAGAAGAACCTACAGAAACTGTAACTCCATCCTTAAGAAGCTCAAAGCAGAAGGTTGTTTCTGGTAAACTATGGAGGTACCAAAAAATAGAAAAGCGGATTGACAATATGATGTACTTGGTGAAAGGCGAAAAATTCACGCGCAGAAGGCACATTAACCAGATCAGACGACGCTCTTCATATGTGGTTGACAGTGGTCCCACGGAAGAAACACCGATGGAGGTGATTTTCAATACATTTAATCCAACAACGCATGCAACGATTTTACCAGAGGTACGCCAATCCAGGAGAAAAAGAAAGGCAATTGATCATTTAAAAGTGGATCCAAAACGTAGGAGATACGCTATGATGTTGCTAAAAAAATGAATTTTTTTTTGTTTTTTTCTTCATATTTCCTGTAAAAAATAAATAAATAAAACTTTTACTCCTACGGAGTTAAGTTTTAGGAGGTAGGGGTTATGGTGGAACACACCTATTCTATAGTTAATAGACTCCCCCACCTATAATAAGTAGGAGTAGTAAGAGTAATGAGTCGGTGAGTTGGTCAGTCAGTCGATGTCTGACGACGGTCAAATACGAGAGTATCAGCAACCACGACCAGATTACTCTGCATTATACCAATATTATATCAAGTTCCTAACGTTTTGTACGTTGAACCTATTTTAGGACCGACTTAGTACAAATACAAGCCTCCACTGCGAAATCACTCCACAACAGCAGGGAAACCATGGAAGAGTCTATGAAGTGTTTCAGTATTGGGCCAAATCTGCTAGCCAGGAGATCAAACGTGATGTGGCTACCGAGCAAGAAGCCAAGCAGCTGGCTGGAAGTATACTAATGACCAAGACAGTGAGACTCCAGACTGAATATTTGGGGACATGTAGGACAAGGATCATGGTGCATGGTGTGCCCATGGACATTAGTGAAGACTGGATGGGGGCATTTTTTGCCAAATATGGGCAAGTGGACGAAGTCAGTCCTTAATCTGTAAATCTGGCATCAGCACTGGGGACATTGTTCTCCAAGTAACCATGACCCACCAGAGCTTTGGCAAGATCCCCAGTATGCTGGAAAAAAAGAATGCTGGTAGTGATGGAAGGCTGCTGACCCTTCTGATGGTTTTGTGGTGCCTTGTGGCATATGCCAAAAGCACAACCACAACTGATGACAACAACAACAACATCAGCAGCAGTAGCTTGTGACAAAGACTGAAAAAGCCCCCAACAGTGTCTGGATAGAGGTAAAGATGGGATGGGAGATGACAAACCTATCCCTCTCCTCAACAGCAGGACGTGCCACCTCCAAAACAACATCAACCACCGCCACAGGAGTGGCCTGAGGAAGTGCAGCAGCAACAACAGAAACCACTACAACAAGAGAAAGAACAAAAACAACATCAAAAGCAGCAACAGGAACAGCAACAGAAGCAGCAAAATCAGAAGCAACAAAAACAGCAACAACCACAACCCAAAAATGCAGCAACGACCTGAATCAGAGATAGAGATGGAGGAAATGCCTTTGCCTGACTCTTCATCTTTTGAAGAGGACCAGGGAGGAGTTAGAGGAAGAGGAAGAATAGAAACTACTAGGGAAATCAGCAGAAAAACGTACTGGGCAAAGTAGGGCAAAGTAGGGCAAAGAGGTGCATGGACATGTTTTCTTGCCCGATGCAAGGAGCCCTACCCACTTCACCTGCCTGAGCTTTGTCCTCCTATCCCTCCACCTCCTCCCCCAGTTCAATGACTACCCATCTCATTTATCTACTTCTTCCCCCAACCCCAACCTGCCAGAGAAAAGAAGAAAAAGAAAAAATATTTCTCCAGACCGGAAACCATATGTAAAGTGATCAGAAAGGAACTAGAAAAGGACCTTTTCAACTATAAAAAAAGCTCTTTTAGGCTTTTTATTTAAAATGACTACAATAGATGGAAAGTCAATAGAGGAACCCTGAAATTTCGCAAAGGCTCCAGGTTTTATCATTTGCATAAGGGACATGGGGTGGGGGGTACCTAAAGATATGGTACCACCTTTTTGAAGCGAAGGACACGTTCTTGGAAATTCATGTATTTCAGTTGGGTATGTCTCGACTCAAAAACTTGCTAAATTTGGCTCAGGGAGGGTCCCCGTATTGCTCCATCTATGATGGTAAAACTAACATATCCTATAGACATTGGAGCTATTGTCCTGGATGAATGGATGATGTCATAGTTGGGTAGAGAGAGACTAGGACAATCCGTCGGGGTCCTTACCGCCACAGATTTCTGTCCTGTATATGAATAGGTTGACTCTTGTTCTTTATCTTATTTTAGACCTAAAGAATGTTTATCAAGATAGTCAGCCTGAATGTGAGGGGCTTGAGGGATTGGAGTAAGGCTGCCAGCTTGCTTCATGACCTCTGTTGTGATTGTACACAGGGACAGGCAAGATTCCAACGTAGGTAACACAGACAAACTTTATTTGCCATGTCTGTAAGAGAGATTGTAAAAGTGAAGCTGGCCTTCAGAATCACTTACAGACTCATAGCAGATCATTAACTCTGGTATAATTAGATGAGCTCTTCACTGTGGTGCCCATACATTTTTTAATTTAAGCACAGTGCTAGACTAGCATTGAGATCTCATCAATTTACATTTGAGCTGGCTAGATGTAACCATAAATTCTATGCTAACAGTTTCTTTTTTCACATTTCTCACTTGTGGAATTCCTTTCTGGCTCCATGCTTTCCAGCCAACTTTAATCTGCAAAAATTTATATGCAATGTCAATTGCTATCTTCTATCCTGATTATTCTTTCTTCTTCCCATTCATTATTAATATTTCTGTTCATAATTCTTCCACACCCAGTAACCCCCTTGCATGGGGGGATACTGATTAAAAGAAAAAATTATAAAATTCTGAATGAAAAACACAAAATAGCTACCAAGAGTGACAATCATCATATATGTCTGTCTGTCTCTCTCTCTCTGTATATATATATATATATATATATATATATATATATATATATATATATATGTGTGTGTGTGTCATTTTGTTAGAATTGATTATACAAAAAGAATATTGAAAATTGTAAAAAGAAATTGTCAAGTTTTATCTGTTTCTGAAGAAGCCGACAATGAATTAGAAGAATATTTTTTTGAATATCATTTATCACTATGAACAGGATTTCTTTTATTATAAAAAGATACTTTAATTGAAGCAATGATTAAGTACAAAGTTTGCATTGCCATTAAATTTTAATGTCATACAATATTGATTTGCTCCTTTCTTTGAACATTTTCAAAACACAAAACAATTAAATAAAAAAGTGATGAGATTTTCTGTATGATTTACTTATTCTGTACTCAATCATAATATAAACAAACACAGAGTAATAAATTGATTAGACAAAAACAAAAATCATGTGAACTGCTTTCAGTTCTGGCCATACTTACTGTAAAAATAATGAAAGTGATATCTAATTTTTAATTATTTTAAAACTTAATTTTTCACACTGTTTTATACTAGTATATAATATAAACAAATGTTAATTAATAGTCCAAACTTGGGCTTAAATTAATACTTGGGCTCATCCTGGGTGTGATGATAAACTACATCCAGAAGCAAGGTCTTTGATAAGGAGGTTCTGAAGAGCATGGGACAACGTCTTAATTGTTGTTGTTCCAAGGTCCACCCTGACCCAGCATGGTAGCACCTTTTAAGGTCCCAGGTATGTGCAAATAGTTAACCCCTCAAACTGGGGTCAAAACACTATGAAAGTATAAAAACACATTTTTATAGTAAAAATACCAGCCACACATTTTCATAGTAAAAATAAATTACCAGCAATACATTTTTGTAAATGAAATTACTAATTTTCCCAAGAAAATTAAATTTCAATTAAATTAAATGACTCATAAGGAGTTGATATGCCACTAAACAAACAAACAAATACTTGGGCTGAAAGGTTGGTTTTGCTATTCCCATTCATATACTAATTCCGAACTAAGTCTATGAATGATTAACTGAGTTTTCTTAAATGTTTTATTCTGTTTTTATTTGGGTTGAAATCCAGGTTACTTCAATTGTACTTTTCTCTAAGTTGTGAAAAAAGAAACATTTTCTTTATGAAATCATTAAACTTTTCTGATAATGAAAAATACAGACAAAATATATTTGATTGCTTACAAAGTGCTCTTTTCTGTAACTGCAGTAAATATAATAAAAAAAACAACACAAGTGGATACAGTCACATTCAATATTTGAAACAGCTTACAGACAATTATTTTTAAGATGCCACTTGATCAAACATTCACTACACGAAATGGTAAAAGTATTCCTTTACATTATACTACAGCAGGTAGCAAAAGCATTTACCATTTCAAAAGACATATTTACTCTTAACAGGAGAGATTCTCAGTGTAACATCATTTACGTTGATGCAAAGAGGAAAGCGATTCTATTGTGCTGAGGATGAGGCCAGTGAGATATCAATTTGTAGTTCATATGTATCCCTTTCATCTGTTTTGCTAACATTCTTATAATCTTTATTAGAATTCTTTGAAAAGTGAATTTACAATACAAAATTGACTTAATTTCCTCACTTTGAGAAAGAACAAAGAAGGAGTCTCTGATTGTGCTCAGATTCTTGTGAAATAAGATTTACACTGCTAAAGGAACTAACAGGGCAAGGTCAATAAGATCAATTTTATTGAATAATTTAAATTTATTATAATATTTGGAATTATTAAGTAATTTACTTCTGCTATCAAAAAATAACATATAAGATATTTTACGTTGCACTCATAAAATATTGAAAATTTGTTGTACAGCATTTTCTTATTTATGTTGCTGAAATACTAAACCAATTAATTAACATTCAGCACTTAATTATAAAGTTTTATTCATCAAGTTTAACATAACATAAAACTTTTATCACCAGAAGACTTCCCTACATACAGATGGGTATTCACTGATCTCTATAGTGTAAACACTTTTAATGCTACACACACTATATATATGATGATGACATAACTATTTAATAGTAAAATACGTCTGACAAAGTAAAACAGGCAGCTGATTTCAAAAACAACCTCCAGTCATTTGTTATCTGGGGCAAGAAAAGGCTTGTAAATTTTAACACCTCAAAAATGAAACCGGTATCTTTAAATTACCATAGAGAACATTTTTTGAATTCTGTCAGCATGGCTGATGTTAACCTCTGGGAAAGCAATTCATTGTGCCTTTTTGGTCTCATATTTCCTGCTAACATCAAGTGGAGTGATTATAGTGAATCAATTGCCAGGTCTGCTGCTAGGAAAGTTGGTTCACTGTGTCATGCCAGACAATTTTTCTTACCAGAATCCATCTTGCACATTTATAAATCTACTGTTCAACTATACATTGAATATTGCTTCCATATCTGGTTTGGTGTGCCTACTATATATTTTGAGATTCTCAACAAAATCCAAAGGAGAGTCTGCAATGTTATTAGTCCTGAGCTGGCATCTCAACTTCAGTCACTTTCCCACCACTGTGACATGGCTTTCCTCTGCCTCTTCTATAAATATTTTCATGACAGCTGTTCTAATGTATTCTCTTCCTTAGCACCTCAACCACATGAATGTAAGTCTACTACTAGATCGGCAACTAGGTCTCATCATTTTACTGTTGAATTAGCAAAATGTAACCGTAAGTTCCAATCTTATAGTTTATTTTCTTGCACTTCTTGTCTTCCGAACTCCCTTCTGCTTTTTTGCTTCTTTGCCACCTACACTCTTCAAAAATTTAAATGTTATGTCAATCGCATTCTTTTGCCTTCTTGAAGCTTGTTCTTTTATTGTCTTTTTTCCTCACTAAAGTCTTCTCATTCTATTTCACTCTCAGTAAACTCTTGCATCTTAGTGGCATTATTGCCTTGATTAGAGCGAAATGATTAAAAAAAATACATTAGTTTCTAAAGTGTGTTATATTTATATATATTTTATTTATTTTCTATGGCTTATCAACCCTTTGCAGGTTATTTAAAGTTAGAAAATATTTTTAGATTGTAAGAATTTTTTTTGAGATAATAATGGTTTAGTGATATTAATTAACCCATAACTGGTTGGGGAGAGGGGCTGGATTCATAACTTTTCCAAGGCTATTTGTGCATGAGTGAATATAATGAACCCAAACAGGAATTGGAACTCAGCTCTCCGACTAACTAGCCATTATCCATGACACCACATGGTTTTCCCAAGCAGTCACCCATCTAGGTAGTGACAAGGTTTGATGTTGCTTAATATTGATGACTATACAGGAACCGATGTTTCAACTTGATGTGGTCATAAACCCATATATTTTATAGCTTTACAGTGTGCTATTTGTACAGGGTAAAAATGTTCAGTATGAAGGACAGTATATATATATATATATATATATATATATATATATATATATATATATATATATATATATATATATATATATATATATATATATATATATACACTGAGGGGGCATGGTAGAGTAATGGATAGCAGCTTGAATTGAAGAATCAGAGTGCTGAGTTCGAATTCTAGTCAAATCCATTACATTCACATGTGCTAATACCCTTGGGAAAGGTGTGAATCCTCTTCTTCTCCCTCCAGCTATTGGTAAATAGCAGGACAGACTGGGTTCTATAGCCTTGGATGGCAACTGGTCTAGGAGAAGGACAACTCTGAAAACCTGCAGAGGGTCGTTTGGGGACCTTGTGGCATGTAGTGCACCAGGTCTCTGTATTCGGCCCTTCAAAAAGTGTGGATGATCCTGCACAAAACCTTCACCACTATAATCAATTCTCATGTGCTGTTGTCGGGCTGTCGGTTTCCTGGGAACTGATCTGCTTGACCCTCATACATCGAATTCGACGGGAGAGTCGAGTATATATATATATATATATGCAGTGTGGACACAGGATAATAAATGGTTTGATAAATGTGTCTGTGCATGAAACAGACTGTTGCCATTCAGTTTTCATACTTATGTCAACATTGCTTATAATCATAGTAATAATAATAAAATAGTTTTTGGCTAAAAAACTGTTGACCAGTATATTACTGGAGGATAATGCTTTTGAGGCATGCAGATTCTGTAAATAAAGTTGTCAAAGTTCAAACATTAATTTTCTGGAACCAACAATAAATCCCTTCTTCAAGGGCAAGATAAATGATTTGAATTTATTGGCAGATATTATAATTAGTTATTACATTGTAAATAGTATGAAAAATGAAAATATATGCATATAAACAATGCAGATAATGTAACATACTTTAGACAAAACCAATACTTTAAATTAAACAAATAAGATAACCAACATCAAAAAACAAAATTAAAATGAAAAAAGAAAAATTCTAAATAAATTAAATAAATATTAAACTAATTAGCAAACTACAAATAAACACAAGTAAATAAAATAATAATATTTAACAACAAATAATTAAATAATCAATAAAAAATGGGTAAAAAATTAAACAATGTGATAAAATAGTTAAAAGTAAGCACATTTGGACCTATAATTATTTGTAGTCAAGAGCCACAAGAAAAATTTGAAATCTAACCATTACCACCTCCCCAATAACCATTAGGATAATACAATAGACCTTGCTACCCATAATGCACCATTGACCAGCATATATAGTTGAGACAAAACACACGGCCTGAAGATTGTGTTCACACCTAAAACAGACTGTTGCAACTCAGTGTTGGCCACATCATCCACTTACAGACACATGCACACACACACACACATTATAAATGCAGGAATTTTTAAGAAATTCATTTTTATCAATGCTACTAACCCAAAACTTGTGCTGAATATACTAAATATTTACAACATACTCTGTATATGGAGAGATAAAGAAATGTCTACTTGCATATAATTTTCTTGATGAACACAACAGAAAGTAACTTGCGAAAGATTTGGACACATTTCAATATATTAATATTTAATATTTAATGGCATATCCATTATTTGATATGACAGCTGTCAGACATTTGGAATAACTTGTAGTAAGCTTTCTCACAGAAATTGACACCAATTTTATCCAACTCCTGTTGACAAACCCACCTTAAGTTTTTGGGATTTCGCTGATGTACTCAATGTTTATGTAACTTTCACAGATTTTCTATAATACTTAGATGAAGCAACTGACATGATCACTCTAAAGCCTTTATTTTCTTCACTTAGAATCACCTTCTTGTTTTTACTGCTGCATGCTAGGGATTGTCATATTACTTTGAGAAATTTCACAAGTGCTAGCATGATCTTTTGCAGTATTTGCAATGCAAAGGACTATCCTGTATTGCTTCAAGGATATATAACACACCCATATCACTAGAGGAGAAACAATTACAAATCATTATACTTCCACCAACTACTCAATCTCTCTGCCAATTAGTAAACTTACCTACTTGTTTCCCTAATAACTGATCAACATGCCTCCTTACTCAATTTGTTTCCTTACTTCTCCTGATGCTTATCATGCATTGATCCTCTTCACTCTTAACAATTTGGTTTAGATTTGTAGTTTCTGTTGATATTTCCCTTGATTCATCTATCAAGCATGAAACCCCTTATTCACATGACTTCTTTTTGTTACTGGCATAACAACTGACATTCCTTTTATTATATTCTTCCCTAGCTAAGTGCTTTAAAGTACACTGGATCAGATAGTGGTTTCTCCTATGAAGGAGGATGCATTTTCTTTTGATAGGTTTTCTCAAGTGCACAGACTGGTAGATGTAAAAAACGCTATAAAAAAAACCCAAAACAAAATGGAAAATTCTACCCAAATACAGTCATCCACTAAAAATATTTTGGATTAAAAATAAAAATCCATTAACTCTTTCCAAATTACTTTGTATATGTTTTAATGAGATGTGCTTTAAAGCCAATAGAATCTATAGCTTGTGGTTAGAATCAGATAGTGGTTCCCCCTCTGAAATCATTGCTAGAGGGAACATTTCTTTTGTAACTTTACTTGAATGTGAAGAGGATGGTATACAAAATAAACACTGTTTAAAAAAAAGGTGGGGATATTGTACTCAAATACAGGTATCCATTAAAAATGACATTTGAACTGATAAAAATATGTATGTATGTATGTATGTATGTATGTATGTATGGAAGAAAGTAGGAACAAACTATAAATGCCTCTGTGTTTAGTCTGTTCACAGGATTGGAGAATCAACAATAACATTTCTTTCTTGCCATCTCAACACATCAACTGGGGTATTTTATCAACAACTAATTTATAACTCAAAATATCTGCTTCTTTTATGAACTTTGTTACTTTACATGATGACAGATCAGGTAAATCATTAATTTCCTTTTTATAATGCTTTTTTTGTTCATAAGTGACTCCAAAAACACATGACTTCATAGCATAGATTTTCTCATTGACCTAATTTTGCAATTTTAAAATTGCAACATTGAAAATCTTTGAGAAAATGATTTCCTTAAATCAACATAATTTTAGGTTGTTGGTTGTTTAAGAAAACAACTTTTAGCCAGGAACACTTTTTCCTTGAAATCAATTACCTGTCAAAGCCTACGCTTGTTCTGAGCAGTGTGTAGGTTTGCCCATTATATTCAATCTTATGGGATTTCCTAAAGCTAAATTCAAATTCAATCTCCTGAAAATCTGAAATGCAACTTCATTTATTGAACGTAATTAACCTTTTTAATTAGTTCTTTTCCTCTGTTACCTTTTGTCACATTATAAATGAAACCCTTTTTCATTCTTTTCCTTGACTTTATGCCACTGAACCAGGTCCAGTGATATCTAACTGCTAAAAACTGACCACTATCAAGCCACTCCAGTATTCAACTCATTCCTTAGAAATGGGAACAGTAGATAATTCTTCATCTCAAAAATTCAGATGAAAAAAAAATCACATTATTGAAAGTACTCTGATGCTATGTTGTAATTCAGCTATAAAAATATTTTTCTTTACTTCTTTTGGCCATGCACCAACATTCAGATTAATTAGCAAAAAGAATAATTCTGGTGTTGATTTCTTTCATTTTTGGTAGAATTTTTCAATATTTTGAACTTTTTGGAACTGCTGATCAGACAAAGGATGTTGCATGGAGTGAAACAAATGATTTAAGATTATATGTTTAAGGAATTATAGAGTAATTGGCCATCTTTAAGTGTAATTGGCAAAACCAAATGGAATTAACAAAGTTTCCAATAAACAATAAGAAAAGAAAAAGAATAGGTCCAAATAATACTAAGCAGACAAAAGTAGGCAAAGCAGCAGTAATAAGGTAAAAAGTTCACAAAGAATAGTGTTAACATGCAAAAGAGATACAGTCAAGTGATTGTAGCATTCTGACTTCAAGATGAAGTGGTCCATTTTATTGGTTAGGAAGAAATCTCAGCATGCATCTCTATGACTCATCTATAATTTGGGAGAGGGGTATTTTTTTGCAGTCACACCTACCAAGATTGGGACCAAGAATATTCTATATGTGGAAGAATTTTCCATCCCAAATCCATGTGCATCTGCTATGCTGCACTTGCAATATGATGATGTGCATTGTCATGCTATAAAATAACTGACTGACTTCTTTACCTGAAAAATATATTTTCTTTTCCAATATATCATTAAAAAGAAAGAAAAAAACAATTGCACACTATAGCATTGCCCATAAATAGTTTGTACGGATTTCAGGAATTTCTAACCAAGAACACATTTTAAATTACACCCAACACATAGAAGAACTGTTCTCCTACTTATATCTGGAGTGAAAATCTGACCCAAATCTAAACACAATTTTCTTCTTTTTTTTCTTTCAATTTATTCATTGCCAATGACTATTTTGTTAAAAAATGACGTTTTTTATGTTGATTAAGACAAAATAAAGTTTTTTTTTAAACACTCACCAATGTCCTTTTTTAAAAGTTCATCAGGAACCTATTTATCTGGTTTCTGAAATTTCCCTAAGGATTGTAAATAGTGTATTAATTGAATGTATAAGCAATGAAGAGTGGAGTTCAAAGACACTTGTAAGATTTTCTTAATATTCTTCAAAAGATACTGCTGCCAACTTTTGTATCAATCTAATAAATGAATCTGTTTACTTGAAAATGAATGCCTAACACTAGAGGCATTTGTTTTTTATAAAGAAATTTTCTTGTTTTAACTGAAGATGTAGAGCAAAAAGTTTAATCAATAATTAAAAAATATAAAAAGGCAGACAATGATTTCAGGATTATTTAAGTATATCTAAATTCCTCTTTTTATTAAATCTCATGAAAATCACATCAAATCTAAGAACACAAAAATTTAGATGGAATAAGAGCATGTTTAATTATAAATCTACTCAAGAATTAACCGTAGAGGTTTTCAGATCTTTTTGTTTTGTGGCGATAAAGCCACTAGGACACAAGGGTGAAAGAGAATGAGAAGACTTTAGTGAGGAGGAGAATAAAAGAACAGGTTTCAGAATTACAGAAGGTGGCAATTGGCATTGCATTTAAATTTTTGGAGATTGTAGGCGATAGGGAATCTAGAAATCAGAAAGGATTTCCAAAGGTGATAATTATGAGAAAAGAAACTATTAGAATAGAACCTACAGTTGCATCTAGCTAGTTCAATACTAAAGTGGTGAGACTTAGTTACCAATCTAGTAATATGCTTAAATTCATGCAGTGGAGGCACCAAAGAGGAAAACTCACCAGAACAATTGTCATAAAAATATTTGTAGAAAAATCAAGGGAAGCCAAATCAAATCAGTGAGACTGAAGTCGAGATGCCAGGTTAGAACTAATATATATTAGAACTAATATCATTATAGATCCTTCTTTTGATTTTGTCAAGAATTTTGAGATATAGCAGGAGCACCAGACCAGGTAGGGCAGCAATATTCAATGCACAGACTAATGGTAGATTTATAAATTGCAAGATGGATTCTGACAAGAAAAAATGTCTAGCACAACATAGTGAACCAACTTTCCTATCAGTAAATCTAGCAATTGATTCAATATAATCATTCTACTTCATGTCAGTGGGAAATATGAGTTCAAGAAGGGACAAAGAGTTGCTCTTCTGGTGGTTAGCATCAGGCATATTGATGGAAAGCAAAAAGGTTTTCTATGCTGATAAAATGAAAGGAGTTTTGTTTTTGTCCCAGATAACTACTCCTAACAATGGTGTCTTATGATTGCTATGTATTTTTTACTGGTGCCACATTGCAGTGTTCAAGTCTAAGGTAAAATCCAGGATTTTTTTTACGTATTTTTTAACGTCAAAAAACGACATTATTACGTCATTATTTTTGCACCAACCTAATAATAAAACCATTTCTACTTTATATATAACTTCATAATAAATTACCTATTCGAAAAATAGTTGCATATCAATGAAATCAACTTGTATCAATGCAAGTTCAGCTGAGAAAATGTAAATATTGAGTTATGATTACATTCACAGCAACCTTTATCTTTTGCTAATAATCAAAATATCAATAATCATCATAGTAGTGTTAATTAACATAGTAATAACATTTAGCATAATATTCATCTCATTAAAAATACATTATGGTACTGTTATTAGAGGTATTTTGTAATTGTCGATGAAGTATAAGTAAATGACCATTAGTACATCAGGCTATTTGTAACTGTTTAGATATAGGAAAAGTAAAGAAGAAAAAGAAGAATCAATATTCACAAGAGATTATGTAATGAAACATAAACAAAACAATGGTTTCCCTTTTAGGGAACATGTCTAGGAAAAACATGATATAGAATCGGTTTTGTTATTTCGTTTATTTTGAATTTCTAAGGATACAATAAGTAACAATATTCCCAATAACATTATTTATATAATCAATAAGTCATCTTATGCTACAGGCATAGGATAAATTCATGAAAATATGCTATATTATTTTTACCTCATCTTATCTAAAGGTTGCCTTATGCATGGAAATCTACAGTAATTGCTTTTTTTATAGTTGGAAGATGCATGACTTTAATGATTCATGTTTCAAGATCCTTGTTTTCTCATGTCACTTTATACTTACTTAGACTCCATAAAACAGTTTTATCATCTGTGATTCAAGAGTTATTTTCAGATCAAAATTAACAGCATTACTTTTATGCTTCACAGTTACCATTCATAAATGTATTGAATATTGCTGCCACATCTGGTCTGATGCTTCTGCTATGTATCTATTGATTCTTGATAAAATCCAGAGAACAATCTGCAACATTATCAGTCCTTACCTGGCATCTAAGATTCAGTCACTTTCACACTGCTATAACTTAGCTTGCTATAAATATTTTCATGGAAATTGTTCTAATGAACTTTTCCTCTTTGATACCCTTGAAATTTCTCATTGTAACTGTAAGTTCTATGCTAACAAGTTCTTCCCTCACAATTCTTGCATGTGGAACTCACTTCAGGCCTCTTACTTTCCTGTTAATTTTGATCTTCAAAAATTTAAATGTTATGTCAATCACACATCTTTTGTCTCCTTAAATCCCATTCTTTTATTGTCCTCCTTGTTTTCTTCCACACTCAGTAATCCCTTGGCTTTTATTGCCTTGCTTGGCGTGAAATTATTCAAAAAAATCTCTTTCTGGCCGACAGGTTTGGATGATTTGACAAATATTAATACAGCTTTTTTTCAGCAAACACTGGACATTTAAGAAGCAAATTTGTACTCAGAAATAATAAGTTATTATTTTGTCTAATAACTTGAACATTTTGTGTAGCGGAAACAAAATGCAAACAAAGCAGCCATTCACTACTAATAATGGTACCCACTCCAGTGAGTCAAAGAGATGACATTTAGTATGCTATTTAATGGTTATGAAGAAAGAAAGTGTTTACCACCTTCACTATATGATAGCCGGGAGGGTGAAATGAACAGTATTAAGTATGTAAATGATTCCTTTGCTAGCCAACTGCTAAAGTTTTAGGCTCCATAAAGTCAGGCACATTTTCTTAAGAGAGTGAGGGTTTGGCAGAATTCCATATTGACTGCACAACAGGATTGCCATGCGTTACCAAGGACTTTCATTTGTGTTACCCAACATCCTTTCAAATTCGTTTGTCCCTGTTTGTGTTTCTGATGTCGCGGCTGTGTTCGTCCCATACATGTGGTGTTCCCATGTGGAAGTCTTGTCCATACCCTGTTCCTTGTGATTCAATGTTTGATTCTGGTGGTGCTGAGTTTTCCATCCCTCTTTGCTGGCAGATACCCAACCAATAAGAAGAAAATCCCTTCATCTTGTATAGTAATTACTGGAAGAGATGATATACAAATACATGTATCAGACTAATAGTGGATAATTGTATGATAAAATACTCCTATGTTATGCATCTTATCTTTCAAAAGGACTTTTTCAAACTAATAATGGTTTTATTGACAGAGTTTTATGTTGGGGTGGGTGTATATACAAGTCTCTAAATGTAAAATTGTAACTGACATTTGTTGTATTTCTTACCCAAATGTATGTATAATGTGCAATGGGTAAATTGACACCATTTTATATTTTTAATTTTGTGCAGATGCATTGTTTGTTTTTGATTTTGTCAACTTCACAGTATAGTAGGGTCAGTTGAGCACCATCTGTGAAAAAAAAGAGCACCATGTCGCAATTCACTACACCAGAAATTTGGAAACAGCATGCTGTACTGCTTGGCAATTGTGCCGGAAGCTCCAATACATACATTTCAGAGTGTTTTGGTGTCAATTTGAGGACAGTGCAGAGGATTCAGAAAGAGTAGTATGAGTCTAATGGTGATTACAAAGATATGGCAACTTGGAAAACTCATTCTGATCATTCTGATAAGAAAAGAACTCCCAAATTTGTCTGTGAGGGCCTCAGACTTAACACAGAGGCCTACATCATGTGCCTTAAAGAGGTAGTGCTACCCTGATTCAAGAGGGTGGCTTCTGAAGACCCTATGTCTAGCAACAGAATTCTGCATCATGCCACGCAGGCAAGAGAAACCAGTCATGGTTGTCAGATAATTTCTGCAACTACATCATCCCTTACATCAGGTCACCTAATTCCCCAGACTGTAATTCCCTTGATTATTATGTGCAGGGCATGGCTGAATGAGAGACCAACAAAACTTCTTGCAATGCCAAAGATGAACTAAAGGCAAGAATCATGGCAGCATTCACCTTAAACAAGGAGACCATCCAGAAGAATTGCAAAAGATTCCAAAGTTTTTCGGGGGTCATAGTTGAAGCCAATTGTGATTTTATTGAATAAATTTACTCTTTAGTATTTCAGGATATTTTTGTGTAATTTTGGTAAATATATCTGTTAAAATGAAATGTCAGTATCATTTTCATTCTTGTGTAATTTAGACGACAATTTATCCATCAATCTCTCTCTCTCTCTCTCTCTATATATATATATATATATATATATATATATATGTTTTATTAATGATGACAAACAAGGTACTGCGATTAAGCTTTTTATGCCCACTCAGATACAAAATAGCAGTAATAAAAAACTTCCTAAAAAGAGCACACCAGATTTTATCCTCTTGCCTACTCTTCCTTAAAGAACTCAACAATGCAAAACAGGCACTAGATAGCAATGGCTTCCCTAACCACATTATAGACCACCAAATTAGATTATTCCTTCCCAAAGTAAATAACAATGATAGTGAACACACAGTCAAAAATAACATAATTTCTACAAAAGCCAAATGCACATCAACTACAAACAAGATGAATTTTCACTTAGAAATGTCATAAAGAAATACACTTCCCCAATTGACCTGAACAAAAAATCAAATGAATTATCTACTACAAAAAATTTAAAAAAGCTAACCTTATCCTCAAAAATAACAACATACCAGCAAAATCAAAATTATAAGGAACAAACATTATTTACAAGTTCAAATACCCCCTAAGGAACTGTGTTTCTGATCAAACCAAATTCATAAATAATTACATCAGTCACACAGCTACATGCCTAACCAGACGCCTTACAATACACCTATTTGACCACCGCTCTATTAGAACTGATTTAAATACATGCACAACCTTACCAGACTCCATCCAAAATATACTAGGAGAAAATACCAACATAATAACCTCATCCTCACGTAATAAAAAGATTAAAAATAATGGAAGCCTTAATAAGAAAAAAGGAAAAGCTAGCACTCAATAATATTAACTACAAACACTGCCACAATGTGCTGTATTCAGAAAATAAAACATCCTCATAACTCTAGAAACATACACACAAAACCCATACACCCAATTTAAAGGGAAAAATAAAATCATCCTTGGTAATGGATAAAAGTATAGCCATAAGCGCTTGGAATTACAGAACATTTGGACATTTTCTACACACTTTGTGTCCAGAAAAGAAAACACTTTTACAAATACAAGAAAAATTAAATAAAAAGCTTAATTGCGGCACCTTGTCTGCCATCTTTAATGAAACATGTATAAATGAAGGATTGCTGCCTAAATACACAATATATGCATGTGTGTGTGTGTGTAAATGCATATAAAAAAGAAAATCGAGCAGAATGAATAGTCAATTGTGAATAACTCCTGACGAGTGGACGGACAGGTCTGCCTACAAAACTCTGGAGTCATGATGTTGAAGGTAACTTCAATCAGCTAAGCAACAAAACTTTTACTTATATTAATTCTATATGTATATAATAAAACTATTACAAGTCTGAAAAAGTAATTTCAGATGATAATGTAAATACTTTTTCCATTTACTCATTCAGTTAACCAATAAAGTTATCCAAGGAAACAAAAGTTCTAGCAAAAAATAATTCTAACCATAGGTTTGTAGACAAATGATAAGAAGAACATTTATTTTATATAGGTACTTTGATGAGGTCGCTAAGAAAAGGGCATACATAATAAAAAAGACGCCAAACTTGACGAAAAGAAAATTTTATTGTCAAAATGTTTATGTTATTATTAAGAGGAAAGAACAAAGAATTTTTCAATTATTTTTAAAAAATTTTCCTTCCTTTTAGAACATTCTAACATTTGATTAAAAAACCCTTGTTTCTCTTTGTATCAGCAGAACTACTAAATAGCATATAATTTTGGTGTTGTTTTTTTTTGTATGAGAGACATTCATTTGGAAAATCTGGCAAAAATAAAAATAATTGTCAGATTTTAATGAAACTTTCAGAAACTATTCACAAATGATGGAAATTATTATAAATATGATTTCCTTTTTTAAAGTAATGGCAAAAATATTTTTTTTATATTTATAACCCCCTCCCCCAACTAATTTCATGAAAATTCTAGAAATTCATTACCGTACAATTTAGTGATTATATTAGTTAAAAGCACAAGGCTTTGAGGAAAGCAAATCATGTTTTTTTAATTGGACCACCTCTACCTGAAAATCAGCTCTGAATTGTAATATACAAAACTCAATAAAACAAAGATATTATTTAGTTTCAAATGCTTTTAATTGCTTTTAGTTGTTTTTTATGAATATGGATAATATTGTCTG
This sequence comes from Acanthosepion lycidas, assembly GCA_963932145.1. Taxonomy (NCBI): domain Eukaryota; kingdom Metazoa; phylum Mollusca; class Cephalopoda; order Sepiida; family Sepiidae; genus Acanthosepion; species Acanthosepion lycidas. Next base: position 54,449,397 of record OZ010586.1, read on the forward strand.
AAAGCAAAAAACTTCTTCGATGAAAAATAAATTTTTAAAAAAACAATTATTTCTTAAATTATTTTATTATTTTTACATTAAAGTTGTTAAATGTTCTAAAATTAGTGAAAATGGGGCACAGTTTAGTCAATGATGTTATTAAGTAGATCTATCTTTACAGATTATAAACTGTAAAGCTTATTACAATCAACAGACTATCAGTGTATTAAAAATCCAATTTCACATGACTTTTGTGTCCATAAAATGGCTGTAATTCAAATGTATGGAAGACCATACATGAAAACAATAAAATATCATGTTAAGCATTGTTCCCCTCTGTTACGGCTTTTATTTTTGTGAATTGTTTGTGCGAAACACTCATGGAGAAGTTAATTTGATTTTTCATTTTCAACTGAGAATGGTACCTACAAGTATTAGGTACCTATCTTATGAAATTTTTATGATCATATTTTTATATTATCTCAGTTATGACATTTTTCCATAAAAAAAATATCAAAATTAATAATAAAATGAATGGAAATACAAATAACTCAGTGAAATGTATTAATATACATAAAATTATTGTTTGTTTGTTTGTTTGTTTGGGTTTTATGGCATATCAACCATTGTGGGTTATTTAATGCCAAATCCAGTTTATATGAATTTTAAATGCCTATTTTGTATGGAATAAAAAACGTATAGCTGGCAACATTATTGTTTCAAAAACGTACAGCTGGCAACATTATTGTTTCAAAAACGTACAGCTGGCAACATTATTTTTTACAAAAAACGTATAGCTGGCAACATTATTTTTTACAAAAAACGTATAGCTGGCAACATTATTGTTTCAAAAACGCATAGCTGGCAACATTATTGTTTCAAAAACGCATAGCTGGCAACATTATTTTTAACAAAAAACGTATAGCTGACATTATTTTTTACAAAAAAAACGTATAGCTGGCAACATTATTGCTTCAAAAAAGTATAGCTGTCAACATTATTGTTTAAAAAACATATAGCTGGCATCATTACTTTTCCGAAAACATTATCTGAGGCCTTGCTGTTGGATGTAGTTTATCGCCATACCCAGGACGCGGATGTAGTTTATCGTCATACCCAGGACATTAAAATTATTGTATCTTATGTACACATCTGATAAAATTTCATAAGAAAGGTACCTATAAATTAATTAGATACCTTTCTTATGGAATTTTATCTCACACTCAACAGTCTTATTTTAATCATTTTTATAATACATTTTCCATAAAGCATCACAAACATAAAAGTGAAAGTTAAGTACAAAAAAAAGAAAAACAAAAAAATTAGAACACTGAAAGTTTTCCTTAAAAATAACGAGGTAAAAATAATTGGTTCACTTAAATCTAAATAATTATGCCACTTCTGTCCTTCTATACGATAACTTTCCCTCATGTAAGCTGTAAATATGCAATGAACTCATCACTCATCACTTGTCAAGTGATACCAAAAGTTAAGACCTACTTTGTCTTATTTTTAGACTACATTTTTTCAGCACAGAAAGTAAGTATTGTTTGTTTCAAAATATTTTAAATAAACTTTTATAATTTCCAATTTTTTAAAAATAAATTTTGAAAAAATAATAATTGATTTTTAAAAGAATTTTAAACAGAGATTTCCATTTTTTTTATAAAATGGAAAAAATAGTTGACATGATCGATTTTCTGTCAATTTTGCTGACTCAAAAAAAAAAACAAGATTTTTAATGAAAATTTCGGACGTGCTAGGAATGAATAAAAAATGTAAAAAAAAAAATAATCTTCATCTTAATTTAGTGATCACATACTGAAAATGTCAGATCGAAGTAGACAGTAAAAAAACAAACATAGGGATCAATTTTCTGTTTCAAATTTTCCTTAATTCCGTTTCAGGTTTTAGAGAATTCCGATTTTTTCTGTTTTCAGTATAGATTTCTGTTTTTGATTCATTAATACTTAGTAAGAAGGTACAAACCCGGATATAAGAGAGTTGTCGGGACCGGATACTAAGTCTCTTATATCCGGATTGCTCTTATATTCGGGTTTGGTCTAATTTATATACATTAACACAGGCTCTAATTTGGGACCAGAGAAAATCTCTCTTATATTCGGGTTTCTCTTATATCCGGGTCACACTGTAGTGTATAAGAATATTATATTTGAATATATAAATATTTATTAAAACAAGAAAATAAAAGGAAAATGAAAAATTTTACTAGCTGTATATCCACCCATTGGATAAGTTGCTCCAGTTTAAAAGGGTTTCCATACCTCGTGCTTTTGCCCTTAATCTCTAACTTGATGGGTTTTCCCTTTCAAAAATGCTACAATCCTAAATAAAAATTACCGTAAGTGAATATATCAAAAACCTACAGAAAAGTAGCACCAAAAAGTCATTTAGCCACAAAATGCTACATTGTCTTTTGGTCACTTTATTGAAATTATTGAATAAATTTTTTCAGTAGAGTCTAATTCTTAAAATTTGGCTCTCTGAAATGACAAATTGTCCCCCACATCCGTCACCACGTGATAGGAAAATGAAAGGATAAAAAAAAAAAGTCGTAATTTTTGCCACCCCACCTCTGTCATTACCATCACTATTTTTTTTTTCTTTTATTAAATCAAGCAAATTTTGTTACTAGTAAATATTGTAAAACTGTAAGGAAACAGTAAGTAAGGGGATGTATTAGAACATTACCGATTTTATCCTTTGATGTCTGTCAGACGAGTTACTAAAGGCAAACATCGTAATAAATTAAAATGGCAGTTGAAATCTGATTGCTAGAAAAAGAATTCCATTTCAAAATCGCGATTTCCGTTTAAAGTAGGCCATTTTGTTTTTCCGTTCGTTTTTCTGTTTTCGTGAAAAAAAGCCCCTCTAAACATTGCTAAGAGCTACAAAGAAGTTGTGGAAAGCCATGATCGCTCTCATTGTGAAGGAATATGGCATATAAAAGAAGCAAAAGACGTGCTTTTTTTTTTTTTTTTTTTTTTTTTTAATTAATTGTGCATTTTCTTCTCTTTGTAAATTTATTTTTTTGGGAAGATTTTGAAGGAAATTAAAAGTTTTAATTTAAAACAAAGCATATATACAGTATGATATCAATAAATGCCATTTTTTAATGTTAAGTCTCTTCACAGTTTCCTTTGTGGATTGCTATAGTTTAGGAGAGTTGTGCTTCTCCTAGACTAGCTATCACCTAAGGGAGGAGAGAAAAAAAATGGTGTCATGCATTTTTTTATGGGGGGTAAAGGCAAAGTCAACATAATATAAAATCATTTGGGATTTGAACTTGCACTGATAACTATTATTCTACCTGCACATTTACAGAAATCATAATTATTATATTAATATTATATATCTGAAATGGGCTCTTTTTGAGAAAAAAAATATTTAATTGAAATAAATTCAGAGAAAAAATAGTTATTGGTTATATGCCCTGCAAAATGAAGTTTTTAAGTTCTTATATACCATTGGCAAGAATATTCATTATTGTTTGATAAAAAGAAAAAGCTTAGCAACTTGTATTGCCTTCTGGAGTAAGTTTCAGTCTTTCAAAGATTTTTCTCCATTGATATTTAAAGAGAAAAGAAAATATAGCAGATGTAACATCTCAATATAATGAGGAACCATCCATCCACCATACAAAAACAAAGCAAATGAAAGAAATCCGAAAATAAAATAAGTAAAATTAAATATTAAAAATATTCTGCTACAAGAACAAAAAATGTCCATAAAAGAAAAGGACAATGTGCAGTTGTATGATAAATGATGCAAAAAATTCATTTATTCAAAGAATTTATCAGGATGTGCATTTCCTTTATGGGTTTGCAAAACTGTTTCTTTTCTTTTATTCAAAAGCCACTTACAACAATCAGCTACCACCCAATCATGAAAGCCCAAAGCATTCAGAACTACACATTGGATTTTGATGTCTTTCAGCTAACCTTGCTTTTCATGAAATCTACAAAAGAAAAAAAAAGAAAGGAAGCAAAAAGAAACCTCTATAACTATTACTGTCTTTTCTGTTTACAATCTTAATTGAGTTAGCTCCCTTCATGCTTGAAATACAGTGCATGCTGAGACCATTCATAAATTTCAACCTGTGTTTCCTATTATGTGATTCAATCGTGAAGAAACAGTTTTGCAGGATGGAAGATATACCACTTGTAGAATAAGAGCAAATGATCTGATAGGTTATGCAATGCTTTCTTTAACCAGTCAAATGTGATTCAGTTTGAGAAAATACATAAACACTTATGAAATAAAGCTTAGTCCTAATATACAATCTTATAGAAAACAAACTATAAATGTTGTATTTCATTTCATTGTATTTCTCCCACTGCCTTTTTTCACTAGAGCAGAGGTTGAAGATTGAGTAAATATCTTTGAAACTGAAAGTTTGGCTTTTTAGCATTCTCAGTGTAAATCTAGAGCATTTGATGCAATAAGAAGGTTTTAGTTCTTTTGTATGTTGTTTCTTTAGGATGATAATGATCACAGATCTCCACAACTTCCTATCGTTTGAATCTCAAAGTAATGTTAATTATTTTACTATCCCTCACGATCTCTGTTCAAGAGAATTTTTATACAAGCTTGTTAGGTAGATTTTCCTCTGTCCCACAAACCTTCCATATATCTTGTGAAGTTGACATTCTTAAAGTCTTCTTTCCTCAATATATGTCCCAAAAATTTCAACTGTCAATTTCTGATTCTAAATACAATTTATTTTAAAACTTCCTCATTATTCAAATGCTTTATCCATGATATTCTCAGCAACTTTCTATAGAACTGCATCTTTGTTGTCTCAAGTCTCCACATCATATGTGAGAATGTTGTCCAACCATATTGGAGGATTGAGATTGGATATCGGATCAATGCTCTTTTGTTTCATTATTAGAAATAGTAAATTATAACATAAATCCTCCAGTACAGAAAACCCCAGTGAAATAGAACATTTTCTTCATATTGTTATGATGGAAGTGAACCTTCTCTTTATATTGTTCTGACTGAACTGAACCTTTCTTTCATATTGTTCTGATTGAACTGAACCTTTCTTTCATATTGTTCTGATTGAACTGAACCTTTCTTTCATATTGTTCTGATTGAACAGAATCTTTTCTTTATATTGTTCTGCCTGAACTGAACCTTCTCTTTATATTGTTCTGACTGAACTGAAACTTTCTTCATATTGTTCTGACTGAACTGAAACTTTCTTCATATTGTTCTGATTGAACTGAACCTTTTCTTTATATTGTTCCGACCGAACTAAACCTTTTCTTTGTTTTGTTCTGATTAAACTGAGCCTTTTCTTTTTATTGTTCTGATTGAACTGAACCATTTCTTTGTTTTGTTCGGATAGAAGTGAACCTTTTCTTTGTATTGTTCTGATTGAACTGAATCTGTTCTTTGTATTGTTCTCATTGAACTGAAACTTTTCTTTATATTGTTCTGACTGAACTAAACTTTTTTATTTATATTTATGTGATTGAACTGAACCTTTTCTTTGTTTTGTTATGAATGAATTGAATCTTTTCTTTATATTGTTCTCATTGAACTGAACCTTTTTCATATTGTTATGATTGAACTGAACCTTTTCTTTATATTTTTCTGATTGAACTGAACCTTTTTTAATATTGTTCTGACTGAACTGAACCTTTTCTTTGTTTTGTTCTGAATGAACTGAAACTTTTCTTTATATTGTTCTGATTGAATAGAGCCTTTTCTTTATATTGTTCTTACTGAACTGAACCTTTTCTTTCTATTGTTCTGATTGAACTGAAACTTTTTTCATATTGTTCTCATTGAACTGAACCTTTTCTTTATATTGTTCTGACTGAACGGAACCTTTTCTTTGTATTGTTCTGATTGAACTGAACCTTTTTTTTATATTGTTGTGACTGAACGGAACTTTTTCTTTATATTGTTCTGATTGAACTGAACCTTTTCTTTACATTTTTCTGACTGAACTGAACCTTTTCTTTATATTGTTCTGACTGAACTGAAACTTTCTTCATATTGTTCTGATTGAACTGAACCTTTTCTTTACATTTTTCTGACTGAACTGAACCTTTTCTTTATATTGTTCTGACTGAACTGAAACTTTCTTCATATTGTTCTGATTGAGCTGAACCTTTTCTTTATATTGTTCTGACTGAAGTGAACATTTTCTTTATATTGTTTTCACTAAATTGTACCTTGCTTTTTTTAAAAAAAGAATACTCAAATTCCAATGGAGACTTACATGCTGGTTCTGAATGATATGGTAAACTCAAGAATATAGGAAAATAGCTAGATATTTACATTTAAATATTATACGGAAGAAAGAAAACATATATTGATCTACTGGAACTTCGTTGAGTAGCCTATGTCAGGTCTGTATAATTCTGAATTATGTCAGCCAAATGAGAAGCTTAGATGGTATGTTTGCAACACTTCTATGGCAAGCTAAAATTCTTTCATGGTGACAACATTCTATCAGATGAATATTATATGTTAGCCTATATTCCTTAGTGAATGTTTAGGAATGTTCACTTTGTGGTCTACTGATATAGGAGCAGAGAACCGAGGTCATCTCATCACTCATCACCTGGAGACATCAACTCCATGACAGGAGAAGTAAGAAACTTATCTTACCTGATGTGATCAGCTGGGACATAGGGATTAGTAAGAAAGATATAATGGCATCTATGCAGGACTGTGAGTACTGGTGTAGGGTTGGTTATTCTATGATCTTAAATGAGGTCAAACTTTGATGATGATGATGATTTCAGGTTTTATTATGCAAGTCAATGTTTTCACAATATTATTGGCATTAATCAACTGATGTTGGTAAGATATTTAAGATATACTTTATTCATATGAATATCTATATCCATGTAAATTTCAATTTATAATGCCTGACTGGATTAAAAATATTTTTAATAACTTGCTTTGGGAGTATCAAATTTTATTATGCAAAGTGAAATATAACTTTTTTATAAATAAATCCAAAGATATAAGTAATAAAAGCATATATTTGATTAAGATAATATCCATATATATGAATTAATTATAATTTTTATTTTACATATTATTGCCTCCTTGACATTCTATAGCCTTTATCAGCCTTCATTCATTGATTTTGTTGAATTGTCTACTGTTTTGGCTTTAAAATTACTTGCACAGCAGTTTTCCTTGGTTTGGATATTGTTCCCCATTCTCGTATACAACTTTTAATGATGGGTCCCAAGTTATCTATTCAAGTAATATCTGGCAAGGATGGGATCCATTACATTAATTTGGTATCTTTGAAACCTTTCTTGGCCAAGTGGACAAATATTCAGCTTTGTAGAATGTGTAAGAGCATTGTTTTGCTTAAATATACTCCTTAGCATAAAGCTTCTTAGCTCTAGTCTATGTCATTCAATATTGCTATGTCCATTAACTTACACAAACTATCTGTATTTATCTTGATATCCTTATCAACTTTGAAAGGACCTATAATTTTACTGCCTAAAATACTAGCCCAAAACAATACGTCACCTCTCTACCATTGTCTTCTAATTCATTGACTATTTCCATGAAAGCCATCTAGCCCAGACATCAGGTCTCACCATAGTAGCTCCACATTCATCACTAAAATTTAATGCTTAGAAATCAGATTTTATATACTTCTTTGCTCAACTTACACATTTCTCTTTGTAATGACTTTTTTGAAAATTGATAGTTTGGTTGCTTTAACCAATATTCTTAATATATTGCACTTCTGTTAAATTCACCACACTGGCTTTTTCAAATATCTTTTTACTGGTTGATCTAGTTTTCTTGCTTATTACCCATTTTAATCTTTTGAAAATTTATTTTTGTAGCATTTTTAAAGCCATCTTTTTCTTGTTCGTATTTTGTCAGTGTTTTCAGTTTCTGTTTTGATTGTTCACCAATCTGTTCAACTTTTTCACATTTTCCAATATTGTCTTCCCATCAATAAGTATTTTCACTATATCTTGTTTCTTATTTAAGGTTATATCTTTCTTATGACTCTTGGTAATTTTTAAAGATCTGAAATGAAAAAGAAAATCAATATCACTATGTATACTATTTATGCATATTTATTTTGAATATAATGAACAACTTCTAAGATGCATAATAAAATCTTACACCGCTAAATAAATTATAGAATTTCTCCTAAAAACATGTAAGCTGAAATTTATATGGTTATGAGTTTATATCCTGAAACGAAGAATATATGAGTATATCCTAAATGGAGTAACTATTAACTGAAAAAATAATATATGGTCATTAGCAAGATGATCAGCCCAAGGTGTGAGCTATGGATGGGAGATATCAGAATCAAGCTACTACAGAATTTTAAGAGTGTAGTGCTGTAACAAACAATTGAAAATATGACACCAAGATTCAAAGGAGCAGTGGAATGGTAACTCTTCTTTTCCAGAGGCTAAACATGATATTTAAAGATAGGAAAAAATTTTTAAAAAGTAAAGAAACAACTGCTGAACTACAATATAATATTCATCCTCCTATATGGCAGTCAATACTTATCAATTCTTTTACAGATGAAGATGAAACTTGAAGCAACACAGATGTGGTTCTACCAACAAATGCTAACAATACCATGGATAGATCATATGAGCAATGTGGAAGTTTTAAAGTGAAAAGGACTTTTATACTTAAATTCAGAAATAGGCAACTGAAATTTCTAGGAAGCATAATGAAGAAGAAGGGTTTGGAGAATTTATTACTCACAGGACATATTGATAGTATGGGGGAAACAGAAATTAACCTGGATTGTTAGAGAAAAACATAGCTTAGAACTACAAAAGAAAGGAAGCTGTGGATGGCTATGTTAATCTACATCCCAAGGGAACACAGCACATAAAATATCCTGAACATTAGATACCTCCACTTTTTTACTAAACAAGTGCATGGCACAATTAAAATGTGTTATCATCAAAATGTTTATGTTATTATTAAGAGGAAAGTATTATTTTATTAATTTTTCAATAATTTTTAGCACATTTGATAGTTTTGTTAAAAAACTAGTTTATTTTTATTTTTTTTTGTCAGCAGAGGACCAAAGATGACTATGGGAAATTTAATATAATTTTTTGCAGTAAAAAATTAGTTTTGAAATATCTTTTTAGAAAATCTTGGTAAAAATATATTTTTTTACATTTTACAACTGTTACCCACACATACTTAAGTTTATGAAATTACGAGAAATTAAATTTTGATCAGAATAAAAAAAAATAATAATCAAGTCCAATAAAAATAATTTCTGTTTGAAATAGACCAGAGTATTTTGTTTACTGGAAATGGTACATTTAATCCTTTAGCTTTGAATTAAAGCTTAAATGAAAGCTTCAAGAAAGCTTTTTAATTTTTAAAAATTAATTTAAACCTTAAGTATCATGATTTTAGTGGTGGTACCTACTGAACATCATGCCAACACAAATTGGTTAATATTAAGTTTTTTGTGAAATCTTTTATTTGTGGAATAAAATCATATAATGTGCACCCACATAAACACTTTCCAAAGAGAACTTATTCATATATATATATATATATATATATATATATATATATATATATATATATATATATATATATATATATAATATAAATATGACAAACTGGAAAGGTTTTTTGTGATGCATTTCATCCATTAGGATTTCATCAGACTAAGCTTTGTTGATGTTGCCAAGTCTACACATGCATATGAAATTAGAGATGCAGTAGTTTCAAAATCTGAGATTATCTGTATTCTTTTTCCTTATCTTTCCACCACCCCTTTTAAAAAATGGCTCAAGAAAAAAAATGTTATCAAATTAAACACTAAGTAAAATTGGTAAAAATTCTCATTTAATTGTTGATGCAAATTTAGTCTTTCATGAAAACTTTTTAATACAATTATTATTCAACCTGTTTCTTTTGCAATGAAATTATAGAAATACTGACATTTTGGGTTATCTGTTTTAAGCCAAATTCTTAATATGTCTCTCAAACAAAATAAAGAAACTCTAGAGGTTTGATATCCCTAGGATCTTGCTGGAGAAATCAGTGGTTTCATTTTCCAAGCCATCAATTTTTGTAATTGTCTATCCAAAATCTCTGACAACTGATCAATAATGTGCAAGTGCACCATCCTGCCGAGAGATCATTGTTTGCAAAGCCCTTCTGCAAAATTGTGAACAAAAAATGCAACAGTTCATGATGTTCAAGAGAGTGAGAACTCTTACTAAAAGAAAACAAAAAACACTAATTACTTAAAAAAATTATATATATATATATATATATATATATATATATATATATATATATATATATGTGTGTGTGTGTATGTGTGTGTGTGTGTGCATTTTTGATGGATACTCATATTTAAGTAGAAGGTCTGTTATTTAATTAAGTAGTATATTTTATCTAACTATATCTATCAGCCTGAATATTTGAGAAATCTTGTAAGAAAAATATGTCCTGCTGGACACACACACGTACATTCTTAAATAGTCAAATTAATTTCAGCCAGCCCAGGTCAAGAATCCTACTAAAGAAAAATGTACTTTCTGATGAGAATTGAATGTGTATTCTCTTTTTCCATCAGGAAAAAAAAACTTCTATAGCTAAAAAGTGCCCTTACCAATTAGGTCACAGGAAACATTTTATACTTTATCCTTTAGAAATAGATATTAATTTCAATGTTGATTTCAATCTTAAGGAATGGCTGCACAACACTTCCCCTCCCCAATTTATAGGCAGAAGCAACATGCATGCTAGGATTTTTCCTAGCCAATAAAATAGGCTAGTTCTTGGTCTGTCTTATCAGTACATTACATTCACTTGTCCAAACTTGCTTTTGTGTATCAACCTCAATTTTTATTCTGTGAACTTTTTGCCATATTACTGTTGTTTTGCCTTATTACTCTTAATTTGCTATTTGTTATTTGTTATATTATTATTTTTAGCCCTTTCTCTTTTTCTTGTTATTGCTTATTTTAAATTTTGTCTATTCTCTTTGTTGGACAGTTTTGTTACTTATTTTACTTTTGCCCATGGCTTCTGACTCCACAATTTCTAGCAAAATAATAATCAAAGAAACAAATCAACATTAATTTGAATTAATTTAAAATATTTTTTATTGATAACTGAATAATTAAATAGGAATTCACTTACAAGAAACTGAAAAGTGCCAATCATGTATAACTAATGAGTGTCTTTAAAAGCAATTTATATAGGCTAAGTAAAGAAAGGTTTGTTCTAGACATTTTAAACTATGTTTTATAATGCTGTTAACTAATCCAAGTAGAATCGAGGAAAGAAAAAATAAGAGGGTCAGCATAATGTTAACATTGTCACTTACCTGTGAAAAGGAAGAAAAGTGAGTGATTATTTTATAAGAGGGAGAAGATAGTTAACTTGGTGATCTCAGAAATCAATAATACAATATTTCATTGTGGATTATTACCAATAGTTTAGTGGATTAATGTGTTGCTTTATCAATTTGGTGATATAGTAATTGTGAGTTTAATCCTTCAATTGGGTAGTTTAAACTTAGACTTGGTGGAAACATAACAGTACTAAATAGAAAATATCCTTGAATATGGACAGTGGAAGGAGAACAATCTCCCTACCTCTATAGATTAAATAACAGGTTCATATTTATACTATTTACATTGCTTGGACTGTTGTCCTCATCTTTATTGTCATATTCGCAATGTTCCAGTCATTGTACGGTCTGGCCTTCTTCAAGTGATATATGCTGGAATTTCAAATCAAACCCTTTATTTCGTCCACTAGGGTAGATTTTCTAGCAGTTGCTGAGAGTAAATTGGAAAAGGCTATGATTTACTAAGAACTTTGTGTCCACAACTTACTGTGTTACAGTGAGTTACTCTTCTTTTTTCAGCAGTCAATCAATCTTGAACTCTCTCTGTATTGCAGAATTGACCTTCTTGCAGGAACAATATAAATTCCAGTATTCACTGTGGTCTATTATATATATATATATATATATATATATATATATATATATGCATTTGATTCTTATCAGAAAGTATATTTCGCTTTAGTAGGATTCTTGACCTTGACTGGTTGATATTAATTTCACTATTTAACAAAATATACTTAAATATACAGAAAAACACACACACACTCATATATATATATATATATATGCAAAAAATGTTAATTCAAAGAAAAAAAACTTCTTCAGATTAAGAAGCTTGTTTTATGTAAGGAAAGAAACATAGAAAACGTCATTTTTTTTATTTTTATTTAAAACATTGATATGAATTTGTTCTATTCCCTCGCCTATATAAAACTGAAAGAAGTCTTTTGTTGAAGGAGAAATTTCACATATTTTTTGCATTTTCTCAGTCACTTTCCCACTATCTATCTACCTATATATATTATATATATCTTGAAAAAAAATAAATGGATTCATTTGTGATGTATTAATGTTATAGTTTTTTTTTCTTCCACATTGTTCAATTCTGGTTATGCATAAATCTCAAAATCATTTTAAAACTCTGTGTCTGTACTTCTGGGTATTCTTTGAATTCTTTGATTACTTTATTTCCTGTCATAAAGTACTGCAGCAAAGATAAATAAATGTGATTTCCATATCATAATGCTCCATGTGTTCAAACTCAGCCATTGCAATGCCAGCACCACCCATAATATTAACAGTGCTTGCGAGCTGGAGTCAGATTCATGCATTCAGTATTTCACTTTGATTAAAATGATTTGTAATTTGTACCACAGCAGCCTTTTTGTTGGTTTGTACTTAGCAATAAAGCCTTCACTCACTTCTTACCTTACTAAATCCTGTACACCCAATACCCTGTTGATAGTTGAGGATGTTTCCCTTTTGGCTGACTGTAAGTCAATACTCACCCCAAGTGAAAAAGCATCTCACAGGAAATGTTCTGACCCAATCTTCTGGCCATAACAGTTTGATCTTTATCAAATTCATTTGCCTTTCTACTAGTCCATAAACTATAACAACAAACAAATCAAAATTAAGTACCTAAAAACTGCTTGTTTGATTATCTCTCTTTAACTCTGATACCCACCATGATTACAAGAAAGTAGCTGTCATTCATGCAAATGATCAATGATTTGGTTCATATATATATATATATATATATATATATATATGTGTGTGTGTGTGTGTGAAAAGTGTGTGTATATAAATATAAATATAAATATATATATATATATATATATATATATATATATATATATATAATTATTTATATATTATATGTGCGGTACTTATTAGAAAGCGCTCAATATGAGAGATAGAGATAACATATTTGGTTGGATTGATGTGAGTTTGTGACCCTGGGTCACAAACTCACATCAATCCAACCAAATATATATATATATATATATTCAATGTAACTGCACAAAGAAAGTGAGATCATGAAACTTGAGTAGTGACTGAAGCTGTCCTTCACTGAGTGTTGACATTGTGAAGTATTTTTTCTTGTGGTGTTTGCATAGTCAAGGCATTGAGCACTTTACTGCATACGTAGGTGTTTACCTTTTTTTACTTTTTCTTTCCATTTGGGATTTTTTTCTTGTCTAAGGTTTTAGGTCTATTAACAAACTCTCTGTTGGTCACACCATTGTTAAGTTTTTGTATATATATATATATATATATATATATATATATTCAAATTTTTTTTTTATTGAAACCACCTGACAAAGTCTGTCTGTTTAATTTTCCATTACATTTTTCCAATTTGTTGTACCTTCATTAATGTGATCTGATATACAACAATTTCTATTCTAACTGGAAAAATGTGATATAAAAACAGATCTTGTCAGTGGCTTCTGATGAATTCTTCATGCTTGACTATATATATATATATATATGTCTATATTTCTGAGATGAAGTATTATGTACATTATTTACATTATTTGGACTATTGTTAACCGGGTAAAGGCATTGGTTAGATCCGGTGACAGGACCCAAAGAGTGTGAGTTCAATACCCGGTTAAGGCAGTGGAGAACTTTCAGAGGGAAAATTAACAGGAGATCACTGATAGCTGACATCCATCAAACATGGCACGTGGAACTAGAACAGTCTACCCCAGTGAGCGAAATAAAGGGTTCAGTTTGAAATTCCAGCCACCTGAAGAAAGCCGGAGCATACAACAGCTGAAACGTTGTGATAAATATGGTGACAAAGATGAGGAAAATAGTCCAAATAATGTAAAAAAATATTATATATATATATATATATATATATATATATATATCCAAGTATAAGGTAAATTTTACCAATGTCCAGACATAATATTTTAAAAGTGCTCAATAATAATAATATTTATTAACAATTATAACAAAACATGTTATAAACCACTACATAAATGCAATCATGTTTCAGCACTGTTTTGTGTCTCCTCAGGTGGTGGTGCTCAGCTGAAGAATAGACGGTCATTTTATGGTTTAAGTGTAGAAGTACCATTCAACGGGAAGGGATGGGAAAAAAATGAAGGAACCTAAGTTTCTAACATGCTAGGGGATCGACCAGGATTAACCAATCAGACATTGGGCCTATGATGAGTTTGAAGTTACCTTTGATGTTGGATTTCTGTTGGCTGTACAATTTATTTAGAATCTCACCTCAGGTGTTAATAGGGTGTCAAGTTCATAATATTCTTTGGTCTTAACTCAATAAACTAACATAAGAATGTAAACTATCAGGATGGAATCAGGGGGATGAGTTTACTAATAACGTCCCATATCAACATCAGCAAACATTGACTATTAGTTCAAAATGCTAAAGCCAACAAAGTAACAGCAAGGAAGAAGAGGAGAGAAGGTAGAGGAGAGAAGGTAGAGGAGAAGGGAAATAGTAACCTGATAGTAGATGGGACATATAACTACGCAGTTCCAAACATACACATACAAACCCATGCATTCACACACACACATGCATACACACACATGCACACATATACATGCATGTATATATGCACCACACTAGCATATACATGCACACACAAATATACACATATATATGTACACACATATATACATAATTATATAAAAGCATATTGTGATGGGTGATGAAACCAGATAGCCTAAACACGCATATACGCACATATGAAGGTTAATTTCCGCCTAGCAACAGCATAAAGATTACGTGAAGTCTTATGACATTTTGGAAGGCAGGTCAAAAGGTCGACTGACCCAATTACCTGTAGCAGAAAATGTCTAGACAGAAGCTAGACAGGGGACGGAAGTGAGCTAGAATTCGTGCCAAAACTTAAGACACGTGAGAGTCAAAAATTCACTCGAGGATCAGTTGCTATCTGAACTTTGAAAAGGCAAGACCTGAAGCCGAAGCACTAGTGGTTCATGAACAGAAAGATAAGACGCATTTGATAGTGATGGAACTTATCCAGTTCAATCCAGGCAACTTTGGACAAGAAATATAAAGAAATATTCCTGTTCGAGAATCCCAAATTGAAGACACAGAGAAAGTTATATGATGATGATTCAGCCTGCGTAAAGAAAGAAAAAGGAAAACCAGAGAAGAAAGTGTATATGGCTGTTATAAGCTGAATTGTATAAAGAAGAAGAAGGAAAGAAAGAAGAAAACCAGAGAGAGGAAGAAAGTGTACATCCCTGTTGCAGTGAGCCGGATTTGGAAATCGTGCTGTCTACAGAAGAAAAGGAAGGAAAGAAAAAGGCGAAACAAAGAGAGGAAGAAAGTATATACCTCTGTTACAGATGGACAGTGTGTGAAATTGTGTTTGTGTCGAGAAAAGAAAAGAAAGGACATTGGTATAAAAAAAAAGAGAACTGAATACAAAAGATAAGTAATCATATTTTGGACCCGTAGTAGAAAAGATATACATACATCCACGAATATTATGTTTTTGCAAACACCTTTCCACATGTAAAACAATAATTATAACTCCTATCCCATCCTTTTTGTGTGTGCGTTGGCTCCTGCATTCAATTCAAAGTAATTCATACTTATATTTTGTATGTTCGGGTTCAGTTGAATCCATTTGGTGTTCGGCGAATTTGATATCCCAAAATAAGTTTGAGATCTGGTTGTCGGATGTTTTAACTCATACTTATCTGTTCTTTTATTTTTGATATATGTATATTTGTATATATTAAAATTATTGTATCAAGAATCGCTAAGCCTTATAGTTCATCCTTGTATTGTGGATCAGTACTCGTGTTGAAAACGAAGCGGACCTGGAAAATATTACTGTTCGATTATCCCAATCGAACAGTGGTCTTAAAAATATTTTTGTTTACCAATTGTCCACTCTCACGATCTGAGAGAGATAGCCTGTATCTCTCCACAGGTTTGAGAGTGTATATATCTCTTAGTCGGCGTATGATCACCCTATAACCCATTCATCGACTGGGGCATATGACAATATATACATATATACATATGCATATGGTTGTTGCCAACTTGTGTATGAGTATGGCCATTACTACATATCTTTTTGAATAATATCTACAGATGTGCTGAACGAATGTGGCTTTTTAGCCCAGCAAGGGACCTACATACTCTGGCACAAACAGGACACTTAAGAGGTTCAACAGCAGGTGGTACATTATCATGCAATTTAAAATGTTGCATGAAACCACTTCTGGATGCACATATCTTACCACAAATATCACATTTCAATTGATGGACGTGTAGAGTTTTATAGTCAATTATTACCTTCCATTGGTGCACTCTCGAGTGACTTCTTAGACCAGCCATCAAGAAACACACTCTACCACAAACTGTATATGTCAGATCGAGCTGTCTGTGGCTGTCTTCAGGAAGTTCAATGGGAACACCTTTATGCACATCTCTTTTAATCTTTGTGTGCCTCATTTTCTCATCTTCAAAGTAACAACCTTCCACTACTAGCAGCCTCAATCCAATGATTGCAATCAGATGCACATTCTTCCCAGTGCTCACAAGGAATGTTGCATTTCTTCAGTGTATCCTTGATGCAGTCCTTAAAGCCTCACTAACAAACATTTGCCAGGCAATGCCAAGGATACAACGTAAGCAGTACTGGTGGAATCTCTCAAGCTTTTTCATTTGTTTCTGGTAGACCACCTATATTTCACAAGCATAAAGGAGTGCTGTAAGCACACATACATGATAAACCTTCAACTTTGTATTCACTGAAATTCTGTGCTGAGACCACAGATGTTTATTCCGTTTTCCGAATGAGTTGCTAGCTTTTTGTATGCGGTTTGAAATTTCCATATAAAGATCATATAACATACTCAACGTGCTCCCAAGAAACACAAACAGCCTTTAACCTTTTACCATAAACAAAGATGTTTGTTTCACGATATTCTTTTGTTGAAACATTGTGCTGCCAATAAACAGGTCCAGTTCCATGGCACATTTGCAACAACAACAGTATTTACTATTGCACTTTCCAACTCCATGTTTACCAAGCCTCACAGTCGCAACACATCCATGCATTAAAATCTCCAAGAATGAAAATTTTGTCTGCTACAGGTACTTTCTTAACAAGAGACTTTAGTTCATCATAAAAAGCTTCCTTTGCTTCATCTGTGCAAACCATGGTTGGTGTATAAACATCAATCAAGGTTGCACATACTAGAGGAACTCACAGAGTGATCATTCTATCATTGAAACTCCAACTTACTAGTTATTGATGTCCTAATGGCAAAAGCAACACCAGATTCTTTCTTTCCCTCTTTCCTTCCACTCCAGAAAAATGTATACTCACCAGATTTCTGCATGAAATGACCCACCCCAAGAAATCTAGTTTCTGAAAGGGCCACAACATCCATATCATATCTTTGGAGTTCCTTAGCAACCAGTGCAGATCTTCTCTCAGGTTGCTGTATATTTCAACATCAAGTAAAGTATGCTCATTCCAGCACTCAATATTGAGTGGTTTGCACACAGTAGCATGATGTGGTGCCCTAGGACACCTGATAGACCAAACCCTTTCACACCTGGTCCCAGAGCCCTTATTGCCATTGACTTTGATTGTGTTAAATATCTTCATTGTAAATCAAGTTGCGTTTTTAGGCTACAGCCAGCCATAATTCTATATTAAGATAAGTGCAGAAAAGATCTCCAGATATTAAGCAATACCTGTACATGAAGCCTTTATAGGGGGCAAAGGCAGTGCACAGAACCAGTCCCACTCTCTAAGAAAAAGATGATATTTGCCAAAATGAAGAGTAAGTTAACATTATTGGATACCATCAAAAGCCGCAGGTGTTAGAGTTTTTCCTTCA
The DNA here is from genome assembly GCA_963932145.1 of Acanthosepion lycidas. Taxonomy (NCBI): domain Eukaryota; kingdom Metazoa; phylum Mollusca; class Cephalopoda; order Sepiida; family Sepiidae; genus Acanthosepion; species Acanthosepion lycidas. Next base: position 54,467,656 of record OZ010586.1, read on the forward strand.
CCTAGGTATTTAATCAGACCCTCATACACCAGCCTGAGCATTTCTATGTCCCAGCACCATGGATTTTACATCATCATGTACATTTTTGTAGTATTCATATGCATATATACACATACTTACATACATACAGACACAACACAAAGATATATACATATATATATATATATATATATATACTTGTACATACATACACAAATATATGCATATGCCCATACATACATACATGCATACATATATACATGGCTACACATGCGCACACACAGATACAGGTACATAAACACCAAAGACAACAACCAATGTTCAAACAAATACATACTCATTCGCATAAGACTGTATGCATGCATGTCAAAATACAAATAAATATACACAAGCACAACCATATATATACATATACACACATATATACATATATACACACATACACATTTATATATATATATACATATACACAGATACACATACATATACATAAAATGAATACATAATTACGCACAACCGTACACAAATACATGCATATATACATATATATCTGTATACAAACACATATATGCTCTTCATATGCATGCATATACAGATATATACACATATATGCAAAGGTGCATACACATATACACAACCAAGTACAAATCAAGATAAGGATTTGTATGGCAGGGTAGGAGCATAGACCATGGGGACTCCAAAAAATAAAATGGATTATTAGGGAACCATGAATTAATATTACTTATCAATTGGTACTTAATACTATTGTACAATAAATAGTAAGTTTAATAGTATTGCAAAGTGAAAGGTGAACTATGCCTACATTTGACAGCTCACTTCTTTGATTTAATATAGAATTCTTATCTTTTATCTAATTATTGCCAAATTTTCATTAAGTCATAAGAAACATGGTTCATTTAAAGATTTACAAGTTCTAACTTTTTTAAGGATTTGCCATTTTACCTTAGGTGTTTTCTTTTCATCTTTTAATTTCCAAAAATGTTTAGAAAGTGAGGTTCTTTTTTTATAAGTGCTATTTGTGAATGATGGGCACATGGCTGAGTGGTTAGAATATTCGCATTCTGACCATAAGACTCGGGTTTGAATCTCATCATGGAGACTTCCTATATTATTGGACTGGAGGTGTCACTCCCAGTGTGCGGCACCTTTGGAAAGTGCCTGAAAATCATACTATGGGTTGACCCAAGCCTTGTGAGTGAAATTGGGTAGATGGGGGCTGTGGATAGTGGTCACAAGTCACTGTGGCCGAGGGCTTAAGCATGCTGGCCTTTTTCAAATTGTTGATCATGTTAGATAACATGCTCTTTCGCAGAAACTGTGACTAATGTCTGCTCAGCATAGTTGCAATATAAACAACAGGTGGGATCTATGGGTGTTGAATAAACACAAATGTGCCTGAACAAGCGTCTGCAATAGGAATTGGCTAGCCACCCTAGTAGACGGGTATCCTTGAATAGAAGGGGCCAGCTCTACTATACTATTTGTGAATGATTAAGTTATGCTGATACCACCTAGTCTTAAAAGCATTCTTAGTGCTCCCAATATAGAATTTTTTCAGATTTGGGTTTTCTTTTCTATAGTTTACATTGTTGTTAGTTTATCGAGGTATGAGCCAAAAAATATTATGAACTTGGCACCCTGTTAACACTGAGATGAGATTCTAAATAACATGTACAGCCAACAGAAATCCAATATGGAATTTAACTTTGAACTAACCATATGCCCAATGTCTGATTGTTTAATCCTGGTTGATACCCTAGAATGTTAGAAACTTAGGCCCTTCTTTTTTTTCACTCCTCCCCATTGAGGATACTGCTACTTTTAAATCATAAAATGATGTCTTTTCTCCAGTTGAGCATCACTGCCTGAGGAGACACAAACATGATTGCATTTATATAGCGGCTTATAACATGTTTTTGTTATGATTGTTAATAAATATTATACATATATATATATATATAATGTGGGCAGCAATCCTTCTTTTATACAGGTTTCATTAAAGATGACTGACAAGGTATTGCAATTAAGCTTTTTATTCAATTTTTCTTGTCTTTGTACAAGTGTTTTCTTTTCTGGACCTAGAGTGTATAAGAACAGTCCAAATATTCTATATATCTGAGTGTTTTCTGCTATTCTATTAGCCATTATCAAGGATTTTTTTTGTTATTTTAAATGAATATGTAAATTTTTATATATCTGTATCTATAGTAATGGGAAATTTTTTTATTTTCCAAATGTGATGAGCACATTGTGGCCGTGTTTCTAGTTGAATTGAGTGCTGGGTTTTTTTTTTCATTATTAATGCTTCCATTTTGCTTAGCCTTGTTTTAAAATGTGGATAAGGCTATAACAGTCATATTTTCTACAAGTATGTTGTGAATGGCATTTGGTAAGTTTTCATTTGTGTTTAAATATGTTCTAATCGAGCTATGGTCTGAAAGATGTAATGTAAGTCTTCTTGATAAACATGGAGTGGTATCTACAATATAATTATTCATGAATTTACTTCGACCAGGAACACAATTCTTTAAGGGACATGTAAATATATAAATAACATTTGTCCTCTGTAATTTTGATCTTACAGTTGAGTTGTTGCTGTTGTTGACAATGAGGTTAAATAGTTAAAATTTTTTTATAATAATAGATAATTAATTTAATTCTCTTGTTCTGATCGATTTGGATGTGTATTTCTTATTGTTTCTAACAGTCAGTTCATTCTGCTTATAATTAACTTGTATTTGGTTTATATATATATATATTATATGTTGACGTTTGTCTTAACACACTTTGAATTATGTTACTTTGTGTACTCCACATGTTTTGACTGGCCTTTCAACCACCTGATGTATATCCATGAACATTCTCAAATTTAAAAGCTTGATAAACTAACGGCATTCTTGCTTTTGTATATATACACGTGCAACAAAATAAATCACTGCATTTGCCTTGATAAAGTCCCTCAGAGAAAAAGAACATGTCAACTAAAAATAGTTTTTCCTCTTCTTTTTCATTTGTTTTGTTCCTTCATGGAAAATAATTTACACATCCACACACAAATATATGTATATATAAAGAAAATTTAATTGTATATTTAAATATTATGAAGTAGTTCTTCAAAATAAAAATCATAATATTCTAACAATGGCATTTAAATATTGAGCTCACTACTTTTTTCTGATATTCTTAAAATATGTTGTCTTAAAAAAGCCAAAAATGTTTCTATCAGAAATCTTTAGGGTACAGATTTCATATATCTTCCTTACCAATAATTTCTACAGAAGTGTTCAACCAAAGCATACACCCATATTTAGAAATGATTTTCATCCACTTTTTTTTAATTTGCATGAGAAGTTATGCTCTGCTCCTAAAAACTTTCTGAACCTAAAAAATTTATACCATTGTTCATATTATTAGAAAGAAAATGACTTTTACATAATGCAATCCCACATTATAAACATTTTGGTCTAAAACTTAAATATTTTAGTAAAATTACAACTATAGAAGATGACTTTTAGGAATTTCATATCTTTTTCATTAAATAATAACTGATTTATTTCCTAATTGAAGACACAGTATGATAACCTTGAGTACACTCATTCCTACGAGAGTAAATCCTCCAGAACAAAAAAAATGTCCCAGTTGTCCTTTTGTAAGGTAATGTCATTAAGATCAATATTTTACTGAACTGTTGGCTTCATTAAAAACCTGTGATTATCTTTAAGAAATAACATTCTAGTATTTGATGTTCTGATATGATGTGTCATGAAATTCTTGCTAAATATTCTATCAAAAGAATAGTTATTGCAAAGTTGTTAAACAAACCATTACAAACTGCTTACCATTACTTCAGTGAATATCTCTGCTTTTATATTCATTCATTCAGGTCTGTCTTTATATTTTCTTGATATCTACATTTTTCATGTTATTTTGTTCCATACTTTAAAAAAGGTAAATATTTGTATTGATCTGTTATTTTTTTTATTGGATATTTATAATAAAATAAAAACTAAATATGAATTTAATATTGGTTTTGTGTGATGTATCAACAATCAAAAACAATATTTCTGAAATTTTATGAAAATGTTTGATAATGAAAACATAATGTAAATTTTAATTTATGATAATATTAACAAATAAAACATAAATGCATATTTTGCCAATCCTGAGAAAAAGGGACGTAATGAAGCCACTGTATTTGAAAAATTATAACATTCTGATTGAATTCATTAAAATCAAAAGGTTACATCTGGCTAATAATTGTGTAGTTACTGAATTATAAAAACAGATATTAATAAGTCAAAATTTAGATTTAATGAAATATGCAGCAGTAATCTGTGGATCTGATTAATTTTAAAAGAAATATTAATCCATTGTTTAAACTTTTTCTTTTTTTAGCTAGGTGTCTGGCCATTTTGAAGTAAATCACAAAATTCCATTGTTTCCAAGACTTGCTTGAATTTCTCATTTGAACATTGCATGAATCCAATTGCCCCTGCAAAAAGAAAAACTTTTCTTTGTTCTTTGGCTGGCATGCCAAGCTGATTTGCTGCGCAGAAAAATATTTTCATGTGATTTCAATGAAATTATCCAAATTTATTGTATAAATTCTTCTAGATTATGGATTTATAATAGAGTTGAATGATGTTTTAATGAATTTTCATTGGAAGCAACAGATAAGAAAATTTGATTCATTGTTTTTTCATTTAGCAAGAATTTTGCCTTGTTTAGACTTAAAAAAATTAGATTGAAATTCACCATTTTATTTCATTTTAGAATTTTGAACAATAAAATAGAATAAGATTTTAAATTAACATTTCAGCAAATGCCACTTTTCAGCAAAAAAATAGAAAATTTGGCTTTTTCATAAATTTCTCTTCATTGATTTATACAAGGGAAACAAACATAAACATCTTTCTGAAATCTTTGAATAAAATCCTAAACCCATTTCCCAAAATTCATTGCTGTTCTATTGATATTCCTTATTTATATTTTTATTTATAAAAGAAGATTCATTCAATAAAAAAAACAGGACCATAAATACACACCGATGTGCCAAAAGTTAAAGGATGGCTGTTAGTAAAGGTAAAGGTAAGTGGTGTCAGGATTGCATCGATCTAATTAAAATTCCCAGGCCTATGTCAGTTATACATTAGGTGAGTCAATGTGAATATCAGGCAGCTCATATCAAGGTGATATAAATTACTGGAGTTTGAAAAGATGCCAAACAAACTGAACATTCCATTTCAGAAAATGTAGGACATTTTTTCTGAATTTCTAGGAGTTATCATGATGTACACTAATTTATATTCAGACAATGTGGGTAAAAGCATTTTTTTATGAATCTGGCGAAATAGTGAGATCAATCCCTGGGTTGGGCAGTGTGTACATACACTCAGTCCAAAATAGTGAAATTAAAAGAAAAATTGTGGGACATTTGACATCTCTTGATCTACAATGTCATGTTTGTCCTGAAAATACTTGATGAAAGGCATTACCACCCACGAGCATTGCAGTGGCTGAAGACAGGTCCTTAATGATTGTAACTAGAGGTGGATGATTAAAATTGTCTGAACACTGGTTCAAGTGACATCCACATCTAATGCAGGAAGTACAAGATATGTATCCAGCAGGTCAGTTCAGTATTCTTTAGCTTTTATTGGGTTTGAAAATAAACAACCTACCAGAGTGCTCTTGTTAATGTCACAGCACTGGACAAAGCACCTCAGTTGAGTTGTGCGATTTCCCTGAGGACTGGTGATGTGTGGTGTGGTCTAATGATTCACACTTCCAGTAGTTTTGGATTGACTGTAGGGTTCAGGTGAGATGCAAATCCCATGAAGCCATGGATATCAGTTGACAACAAGGTACCATACAGGCTGGTGGTGGTTCCAAAATGGTATGGATTGGTTTGTTGGTCTGCCTGAATACATCATTAACCAGTGACCACTACACTGCTCTGCTATGTAACTATGGACTCTATATGAACACCAACAATGATACCTTATTCCAGCAGGATAAGGTACCATGTCATGTGGCCAAAGTTGCTCAGAATTGTTTTCAGGAGTATTCTGTAGATTTCCAATGAAGGGTGTAATCAACATAGCATTCACCCATTTGAGCACTTATGGGATGTGATGGGGAGATCTAATTGCGCAATAGATATGTAACTACAAATATGAAGGGAGCTGTGGCTCATCTCCAGAGGTCTTCTGCCCACTTGTGGAATTAATGTGATGTGGAGTTGCTGCATTTCATCAGACTAGATGGGGTCCTACACAATGCTAGGCACCTAACCCATGACTTTTATGTTAGATTGATACTTGTTTTTTTTTCTCCAAATTTATTTTTTTCATTTAGTTTATGGGTGCACCTCTAAAAATCTAAATAACCAAGGTCTAATAGCTGATCTATCCTCTGTGTCAGCTCTTACAGCTGAATGAGAGAGGAAAACCTCCAAAACTAACATTGTGTCATTACCAAGCTGACGCTGTGTTTTCTCCAGTCATAATAAATAATTGTACTCTCAATGAGGCTCCTTGCCTGGAACATCTATTGGAACTCAAGCTCACCCCAGTGAATTTGTATATATGATTCATCACTAAAGACACTGGAAAAATGGTTGGTTCATTGAACCACTCCAGAAAGTACCTGACTCCTGCTGCCAGGTTCTATCACTACAAGAGTCAAATCAAACTGAAAATGGAGTGTTGGTGCTCCATCTGGGCTGGAGCAGCCTGATCTTTCCAGCTTTGACAAAGCATTTACACGGCCTTGTGGGTGATGAATTATTTTCCACCCTACAACCACTTTCCTACAGATGAAATGTTGCTAATCTCTCACTACACTATTACTATTTTCATAAAAGATGTTCAGATTACAGTGGGGAAAATAAGTATTTCATCCCCTGCTGATTTTCTGAGTTTGCCACCATACAAAAATAGGAATGGTCTATAATTTTCAGGGTAGGTCTATCTTGAAAGTGAGAGAGAGAATATAAAAGAAATTCTAGAAAATCACATTATATTAATTTTTGAACATTTATTTCTTTTTTAGTGAAAAAATAAGTATTTCACCCCATAGCAAAACATGTCAGTATTTGGTGAAGAAACCCTTGTTGGCAAGTACAGCAGCCAGACATTTCCTGTAGTTGGTTACCAAGCTTTTACAGATCCTGGGGGGGGGGGATTTAGTCCACTCCTCTTTGCAGATTCTCTCCAAATCCTTAAGATTTGTAGGTTGTCATTGGGCAACTCAAAGCTTCATCTCCCTCCACAGATTCTCTAAAGAATTAAGGTCCAGAGACTGACTAGGCCACTCCATTACCATAATGTGCTTCTTCTTGAGCCACTCCTTTGTTGCCTTAGCCATATGCTTTGGGTCATTGTGATACTGGAAGACCCATCCACAACCTATCTTCAGTGTCCTGGCTGAGGCAAGGAGGTTTTTACACAAGATTTCCCAAAACCTGGCCCCATGCATCTTTCCCTCAAACCAGTATAGTCATCCTGTCCTCTTAGTAGAGAAAGAGCCCAAAAGCATGATGTTTCCTCCACCATGCTTAATAGTTGGGATGTTGTTTTGGGTCAAAGTCAGCTTTTTTTCCTTTAAACATGGCAAGTCAAGTTGATGCCAAAAAGCTCAATTGTTGTCTTGTCTGACCATGGCATTTTCTCCCAACCCTCCTCTGAATCATCAAGGTGCTCATTTGCAAACTTCTGATGGGCCTGTATACGTGCCTTCTTGAATAGGGGGACCTTGTGAACACTACAGGATTTCAGTCCACAATGGCATAGTGTGTTACTAATGATTATCTTGATGACTCTGGTCCCAGCTGCCTTGAGATCATCAACAAGCTCTTGCTACATAGTTTGGGTTGTTTCCTCAAGGTTCACTCCACATTGGGAGATCTTGCATGGAACTCCAGATCGAGGGAGATTGACAATTAATTGGTGTTTCTTCCATTTTCTTATTATTGCACCAACAGTTGACTCCTTCTCACCTAGCTGCTTGCCAATCATCTTGTAGGTCATTCCAGTCTTGTGCAAGTATACAATTTTGTCCCAGATGTCCTAGGACTAGTTTATATGCCTCCTGGTCATATAACTGGTCTGTGGGGCCTGAATCATTGCTGGTTAGTAGGGGGTGAAATATTTATTTTTTCAATAAAAAGAAATAAATGTTCAAAAGTTAATATAATGTGATTTTCTAGAATTTATTTTATATTCTATCTCTCACTTTCAAGATGGACCTACCCTGAAAATTATAGACCATTCCCATATCCCCATTTTTGTAAGTTGGCAAACTTAGAAAATCAGCAGGGGATGAAATACTTATTTTCCTCTCTGTATGTTACTTTCACCTGTTTAGACATTTCCTTCATATTCCATTGGTAACGAGGAAGTTCCACACAGACAGTTCCTTTCCCAGAACTGTTACTTTGTGGAACAAGCTCCAGATAATTTTGCTTCTGTAACCTCTATGATCTTAGCCTCTTCAAATCAAGGATCAACCATTACCTATTCTGTATATCCTCATAATAGTCACTTCTTATTTCTTATTTCCTCCTTTTATACATTTACAACAACTTCATTCAGCAACTCTAAACTTAAGTGTTTAGCAAATCCCTAACTTGAGTGTCTCTTGGGCCTTGGTGAACAAAAGAATAAAAAGATGTAAGATAAAATAAATTTTAAACTGTTTAGAAAATAAATTGTTTACTACTTTTTTAATTTGATTTTATTATGATTACTTAACATGTGAATAATAATACCATGAAAGAAATCCCAATTGAAGGTTAATTTTTATCTAAAAACAAAAAATTCAAATATTCAATTTTTTTCTAAAAAATTCTAGAGATATTTTGGCTTTGAATAACCTCAAAAAGGTTGATAAATCATAAAAAACAAATCAATCAATAGAATTCAAAACAATGCCACATTTTTTTTAATGTTTTCAATAATTTCAGTAATTCACATCTTGGAGAGTATTTTTTTTAATCATTTCAACCCAAACAAAGCAATAAAGCCAAAAAGATATACAGTTACTGAGACTGAATGAATATGAGAAAAAGAAAAAAAAAACATTATTAAGGAGAGAGTAGAATAAAAGGACAGGAATTAAGAAGACAAAAGATAATAAATGACATTTTGCATTTAAAGTTTCGACTGGAAAACAAGATTCACAAATGAGTAGCAAAAGAGAAAAAACTATTAGCATAGAACTTATGGTTACATCTAGCCATCTCAACTGTAAAATGGTGAGACCTAGTTGCCAATCTAGTGCTGTGTTACTTAAAGTTGAGGTACCAAAGAGGAAAGCTCATCAAAACAATTACTATGAAAATATAGAAAAGACAGTAGTGGAAAAGTGACTCAAGCCAAGATGCCAAGTCAGGACCAATAATCTTGAAGATTCTTCTTTGGATTTTAAGAATCTCTGTAGCACTACCAGAGCAGATGAAACAGCAATACTCAATGCATGGATGAATGACTTATAAATATGCAAGATGGATTCTGGCAAAATTAAAATATGTTTAGCACAACACAGTGAATCAACTTTCCTAGAACCAGACCTATCAATTGATTCAATATAATCTTTCCACTTCGTGCCAGCAGAAAACTTCAGTATGACAAGGTGTAATGACTCACTCACCTGGAGGTTAGTTTCAGCCATGCTGATTATTATAGTTTTATTATTATTTTACCCAGCATATATTATTATTATTATTAGTAGTAGTAGTATTATTACTATTATTATTATTATCTTTTTTTTTATAGATAGAAGCAAATGAATGTAAATAAAAGAATAAACAGAGACAGGCTTTCTGGATGGATATCAAGAGACAAGATTGAATGGCAAACAGTAACAGAAGGATATAAAACATTGTAATATATTAAAATTCTTTATGGGGAGATAGAACAAAAGAAAGATAAAGGAGAGGTTACAGCCAAAAATATTTGTGCATTCCTTTTCTTATATAAAACTAATCAATAGATTTAGATAAAAAAAAAAATGATCAGGATATGAGTATTACATGTGGGATAAGGAAGAGAATAAAGAAGATACAGGCAAAGAGTGAAAAATGAGCAGAGACATGAGATAATGGATAATTTTCTCAGCTCCTGTGGACTCTTCATGGGATCAGCTAGTCATTTTTTGTTCTGAATAAATTAAATTAAGCTTTTTTTTTATTTGTCTTTTCACAGAGATGGAAAGTGAGGTGATGACATCTTTTAATAATTAAATTAATTGCGGTCTCATTTTCTTTAAAGGTTATGAATGAAAGCAGGTTTTTCTTTCAGTTTTTTATTTATAGTAATTGTATGAAATAAAATGCTAATCTTTTATTCAATGTTAGCATAAAACAAAGTGTTATTTTTTTATTTATAGTGATAGTATAAAGTTCTAATTTTTTATTTTTAATATTAGTATGAAAGAAAGTCTTCATTTTTTATTTATAGTGATAGTACAAAATAAAGTATTATTTTTTTTATCTAATGTTAGTGTAATTGTTTTTGTTATTTCTAGTGACATTATAAAAGATAGTGTTAACTTTTTAATTTATAGTGATAGTATATAATAAACTTCTAATTTTTATATTTAAATTTAAAGAGAAAGTATTTTTTAATAAAACATGGATAAAACTTCTAAGAATTAAAATATCAATAAGATGAACAAAAATCCTGGATCATTTATACTTGGGTGGATCAATAAATCCTTAAAAAGAAAATTTATCCAAAATTTTCACTATATGTTTGAAATAAGTGATTAATAATGTGACCATGTTTTAAGTACACTGACAAGGAAACAGATTACGTTTAAAAAATAAATATTTGCCATGTAAAATAAATGCAGTTTGTTGGTTTCAACTCCTACTGGAATGACTGCAAACACTTTCCCCTCCCTAATTTATAGGAAGAAGCATACAAATGCATGCTGGGATTTTTCCTATCCAATAAAATAGGCCAGCTCTCAGTTTCATCAGACTCAGTCCGGGTCTGTTTTGTCTTGAAGTCAGAATTCTATGTTTGCTTGTCTAAACCTGCTCTTGTGTGTCAACCCCAATTCTTAGTTTGTGAACTTTTTGCCATATTACTGTTGCTTTGCCTTATTACTGCTAATTTGCATTGCATATTTTGTTTGCTTGCCTTTTATTATTTTTTGCCCTGTTCTTTGCTTTTCTTTTCACTTTATACCTTTTTTCAATACTAGTCTAGAGTACATATTGTTATAAGTATATATTAAGTGCAAATTCAGCAAAATGATCTGTGCTTTAGAAAACGAATTTACTTGTGATAAGTACTTTACCTTCAGTTAATAATTTCAAATATATTAAGACTGCTAAATTGGAAAAGAGCAAAAATGAATTAAATTATCTAATGTCACATATAGGTTTATGGCATTTATATAAAAAGTTATGGTAACTTTTTAATAAATTGCCTATTCGAAGAATAGTTCCATGTCAATGAAATCAACTTGTATCCATGCAAGTTCAGCTGAGAAAATGTAAATATTGAGTTATGATTGCATTCACAGCAACCTTTATCTTTTGCTAATAATCAAAATATCAATAATCAGTATTAATTAACATAGTAATAACATTTAGCATAATATTCATCTCATTAAAAATACATTATGGTACTGTTATTAGTGGTATTTTGTAATTGTCGATGAAGTATAAGTAAATGACCATTAGTACATCAGGCTATTTGTAACTGTTTAGATATAGGAAAAGTAAAGAAGAAAAAGAAGAATCAATATTCACAAGAGATTATGTGATGAAACATAAGCAAAACAATGGTTTCCCTTTTAAGGGACATGTCTAGGAAAAACATGATATAGAATCGGTTTTGTTATTTTGTTTATTTTGAATTTCTAAGGATACAATAAGTAACAACATTTCCAATGACATCATCTTTACGTGATCAATAAGCAGTCATCTTATGCTACAGGTATAGGATAAATTCATGAAAATTTGTTAGATTATTTTTACCTCATCTTATCTAAAGTTTGCCTTATGCATGGAAATCTACCATAATTAAAAAATGATGTTTGTATAACATCTTGAAAGATGTTATACAAATATTATAAATCTCTTGTAAATAAATGAAATTTGTTTATACCTTTTATTTTTTTAATGCAAAAACTGTGAACACATGTACTTATATGATCAGTAATCTTTTCTGTAGTTGAAATCAATCTGCTTTTAAGGCATATCTGCAAAGTATCTGCAATATAAGATAGAGCAGAATTAAACCCTAAACTGGACAAAGGTCAGGTGTGGTTTCACTAAAGACAAGGAATGTGATATTTATGTACAGAATGATATCTGTAAGAGCAATACAATTATAAAAGAAAGTATATCTATGCTTTATAGATTATGCAAAACCATTTGATAAAGTATATCACAAAGAACTGTTTCAACTGCTAGGTTGGCTTGATTTATTTGAGAAGGATATTAGAAAGATCCAGAACTTATACTAAAAGGAAACTCTCTGCTTACAGATAGAAAATGAATTCAGTAAATGCATGAAAATAGAAAGACAAGTATGGATCTTCATGCCAAACTTATTCAAGCTTTGGATTCTGAAAGAATTATAAGTCCTACCAAGATTCTTTAGTTTCAGCTACAGTCTTAACGATATATAATATGCAGATGACACAGTGTTGCTAGCAGACATAGAAATTAAACTACAGGAACTCCTATAGAAGATAATAAAGGAAAGCAAGAAGAAAGGACTAACAATTAATTGTAAGAAGTTAGACTGTACAGTTGTCAGCAAAAGGAAAAACCCAAGATGCAAGCTATGAATTATAGACACCAAAATCAAGCAAGTACAAAAATTTAAGAAATGTTTTAAGAGAGGATGAAAAATGCAATACCAAAATCCAAAGGTGCATTGGGATAGTGAAAGATGCCTTCAAAAAATTAAGCAAAATATTACAAAACAAGAAAATTTCCTTAAATGCAAAGTAAAGAGTATTGGACAGTAATGTAATATCAGTCATCCTATATGGCAATGAATGCTGGCCAATCACCTCACAGACAAAGAAGAGACTTGAGGGAACATAAATATGCTTGTACAGAAGGATGCTGAGAATACCATGGATTGAACATGTGAGCAGCAACAAAGTTTTAAAGAAAATCGAAACAAAAGTGACGCTTATACTTATAATGAGATAGAGACAATTGAAATTTCTAGGGTAAATAATGAGAAAAGAGGGCTTGGAAAATCTAACACTAACCGGACAGGTTGAAGACAAAAAGAGCAAAAAGAAAGAAGCAAATAACAAAACCTAATGGGCTTGTGTAGATGGTTGGCAGAACTGTGAATAGAAAAGATAGAAAAAAGACAAAACATTGCTAAGAGCTACAATGGACATGAAGTTGTGGAGAACCATGATCACCCATGTCCCAAAGAAGAAGAATACAAAAAAATAAAGGTGTCCAGTGGATTTTCTTTTTATTTTCCTTATGATTTATGTTCATTATAATTTGGAACATGAAACAAACAAAATATTAATAGTAGCTACAATTACTATTAACTGTAGGTAGCTACATTTGGGAGCAATATATTTGTAGACAATATAGTCTTGATCTGTTTATACAGAAAAATACATTTCTTATGATCCAATCCTTGTACATGATTAGTATACTTGGTAGCGCTACACACTCTGAAAATGTATGACCACAAATAAGTTTATACAATAACACTATTTGTTGTAGAAGCTGTTAAACCTGCTTTTGAATGTGTATTTTAGTAACTTCATACAGAATTTACTCTTTCAACTGCTTCCTTTTTATTGCTTTTGTCTCATGAATGAAGATCTAGAACTGTCCATGTATGCTGTTGGCTCAATAGTAGCTGACCAGTCCAATATGGAACATGCAGATCCAGCTGTAGTGGCTGCAGGGAAAGGTTTCATCTGGGATTGATGGTACAGTGAAAAGGTTGACATGATTTTTCTTCCTTTTCCTCATGTTTAGAACTCTTCAGACATGAATACTATTCTTGCACTGGAAAAAGAGACAGAAAGCTTATTCTTTATATCAAGAAATTATTAAATATAGGTTCAAAGAAACTTAGATACCTTAAATACTGTGAGATTTTACCATATATTTTGAGAAAATCTAAATATAATAATGAGATTGGATCCATTAAAATTTGTCTAACCTCGTGCTAAAAAATGAGCTTTTATTTTTTACAGATGTTTCAATTCATGGATTAATGTAATATATTTTCTTATCGTTCTGAGTTGCTTCTGTAGTTTGGAAGGTAAAGTAGGTTTTTAACCCCCAAACTTTCACCTGATCTCTGTTGAAAATAAAGGTGCAGGTGAATGATTTTGTAAGATAATTAATATAACAGTCAGGTGAGGTGAAATAAAAGAAAGAAATTCTTTATGGATATCAGCTTTGTGTAGAAATAATTTATGAGAAGAATGCTGACACAAAAGAGATTATATGAATATATACTTCTTAAGTTTATATTGAGGCTCTGAGTAAATACAAAATATTACATTATTATCATCATTTGGACTTTTATCCTTCACCTTCATTGCCATATTCACAATGTTTCAGCTGTTGTATGTTCCAGCCTTCTTCAGAATGATCGGATGTTGGTTAGATCCAGTGACTAGACCCAAAGAGTTGTGAGTTCAATACCAGGCTACAGCAGTGGCGAACCAAAAAACTTGAAGAGTTGAGTTAAAGGGAAATAACCGAGACATCCGGAAGAGGCATGGCACGTGGAACTAGAATTATCTATCCTGGTGGACGAAATAAAAAGTTCAGTTCAAAATTCCAATCACCTGAAGAAATTCAGAGTGTACAATAACTGAAACATTGTGAATAGGGCAATGAAGATGAGGTTAACAGTTCAAATAATGTAAATAAACATAATACCTCATCTCATAGATACAGACAAAGTATTTCATGTACTCTTAGGCACCTAATGCAATAGTGATGGTAATTTTTGCCATTTCTTTATATGGAAACATTCAGTATTCATCAACTGAGCAACGAGTACTACTTTCATTTGAAATTCATAAAATCTTTCTCTTAAAACAATTCTTCAGGAAAATGGGTTTTTCATGTTCAGTTTTCACTCTTTCCAGTACTGAGGGAAGTTTCCTTTCTAACCTTTTATTTGAAGTAGTGTAGAATGTCAATTTTGATTATGTTATTATTTTCTTTTACACGTACTAACTGTTTTAGTTGTTGCAAGTTCTCAAGTGATGTGATTTCTGTTATCTGGTGCAGTTCTTTGTGATTCTTTAGCACAAGTCCACAATGTTCAAAGAAGGTTGGCCTTTGCCAAAACACTCAGGCTTCACTTGCTCAAAGACATTTTTAACCATTGATCTTAGAAAAGTGTATACAGCTCTATACAGTTTAGATATTTCTGAATGGGTTTGGTGCTATCCATATGAAGGTCTCGATCTGACAAAGATATTTATGATCATGACTCAAGATTTCAAGGTTTTGCTTTTGTGGCAATTTGTGGTGTTGGGTGAAAATAAGGGGATGTCTTAATTGGAGGGATCAGAATTTTTACACTATACAATGAGGGTGTCTTAAATGTATATGGTTAGAAAATCAATAAAAGGGTCAAAAACTTTTAAACTAATACATGGGGTGTTATTAATAAGTTGGGGAATTTCCTCCAAAAAATAAACACCCTAGTTCTTCTACACAGGCAGCTAGGAGTACTATACAATTATTTTATTGATTATCTTTTTTATTTTTCAAAGTGTATGTCTAAAAAAGGAATACTTGTAATAGATAAAGATAGAACAAGTACATAGGTGGCCTTTAACAACAGTGGAGTGAAATATAAGATCAAGAACAGTAGTATTAAAATCTAAAATAAAATTGGCACTGGCCGAGGTGAACAGAAACAAAGGAGCATCTCCAGATAGGATTGTAAGAGATGATTAGGGAATTGATAAAATTAATGAAATAATAAATGAAATATATGACAGCAGCAAAATACCAGAATACCTCAGTGGATCTATCTTCATTGTGAAGATAAAAAAACAAAAACAGGTGCAAATGAATGAACACCGTTGGACAATATGTCTGAAAAAAACAACTTGGTTAAACCCATGATTATCAGCTTGTCTGCATTACATGATTACTTCCCTTACCTAATTATGGCAAACTAGCAATAAAATATCAAACAGCCCACTAACATTGACAAAAAATTAAAAATGGATCAATTGGTGAACAGTAAATGACCAGGTAATAATTAATACCTGGGTTCAAGAATACTCAAGACGCTTGTGAGCATTAAAGCCCATGACAGGATATAAGCAATCAAATAGACTACCTAACAATCAGTAAAAGATTAAAAAAATGCAGTTCTTCATTATAAAACATACTTAAATAGTGACTGTGGGAGCAGTAATCTCCCAATCATATGCAAACTAAGGGTAAAATTATGGAAATTAAAGAAATCTAAATTTAAATTTAAATGAATGCTACAGATATAAGTTATCAGTATAGAAGGGTTTGTGTGTAATGGATAGGAGGTGCTGAAGCTTACAGAATTTTAGTTCATAAAAGCACTTTATTATCCAAGAACCTAAACCTACAAAAATTGACAATTGTTACTGATTTGGAAATATTATGGTAAAAGCCTATATATGCAAATAACTTTGCTATTAATTTGAGAGAATAATCTGTTTTTTAAAGCCTTATGTTATGAAAAGCAATCTGGTAAGCCAAGGTCACTTTTTGCCATCTATTAACAATTAATTTTCTTTGGGCACAGTTTTTTTTTTTAAGAATATATCAGTTGTCAAGATTTCAGCTGTTAGGAGGCTTGATATTTAGCACTTTATAAATGAGTGGCCATCATGTAAAACAGCGAACACAGATGAACACTGAACACTCTCTTTGTTGGAAAATTTTTTTTAATGGATGATCTTTTGCAATCCACTGTTGCATCTGCATTTCCTATTACCAACTTTAAGACCAAAGGTTTGTGTCACTGATGCTTTCAAGAACTTCCTAAGAGCATTGTATTTTCAGGTTATGCAAAAAACTAAACAATATTTTATATGTTTGATTTTAAAAATAAAACCATTTAGAAACCAGGATTTAAATCCCTTTCTTTTTATATGCTGACAAATTATAATTTGAAAGATCAAACCTGCTTTTCTATATCTATATTAAATCTTCTATTAATAATATTGAATTTAATGAGTAACAGAAATAATATAATATTATAAATTTGATATGACAGGAAGTTATTTGCTGAAAGCAGATGAAATAAATTATCTTTCCTATGGAAACATTTTTGTGCATGATATATTCTTATAAATTGTTTTTTCATCTTATAATTTTATATCATTAAATTATACAAACTATTTCAATAAAACTGTGCTGTATAAATATGCCAAATAATTTAAATAATAAAAGAAAAACATAAGTGCATCCGACATCCTAACCTAAATTTCCATCATAGGTTAAAATATTTAAAAGGGTGTGAGATAACTAAGCAATGGCCAAATTATTCAAATATATGAAAGATTTCTTCTTCTGATTCTTATTCATTCATTTCAGAGGAAAATATCTAATGGATATTGATTATTTTTCATCTGAATAAGAAATTTATAGTCACATTGTTTCAGAAAACTTCAGGAGTGGGCCTGTATTTTTTTTATCTCAATACTTGAAGATTTAATTTTAAAAATATTAATATGTAATTTATATATAATAAATAAAAAAATTGAATTTACCATGGAACAAAATATTTCCATATAACTTTCCTTTTTAAATAAGTGTTTATTACAAATGTAATTTTTTTCAGAAGAATCAAAAAACAATTGTTTATATCATAAGGTCAGTTTGAATTGTTGAATTTAACTTAAAGTTTAACTGTTTAAACTGTCCCTTAAATTATTATTAACATTTTATTTTGACCATTATTACAAATATTTGGTGATATTAAAAGTTAAGTAATTGTTCCTTTGCTTTTACTCTTATTAATTACAAAGAAAGCCAACATATAATTGACAGATTTATTAGCTAGAAAGGTAAAACTGAAAAATGTAATGGATGCACAAGACAATGTAATAAACATATACACAAGGCAATGGAATTTTGCATATACAAGACCCTACAGATTAGTGCTACAAAATCACAAAGAACTTTACCAAATAACAAGAACCACATCATTTGCAGCAATAGCAACAGAAATGGGTAGCACATGTGACTACAAAAGAAAATATTGATATAATTTAGATGTTAACTTTCCACACTGATAATAACAAAAAGTTTAGAAGGAAATGCCTATCAGGGCTAGATATCACTCTGAAACAGTGAACTTGAGAAGTAAAATTTCTTGAAAAACTATTTTAAGGAAACAATTTTATAAATTTAAAATGACAGAAATACTAACTATTTAGTCAATGAGTGCTGAATGTTTACAGTATGGAAACAGCTAATTTCATCATTACAATTACATTACAATATTTATATTATTATTGTTTAAAATCATTTAATTCTATAGTTTTTTTGCCTTTTCCATTGCAGATAACTTCAAAGAAATTAACATTTTGTCATTTGCATTTCAGTGGAGAGACAAATTGATATTTAAAAATCACCTAAATCCTTTAACATTTCCTTCTCCAACATCTGTAGTATTTGTACAAACTTCTGTAATGTGGAATCGTTCCTCTTTGATAAGTCTCCTGATATACTAGTTCTCTGCGAGACTAACCGTAACATGTCAATCTCTTTCTCTGATTTCTCAATTCCTGGCTACCTTCCTCTCCTTAGAAAGCACTCTAAAATCCACATATATGGCCTGGGAGTTTATGTCTGCAATGATCTCCGACTGGCAAGACAACTCTCTTTGGAATCTCCAGATCATTCCTATATGTGTCTCTGTCTATCTCTCCTCAATTCAGTAAGCTATCTCTTCTTTCTCTACCATTCCTCTTCCTCTCAAGACTGTTGTGTGCATTATAGCATTTCTGATAATGTAAGTGGTTGACTTTCCTATGCCAGTAACCCAGTGGTAGACACTTCCCTTTTGGATCTCCATCCCTGATTCTTGTTGTGCCAGGCAGCTCTGCCCTCTTGGCAACTCTGATCATGTGCTGGTGTCTGTTAAAATCTCCTTCCACTCTCCATGAACCTCCAACTAACAGAATATCTTTCTGTTATCAACATGTAGACTGAGGCTCATTCTGTGACTTCCTTCATGACATTCATTGGAATGTGGTTTTTAATTATCCCATACAAAAAAAGGTCTTCTCTTAGATAAAATCCAGCATTGAGCAAGAAAATACCTGCTTGCTCTGCTTCTATAGCCCATAGGAATCACTTCTTCCCTCTGTATCAGAGTGACATGTCTGATTGTCTCTGCTTATAATGAGTGCAAGCGTATCCTTAATGAAGCAAAGTTAGTGTTTGCTGATATGATGAAACAGCATCTCACAAGTTTGGTTCTAAAGATTATTGGTGGATCTGCAAGAGTGTGTTGAACTACAGCAAATCCTCAATCCCTCCTCTATTAAATCTATTTAAAGTCTTAACTTCCTCAGCTGATAAGGCTGAATGCTTTGCTCAGAAATTCTCATCCAACTCAACACATGTCTCATCCGGAGTACCCACATCTGATTTTCCCCCTAGAACTGAGACTATACTGGGTGAGATGTGCATAACCCTGTTGATGGTACTAGACATCATCTCTAAATTAGATTCTCATAAAGCAAATGGTGGTGATGGGATACAAGTCATAGTTCTAAAGAAATGTCTTTGTGAGCTGGCTCTAGTTCTCTCCAAACTCTGCAACTATTGTCTTGGTGATTCTTCCATTCCAGTCTGTTGGAAGTCTTCCTCTGTCATCCCAGTCTTTAAGAACTCTGGAGACCCTTCTGAACCATCTAACTACCATATTATCAGTCTCCTATCACTCTTTGGCAAAGTCTTTGAGGCTTTAATCAATGCCAAAGTAGTTAAGCATCTCACCTATGATCTGCTCTTTGCCAAACAATATGTTTTCCTGGTCTGCTGTTGCTCTAGATATATTGAAGGTGTTTGACAGGGTTTAGTATGCTGGACTTCTACCTAAGCTTCAGGGATACAGTATTACAGGATGATTATTTGATTTAATCCAATCATTCCTGTCTATGAAATGAAGGTTGTCCTGAATGGGTTCTCTTCCAGTTCCTTCTATATGAATGCTGTTGTTCTTGAAGGCTCTATCCTTGGTCCTACACTGTTTCTGATCTTCATCAATGATCTTTTGGATGTCATCTGTTCTCAAATAGGTATCTATGCAGATGACACTACCATTTACTCCTATCTCAATAGTAAATCCAGCATTGTTGACAAAGTTAAACTGGCCATTGGTCTTGAAAATAACCTCCAATCTGAGGTTGACTGGGGCAGGAAATGGCTTGTCAATTTTAATGCATCCAGAACAAAACTGCTGTTATTTACTCACCATAGAGAAATGTCCCTGCTTTGTATCAGAATGGTTGATGCTCTACTCCAGGAGAGTGCCTCACTGTGCCTTCTTAGTCTCGCATTCTTCACTGACCTGAGGTGGAACAACTACATTGAATCAAAAGCTGCATCCACTGCAAGGAAAGTTGGTTCTTACAGTCGAAAGAGTTAAATTTAACCGCTTCTTCTACTCCAACAGCTTCTTCTATTTGAACTTCTTGATTGTGGAACTCTATTCCTCTTATTTGCTTCCCTGATAATTATAATCTTCAAAAATTGAAATGTCAATTGACATCTTCTGTTGCCTTGATCCTTGTTCTTCTTTTTATCCTCCTCCATTCTTCTTTTTATCTTTTTCCCTTACATTCTCTGTAGCCCCTTGCATACTAGTGGCACTCCCATCTTGCTTGGGGTGAATTGCTTAAAAAAATAAAATAATTGCTTAAAAAATATAAGATAATTGCTTAAAAAAATAAAATAATTGCTTAAAAAATATAAGATATTTGATCCCAGTGAGGATAAAGTTTATAAATAATAAATAACATTTTATGATAAAAACTAAAATGCTTGAAAATGTTACCTACTAATGAATAATCTATTTTTTCCAAAAGTCCATTACAAGTACATGAAACCACTTTTCTCTTTGTTGCTTTAATCAACACACTTTTAAACATTTTTTCATTTTGATATCTTTGACTATTGTTAAAGAAATAATTTCAAATTACTGGCACTATATATTGTTATGCTAAAGTGTGTGCATTCAGGCATCATTTTCAAATAGGAAATTCTAGGGATTTAGTATTTTTTCATGGATAAGACTTCAAGCAAAAACAGGCTATATATGATTAACTTCAGAAGTCATTTGAGGTGACCAAAGAATACAGTGTGCCATTTCTAGCCAAATGAAACAGTGTCTAGCAAATTGAACTGACATATTAACTTTGCTATGTTTTTGACCTCACAACTGGTAAAGGGGATATGGTCAAATTCAACATCTGAGGTCACCAGAGGTTATTGGAAATAGAATTAGTCTATGGCATTTACAATCTATATTGCAGCCAAACATTCTTGGAATTAAACAGTTATGGAGGAGTAACTTGGGCAGAAAAGGTTACAAGCAGACTCAAGACGTCAATTTTGAATTAAAATAACATTTTCCAGTTAAATCAAATAATTTAAATCACTAGAAACTTGATGTTTTATGTTTTGTTTGTAAGATATTTGCATACAAAAATTTTAAAGTTTTCAAGTGTAAATTGTTTTTTTGTTTTATTAGTTTTAAAATTAAAAAGTTAAAAATATAAAGTACCAGTAGCTCTGTGAGCAAACTATTTGTACTTCAAAGAATCAGACAATCAAAAAAATATATTCAAAACTGTTATAACAGATTCCTGGAATGGTTCAGTTGTATAAATCAATTGAAACACTTGCAGACACTTCAGAGGCTGTTCTAAACCCAAATGAGTTCCTTGGTTCACTCGTATTGCATGGTGTCCCTCTCAGTGGACTTCAGTTAAAAGTTGCAATGCCAATCATACTTCTCAGAAATCCTGACTCTCCAGAGTTGTGCAATTGAATTTGTGTAACTGTCAAGCAACTTCTTCCATATATCATGTAAACAACTATCCTAACTGGGGTAGGCAAAAAGGACAAGGTTTGCCTGCCAAGGATTCTCATAATTGCTACAGATTTAACCTTTAAATTCAATTCTCAATGATGGTCAGAGCTGCCATGACTATTGCCAGACACAAGAACAATTTTTCAAAATGGCTGGTCCCAACCTGACATTTCCATGCTTTTTACTTTTCTATAGGCAGCAGTATATTGGTTGGTCTACAGTTGGATCCATAAACAACCTTTTCAGATTGACACTGTCATTGTGTACCCAGAAATCCTGTCAAACTAAAAGACTCAAATTTTTTTTTCTTTTATGCATCTGAAAAATTTTTAAACAAAAGATACTTTCTTGTGTATAAATAATGTAAAAGAATCAGTTTTTTCATTTGTTTTTTTAAGAACTATGTTAATATTTTTTCTATGTTGTTCGTAGTTATTTTTCCCTGGGCAATGTTAGGTATCCCAGCACTCTTATTAAGCTTAATAATACAAAGAAATTTCTTTTTGAAATCCAAGAAATTAAATATATTCCTCTGTGACTCTCTTAATGAATGGATCTGGGGTTTGTGTTTAGAAAACCGTCTCTCCAAATATCAAAGTATACTTATACTTAAAACAATGTGACATGAAGTAAAGCAAATTTCTATGTGTACATTTGAGTCCTTGTAAAATAAACAAACAATTATTACAGAAATCGTAGTGGCACAATGTGTGAATATGCATATTATTTCAGGCATTTACGATTTTATCCTCAAAAGTATGCCAAACTGAATACAAAAGAAATATTTGAATAATCGTTGAACACTCTACAATTTGGCTTCAGTAACCATGATTTCTGTAAGATAAGACTTGTCTTTAAATAGCTTTCTTCCTTTTCCATCACTAATACTGCATGTTTAATGCAAAGAAATTATGCTTTTATCAAATGTAACATTACTTTTTAACAATCTATATTATAAAAATGTAAGACTTTGCATGTATATATGTCTTGTATATGCATATGACTATGTTTATTGTAAATGACTTACTTGTACTTGTGCCATTTAATGTACACATGTATAATCACAGACATAAACAATTTGACTGAGTTGGAAATAAGATATTGGAATAACAAATTCCCCTTCTAACTCAATCTGGACAAAGCCTACCCTGGGCTGAGCAATAAAATCTTAAAATTGCTGACAATAAAAAAAATAAGAAATTTAATTTTTTAAACCTTAGGGACAAAATCTTTTTAAAGAATTTTAAAGAACCTTTTGAAAATTATTTGTTAATAAAAAGAATAATTTTATTTAGTTTTATTTTCTTTTATAACTTTTACAAATATTTTAGCTTTGTCATTGGATTAAAATATACATGAACACATGGAAATGTGCCTAAAAAAGATTTTTTAAAAAGAAATGGTAATGGATATCAGTGCCAAGAGGGTTAATTTCCCGTTTGTCTGGTTAACAGGAAAGGAGTATAAGTCAAAATGTGTCTTTTTGAAGTCATTTTTATGACTCCTTCTGTATTTAAATTGAATATATTTTCTAAAATAGACAAACAATTTAAATTTAAAATTTGATCATCTTGCCTTCAGCAGAGTGTCAGATACAGAACTAAAGATATAATAAGTAGAATGAATTTCACACGTGTGATGTGTTCAAATAAGGAAGGAATGTTTATATGGTTATCTTTCTTTAGAGTGCATCAGTTGTAAATCAATTAGTTGATCCCCATTAGAGAACCTGAAACTTCTTTGCCATCAGTATGTAGATCAGCCACTGAATCACAAATGAACAATGAATTGAGATAAATAACTTTTGCTTCTGGTTAGATAAAGAAACAACCTTGATATCCTGCACAAGAATTTAAATAAAAAATGCAATCTACTTGGTTAGAACAGATATATTTGATATTTTGCATGTGCACTAGTTTTATCAAATGGAAAAATAAGAACAAAGAAAATTCTTTTCTTATGTGTGAACACATAAAAAGGTCAGTTGGGAGAAAAATAAGAGAAAAGTGGATAGAAAAAACAGTGAAAAAACAAAAAGTAAAAGAGGAGAAAATACACTTTAAAATACTGATTTAGACTACCTTTCATTTTAATGATATCTAGGAAAGTAATTTTGATTTTATTGGAAAAAAGAACCTGAAAAGTAAGTAAAAAATTTTTGTTTACATTACTCAGACTTCATCTTCATTGCCATATTCACAATGTTTCAGCCATTGTATGCTCTCGCCCTCTTCAGGTAATTGGAATTTCAAACCAAACTCTTTATTTCATCTATTGGGGTAGATTGTTCTAGTTCCTCGTGCCATGCCTCTTCCGGATGTCTCAGTTATTTCCCTTTAACTCAGCTCTCCAAGTTTTTGGTTCACTACTGCTGTGGCCTGGTATTGAACTCACAACTCTTTGGGTCTAGTCACTGGATCTAACCAATGTCTTTATCCACTGGGCCATGTGTTCTTGAGGATAACTGAGACAACTGAAAGAGGCATGTCACGTGGAAGTAGAACAATTTACCCTGGTGGACAAAATCAAGGGTTCAGTTCAAAATTCCAATCACCTGAAGAGGGCAGGAGTGTGCAACAGCCGAAACATTGTGAATAAGGCAATGAAGATGGGGATAACAGTCTGAATAATGTAAATAATGTAAATAATCATGATATCTCATCTCAGAGATATAGACAGATACTCAGTAGTTTGTTGAACGTTTTCTTTCATTTATAAAAATGGAGCCAATTCTCTGTCCATTGTGCTTTGCATGGATATATGTCATGTATATCTATGTTGTGTGTGAATAACTTACAGGAATGATTTCTGCAATTTAATGTACACACAAATTGACTGTGTTTGAAATAAGACATTATAATAATACAATTTCCTTCCTATCAGTCTGGACAACCTCTACTTTGGGTCAGCAATAAAAGAAAAAAAGAGTGATACAAAAAAAAACTTCAGGTTTCTTTCTCTCTCTTACTTACAGTAAGAGAGATTTAGTAACGTTAATTGATAATTATTTCACTCTCTTTGTGTTGAGTCATATCAATCTGTTGTCTATTTCAATCTCTTCATGCCTATCTATATCAGTCTATTCATACCTATTATATATGACTCTATTCAGCTATATATCAATCTATTAATACCTATCATATATCTATTCATATCATTTTATTAGTATCAAGAATCTAACAAGCATAGAGATGGTCACAAGCTAAACATCTAATTTATTATTTATGATGAAAAAGTGAATTTAGTTTAAATTAAAAATAAATAAAGTTAATGACTGCAAACTAGAAAATCATTCATTATACATTTGAGCTGTAGTAAAGATTTATTCAGACTTATATATAAAGGGGGAGAGGGAAAGAAATACAAGACATGCCAGTTGCAATTTTATATCAAGAAATTTTGAAGATACAAAGATACTTAACCTTAGAATTAATTCTTTTACATTTTTGGCATCTGATGTATTGAGATATCAGTCAGTTTTTTATTGCTTTTCTTATTATTTTTACTGTTGTTTTTAAATATTGCACATTCTAATAGCAGTAAATGTTCGATCCATATTGCTTGCAGGTACTTTTGGTAAAAACATTTACCATCCTCAGGCATAGATGCTATTTTTTTTGTTTGCTCAATTTTAGGTAATTTCAGTTAAAATTTGAATATGAAATGAACATCTAGTCCATCGTACAATTAATAAAATCAAAGATCGTGTTGTTCAGCGAGTGGTCAGTGAGTTAATGCCTTTTAAATCTGTTAGCAAAGTGAGTTCACCATTAATAACATTAACTTTATTAATTTATTCTTTGAATGACTATTTTACAAAATTAATTGAGCAGGTTTATTTAATATACATATGTAAGCAAATAACATATATATATATATATATATATATATATATTTATTTTACAGTGAGAAATATATATATATATATATATATATATATATATATATATATATATATATATATAAAATCAACTTCAATAAAACCCTTATTAGCCTTTTCTAGGGTTTCTAGGGTTGAAATATGTAGTATAGAAGTTTTTCCAATTTTGTCATTCAGTAATAGTTGGATACATAGATTTTTATATCAATGTCTTCCAATGATTAATTCATACAAATTATTAGTTTTTTTAAAATAATTTTCTTGTATATATGAATATCAACTACATTTATGAGAATGTGTATGATGATCTATATCAAAGAATAAAGGCATAACATAAATTACTGAACCTTGAAATCTAATCTGGTTGAGAAACAAAAAAAAAATTTTAAACATATTAGCATAAAGATTCCAGAGAAGTTTAAGAGGAAAACATTTTGTTGGATGAGTTCAAACAATTGAGGAATGTCTCAGATGTCTTTGAATCAATTGATGAAAGGAAGAAACATTGCGAGAAGAAAATAGATTTTTGACATTTAATAAAGATTCTGACTCTGCAAGTTGGCTAAAGTGACTCTCATGGAATTGAAGCAAAGATTTCAAGCAGAGCAAGGGTCAACTGAGCAGAAGACATTGACATATAAAAAGAGGAAACGAAAAGAAAGAAACCCATTTATTTGAAGTTTTGTTCTTGATCAGATCAAAGATCAGATCTCATTAAAAGTTCCTCACAAGAGTATGATAGACCTGATACCACAAAAAAAACATTGGCCATCAGTAAAAAATTTACATAAACTTCAACTGAAATAACTACTGTTTCTTTTTTAATATTTACAAGTATTGATCAATAAATTAATAGACTGAAATTGGTATCAGCTAGGTTTTGGAAATTTGCATTGTATAATGTTCAATCTCTGTGCTTAATATTCACTAAGGACATATACTGGTCTACTACTGGTCTACTCAATGTGAAACTAAGACAAAGTTTTTGAATTTCAGAGATTTTGGAAGAAAAGTTTATAGAAACTCTTTTTGTAAATACCTGTAATGACATTTGGACACATTCTTGAGGATAATCACATATGTTGAAATCAAAATGTGTATTTTTGATGCAGATACTGGCAAATATTAAACAAGACAAAAAAGAAGCCAAAAATGTTGAGATTTTATTAAACAAAATCATTACTTTTCACATGCATTATACAAAGTCCATGAAAGTTTCAAAACTTTTAATTTCGGTTTCTTTGTTGGCTTTACTTAAATGGTTTGATCTAGTCAGAAAAAATAGGGGAAGATTTCTTTTGGAAATAATTCATTTAATGTTCTTGAGCCTTTAACATGTTTTAGAATTGAAAAACATTAATTTTTTATCAATTTGGAAGTTGAGACTTGTTTATGATATTGTCAATGTCAAATCGATGGATGAATTTTACTAATGGACTTAGGCTAAGTCACTTATTTACAAATGTCAAGTTTGAAAATGTGCTGACATCATTGAGATCTGCAGACATTTTAATTTTCTGAATTTAAAAATTTTTTAAAAACATTTTAAAACCTTTTTTGTATGTACATGCAGAAACTTATAAAAATTAAAGTTAATTATTTATCTTAATTGATTGTTTTTTTATGGCTTATCAACCTTTTTAAGGCTATTTAGAGCCAAAATATATTTTTGTATTGTAAGATTTATTTTGAGATAATAATTTTCTGATACAAGTCTTACAGTTTAACCCATAGCTGAGAGGAGAAGAGGTGGATTTATACCTTTCCCAAGAGTATTTGTACCAACTGTTGTCCTGAAAAAATGTGCTCCTGAACTGGCTCCTGTCCTCATGACTTAACAACTCTTGTTGTCCAGCCTGTTGGAAGTCCTCATCTGTTGTACCAGTCTTTAAGAACTCTGGAGACCCTTCTGACCCATCTAACTACCGTCCTATCAGTCTCCTACCACTCTTTGGCAATGTCTTCAAATCTTTAATCAACACCAAAGTGGTTAAGCACCTTACATCTCATAATTTTCTCTCTGACAAGCAATATGGTTTCAGCTTTTCCTGATCTATTGCTGATGTGCTCATGGCCATAACTGAATTTGTTTACCAAGCACTTCACAATAATGGAGAAGCTCTTGCTGTGGCTCTAGGTATCTCTAAAGCATTTGATAAGGTTTGACATGCCAGTCTTCAGGTATATGGAATTTCAGGATGCTTATTTGGCTTAATACAATCATTCCTGTCAAACCATGTAATGAAGGTCATCCAAAACAGATTCTCCTCCAATTACTTTCTCACAAATGCAGGTGTTCCTTGAGGCTCTATCCTGGGTCCTACAATGTTTCTGATGTTCATTAACAATCTTCCTGATGTCATCATTTCCCAAGTAGGTATCTATGCAGACAACATCACTATTTACTTCTGCCTCAATAGCAAATCTGGTATCACTGACAAAACTAACCTGGCCGTTGGTCTTGAAAGGACTTCCAATCTGTGGTTGACTGAGGCAAGAAATGGCTGGTAAACTTTAATGCCTCAAAAACAAAACTGCTCTCTTTTACCCACCACAGAGAACCCTCCCTATCTCCCATTAGAATGTCTGATACTTAACTCCACAAGAGCACCTTTCTGCACCAAATTGGTCTCAAACTGTCCGCTGACCTGAAATGGAACAAATACATTGAATCAATAGCTTTGTCTGCTACAGGGAAAGTTGGTTCTATGTGTTGCACCAGAAAGTTTTTCTCGACAAAGTCCATCCTTCAAAACCTAAAATCAACCATTTGCCCTTGCATGAAATACTGTTGCCATATATGGTCTGGAGCCTTCACTGCTCATCTCAAGGTCCTTGAGAAAATCCAGAGAGAGATATGCAATCTCATTGTTCCTGATCTGGTATCTGATCTACAGTCACTTTCTCACAGATGTGCTGTCGCTTCACTCTCTCTTTTTTTACAAATACTTTCATAGTAACTGCTCCAATGAACTACTTTCACTGGTTCCAAAAATGCATGAATTTAAGCATGCTACTAGATTGGCATCTCAGTCCCAACCTTTTGCTGTCAAAACTGTTAAATATATCCATCTCTTCTAGTAGCTTCATGTCTCACACTTCCCATCTGTGGAACTCCCTTCCTCTTATTTGCTTCCCTGATAGCTATAATCTACAAATGCACTGTCAATCGACATCTTCTTTTCATCCTTTCCTCTTTCATGCCTTTTTACTCTTGCTCCCACTCTCTGTAATCCCTTGCATGCTAGTGGCACTCCGGTCTAGCTTGGGGTGAAATGCTTGAAAAAAAAAAAAGTAATGGCAAACTATAATGTTTGCCTCATCAAGGAAGTGGCTTTAGGAATGGCACCACTAAAGCTAATAGTATGCCAGAGATATGTAGATGATACCTTCATACACTGACCACACTAGGAAGCTATACAAATACTGTTGGACCATGTGAACTCCTAAAAAACCCACAATCTACTTCACAATGAAAGAATAAAATAATAGTCAATTACTCTTCCTGGCTGTACTAATAACTTGCGCAGACAATGGGTTAAAATCCATATATCACAAGCCAACCTTCACTGACCTCAACTTCAATTCTCACTATCCATACAGTGTGAAGAAAGGAATCATCCAATACCTACAACACTGGGTGACCCAGGCACGTGCTAACTGGAAATGATCAGCATTGAATGTACCGTTCAGAATAAAAACTACCCTGCAAAGATACCATTGCCATTTGCAGGTGGAAACAGAAGGATCAAGGAGGAGGACCAAGAAATCCTCACAGTCTATCTGCCTTATGTCAAGGGGTTTCTGCAAAAGATTCAGAAGATCTGTGGTCCATACAACAACAGGACAATATTCAGAAGCCGCTCCACTCTATGGAGAAATCTCCTTCGAATCAAGAAGAACACGAGGAAGAACATAACCAAGAGCTATGTGTACACAATTCCCTTGCAACTGTGACAAAGAATGTAAAGGTGACTTCTCCTAAAAGTAAGGTTGTAATTTGTCTATGAAATCAAGTATGGTTTATCATGTATGGAGAAAAAAGAGTAGTAATCAGCCCCTGTGAAATGAAGTGAAAATACTGGACAAATAAGAACACTGGAAAGTTTGACACATGTGCTAAGCTATGAGGTTCTCCTTAGTAAGCCTAGCATAGAAATAAATACAATATGGGAGCCACTAATAAAGATAGAAAGATGAATAACTTCAATATCAGCAGCAGCTGTAACAAAAGGGAAAAGCTTCAATGGGTGGAATAGAATATGACAAGCAACAGCAACACTCAGTAGGAGTCAAGTTCCACAGAGAATTGTCCTATGGAATAATAACCTAGAGGATTAAACAGCTTTGATTAATAAATTTGGTGAAAGTAATTGTGAGTTCAATTCCTGGGCCAGGCTGTGTGTACTTGGGTACAGTGGAAACAGGGTAAGCAATAATTGAGCAGTATGAAAATAAGAATGAGACAAGATGTTCCTAGGCATGGACAGTAAAACAAGAACAATTTGCATAAGTAGATTAAATAAAAGGTTACAGTTCAGAATTCTCTGTATATTACCCAGGTGGATATACATCTGATGAAGGCCAGAGGGCACAATGGCTGAAATATTATAACAGCAAAGATGAGGACAATAGTCTGCATGTAAATATGTAAGTTTTTGTTCTTTAATTAAAAAAAATATATCCATTTGTTCTTTATTTAAAAGAAATTTTTTTGTAAATACCATTTAGAAAAAAACATTACTCATAAAACATTAAATTTTGTCATCACTACATTTGTTGTTATAAATATAATAGACAAAAATGCTAATGTGACAAAATCACATTTTTAAATAAATTCTTCAGTGTTGAGAAAAAATCTGGATCAAAAGTTTGTTAAAATTTAAGCATAAAACATTATTAAAATTAAATTTCTTGTGAGAACCTTTGTAATATTTTTAAGAAAGACTGGAAAAAAATGGATTTAAATTTAATATATTAATTTTTAAATCAAGCAAAATAATGCATTTTTCATTTTGGGCAGACTACCTTGTCTCGATCTATTTTGTTAATTTTGCAGTATAGAAAATTTTGAAATGAGAACTGACTGTAGTAAAAATTGGACATACTTTTTTTTACATGTTAGAGACAGAAATAGAAATTATGCAAAAAAATTCATTCTTAATGTTTTTGCTTTTATGGATAGAAATCTCTTAAAAATAGAGAAAAATGTTAAATAAACCCCAAGTGACATTTGTATACAAAAAAGTTTGTTTTAGTAATAAAATATACACAGCAAATCTGGAGGAAATTAAACAAAATAAAAAAATAAATATTATACTTCATTTAAGTATGCTAAAGTAAAGTTATTCCAAGTGTAAAAGGAAAAATCTCTTTTAGTTTGACTACAGCATTGAACTACTATAAATCTAAAATGAAACCAAAATATGTTATTTTGAAATAGGCTTCTCATTTTGGCTTTTAGTTTCACCATGAATAGGACTGTCTTTTAATAATTTGTCTATGAGAATAGAATAGATATTATAATTGTCAAAGTATGCATGAGATGTAGCTGGGTGAATATATTGGTATTAGCTGCTGATCTCATTTTGTAGAAACCTTGGGTTCGCTTCCTGCTGTCAGCAGTTTAGAAGTGAACACAGATTTAGTAAATGCAAAAAAAATTTTCATCATTAGATAAAAACTGACAGCGATAAATTCAAAATTTATTAAATTTATATATGAGTTAATAAATGTATAGAAATGATGGTGAACAGGATAGAGAGGGAGGGAAGGGTAGGAAAATAACGTAGTTCATCAAGTTGAATGAAAGAATTCCATAAAATTAAATTTCCAGATTTTGCAATAAGGAAGGTTAGAGTTCTTTTACTATAATGTTATGAGCAAAATAGAATGGTTGGGATACTAATCTAAAAGAATCAAATTGATTTTTCTTCTTTGATGTGTCATTTCCCTTCAGGAGGTGGGTGGTCATGGCTCTCCATAACTTTCTGTTCTTCATAGCTCTCAGAAATGTTTATTTTTTTTACTATGCCTCTATACCAGCAATTTTCAGCATGTTAGATTATTGATGTTCAAAAATTGATATGGTTGATCAATTACAAAAACAAATAAACAAAATCTTTTCATTGGTCAAGAGTTAGAGAGGACAAACAATATTAGCATATGTGAGATGCATTTATGGCAACGGCCGTGAATGACTTGTTTCTATTTTAGTTATTTTGTCCACATGCCCTTTTTCTTGGTGACTTTCTTTTTCGCCACAATTTACTCTTTCCGTCTGTCCCTCTTGGCTTCAATATGTCCTGTGAGTGTCAAATACTCATTATGAGTCCAACAAATTTAAACTCTCTCTTTCTTATTGTAAGTATAATTACCTTTTTAGTTTCCATTGTTCATTAAAACTTCCTCATTGTTCACATATTCCATCCATGGTATTCTCACTATTTTTCTGTAGGACTGCATTTCTGTTGCTTCAAGTTTCTTTTTTATCTGTGAGGAAATTGTCCACAATTCACTACCATACAGAGTAATTTATATTACATAGCAGTACAGCACAATTTTCTTTGTTTCTAACAAAATTTTCATGTTTCTTAATATTTTAATACAAATGGATAATAATAAAACTTGTTTCTGAAATTTCATCTTTTAAATTTTTATTTTATTAATTTTATGCAGATAAATGGAAAATTTATTAGCATCTTTTTTTAAAAATCATTTCACCTCAAGCAAGGAGTCAAGGGGTTACTAGGAGTGAAAGAAAATGAGAAAACTTTAGTAAGGAGAAAGGACAATACAAAAAAATGGGTTAGAGGAAGACAGAAAATGGTAATAATGCCACTAAGATGCAAGAGGTTACTTTGAGTGAAAGAGAATGAGAAGACAAGTGAGGAGAAGGACAATAAACGAACAGGATTCAAGAATAATGAAGATGCTGATTATATGTTGCATTTTTGAAGATTGTTGGTGGCAGTGAAGCAAGACATCAGAAGGCAATAACTGCATGAAAAGAAACTATTAAATTGAATTTAGCTAGTTCAACAGTAAAACAGTGAAATCTAGTTGTCAATCTAGAAGTATACTTAAATTCAATACAATTGAGGCACCAAGATGGAAAGCTCATCGCAACAATTGCCATGAAAATATTTATAAAAAAGACAGAAGGAAGCCACATCACATGAGTGAGAAAGTAAGTGAAGTCAAATTACCAGGTCAGGATCAATTATATTAAATAGCCTTCTTTGAATTTTGTCAAGAATGGTAGATTTATAAATGTACAAGATGGATTCTGACAAGAAAAATTGTCTGGTACTACAAAGTGAAACAACTTTCCTAGGCGTAGACCAAGCAGTTGATTCAATATAATCGTTCCACTTCAAGTAATGGAAAACATGAGCCTAAGAAGGTGCAAAGAGTTACTCTCCTAGACGTTAATATCAGCCTTGAGAACATCAAGGTTTCTCTATAGGGATTAAATGAGAGAAATTTAATTTTGGAGGTGTTAAAATTTTCAAGCCAATCTTTGCACCTGTTAAACACTGATTGGAAGTTTTTTTTTGAGACCAATTACCAGTTTTACTTTGTCAGACTGGTTGGATTTTCTACTAAGACAAGAGTTAGTAGTTGTGTTATCAGCATAAATACCTAATTGGGAATTTATGATGTTGAGAAGGTTATTGATTAAGATAAGAAACAACATAAGTTCAAGTATAGAGTCATGGGTGAGCCCTACATTAATATGAAATGACCTAGAAGTGTGACTGTTCAACATGACATTTATTAGACAATTTGTTAGAAATGATTGGATTAAGTTAAATATTTGTCCAGAGACACCATAGCCTTTGAGCTTATAGAGAAGGCCAGCATGTTAAACGCTGTCAAACACCTTTGAGATATGTAGAGCCACAGCCCTAGTTTTGCCATGCTTATCTAAAATTTGATAGATAAATACAGTGATAGCTGTTAACTCATCAGTGGTAGACCTGGAGAAACCGAAGCCTTATTGTTTCTCAGAAAGGAGGTTATGTGAAGTGATATGCTTTATCCAATTTGGCATTGATTAGAGCTTCTAGTACTTTGCCAAAAAGAGGTTAGCAACTAATAGGGTGATAATTTAAGGTGATAGAAGTTTCCCCAGAGTTCTTAAACACAGGAACTACAGAGGAGGACTTTGAACAAGTTGCAAAATCAAGAAGCAGCAAGGCATTTATTATAAAGTTTGGAGAGAACAAGAACCAACTCAGGAGCATATTTCTTTATGACAATTGCAGGGATTTTATAAAGTGTACTCAGAATTAATATTTCAACTGAAATACTAGGTAATAATCTAAATCCTTTAGTATTCTATTGAATAATTACAAATTCTTGAATTTCCCATTTCTACCAATGTTGAATTCAATAGATAACTTTTAAACTTTTATTCTGAAGAAGCATGACATCACTTTTACAAGGATTAACTGAGAATGCAAATTCTATCTTGCTAAAGTAACTATAAACAATTTTTTTTTTTTTGCTATCCTCTGCTAGACAGAATGATGGAGAAAGCATTACGTCAAACCATCACCAGTGAGTTGCATGAAGGCCAGTAACCCCAGATGTCTCCACTGCCACAGGAGTAAAAAAAATCTATCAGCAAGAGAAGAATATTTAACTATTTTTTTTATCTCTGCATCCTGGGTGATGGACCCCGGCTCAACCGTAGACCTGATCAAATTCTTGAATTGTAAGTTAACTAATATATAAAAGACTGAATATTTGCCAGCTAAAATTCTTTACTTTGTTCATGACATGAGCACAGAACTCAATGGGCATTTTATATTTTGTAGACATATTGTCATAAAGCTAAACTAAGTACTAAAGAAATGTTTGTAAAATATATTTTAATTAAAAATCTTTAACCACTTGGAATTGTTTTACATGGCATCTTATAAGAAATGTCTCGGTCCCAGAGTGGCTTATTAATTATTTTGTCAATAAAGCATCAAATATTGATATTCATACTGTGCAGGAAATAGTGTAATTAAAATTTTCTGTCTTAGCAATGAAGTCTCATGCTCCATATTTTCACACGGTGGCCATATTTATACTCTTTGTTGGTAAAACTGATATAGTTTGATTGATTCATTTTCTGCAGCTTGTCAACCCTTTGCTGGTTATTTAAAGCCAGAAAATATTTTTAGATTGTAAGAATTTTTTCATTTTTTTGTAGATAATAATAATACGATTCTTACTAATTAATACATAATTAAAGAGTAGAAGAAGCAGATTTATACTTTTCCAAAGGGTATTTGTGTGTAAGTAAAATATAACAAACCCAAATGTAATTGGAACTCAGCTCTCTGATTAACAATTCTTAGCCATAATCTATTGCACCACCCACACATCCAAGCTTATAGAACCTGATATTACCAAGTGATCACCCTTCTAGGTACTGACAGCGTTTAACAGTGTTTAACTTTGGGGACTAAAACTGATTTGGACAGCATTTAGTAGACAATACCATAACATTTAAAAATAGAGGTACACATGAAAAACAGTTGTGCTTATCCTTTCTTGGAATTTTGTAATATTTTGGCAAATTCTGACATTTTCATTCTGTTGGTAGACTGAACAGAGAGTCAAGATATAGCTATTGATAAAGAAAAAAGAATGAAAAAAGTGATTGTCACAAAAAAGCTGGTGACATGTGACAGCATCACACATTAACATCGGTAGTATATAGGTGGTTCTTTTTCAGTAAATTTTTTTAAAAACTCCTACCTGGAGGAAAGAAAATCTCAGTCTTGTGTGGCTGAGGCATGCTAACTTCTGGAAAATCTTCCAATATGTATTACAATTGCATTTCTGAAGAATTCATAGTGTAGCAGGTGGCTCTCCTCAGATAATGCCAAAATAGACATTGCACTCAGTGTCCTCCAGTAAAGCCAGGTGCATCAGTAGGTTAATCCAAAATATGTCATTCTGGCCACAAAGGGGAGATCCTTGCCTCACTCAATTGTCAGCCCAACTACATTTGGAATGTGTATATGTGGGATAGATAATGACGGATAATTACTAACATCCTCATGAGAATGTAGAATCCATGTTAAAGAAAACCCTAAAGTTACACACCCACTCGCCAATTATAAATGAATAAGCAATAATGTTATATATGAGAGATTTAGCCTTGTGTTCTTGAACTCTATACACAAGGATGACATACACAATAAAAATATATTTACTTTGTATTTATTAATAGAAACATGTTTTAATCATTGTATATGTTTTTAGTCAAATTGTTGTTTTCATGTTTTTTGGCTGCATACACTCTTGCCTTTCTTTGATGATCATTTTTGTTCCAGAATATTTTGTGAATATTTGTCACATTCTATTTTGACGTCGCATGTGCATTTCCCTACAAATGTCATGCACACTTTTTGTGCTTATGCTTCCAGGATTATCATTAAACAAGACATATGTTTTATTACTTTTGAGACTTAAGACTTATTCTCTATTCTGCAGCCTCTTTTTTTTCTTAAAGACATAACATTACAAACATATTGCTACACTGTTAGTGATTTGCATAGGAACCAGGAAACACCATGCTACTTCCTTAGACTCAAATCACCCTCATTTCCTCTGTATTTGAAATGTAAGAAAAAAGTTCCACTCAGACAGCTTTTTCCCAAGAACAGAGTCCCATTTGGTTGCTTCCCAGAATACTATAATCTTAACCTCTTACTTAAAGTTAAATGGTCAATCTCTCCTTCTTATCCTAATAATTTTCACTTCCTATCACCTCCACTTTCATCCATATCATGCATCTCATTTATAATAACCATTTTAACAGTAACCCTCTACCATGAGTGGCTCTAAAGCCTTGTATTGAATAAATATTTTTAATAAAAAAAGAGTACAAGTATAATTAAACCCAGTCATTTCAGTTGTATCAAAAAATCTAATGTATGAAAAAAATGAAACAAAGAAACTTTGTGATTCTTCTCAAAGATTTTTTCTTCTTAACTGAAATTCTTTTATACTGGTCTTCTGGAATTGAGAACTTGTGAAAATTAAATATCATCATCATCACCACTAACACCATCATCATCATCAGCAGAAGCAGTTAACATCACCACCATTTTTTTCATGGTTGATCTCCCTTGGTTTGCAAAGGTTTGACTATGGCATGACTTAAACTCCAGAATTTTATGGAGCATAAATTTTATAGCTCACTGTTCAAGCTAACCCATCCATTGTTTCTCCTCATCTTCCTTTTAAGATAAAAATGGTAGATTGCTCTGTTATTCAGAACCATTGAAGCAGTCAACTTGAGATGATATTTGAAACTATTTAAATAAAGGATCTGTCTGGATAAATAAATATGTAATGTGGGTGAGAAAAGGAAGTCTAAGATTTTCAGGCAGTAAAAGAATAGAAATAAAATAGAATGGAATCAAAATGATAATAAACATAAAAATTCATTATTGATTTATCAATAAAGTCTCAATTTTTCCTTTTAAGCAAAAAGTAAAGTCTTCATTTGATTTCTTTCTTTGTAAAAATCTTGAAAATGATAAGGACAACTGAAAAAAATTAAATATAAAACATAGTTTCATTTTTTTCATCTACCTTGAAAGAAAAGTGACATTGTTTTCATGATTATAAATTTTTTGACAAGAAATTTAATTTCTCATCTGACAGCACATGTTTTAAAATATCCTTTGGAGGTTTTATCTTACTTTATATTTTTTACAATAAATACTCAATAAAGAAATTCTTCCAGTTGCCAACAATTGTGAATGTATAAATCTCTCACTTCTCCCCTTGAATATGTCAGGAAAAATCCCAAATCATGGAGAAGGCAACAGAATACCATTCCACTATGTTGACTAAGAAATTGTTGCAAATACAGAGAGAATAAAGAAAATCTGTGGTTTCATGATCACCTACTTTCTAAGAGGAGATATGGCATTGGCAAAAATTAATGTTAGATTTGTATTGCCATCATCATCATCATTAATGATCATCAGAATCATCAGCATCGTTAATCATTTTAATTTTTTTGCTGACAGCTGAAATTTCAAAACAATGCAAACACACATGCATGTCCAAATACATGCACACACACACACACACACACACACACACTCTCTCTCTCTCTTTTACAGTGTCTTTTAATATATTTCTTCTCTCTCTTTCTATCATAATTAACATCTTCTGAAAAAGTTGTTTTGAGAGACCTGAATGTCAAATTCAGCAAAGAACGTGATGGTGAAATTGTTGCAATGTTCAGACAAGGAACTTGTTATGAACACTGTGAAAATGAGTCCATTGGTGCAGAGCAAATGACCAAATAGTAGCCAACACTTGATTTCAGGTATACTCCAGCTTTTATTAAGAGATATGGAAAAGCCTGGGAGGAGAAAGAAAGAATCAGATTGATTATATAACAATTAACAAAAAGTTCAGAAATGCAGTTTTATGTTGCATAACCTAATTCCAATGTAGACTGTGAGAGTAACCACCTTCCAGTCATATGCAACCTTGGAATAAAATTATAGAAATTAAAGAAGACCAAAACAACACCTAAACTACAATGCAATAGACTTCTGAATGACCCACATTGCAAAGAGATGTATGTTGAATCGTTAAAAGCAAATATAATAACTTGAATGAAATTCAAAGTGAAACACATTGAGTGAAGTTCTAGTGACATTGGTAAATAAGATCATCCCAAGAAAAGAGTAACAAGAAAAAAAGAAATGGCTAACAGATGAAATTCTCAAGATGATGAAAAAGAGTCAACAAACAATGCCAAGGAATGGTACAAGTTATAGAATCTTAAAAACAAATGAGATACAAATGCAGGCAGGCTAAAGAGGAATGGCTTAATGAAAAGTGCAATGAAATATAAACAATGTGCATCATGAATAAGGCAAATATGCACAAAAGAACAAAACAAGTAATGAGACAAAAGATGTGCTCATCAACACATTGCATAAAATCGAAAGAGAGCACTATAATAGAAAAAGAAGAAATACTCTAATGATGGAAAGAATAACTTAGAGATAAACTTGCAATGCACAAACATATGGAAGAGCCTGAAATATTAAAGTAAGGTCAACACTTTGCAAGATGAACAGGAACGAAACAACAGGAAATGCTCTCAGCCTTAGAAATTTTCAGTATAGACAAGATTACAGAAATAATAAATAAAATATATGACAGTGGTGACATAATAGAAGAGTTTAGTAAATCCATCTTTATAGTGTTGCCTAAGAAGCAGATGCAATTGAATGTGAGCTTTGCTGGACAATCTTAGAATCTGAATTCTGATGAATAAAGCACAAAGCAGATCAAAAATAAGAAAAGAACAGATTATCAAGGACATTGTAACAGGAAATTCTGTATTTATATTCCATAGTTTATGCAAAAGCATTTGATAAGGTTTGATACAAGGATCTGCTTGAACAGCTCAGAAAGTTTGATTTATTTGGGAAGTATATTAGAGCAATTCAGAACTTATACTGCAAGCCCCCCCTCCAACAAACACACAAATACAAAGAGAAAATGAATTGAGTAAGTCCATGAAAATAGAAAGAGGAGAATGATAAGAATGCATGTTCTCCCCAGATTTCTTCGACTTCTACAGTAAGGCTCTATCCTAAGGGAACTGGAGATCCTACCAGGATTTAGTATCAGTTGGCATAATGTTAGCAATATAAGATATGCAGATGACACAATGTTGATAACAGATGCAGAATGAGATTTACAGGATCTCCTAGACAAGGCAATAAAGGAAAGCAAGAAGATAGGACTAACTATCAATTGTAAGAAGACAGCAAGAGAAAATGTCCATGATTCAAGATACAAATTGGGATGTCAAAATTAAACAATTGCAAAAGTTTAAATATCTGGGTGGGGTTTTAACAGATGCTCAAAATGTGATACCAAAATCCAAAGGCAAAGATGCCTTTCAAAGGCTAAGCAAAGTATGAATAAACAGGAAAATTTTGTTAGAAACAAAGTGATGAACTGATATGTAATATCAATCTTCCTATATGGTAGTGAATGCTGGACAATTTCTTTGCAGATGAAGGGAAGACTTCTGGCAACAGTGATGTGGTTCTGCAGAAGAATGTTGAGAATACCATTGACAAAGCATGTAAGCAATGAAGAAGTTTTAAGGAAAATGGGAACAAAGGAATGGATAGGTTAAATTTGTTGGACACATAATGAGGAAAGTGGATTTGGAGAATTTGACACTCACAGGATATATTAATAGCAAATAGAGCAGAGTAATCTTCCTAGGAAACTTGTGTGAATGGATGATAGAAGATGGAAAGAGAGGGATAGCCATTGCTAAGAGCTATGAAGGGTAGGAAGTAGTAGAGAGTGATAATTGTCCACATCCGGAAGTGACAATGCATATAGAAGTTGATTCTAAAATTCATTTTCATTATTCTCTCATGGTGAGGATATTAATCTAAACAGTTTTATTTAATCATAGATATTTTATTTTAACTAATATTTAATATTCTTTGAGAGTAGTTCCATTGCTTAATGTCATCAAAAATAATAAATATCACAGAAGTTCTTCAAAAATAGACCTTAACCTGTAGAAGTTAAAAATGGGATTATGGTTCATATACGACTCTTACAAGGAGGTACTAAAATATTCTTGATCCAACTCACTTCACAAAATCTAACATAATGACTTAACATCAATGTAAAGAGGGCAGATAAAACCTTTAATCTTAAGCTTTATTCAAAGCAATTCAACTGCTGCACATATGTCATTTTTATAGGAAAGTAGTTCAGTGGTGGGAGGCATAGTGGAGTAATTGATAATGGCTCGGATTGAGGAATTGGTAGAGCTGAGTCCAAATTCCAGTTGAATCTATTACATTCTTCTTCCTCACCAGCTATGGATAAATAGCAGCACAGACTGGATTCTATAGCATTGGATGGCAACTGGTCTACTGCAGAAAGAAATAGCAACCTACTGTGGTGAAAAAAAAAATCTGCCTCATCAGTAATGTATTATGCATCACATATAATTGAGTTCAAGGGGAGACAACTATTGTTGCCTTTACCGCAATTGGAATATTTTTTTTTATTCTTATTTAAGTTGAGAACTTTTCATCAGCCCTTTGAATTATGTATTAATGCTTGCCTCTGCATTACAAATTGGAAGACTTATAAGAAACAGCTGATGAAATTGAGAATTCAATCTTTATTCCTAGAATATTTAAGTACTCATTGATTTCCTTTTGAGTTTTAGGTAACTTAGAATATATATATTAAATAATCTATTACATAATATATATATATATATATATATATTACATACTTTGTGAAAACCTCTAAATTCGAGTTGTTTTTCTCACATGATGCAAATATTCCCAACATTCTGAAGTTTTGGTATTTATTTTGAAAATTAATGTCAGTAACAATTTTAGACAAATGATACAGCTTAGCTCAATAACATTGTCATAGATTGAGGCCAGAAAGACAAATTTACTCTTCTGTTTAGGTTTCAGTTCCAGCAAAAAGTAAGGGAGGTGAAGCCCCCTCAACAGTAGCCCTCCCTATAGCATCATGGATGTTATTTTATGGATAGCTTCTGACCTTTCCTGTATATCTTTGAAACTTTTGCTGTTACTTCTATGATGCAGCATCGAAAGTAATAAGCATCACTAAATACTATTCTCAGCCGACATGAAGTGGAAAGACTATACTGAATCCATTGTAAGGTCAGCTGCGAAGAAAGTTGGTTCACTGTGTCATGCAAGACAATTTTTCTCTCCAGAATCTATCTTACATATCTATAAGTCTAGCATTCATCCATGATTAGAATATTGCTTTATCCTTGATAAAATCCAAAGAAGAATCAGCAATATTATTGGTCCTAACCTCGGTTTCAGTCATTTTTCTACTGCCATAAGGTTGCTTCTCTGTGTCTTTTCTATAAATACTTTCATGATAATTGTTTGAATGAGCTCTTTACTATGGTACCTAGACTTTTTTAATTCAAGCACAGTACTAGACTGGCATCAAGATTGCATCAGTTTACAATTGAGCTGGATAGATGTAACCGTAAATTCTATGCTAACAGTTTCTTTTCTTGCACTTTTCACTTGTGGAACTCTCTCACTAGCTCAATGCTTTCCAGCCAACTTTAATCTGCAAAAATTTAAATGCAATATCAATCACTATCTAGTGTCCTTCTATTCCCTTCCTTCTCATTATTAATGTTTCTATTCCTAATTCTTCCACACCCTGTACCCCCTTGTGTTTTAGTGGCATTACTGCCTTGCATGGGGTGATTCTGATAAAAAGAAAAAGAAAAAAAAATATGTTAAAATCTTCATGATGAACGGAATATATAAGACCGAATAAGAAAAGTTTTACATATCGCAATGAAAATCTATAGACTTCACCTGGATATTTAATCAAATGCTGTCATGCAACAGTTTAATCCAGAGAGAACTGGGCTTCCTGAACAGCAAAAAATTGGTCTGAAGCAAGTTTTATTTGAAACTTCCATAATAATTTTATCAGATGTTTCTAGATAAAAATGTTTCTCTCTCTATCTCTTTCTCCCTCACAGCCTAAATTCTAAAAGAGGAAATGTATTTTCCATTTTATGCACTTAACATTATCAATAAGTGTACTTTTTTTTTCAAATGGAAGTGGAAATATAATTTCCACTTAACCTCTTCTAAAAGCTGTCAGGAAACACCTAGAAAAAGCAGCAGGCAGATGCAACCATCAATTAATGTAAGAGATTTTGGTTCAAGAACTTAACATAACAAGGCTTGTCATTTATTAGGGTCTAGTACAGCAAGATGGAGATCTGCTGCAAACATGCACAATGGATGAACTTCTAACAGGATACAAAAGAACATAATATTGTAGAAAGAAGTGATTTTAAAGACACAAGATGATGGGATATGATACAGTATCAAATATAAATATCTACACCCCTGTGATAATAAAATAAGCACATCTCATCTCACATCTTACTTGTAACCATCCATTATAAGAAATTCATTTTTTCTAAAACAAATGTAGTAAGATTTTATTTCCAGTAGAAAGTTACCTAATCAAAAAGGATATTATCAGGTATTAATTCAGATCAAACTCCACTGCATTGAAATTCTGTTGTCAAAAATATGGATTTATTGCTATATGCAAATGAGTGCCGACCTATAAAATAAAGTTGAATATTGTATAAATGGGCAGCATGGCATATCACATTAATATCATGAACAAGAAATATCTTGTGAGATTTTTATTAATTTTCCTTAAAAGTTTTCAAGGACTGAGTATGTGGAGAAATTTTCAATGGTGTTAGAATTCCCAGGCACTTTTGGATAATATTTTAACCATTTTCAAGGAGCAATGGTAATTTTCATGATAACAATTGACTGAATTGTTTTTTTCAGCTTATCAACCCTTTGCAGGTTATTTAAAGCCAGAAAATATTTTTAGATTGTAAGAATATTTTAAAGATAATAATGGTTTAGTGATACAAGTTTTACTAATTAACCCATACCTGAGGGGACAAGAGGTGGATTCAAATCTTTCACAAGGGAATTTTTGTTTAAGTTAATATAATGAACTCAAATGGAATTGGAACTCAGCTCTCAAATTAACAATTCCAAGCCATTACCAATTACACTGCCCATATATCCAAGCTTACAGCACCTTTTATTCCCAAGTGGTCACCAACAATCTAGGTACTGACCATGCTTGACATTGCTTAATCAGTGACCATACAGAAACCAGTGGTTCAATATAATGTGGCTGTAAGCCTTCATGATAAAAAGGATTGTTAATATATTTTAATTTCCTATACTGTGTTATGTGAGAGACTTTATTCTTGTAGTAGTAATTTTCTTCTTATTGGAGTTTTTCCTTAAACACAGCCAGGCCATTTTGGCCACATTTATACAAGGAAATGTATGTCATTATTTTTTATGAGAGGTGCTTCTAATATCTTCAAATGTACAGCTAGATATCTTATTATCTCTGTGTTGTCTATGAGAATTTTTTGTATGGGCATGGAGAACTG
Organism: Acanthosepion lycidas; assembly: GCA_963932145.1. Taxonomy (NCBI): domain Eukaryota; kingdom Metazoa; phylum Mollusca; class Cephalopoda; order Sepiida; family Sepiidae; genus Acanthosepion; species Acanthosepion lycidas. The sequence continues at coordinate 54,511,676 of OZ010586.1, forward strand.
TGTGCGTGTATTTGTTTTCTTATTACATTAAATTCACATGGTTGATTAGTTAGGCCCCTGCCAAGTGTACTGGTTGTGTGTCAAATCAATATTTAGTTTAAGCACTTTTACTTTACACAAACAATTACTGGAAGATTTTTCCCACTCCAATAAGATACAGTCTTTGAATTGTGTCTTTTTGGAGGGTCCTTATTCTTCTCCTTTTCATTCCAATACATTCTGCAAGTGCTCTATTGGATTTACATCTGGTTATATGCCAGGCTAATTAAGCACTTTTACTTTACGCAAACAATTACTGTAAGATTTTTCCCACTCCAATAAGATACAGTCTTTGAATTGTGTCTTTTTGGAGGGTCCTTATTCTTCTCCTTTTCATTCCAATACATTCTGCAAGTGCTCTATTGGATTTACATCTGGTTATATGCCAGGCTAATTAAGCACTTTTACTTTACGCAAACAATTACTGTAAGATTTTTCCCACTCCAATAAGATACAGTCTTTGAATTGTGTCTTTTTGGAGGGTCCTTATTCTTCTCCTTTTCATTCCAATACATTCTGCAAGTGCTCTATTGGATTTACATCTGGTTATATGCCAGGCTAATTAAGCACTTTTACTTTACGCAAACAATTACTGTAAGATTTTTCCCACTCCAATAAGATACAGTCTTTGAATTGTGTCTTTTTGGAGGGTCCTTATTCTTCTCCTTTTCATTCCAATACATTCTGCAAGTGCTCTATTGGATTTACATCTGGTTATATGCCAGGCTAATTAAGCACTTTTACCTTTGACATCTCCAGAAACTATTGTTGTATTTATTTTGTTTGTTGATAGGCATATTCTGGATCAATGTCATGCTGAAATGATTCTTTTTCCCAAGCAGGTAATTGAAGGCAACATGTTTTCTTTCAATATATTACCATTCATTCATGTAAGGAATATTGCTTCTACTAGATTAGCATCTTGGTCACACTCTTTTGCTGTTGAATTAGTTAAATGCAACAGCCACTTCTACTTCAACAGTTTCTTTTCTCGCACTTCTCGACTGTGGAACATTTACTTGCTTTGTTGATAACTACAATCTTTAAAAATTTAAATGCAGTGTCAATCACCATCTTCTATTTTCTTGAACCCTGTTCAGCTTTTATCCTTTTATCCTATGCTCAGTCTTCACTCTCTGTAACACCCTTTATGCCAGTGGCATTCTCACCTTGCTTGGTGTGAAATGATTAAAAAAAAACATCTGATTTGTGGATTCTGCTATCTATTTAGAGATTCTTGATAAAATACAAAGAAGAATCTGCAGTGTTATTGGTCCTCACCTGGCATCTCAGCTTCTGTCACTTTCCCACCATAATGTAGCTTCTCTGAGCCTTTTCTATAAAACTTTTCTCTTTGGCATGTAGACTTTATGAATTTAAGCACAGTACCAGATTGGTGGCAAAGTTTCATCATTTTACACTTGAAATGGCTAGATGTAACCGTAAGTTCTATGCTAATAGTTTCTTCTATTGTACTTCTCACTTATGGAACACTTTTCTAGCTTTTTGCTTTCCTGTCAACTATAATCCTCAAAAATTTAAATGTAATGTCAATCATTATCTTTCGTCTTTTTAACTTATGTCCTTTTATTGTTCTCTTTTCTTAATACTGTTTTATTTTTCTCATATTCTTCCACTCATTGCGTCTTAGTAGCTTTATTGCCTTGCTTGGAGTGAAAAGATTAAAAAAAATAATAACTTTAAAATTTTATGATTCTGTCAATGAAACACAACACACCAGTACCACTGAAACTTATACAACCTGTGACCATGATGTTTCAAACACCATGCTTTATTGTTAGTTCCAAATATGCTGAATCATGACGTTACTAAATAATAGATATCATCAGGACAAAATATGTTGATTTTTGTTCCATCTGATTGCAGTATGCTGTCTGAAAATCTTCTGCATAAACTTTAAACAAGTCTCTTTGTGTCTCTATTTTAGTAACAGTTTCCTACAAAAACAAAGGTCATATGAACTGGTCTTGTTTAGGGTGCATTTTGATTGTTTTGTATTAGAAGTATTCATGCTATACACTTTTTTGACTTCATTAGCAAAATCCACATTCAGTTTTCTTAGATCTTCATCAGCTAATCTCTAAACCTCTTTGATTAAACAGACATTGGCATTAATTTGCATTGCCTACCTGGTCACTTCTGTACATCTCCACTTTTGTAATCTTGCACAATTTTCACAACTTTGTTTTTACTCAACTTCAGTCTTGTAGCTATTTTGTTTTGTAACCACTGACTGTGGAGATAAATAACATCTTTCTTCAAATAGTAAGAGAATTCTTTCTCATATGCAGCCATTAATGAACTAAATTACACTGAAAATTATGACTTTAACTAAAACTAAAACTTAAAAATTAAAACTTAAACTAAAACTAGTTTTATTATTAAGTATGCTATATTTAAATCCCCTATTAGATTATATCAAAAATTTTTAAAAATAAACTTTATAGAATGAAATAAGTTTTTTATCATCTATCTATATTTCTTATATTGTAAATCTCCTACAGAAAGTAGCGAGGGAGAGTGAGAAGAAAGGACTAACTATAAACTACAAGAAGACATGGTCATCAGTAAAAGGATGAACCCAAAATGCAATTTGCAGACGCTAAAATCAAATATGTGCAGAAGTTTAAGTGTCTGGGAAGTGTTGAAAGACAAATTGGGATGGCCAAGGATGCATTCCAGAAGCTGAGCAGAGTATTGCAAAACAGGAGGATTTCTATGGTGACAAAGTAAAGAGTACTGAGCTACTACGTGACATATGTCCTCTTATACAGCAGCAAATGTTGGACAGTATCCTCAAGGTTGAAGAAGAGACTTGAGGCGGCAGAGATGTGGTTCTACAGAAGGATGCTGAGGACATCATGGACCAGGCATGTGAGTAACGATGAGGTCTTGGAGAGTAAGCAAACAAGGAGGAAGCTTATGCTTAACTTAAGGAAGAGGCAGATGAAATTTCTGGGACACATGATGAGAAAGGAGGGCCTGGAGAATCTGATACTCATGGGATGAATAGAGGAGAAAAAAAAACAGGGGAAAGCAGCGCATGACATACGTGGTGGGCTTGGGCAGGTGGATAGTGGAGCGTGATCTGGGAGAGTTGGCAGAAACACAAACTTGTTGAGAGCCACAAGGGATAGGAGGAAGTGGAGGGCCATGATCGCCTACGTCCTGAAAGGACACGGCACATAAAAAGAAAGAAAGAACTATTTACACTATTTTCATTGTTCAGAATGTTGTCCTCATCTTTAATGTCATATTCATGATGTTTCAGCCGTTTTATGCTTCAGCCTTCTTCAGGTGATATATGTTGGAATTTTGAACTGGTCCCTTTATTTTGTCCACTGGGATAGATTGTTCTCAGTGAACTAAATAAAGGGTTTGGCTCAAACAATGTAAATAATCTAAATAAAATTTTCATAGTTGCCTAATTATTTTTTGGATACCAACATATTTATATTTTTGATAATAATTTCAAGGCTGTATAGTTTAGTTATAAATAATAACTGATAATACCAAGTTTGATTGTGTAATTTTGTTGGTAAAATAATTTTTATCACCATGAAAAGTGGAATCAGTTCAAATTCTGGCCTTGTCTGCTGTGTTAACTTTCACACTGATGTCCTCTTGGTAAAGTCATGAACCTATCTATTTTTCTCTCTAGCTATAGGTTAAATATTATAATTGGACTATTGTCCTCAACTATGTTGTTATTATGACAATGTTTTGGTTGTTGTGCCCTCTGCTCACCCCCCTGGTGTATATTAATCCAGGTAACCTACAAGAAATCCAGAACGGAATCTTTTATTTAATCTACAGTGTTCATGTCTAGGGATATTTTCTATTTCTTATTTTTAGTATTGCTCAGTTATTGCTTGCCCATTTCCACTGAGTTCAAGTACACACTTCCTGACCAAATATTAAACCAATGTTTGGCAACCATACTAAGAGAAGGGACATTGAATTCCACAACAGTGAGAAAGCAATCAGGAACCACTGCACTATCTTTTCAAAAAAGGTATAGCATTTCACACATAATAAAGAAAAGGACTCTTTGGAATCCCATAATTTCCTACTTGCTGAAAGAATTTGACATTTAAAGAAAATATTTTATTAGAAAGCATAAAATCTACATTTGGTCTAGAAGAAAATTAACGTTTGATAAAAATGTAATCAGCCATAAGCATAGATAGGCAATACTGTAATATAAAAAGAATTAATATGTTTTTGATTACTTGTAAAAAGCTTCTTCAGAATAATTTGCATGTCTTTTTTTATTAAACACATTACGTGTAATATAGTCCTTAGAATTTTTATAATTTGATGTAGACACTAATGTAGCAGACAAAAAACATCAATTGAAAATTTTAATTTAAAAGTATAAACAAAAATGAATCAAGTAATCAAAAGAAAATGTTAGGTCCCTAAAATAATTCCCTGAAAAAAAAAGCAAACATTAATTAAAAGTCTTTTTCTATATAATAAATGCCAAATGTGAATGTGTGTCACACTTTTTCCATTAAAGGGACACAACTCATCTTGTTCTAAATAATAAATGTCAATGTCATTGTGTCACACCTTTTCAATTAAAGGATCCCAACTTTTAATAGCTCATCTCCTTCTTCTATATAATAAATGTCAATCTCAGTGTGTCATACTTTTTCAATTAAAGGGACACAAATTGCTAACTTTCAATAGCTCATGTTCCATAAATTTTTGATTCCCAAGTTTTCATTACTGTGATTGTTTTTGGTGATGTTTTTATGTGATTTTTGTGACAATTTGTTTTGTATGATAACAATTTTTACTTGGAAATAAATTTGGGAATAATTGAAATTAATTGCAAAATCCAGTGAAAGTCACCCATGAAATAAAAATAATTGTTTGTATGGAAATTAAGGAGATGCGCACATCAAATTGTCTTTAAATTAAGTGGATGCAGAAGAAGTATCATAGGACTTTTAAAAAGTAAGCTTACATATTAATGCAATATTTAAATGCAGTGATCAATTTTGAGTTCTTCTGTAGTTTATTGTTGCCTACTGCATACAGCAGCAGTATGACTTGGAAAAAGAAATCTGCACCAACAGAGGACTAGACTACAATCAAAAGAGTCAAGGTTACACCAAGGAAAAAAAAAAAGTCCCATGCAAATGAAAACCCAGATCAAACTGCAGCCAGCAGAGCTTCCAATGCTGAGAATATGCCAAGACTTAGGGACTCTCAAATTCCTAAACAGATGAAAGCCCAATCAAGATCCTCCGCAGGAGCTAGCTTAAATGCTGGCCAATAGGGAGGCTTTTAATAATTAAATATAATTAGTGGCCAAAGAATAAAATTCTTATTAATATAATTGCCGGTAAGAGAATTAAATGTCTTATTAAATATGATTGCTAGCCAGAGAATTAAAAGTCTTATTAAATATAATTGCTGGCAAGGGAATTAAAAGTCTTATTAAATATAATTGCTGGCCAGGGAATTAAAAGTCTTATTAAATATAATTGCTAGTCAGGAAATTAAAAATCTTATTAAATATCATTGCTGGCCACACACACACACACACACACACACACACACACACACACACACACACATATATATATATATATATATATATATATATATATCCTGCCGGAGAATGCATATTTTTCTGACAAGATTTCTCGAATATTTAGACCAGTAGATGTAGTTAGATAAAAAATACTGTTTAATTAAAAAAAACATAGCTTCTGTTCAAATATAAGTATCCATCAAAAATAACATTTAAACAAAATAAATTAAAATTAACAAAATGTTGGATTTAAGCCATTCACTAAAAATAAATTGTCTTTGTTTACGTCAGGATATGATACAGAGGATCAGCAGAAGAGTATGTTCGCAAGGCACTATTTGGGCTTTGTTTGGCTGGAAGTCCTATGTAGCTAAGCAGTTAGACACTTTGTGTGTGTGTATATATATATATATATATATATATATAGAGAGAGAGAGAGAGAGAGAGATTTATATATGAGCTATTAGATCATTCTTTTGTAATTAACATATGTATGCACATAGACATGCACACACACATATATGTTGAGATTTTATTGAACTCATTAATTTATGATGTTAAAACTAATTTTTCTTTTTAGCTGTATTGAATTATTAATATATATATATTATTTTCATTCTTCTTTAATAATCAATTTTAAAATTTGCTACATTGAGTTATTTTTTATTATTAAGAACAAGTAAAGATCTACTTACAATCAGAAAGAGACAGTTGAAAGTTTCTATGGTACATAATGAGAAAAGAGGGCCTAGAGAATTTAACACTCACAGGATATACTGAAGGCAGAAGTAAGTATCCTACTTAATGAGCCTGTGTGAATGAATCACAGAATAGGGACAGAAAGGGGTGGTCATCTTCTTTATGTGCTATGTCCCCTCAAGATATAAGCAATCATGGCTCTCCACAACATCCTGTCTGTTGTAGCTGTTAATAAACTTTGTCTTTCTGTTATTTCTCCTAAGCCTTGTTCTGTCATCCATTTACCCAAGATCACTAAGGATGTTAAGCATTGTCTTACTCTGTCCCTTTTGCCCTCTATCTGTGCCATAAGTATCTGATTTTCCTTATTATATCCCCTAGAAACCTCATAGCAGTTTTGTACTCCTTTTTATGTTTCTAGTGAAAATTTCCTATTTCTCAGTACTCTGCTTAGCTTTAGGAATGTTTCCTTGGCTATCCCAATACACCTTCAGATCTCAGTATCACTGTTTCTGTTCTCTGTAAAAACATTTCCCAGATATTTAAATTTCTACACATATTTGATTTTGGCACCTCTGGTTTGCAATTTTGCTAATGGGCTCATTCTTTTGCTAACAACCATAATCTGTCTTTTTGCAGTTGATGCTTAATACTTTCTTCTTGCTTTCCTTCCCTACCTTCTGCAGGAGTTTTTGTAGCTTTCTTTCCAATGTCTGCTATCAACACTGTGTCATCTGCATACCTTATTTTGCTAAGATTGTGACCATCAATAGAAGTAGGACTTCTAGTTCTCTCAGAATCACCTTGCTGTATAGGTTGAATAAGTCCAGTGAGAAGAGACATCCTTGTCCTACACCCCTTTCTATTTTTGTACCGTTGAACACATTTTCTATCTGTATGCAAGCCATTTGCTACTAGTACAGGTTCTTGATTATTCTAATATCCTTCCCAAATATGTCAAGGTTGCTGAGCAGTTCTAACAAAACTTTGTGATGTACTTTATCAAATGCCTTTGCCTAATTTATAAAACACAGGTTGCTCCGATGAGCTGCTTGTGCTGGTTCCCAGATTTCATGGCATCCTACTCTCACCCTTTCACTGTTGAAACTGTTAAATGTAGCCATCTCTTCTACTCCAATAGCTTCACATCTTGCACCTCTCGCCTGTGGAACTCCCTTCCCTCTTCCTGTTTCCCTGATAGCTATAATCTCCAACTATTCAAATGTAATGTCGATCGACATCTCCAGTTGCCTTGATCTATCCGCTATCCTTCTCCTCATTCTTCTCATCCTTTCCTCTATCACTCTTATCTGCTCTTGCTCCAAATCCTCTGTAACCCCTTGCGTGCTAGTGGCTTCCTGCCTTGCTTGGGGTAAAATGGTTAAAAAAAAATGTCTTTCTGCATTTGTATTGTTCTTTCTAAGCATAAATTTTGTGAGGACTTAGAAAAAGACTTGGAGCTGTTCTGAAAGGACTTGGTACATAAGAGAATATAATTATATGTTTTTCCTCAAAACATTTATTATAAATTTCAGATTAGTATTTCTTTTCAAAGCCTTTATGAAAGTTATCAATTTGGTAATGAAAAGTAGCTGAGATTTGACAAAGTCCTACTTAATGGTTGAAATCTGCTTCATGTAACTGTGGTTTTACTGAATGAATTTTATATCACATGAGTTTAAAAATAAAATTTTTATCTAGAATATATTTAATGTAATTTCCAGTTATTCATCATGTACAGTTAAAGATGGAAAATTTACTTAAGCTGTCAAATGATAGATGCATTGACAACATTTAGAAGTGTTGTAACATATTAAGTTACCAGTTTGTTACAGGAGTGGACATTTTGTAGCTTGCTTTCTTTTCTTTAAAGGAGATATATATTTATGTCATAAGTTGTGGGGGAAATATTATTGTGGTCACATGAGGTTTTTCAGAGAGAAGATAGTGTAGTGATAGTATCATGGTGTATATGCAATATGTTGTTTGTTGAAGATTAAGAAATCCTCTGAAAAGAAAAAGGAATATGTCTTATCACAATAGCATCCTATGGAACAAAAGAAGAAAGGAGAGTTTGTTGTCTTTCCTTTTATACCTATTTATACAAAACCACCAAGTGGGCATTAGGAAATGTCCCTTGGCAGACAAGTTGGGGGGGGGGTGATCCTGCTGATGATAAAGGTAAAAATTGATGCTGAAAAGTTCTTGTCTTAATCAAAAAGGGATTTAAAAAAATATTTTTTATGTTTATGTGAGGATGCATTGAAAAGTGGATCAGGCCAAAAAGATTGCAGAACTCCTTACAGAAAGTGCTGATTCAATTAAGATGGAGAAGATGTAAGAAAATATGAACTTTTTTTTTAGTAATATTTCATGAACTGCGTTAAATGTAATAAGGATGTCTCAAATTGTTAGCCTTTTAGAATTGGCCTCATTAAAAATGCCTTATGTCAAGAGAGACATTTTGAATCTTTGAAAATATTCTTAAATTTCCTTTAAGTGGAATTTTCTATGTAGTCCTCTCTTCGGTTTTTTATGTCAATTTTAACTTCCTTTTAATAGTTCTACATAATTACTTGAGTTTTTTTTACCCTCTCACTGTTCTTATTTACATATTCAGTTTTGCTCAAATATTTTAATCTATGCATTTTCTTTGGTTTGGTAAATATATACACTTAGCACACAGGCAAAATATTTCAAACTGAACATCTCTATCTTTGACATAAACAAGTGATCATTAGACAAGGTATAAACTTCTCAAATTCCTTCTCTCAGGCAAAGACACTTTTATGGATTTTCAGATGAAGCATGACTTTGTGGATGCAAAATCCAAAGAATCATTGCCCAACAATGATAAGAAGCTGATGGATTTATAAGTCATATCTGAATACTTAAAATTTGTAAGGCTTAAAAACTACCTCAATATCTGATATAAGATAATCTGTTTATATAATACTTCTGGTTTCAAAAGTAGATACAGGCCTTGTATTCTAGCATGTTTTTTTCTATTCTATTCTGTTCTAAAGAATTACTCAAATCTAACATAATTCTCTAAAACTTACTTTAGTTCAAATTTCTATTTTTCATATGATCAACATCTAAAGTGAATCCTATTTATAAAAGCTATTACAAAATTAACAAGTATAGAATGAAATTCATTACAAATTCTGATGTTATTGTCTTCAATTTTCAAGACCTACTAAAGGTATTAATCTCAGTATATTTCAACCAGCATCTTAAACATATAGATGATCGCTTAAAAGACCCTCTCTGATGTAATTGTAAAATGTATATCACTGCAAGATTTTATACTAGTTGACTCATAAGAATTATTCGAGGAGTTTGGAAAAAATAGTATGCTGTAAACTATGATCATGATTTTTTTAAAATTTTGAACTATAATTATCCTCCTTTGAATCCTAAGCACTGGATTTGAAAAAAAAAATAGTAAAGTTAAAAGAATATAAAATTTTCATATCAAATATTTTTTGAATGTCTGATACTATTTTAATATTCATTAAGCACTCAGTGACCACATGAACAAATGCTCTTTTATGCAAATTTCTAATCAGCCTGTGACATAGCTACAATTTAACAGATATAGGCATTTAAACATGTTTATGGTGACCAGCTGAATTTCATTTCATGCATTAGCATGAATGTGACTTGGAATGTGGCGAGGTTGTTGATATATGGCTGGGTCTGAGTATTTAAAAAACTGCTAATTTACTAGGATTTTTATGTACAGCCTTCTTTAGGGTTTACAGAGAATGATCAGAAAAATAAAAAAAATTCAGTGAGTGGCAATTTTGTGAATGTAAATCCTGTGTTGATGAAAGAGTTTAGAAAAGAATGACCAGGCTGGTTCAAGCTCAGAGAAAAGCAACAGCAGCTCAAATAGGTACCACCTTACAATGGGGGGGTATACAGAAGAGCATTTCTGAATGCTTAACACTTTGAACCTTGAAGCAGATGGGCCACAGCAGTATAAGATCATGTAGGGTGTTACTCTTGTCAGAAAAGGACAAGAAACATAGGGTATAGAATGCTAAGCATCACAGAAATTGGAAAAATGTTACTTGTTGTACTGAGTCTTAATTTATACTGCACTATTTGGATGGTAGGTCCAGAATTTTGGTGTAAATAAAATGAAAGTATGAATCCACTCTGTCTTGTTCAGGCTGGTGATGGTGCAATGGTATGGGTAATATTTTCTTGGTATACATTGTGACCCTTAGTACAAATAAAAATTTGTTTGAATGCCACAGCCTACCTAGTTGTTATGGCTGATCACGTGCTTCAATTTGCAACTAAAGTGCACACATCTTATGGTGGTTACTTCTTGTAGGACGATGCATGGTGTTACAAATAAAAAAGTACTGGTAGATTAGTTTGTAGCAGATGAGATGATACTTTATAACAAGCAAGGTTACTGTCTTTGAAAATAAATCAATTTTCAAAAGAAATGAATTCAGCATGTAGAGGATTTTTATGCATTTATTTATTTACAGAACAGCATTACTCATGAAAAAGAAAATTATATTTACATGTATACAGATAGCTCAAAAAAAGTAAGAATAACATTTATGTGCTTAGCTGTAGTGTGTGTGTTCATGTGCATAATGTGCCATGTGGTTGTGTGAAATTAAAAAGTTGGCTTGCCATAGAAGAGAGGGGAAAACCTGAAATATCTTCTACCTACCACATTCTTAAGCAAAGAAAATGGAGATAAGGCTTATGTCCTTCCTTTTGACAGTGGCCTTCATATTTACTAGATCTCAATCTCATAGAGCAACTTTGCAATGTGGCAAAAAGGGAGACTCAAATCTTGGATGTGCAGCCAACTATTCTATACCTTTTTACTTTCAATTTGAGAACAGTAACTTTCAAAATGGAACACTATCTTTAAATTTGAAAATAGTAATGTTTGAACCAAACAAACAGAAAAATGATAGAATCTTCATTATAAATAAACTATGTTAATTAAAATGTCATATCTTCCAGATTTAAGGCTTTTGTGATTTTGCCTTGGATGCCTGCAATGAAATTTGAGCCCACTGTCGGTGTCACCATTGCAATGGCAGCATTCATACAATTTTCTAGGGTCCAGGACCTATGCTCTTTGATGCTCAACATTAACCCTTCTCTCATTAGAATTTCTTGGGTATTTTCAGCCAATTTCCTCTTTACTTCAGTTTTGAAAATTGACCAAACATTCTTAATCAGATTGAGAATGGGGCTGTTAGGTTCAAGCCTCAAAATTCCTCCTTATCTAAGACTGATTTGATTTTTGAGTGGCAATGTGCATTGTAAATAACTAATCAGCCATACTTTTCTTTGACTACATGCAGGACCTTTTTAATGAAATCACACACCAAGTTACTTTATGTATGATCCCTGCCTGACTTCACTGGACATTAGACCCAGGTTAATGATACAGCCTATTACATGCATGTTAACACCTTTTGATGCTGTTGCAATTGTGCTGCACCTTGTATCTTTTCAAGATCACCCTTCACTCCTTGAAATATGTATACTGAAGTTTGTTTCATCCAGGAAGAGTATTGGCAAATTCTGCAATTGAAATGGTAAGCAGTTCCTCCAGAAACCTTTTTCTCTTTTCTTTATTCTCTAATACATTTGCTGTTTCTGGCTTGAATCTGATGTTTTCAGAGTGTATAAAAGCATGTCCAAGTGGCAATGTAAAGTCTGCTTGGACAATTTTAAATTGAATTTATGGTAAATGGCGTCAGCTAGCTCATTAAGTGTTATTCTGGGGTTTTTCTTCAATTTTGTTTCACACAAAATCTTTGTGCTCGTTTGACATTTTTCTGAACCTTTTTCCACCTCTTGAGTCTTCCTTTTCACCTTGGGATAACAGCCTGTAAGCAGTTGCCTGAGGGACTCCAATTTGTCAAGCTTTTGACCTCTATTTGATTGGTAGACAGCCAGAATTTGAGTTTTCTTTTTTTTACTTTCAGTCTCTTCATTGCATGATCTCAACATAATATTGAATTTTAAGGAACACTTTAGTCAGTTAAATATATTTTTCAACCTTTACATATTATTCAAAAAATAGATTACAAATTTTATAAGTTTCGCTTTCAGTTCATAAAATTTTGGGTAAAGTATTTCATTATATTTGAAGATCCTTAGGTAAATAAGTATTTTATCAAATTAAATTCAGTTTTTAAAAACAATTTTAACTTTGAAATTTAAATAAATAAAAAATACAAATTTGATTGGTTAATTTTCCATTTTTTTTTACTCAAAATAAATCATTCCATTTTGAAAGTTATTCCCAAAATTAAAAGTAAAAAGATATAGAAGAATTGTGTGATTTCTTTTAATTATTTTAATGCATGAAAAGAAATATGTCCTGCCAGGATTTATGATTAGCAGCTACAATCTTAACAATATACGATAATGCAGATGACACATTATTGATAGTAGACACGGAAACAAAAGTACAAGAACTCCTACAGAATGTAGTGAAGGAAAGTGGGGAGAAAGACTTAAACAGCAATTGAAATAAGGTGGAATACATGTTAGTAAAATCAAGAACCCAACATGAAAATGACAAGGTTGAGATACCAAAATCAGCAATTTAAATATTTGGGAACAGTTTTAACAGAGGACAAAAAGTGATACACTGAAATCTGAAGGCACACTGGGATAGCTAAAGGTGCCTTCCAAATGCTAAGCAAAGTATTAAGAAACAGAAAGATTTTGTTAGAAACAAAGAAAAGAGCACTGAAAAGTTATGTAACCGATATGGCAGTAAAAAAAAGAGACAAGAAACAACAGTGATTAGGTTATCCGGAAGGATGCTGATAATGACGATGTTTTAAAGAAAAGGGAAACAAAAAGGAAATGTATATTTAACATCCAGAAGAGACAGTTGAATTTTTTAGGGTGCATAATGAGGAAAGAGGGCTTGGGAAATCTGATACACACATGATTGACTGAAGGCATGTTGGACAGAGGAAAACAATGCATAAATTATTTAGTGAGCTTGAGTAAATGAATAAATCTATCTATCTATCTATCTATCTATCTATCTATCTATCTATCTATCTATCTATCTATCTATCTATATATATATATATATATATATGTGTGTGTGTGTGTGTGTGTGTGTGTGTGTGTGTGTGTGTGTATTCTATGATCATCTTCATAAGATATGAATGGCCACGCAGTCATATAGGTTTTTAACAGAGGACGGGAAGTGCTACAATAAAATCCGAAGTCGCCTTGTGATAGCCGAAGAAGCATTCCAAAAGCTAAGCAGAGTATTAAGAAACTGAAAAAAATCGTTAGAAACAAAGAAAAGCGTACTGAAGTATTACGTGATATCAGTCCTTCTATATGGCAGTGAATGTTGAACAATCTCCTCACAGATGAAGAAGAGACTTAAAGTAACAGTGATGTGGTTCTACAGAAGGATGCTGAGAATACCTTGAACTGAATATGTGAGCAACGACGATGTTTTAAAGAAAATGGAAACCAAAAGAAAACTCATACGTAACATCTGGAAAAGACAGTTGAAATTTCTAGGGTACATAATGAGGAAAGAAGGAATGGAAAATTTGATACTCACAAAACTGATTGAAAGTAAGAGGAACAGAGGAAAAATAACAATAACACATAACCTACCCAGCAAGCATGAAAAAATGAATGTTGTAACATGGTTTAAGAGAAATATCAAAAAGATTAAGTTTATTAAGAGCAACAAAAGACAGGAAATTATGGAGAGCCATGATCTCCAGCGTCTTGAAAGGACACAGCACAGGTACTGAGATTAAATTCTTGAAGTTGTTTTACAAAAAGTAAAGCTCATCAGAACAATTTCTGTGAAAATATTTATAGAAGAGGCAAAGGGAAGCTATGTCACACAGCAGTGGGAAAGAGACTGAAGTCGAGATGCCAGGTCAGGAACGATGACATTGCTGATTCTTCTTTGTATTTTGTCAAGAATCTCTAGACAAATAGCTGAACCGACATTCCGGGTGTAGTAAGAATGTTTGATGGTAGACTTGTATATGTAAAAGATAGATTCTGTCAAGAAAAATTGTCTATCACGAGATCGTGAACCGACTTTCTTAGCGGTAAACTTAGCAGTTGATTCAATATAATCATTTTACTTCATGTCAATTGAAAACGTGTGACTAAGCACTATTGATGCTCTCTTGGAGGTTAGCATTAGCCAACAAGACAAAAAAAAGTTCTTTGATACATAGCAGTTTCGTTTTCGAATTTAAAAACATAACAAATCACCTCTTGCTTCAGTTCACAACAGACTTTAGGTTATTTTCAAGATCAGCAGCCAATTTGATTTTATCGAACATATAAGCAATAGTAAATATGTGTGTCAACAGCAGAGATACTGAGTCGAGAAGTTATCACTTAAGAAATGTCGTTGATGAACACAAGAAATAGAGTAGGGCTCAAGAATAGAGTCTTGGGGAACACACCCGCCTTAATGCAACATGATCTAGAGGAAGGACTGTTCAAAACAACTTTAATTACGCTGTTTTATAAGAAAAACAAAACAAAGTAACGACCGGAAACAACATAACCCTTCAAATTATGAAGAAGACTAACATGCCAAATTCTTTCGAAATATCTAAAACAGCAGCCCGAGCTTAGCTATTCTTATCTATTCTTTCAACAATAACCATCAATGCGTCGGCGTTTGACCTAGAGAAGCCGAAGCCATATTGTTTGTATGAAAGAAGAGCCTGCGAGGTGAGATGCTTAATCAATTCGGAATTGGTTATAGTCTATAGTAATTTCCCAAAGAGAGGTAAAAGATTTAGAGGTTGATAGTTCGAAGGATCAGACCCTTCACTAGAGTTCTTAAAAAAAAGAAACTATAGAAGAGGATTTCCAACAATCTGGAAAGCAAGAAGGTATCTATTATAGAGCTTGGAGAGAACAGAGGCCAGTTCAGGGATTTCAGTTAACGACAATTACAGGGATACCATCTAGTTGACATGGTTTGTGGAGATCAAGTTTGGAGATAATAGCGGAAATCATGATCGGAGTTATATGCATATCACACAGTAGAAACTCTGTTCTAAGTGGAAAGTTACTCCTGATTATTCAAGAGTAGAATAGAAAGAGAATTTGCAGACAAAGTATTCTGTTTTACTGGCAAATGGTAGCACTTCCAGTTGAAGAGAGGACGCTACAATAATAGCATGATCCTAAATTTCAAAATCATGCTTTCAGAAGTCGTCAAGTCCATTCCGAGATGAATTGGGGTGATTCTAAAGTCAAAAGTGTGTCCAACAAGCTCAAGTCAAGTGCTGAGTTGGAATGACCAAAGAAAGGTTAGTCTTACTTCATTGGTGGAGATTTAAGTATGGTTATAATGGTTGAAGTCAATTCAGCTTTGCACTGATTTAGAACAGCTAAAGTAAAGTTTGTGTTTACTTCATTGGTGGAATTTTGGCAAAATACGTTTGTCATTAAATTTTTCATAGGCACATTCTTTCAAAAGCGTTTAGCAAATGTAATAAGCTTCCCTTTCAGTGTTCAATATATCTTAGAAAATAAAGTAATAAAAATATCTTTATTAAATTGGGCATACTTTTTGCATATTTTAACTATAAATTTTGTCCAATTATAGTTTTTCATAAAACCTGAACAAAATAATTGATAAAAATTAAAATTTGAATGCAAGAAACTAATATTATCATTCATTGTACCAAAATTATATCAACTTAGAAACAAAATTCCATATTGTAACCAATTTTTTCCAAAGGTTCATATAAAAACATATTTTTCGAAAATGTTTTATTCGTATATTATGGCTAAATACTAAAGAAATATTTGACTGGTTACAATGAAATGTACTGTTCAAATTACATAGCTGAATATCATATAACAAACCTTGTAAATCAATAATGGCAACTAAATGTGTCCTAGTGTCTAGCCTGATTCCGTTTTGTATAAATATTTCATTGCTGTAACTTTCCAGAATATAAAGAGGAAGAAAACAATTCTTTTTTTCTTTGATCATTCACCTTACAGTGTTAGAATCAACCATGCTTAAGTGACAAAAATATCAATTTATTATAACTTGTTTTATGAGTACAATTGATGTGGCTGAGCCAGAAAGTGAATATAAAATAACATTCAAGCAAAAAGGCTTGACCTACTTGAAATCTCTGTCATGATAAGTAATAAATGCGAGTGTTTGGAAATAAATTGCGTTTTAACAGAAAGGACATAAAACAAATGTAAATTACACATTTATCAAAAGTGCAATCATCTTCATTTTCACTTATGGATCTTTTCTTTTAATTCACCCCAAAACAGCGTAAAGTTACATATCGCAAAATATTAATTCATACTAAAAAATTATGAATTTTATATCAAAATCTCTCTATTAAATTTTTTCACTCTTTTGAAGTTATAAATTTTAAATCAAAATTTGTTTAGCTTGCCTCGCAACCCTCAGAATGAAAAATTACCAAATATCAGGGAGTTATTCACATTTCGTAAGTGCGGATGATATTCCTGGTACTTACAAGGAATTTTTTACAATTTAAAAAAAAAAGAAAGAAAATTTGTTTCTGTCTTGTTTATCGGGGTGAACGTGAACAATGACCCACCCACACTCAGAAATAGTGCAACCGAGTCACCCACAGCTGAGGTGATCGCAAAAGTTTACCCAACTGCAGTGCAATGGAAGAGGCTCACTCGGAGAGAATTTGGTGTGAATTTTAGTAAATATAATTTCTTTTTATTTTGGGGTGAATTAACAGAAAAGATCCTCAATTACTTCAACCCAACGAGAACACAAATTTTTGTTTCTATGTTTTAAAAAAATCTTGGTTTTTACTTGAAATCGCTTTGAAATACTGTTTTCAATTTCGTAGTTTCTAACACTTCCATTTATTAAAACAAATGAAAATCTGTAGATGTTAAATCCGATGAGTATGAAAGATTTTATTTTTTCTTGACTTTGTTTCTTCATTGTCCTTGCATTGTCATGATGGAGAAGAACATCTTTTTCTGTTCACCAAAGCAAAACACTTTAGATGTAGTGGTTCGTTTAGCTGATCAAGTTACTGGAAATAAATATCTGTAGTGATGGTCCTTCTGTGTTCCAGTAGGTCATAATATCTTTCATCTTACACCAGATACAAAGTAAGGATTTATGAAATTTATGGTTGTGTTGTTGGAGTATTGTAGGTGAGTGTGTGTTCGCATATAAACAATTAATGTAGTAGCAGCAAAAAAATTGGGTTTATACTCTGGGTCGTTTATTTATTTATTTATTTTTTTTTTTTGTATAGTGGAGACTGTGGGGAAACAAAGTTCTTAATGTCTCTTGGGTAGGTCCAGAGGTTAGGGTAACTAAAGATAAACATCGCTATAATGGTTGAGCTCAAGTCAGCTTTGCGCTGAGTTGGAACGGCCAAAGGAAAGTTTGCGCTTAGTTCATCAGTGGAGTTTTGACAAAACACGTACGAACGTTGACAGGAGAAAAGAGAGCTGCTCAGTGGGCACGTCTCTTTCCACGAAATCTTAGAACAAGAGGAAGTGTTATGGCGTCCATCCCTTTTTTCATATAAGTGGACTCTACCAAGTGTACCTGGACTGCTGCCGTTAAATACCCAAAGTTACAGTCAGTGAGGGTAGCCGGTAGTCGGTAGTCGGATAGTGAGAGGATATAGTGAGAGTGAGAGAATATACGAAAGGAGATAGTGTGAGGTAACCTCTGGTAGAAGTCAGTTACAAGCACGTAGACTCTAAGGAAGTCCTACTTCGAGACTGTATATATCTATTTGTATTTGCTACTAACCACGTTCCTGGACTTACTAACAGTATTGCTCTTTGTATGATTGTGTAAATACATTTTATTTCTTATATTTAATTATTGCGTTTGTCATTCCTTGGAGACCGAATTCATCTCGGAATCCACAACAGGAAGAAAGAGAGAAAGGAAGAAAATATTTATGCTATTTACATTATTCGGACTATAATAATAATGTAAATAGTATGTAGTGACTACTACTACGATTGCCACGCCTACAGTTTTCTCAACTGTGATTGGTTAAATAATAAATACTGTTTACCACAGGACAATTTACTAATCACAGTCACCACACTGAATTTTTTCTGCTGTGAATTTCACAAACATGCTTTTGTTAGAAAATCACCGATTGGTTAATTTTTCATCCAATCATATATTTTCTGTGTTCGTTCAACTCTCCCGCTTTGTTTCATGGAGCCTACCAATAGTTATAAAAGCAGTGTTTTGTTCCAAAAATCTACACAGATTATTGATTCTACTCACTACGCACTCACAAACACAGAACTTGAATTACATTTCACCATTCGTTTTCTGTGAACAAGCCAAGTTACAAACCAACACTCTGTTAGTTATACAAATAACACACAACTGAATTAACTGTATGTTTTTCTGGATGCAACATCCTATTTCAACATTTGAACATTCTATTCAAGAAACATTCTTAATTACATTTTATCTTATTCAAGCTAACAGATAAAGGGAAACTACTTTCTTTTCCTTAATATTCACACATTACAAATTGTTTTTGTATTTGCTGATTTTAATATATATTTTTATCGTTGAAACAAAAATCGTTTCCTCATTGTTTTTCCTTGATTCAATAATGTATAAATGTTAAATGCTTTTCAACACGCAGCCACATTAATCTCTTCAGCATAGTACTCAAGCAGCATTTATAAGTGTACATAACACCTCATCTCAGAAATTTAGACAGATACTAAAGAAAATATTTGTCTTTTTATAGAACTGAAACAGTATTTGGCGAAGCCAAGTGGGAAATAAAATTTCCGGTTCCTTTATCATTGGAAAATGTCATTCTTTTTCTTTTTTGTTATTCATTATTATTATTATTATTATTATTATTATTTTATTTATTGATTTTATTTCATTTTTCCAGAAATTTTTGTTGGTGGATCCCTGGTATTGGTACTTGAGAAAAATGGATTCATCTATTCTTCTCCATATATGAGTTAACTAGCAAGAGAGACTGGGTTTTCTAGTCTTGGATAACAGCCAGTCTAAGAAGACAAATCTGTATTTAAACCATTCCACAAAGAAGGTATGGCAATTCTCGCATATTAAATAAAGGAAATTGTGGAAATTTATGATCGCCTACGTCTTGAAAGGACTAGTCATTAAAAATAGCAAGCTTATAGCCTTTTTAAGTAGGATTTTTTATTTACTTTTCTAAGTAGTTCAAGTTTTATTTTTAAAGTGGTTTCCAGTTTCAAATTTTACCGATTTTCGTAATACTTTTGATATTAACAGAACTACTGCTATATATGTGGTGGAATGGACACTAACGCGGAAGGTGGAATTGCCGATCCGAGTTCAAATTTAGGGTTAGTCTGTTTGGTTCATTTTCGCACTAATATACTTGGAAAACGTATGAATTCATTTATTTTCCCCAGCTATGGGTTAAATAACAAAGCAGGCTGGACTTCCTAGCTTTGGGCTGCAACTAAAAGAAGGAAAGTTCTGAATCCAAAGCGTAGAGAAGGCAATTGGAAAACACTCCACTATCTTTTCCAAAAATACATAGCAATTCACAGATAATAGCGAAAAGGAATCTGTGGAGAGTCATGATCACCTACATGCTGAAGATATATGGCATTTAAAAATATACTCATTACAGACCTACATCTTTTAGATTTAAAACACAAAGTTCGGCATCGGAACTAAAAAGAAAAATACCGTCCGAAATATATTCACTATATAGTTTATTTTTTCTGCACGAAAAAAGGAAATATAATTTAATCTCTGTTTTCTGGGAATATTTATCCTCCATATTTCTTTTTGGTTATTTTTAATATGAATGATTTTATTTAATTTATTTCTGTCTAGGTGTACCGAGAAAAAACTTTCAATAACGTTTGCAAAGATGCAGTAAACAAAATGCCTTCATCTATAACGAAAGCACCATTGTTAGTGACGTCATTGCATGCAGCAGCACATTCCAAGCGGGACCACTTTTGCAGACGCGTTATATTTCGTGATACAGCTTCAAACGAATTCTGCAGAACAAACACTAAATTACCCGACGATCGCTCAAAATAGTTCAAAAACTTCAAGAGGAATTGAAGGGAGATAAATCAGTGTTCGGTATGCAGAAAGCATTTGAAACGCTAAACTTGCAGTGGTTTTGTTTTATTCTAGTTCAAAAGAAAGAGAGATCACACGCTGAAATAGCTTCGTGCATCAAGACAGATCCTGTATTCAATGTGTATCCCCCCCCTTTTTTTGTGATAACAAAAAAACAACTTCTGAATGGGCTTCGTGTATGAAGGTAACTGAATGGGAAAGTTGAATTTATGAAACCAAATAAACTTTGAACAAAGACCTATAATATTCAACATTGGATCTTATTTACATTTTGCAACAAAGATGTTGGTGTGCGTGTGGGTTGATTTCAGTGGACATTTTGAAGAATAACACTTTCCTACTTGAAATCTATTGTTTCTACCATATTTTACAGTTCATTGAAAAGAGAATTCGTCAAAAAAGGTGATTAAAAAATTCAAACGAAAATATAGATATTCTAACTCACAGTGCCGATCTGGCCACTATCATGTTTCGTTCTTCTTTTATGTACTAATTAATTTGAGAACGTGGGTGATCATGGCTCTCCACTATTTCCTGTCTTTTGCTGTTCTAAGTATTTCCTGCTCTTTATTTGCACTTTGTCCCTTTCTTGCTATCCTTTCACTCGTTAAAGAGATTATTTGCTGTTTCCCTCTGTTTCTCTAACCATTATGTATCGCAGAAATGTCACCCATCTCTATCTGACTGGAATAAGTTTCCCTGTTATTCCTATTTCCCTGAAGACTTCTTCATTGCTCACATGTTCTGTTCACGGTAGTCTTCATATTTGTCGATACAATCTGTGGGCTTTACCCACGTATATCCCATATCCTCTTATAACAATAGCGGGAGGCATCGTAAATAATTAGCAATTAATCAAAGATCTTAAAAAAACAAAAAACATTAGTGATTCATTTTTAGAAGAGAAAGAAAATCATCTTCGCTTAACCAATCAAATGTCCCTATTTACATTTTCAAAACTACTAAGCCTGAGAGACAACAGTTAATCCAAAAACAAGTAAAAACGAAACGGTAAATAGAAAATGTTAGTCGCAAAAGATTCCATCGTGTCAAAAGGAGTAACTTGGTATTGCGACGATTTCAAAGAAACACGTCTTGCCATTACTTACACAAGTGCCAGACAGAAACACAGAGCCATGAGCCACCAACTGACGGTTTTCCTTCCTCTCCTTTTAAATATATGTACATGAACCAAACTTTCTTATCAACAATTATTGTCATTTTCACACACATGGATACTTACAGAATCCTTGTAATTAGTGTAACAACTTAAAACTATGAACTCTAAACATATCTTCAGCACCTTTTTAGACATTTGTTAAATGCCCATTGTTGATATATAAAACTTTACTATCATTATTTACTATATATACAACTTAGTATCCTCATTCATTTTTGGTGTTGTGGCAAACTAAAACTTGTTCCAGATTTTCTAAGCAGATTCAAGGTTAATAACATGTTTGCTGCCATCTTATAAATTAGTCGATCACCAACCAAGAATACGACAATAATTTTTTCATGAAAATTATCGCACTCTCTCATTAATAGAAGACACACACCGGGACAAATTTGCAAACATTGCTGATAATATTCAAGAAGAGTATCGCTCCGGCAGTGTTGATATACTTGAACAACAAATCCTCCAATCACAAGGATGATATAAAGTGATTACAGGATACAATCAATGAACTAACTGAACAAACGAAATTTCTTTAACAAGAACAACGTCCATGCCACAAATAATAACAGAGAAATGGTTATGTTGGACGATATGTAGGCACATTTTCAATCAATAACAATGTGGATTTGGTTGGCTCTACAGAAAACGTGAAAAACCGAAAACATTTAATAATTAGTGATATAATGGAATATGCATACACCTGAGTTCCCCATCACTGGAATATGATTGGCTGGTGTCCGTCATAAATACAGACGGACGTGCAGGTACGACAGAGTTTAAGTCTATGACGACGCCTATTGGACTACACCATTGGCTATCCTATTGGTCTACACCTATTACCTGCGATTACGACGAGTACCAGTCGATTACTGCTACCGGGTACTACTTGGTTACAGTAGCCAAACCCACTTAGCTACTTCGATCAATTATATCCCTTTCCGGGACATATCAATTAGGAATCATGAAATGACAATTGAAAAAAAAAATGTTCTTGGAATGCTTTAAACGATATCGTCACTGTGACATCACTGACTGAATATTTTGTTGTCGATACAGGAGCTGACATAAGAAAAATACCATCGCATCCTGGACACAGATTATTGCCTAGACCATACAAACCCAATGAGACAATGAGAAAAATCACCGACACTTTACATTGATTTTAGACGTAAATTCTTTCGAGTTTCCCGTTGGCCCAAGTGAAGATACCAATATTCCGAGCGAGTTTATTTTTAGCACTTTTAATCTATCCGTTAATGTGTAGACGAGAATGCTCATATGTACCAATACAGACCTCACAATTACTGTCTTTGAATTCACCAGGGTTATTGCTACAATTCCACACAAATATACATATATACAAAATTGTTGAAACAATTCCGTAACATTACACAACTATTCCAACACATAGATGAGGTCAGCGCCATGCTTACTATATAAAAAAACAAGTGACTTAATCTGCAAAATCTTAAAATAGTAAAAGACACGCACTTCAACTTGTAATAATTTGTTCATCAAAGTGTGCCTGGTCATCAACCACTTCATATTGTGTCGAACCAAAACATCTCTAATTGATAGTTTTAGACAATTGAACCAGGCCAAATAGACATCCTGTACTTCATATTCATGGTCTTACTACACATTTACAAGGCAAAAGCGTAATTTCGAAATTGGATCACTGTAGCCGAAGGAGACATCCACAAAACAGCAGTTACAATACTCTCTGCGTTATACGAGTTTATCAGGATACATTTTGGACGAAGAACTACTGTAAAAACTTTCAGTGGTTAGTTGATGAGATATTTAAAATTTTGCCAGTGCTTACCAGGCCCGTTACCAGAGTGTTTTGAGTGTTTTAAGTCAGTGGATAATGACGGACCTGATACCGATATAAACCACGTTCTAATTGCCATAAAAAAACGAACAGGAACAGGGCTGGTATCTCCAACAAGTTTTTCAAAGATTGTCTCATTTTGGATTAAAAATAAATGCGGACAAGTATGCCTTTGGAACTTTCAGGACATGAAACAGACCAGAACGAGATAAGTCGAAGTGATGAAAGAATTCCTTCAACCAACATCCTGAATGTAATGTTTTGTAAGATATTAAGTATTATCATTGTTTTATACCTAACAGCATTTTGATCCTTTTACCATTAACAGAACTTTTTAAAAATTAAATAAAACACCCGACCTGGAATAAATATGCTATGAAAGCATTTGAACCAACGAAACACAAATAGAATATAGTACCTTCTCCTTGAGAACTTTGCAATTAAACATTTGGCACTTAATAGCAGTAAGAGATTCTATTCTGTACACGGACTAAATATTCTCATACGCGCACATTTGTAAATATAATCCAACCTAATTCTGTCAGCTGAAGATTATAATTCTCATTCACCTCAGAAATCAGGTATATATCCGGAAAGAAAACAGAGTAGAAGATATTCTGTCGCATGCCAACTTCACTTCAGCAACCTCACCAATCTTGAGTTACGATACAATTGCACACGTACAAAAATCAGATGAATATAAATCAAGAATAATAATGCATCCCTACAGTTTAATGAATTACTAGCACTTTTCTTAGTGCTACAACTTGGTGCTATACAACTCAGAAAATCCCACGTGCTTATATTACCAAAAACAGATGTTTCAGCATTTGCATGAACTATGACGCTCAGAAAGCGTTCAGTAGTGAAATTAAAAAACTAAACACTGGCCATGCATGTCAATATATATATATATGAGATTAGACGCAACAATATACACTATGCTAAAAACTTGAAATCAACAATTACACAAAGTGCCCACTTGGTACTTTTATCTTTCCTAACGTTCGATTTTCAAACGGACACATCGTCGGAACTTTAGTTCATTAATATTATTATAACGAAATTTTAACCATAGTTGATTAGTTCAACTGTTGGCCAACTGATATTCTTATAAAGGATGTCTGTTCTTCAAGATAACTAGAACCATATTGATTAACTGGATCCTTATATTTGCGTAGTTTCGGTAATAAACATGAGAAGAGATGGCCAATTCCAACTCATTCTCTTTCGGAAATTTAATCACTTGAAGACAGACGCCATAAAAATACTGCTTACCACCCATGAGCAAACTGGTGGGTGGAGCGACTTTACAGACAACTGAAAGTATCACTGACTATACAAATAAATGAACACAACGGAACCAACAACCC
This sequence comes from Acanthosepion lycidas, assembly GCA_963932145.1. Classification (NCBI taxonomy): domain Eukaryota; kingdom Metazoa; phylum Mollusca; class Cephalopoda; order Sepiida; family Sepiidae; genus Acanthosepion; species Acanthosepion lycidas. Next base: position 54,536,522 of record OZ010586.1, read on the forward strand.
TACTACTTGTTCTATATTCTCATGAAGGCTGTTCGTTTCCAGTGGAATATCTCTCTCGTGTAAATCAAGCGTTTCTAACATCTCGAATAGTTCTGTCGTATGCTATTAAATGCTTTTTTGTCATCTATAAAAAAAAGGGTTTAGGATTCATTTGTATTGCTGGATCTGTTAGCGTTCTTATCATAAAGATAGCATTTCTTGTTTCAGTGTACAAACGTCACACGTTGTTCTTGTCCTCTTTCCACAGTAATTTTGATACGAAATCCATTCATAAGAATCCAGATTATAAGTTTAATTATGTGACTGATTGTGTAGTGGAGTTCGCATTCATTTTCACCTGGCTTCTTTGGCTTCTGGGAAGATAAATCTGTGGTGTATTTAGGTTATTTTGTCTAGTAACGATTCACTAGTTTATAAAAGATAAAACCACTCCTGTACTGTGATCCCTTTTGGTCTATTTTGTGGATGGGATATGTTACATTATTACTAGTTTCATTGTTTCTTCGTCTACTTCCCGTGTTAACTGAATTTGTTTGGATTATGCCAAAGATCTACTGAAATATTCTGATATTTCTCTGCTGTAATATATATTTTCTTTTATCCTTTCAGTAATATTATAAATCCTGAAAATGTCTACCATATATTGTAGTTTTTGTTGCTAAGTTGTCGTGGAATAGATCTCCTATGTATTTGTTCCTTTGTTGAAGTATCTATTCTTTATTCATTATGATCGCTCCCTTTTTTTTTTAATTTTATGCATTCTGCTGAAGAAGATGCTTTTAGTCCTGCTATTTCTTGTACCTTTTTATGCATACCTTTTCATCTATTTCCCATGGTGTTTCTATCGCTACATACTACGTTAAGCTATTCATCGTTTACCTGCTTGTATTTTTTTCTTCTAATGCCATTACTTAACATCCTATTTCCTCTGCCATTGTTTGGAATTTTCTGTTGCCTATTTTTCATTAGTTCAAGAATTTTGTCCGTTATCCTCATTTTATTTTTCTTCCTTTTTCTGAAGGTGACCTCTTTTGTCGGTGTCACTAGAGCGTCTTTTAAAGTGTTCCACTTTCAGTTACCGATCTCTTCTAAGTATATTTATCTGCAAATTAAGTCATCGTGGAGTCTTAGACATTACTTCAAATTTCTTTAATTTTCGTAATCTTATCTTTAGTTTTGTTGAGGGTTTCCCCCACTTTTTACACAAATGGACTCACCCAGTATATACATATACTACTGCTACGTGAAGACTCGTGACAGAGCAGAGAGGGGGGTGAGGTTGTAGGTAACCGGAACATTGAGAGTAAGGTAACAGACAGACAGAACGAAAGTAGCGAGCAAGTGTCACAGTGAGCGAGCACGTAGACTCAGTAAGAAGTCATACCGCGATACTTCAATACCAAAGACTGTATATATATATTTTTCTACTAACCCGTATTCCTGGAACTACTAACCTGCTTTACCAGTTTGTATTATTACGTTAATACATCATTAGTTCATATTTGTCAGCGATTTCATGACACTTTCAGTTCCCCGGGATGACAATAATTTCCTGTCATCATAAATTATTATGATGGCTATATTGAGTGGCTTTTCTTTCAATTTCTCTAGAACTCTGTTACACAGCCGCCAGTATCCCTAAACACATTTCTTCTTGTCGTTATCTAAGATCCAGATATTTTTAAAATTTTTCTATCTGCTTGCATATATAATTCGGTCTTTGTCGTCTGTGAAGTTTTTATTGTTCATACCTCAAGTTTCCCAAACTCCCAAAATATTGATATTTAGCATTTCCATTTCTTGTTTGACATTTCCATAGCGCCAAAAAAACTCCATGTACCTATAGCGGGTCGTTTGATGTTTCATTACTGGCTTACCGTAAAGTGGGGTAGAAGAAATAGTCGATTCGCGTATTCATATCTTTGAGCTTGAAAGGGTTTGGTGTTCTTGAGTTGGCATTTCTGAGTTTACTCCAGGTCGACTAGCTTACGACTGGAAAAAATCTTTTTTTTTTTTATAACCTTTACGATTTGTAAGAAAGAAAGAAACCGGTACAGAACTGTTGCGTGATATTCTGCTCTACTGTATGATAATGAATGCTGGATAATTTCCTTAAAGAGACTTGAAGCAACAGAAGTGTAGTTCTACAGGAGGTTGCTGAGGATAATATGCATCGATTATGTGTGCAACAATAAAGTTTTACAGAAAATGGAAACCAAAAGGAAACTTATATTTAACACCAGGAAGAAACAGTTGAAGCTTCTGGGGTACATAATGAGGAAGGACGACTTGGAAAATCTGTTACTCACAAGACGGATTGAGGTCAAGAGAGACAGAGGAAAACAACGCATAACCTACTTTACGAGCTTCAGAAAAGGGATGGTGGAACAGGATTCAGAAATTAAAAAAAAATGATTTAGAGCTGCAATGGACAGAAAATTGTGGAGAGCCATGATCACCTGTCCTGAGGGAACACGACAAATAAAGAATAAGAAGGATGATAGTACATTATTTTTTCTTCAAGCTCACTCTGATTAAATAAAAAAAATAATTTTCGTATCACAGAAGTGAAGGCAGCGAATGGGTAGTATAATTGTTTTCCTGTTGTTTCTTTTGGAATAAAACAAAATAAAATCAAAGTCATATATTATGAAATGCCAGTACAAATGGCTGTTCAATTCGGTTGTACGTTGTCTATCCAGCACTATGTTAACCTGACCATTTGTTATTCTCTGTTGCTGGTGGCTCTCGAGTTATTAGGTTGGTGCAAAAATAATGACGGTTTTTGACGTATTTTTTTAACGTCAAAAACCGTCATTATTTTTGCACCAACCTAATATATTTGTCATAACATGAAGTTCGATCCCACCAAAAACCCGCTTGATGATGCACTCGAAATATTTACGGTGAAAATATCTTCTTTTTTTTTTTTCCATCAATGTCTATCAAAAGAGGTTGACAGTTTGAATTTGAATCATTGTGTCTTGCTGGTGACGTTACTGCACAAATATTTTATCTCGACTGTGTTGATATTAATCCCGCAATAACGAGAGATTTGAGAAAAAGATAGTTATAAACCAAGATGGCTGATCTATATTACTGTGCTTTTGAATATCATTTATCACCTAAAAAACATCTGGAGTATCTTTGTCTTACATTCTACTTAGAACCGAGTCTTCGTTAAGTGATATACATTTAAGTACTTCATTGGTTTTTGCTATCATATCTAAACTGAATCCTCACAAAGCATGCGGACCTGATGGTATCCCTGCAATAGTCTTTAGGAAATGTGCCCTGAAATGGGTCCTATTATCTGTAAATTTTACAATAAATACCTGGTTGCTTCCTCCTTTGCTGATTGTTAGAAATCGTCTTCTCTAGTTTCAGAACTCGGGTGAATTGTCTGATCCTTCAAACTATCGACCTATTATCCTTCTACCCCATTTTGGAAAATATTAGAGGCTCTAATCAACTCTGAATTTGTTAACTTAATTACCTCACATTGCAGGGCCTTGTTTCAGGTATATGTATGTTAGTATTTGAGTTGGAAAATACGTGTCGCCTGGAATGTTTATCCCACAACAAAAATGGCGGACTTGTATGTATGTCTGTGTAATAAAACACAAAGAAACAACTAGAACCAATATATACAAAAAAAAAGGGGGAAAAAACGATAGCGTATTATTAACAAGACAAAAAGTTACATTGTTTCGTGCGACAAAGACAATGAGATTTATGTATGTGACAAAACAATGAACATACATGAAAAGATGCATGAAAACATTTAAAAACTAGTGTATATAAAATGTATGTAGAGGTTCTAGAGAAAATTAATAAAATAAGTTGCATACGTACGTGTGTGTGTGTGCGTGTCCCAATGGGAAGCGCGTGTTCACAATAGACCTACATCCTAGCGTGTCTAAGGAAAATGGGAAAAAAAGAATGATAGAAAATATTACAGTGTATTTATACGTTCAGAAAGCGGCGTCCCCTAGTGGCGTTTTTTTTAGTTAGGACAGTAAGCGATGTTAATTCCACAGCCTTTTTTTAGATAAGTAATATGACTTTCGCTTCTCTGGGTTAATTTCTGATGCATTATCAATTATTGCTGAAAGAGTATATCAAGCTCTAGGTAAAGATCAAGCTGTTACATCTCGAAGGCATTTAACAGGGTTTGGTATACTGATCTTCTTCTCAAGTTGAAAGGACGAAATTTGGACGAATTTTTGAATTGATTCAATCGTTCTGTTCAAAAAGTGAAATGAAAGTTATCCTGAACGGCCATTCTTCTAGATCTTTTTCATTAATGCAAGTGTCCTCCAGGATTCTATCATTGAACCTTCGTTGTTCATAATTTTCAACAATGATCTTCCTGGTGGCTTTAGCTGTGAACGCGATATCTATGCTGATGTCACAACTATTTACTCCTGTCTTATTCGTAAGTATGCTTGGTTCGATATGGTAAAATTGGCAGTTGATCTTAAAAGTAACCTAAAACTGGGGCAGGAAGTGGCTTGTTAATATTTACGCTTCTAAAACAAAATTGTTCTCTTTTAATTATCTGAGAGATCCCTTTCTGCTTTCCATCAGCATAGTTGATGTAAAGCTTCAGGAGAGTGACTTGTTGTGCCTTCTCGAGCTGACATGAAGCGGAAAGATTATATGGAATCAGTTGTTAGATCTGCCGTTAAAAAAGTTGCTTAACTGTGTCTTGCTAGATAATTTCTTTCTCCAGAAGATATGTTACATTAAGTTTACCATTATCCCATGATTTGAATTGCTGGTGCTCCTGCTATCTAGAAATTTCTTCATAAAATTCTAAGAACAATCTACAATATTATTGGTCCTGACCTGGCATCCCGGCTTTGGTCACTTTCCGACCGCCTTAATGTCGCTTCCCTGTGCCTTTTCTATAAATACTTTTATGATAATTGTTCTGATGAACTTTGCTCTAGGGTACCTAGACTTTATCCATTTAAGCGCAGTACTAAATTGCCAATAAGGTCACATCATTTTATGGTTGAATTGGCAAGAGATGTTGCGCAAGTTCTTTGCGAACAGTTTATTTTCTCACAAATCTCGGCCGTGAACTTCTCTTCCGGCTCCTTTCTTTCCAGTCAACTTTGATATTCAAAACTTTAAATGCAATGTCAATCGTTATCGACTGTTTCATGATTCCTCTACTTTTACTGTTCTCACTCTTTTGTAATACTATTTTGGTTGCTGGTAATTAATAATAAGGACTTTTGAATATCAAACAAAAACGATATACTGATAAATAAACTACAATGAAAAGGGTTAATGGATATCAAGAACGATAGACTGATAAACAATTCGTTCCCAGAGAATCGAAAATTCTAAAACGAACTAAATGGCCGGCTAAGACTTAATTGTACGACGGGCGAGGTGTTGACAATTGGTTGATAACGCCCGCAGCGTGTCTGAGGAATCAAGATGAGGAGAATTGGATAAAATTTTAAATGCCAGCTAGAGGTAAAGAAGGTTACTAAAGGAATGTTTCTAACGCGAAACGAAGGATATGAGAGCAAGGTGTCCAGTGTCTGATTTCGGACGGGAAGGAAATATAAAACTGACTTGGCGAATCTTTCTACAGAGGTGTCAGGATTGAAAACAATAACTACCTGACTCAATTTTTTTTTAATAAAAACACACGGCGATATCTTGACATTCAGCCAAATGATTGTCACCATAATGTCAGTTGCAAGATTTTCGCTGAGAAAGCGTATCTGGGTCGAGTGGGAGAAGGCCAATTGTTTATTCAACTTTCAGACCAGAAAAGAAAGTCAACATATCAATTCACTTATGGTGTGATAGCATTTGGAACAATATTTTTTTTTTAATTAGTCTTCGCTGAATGGTTGAGGTGACAGGCGCAGAAGAGAGATCAAGGAAAGAGGAGGAGGTGCCCGCAACCACTGAAGAGTAGCAGGCACAGACGCGACACCAAGGAGGGTGAAGAAGTTGTCTACGCCCACTGAGGAGTATTAGTGGAAGATGCTAAGAGGAGGAGGAGGAGGAAGAAGCTGTGGGCAAAATAATGCCTACAACAATCACCCGAGAAAAGCATGGGGTAGGGGACACACTTCCAAATTGGGAAATAATTAATTTTTCAGGACCAAAAATCAATGAAGATGAAAGGTGGCGGAAATACCAATTCCCCAACTTCATCACCCCCACCCCCCAAACACACACACAGTTTTTTTGGCAGACATCAATAAATACGAATACGCGAAGCGAATTCGAGAGACGGGAGAGAGAGATCGCCCCGAGACTTCGTTCCAGCCGCTGACCACGAGACAACGCACGTGACTATCTACCGACGTGAACCCCTGACAACAGCCTTGAGCCAAACTTACCAAATCTGCTAAACAAACTTCGCTAAGTCCGCAAGCCAAACCTTACCAGTTTAACCGAGTGTCGCGTTCGATTTAGGAACGGGTTGGGTCAATAAACACCTGCATGCTAACACCTAGACCCTAACAACTATTAACAAACCACTGTACACAGTACTCGATATAAAAATAGTAAATATATTTTTTATATTATTTCGAGTGTTATTTTGCTCCTGTTTTACTGTACGTCTTCGCTCTGCTTGGACCAGCCCGATACGATGATACTTTCAACGAGTCGGTCTTGGCCTCCATATGATCTTCCAATCACAACGTGGGGTAAGGCAGGTCAGAATCGAAGAGATCACTCCATCGATGTCGCGGTATTGGACGTCTTGGACGATTAGGGAGGGTATAGAGTTACAATTGATTCCCGTGAACCATAAGCCTGACTCTGAAGGCGTTATATCTTAATAATGTTTTCATTTTTTTTTTTTATTCTTTCACACTCAGTACCCCTTGTGTTTTGAAATGATCAACAAAAATCGTTGTTTTTGCAGCTAGCGACGAGGATGATGTAATAATATTCCCTACCGGTTAGTATGGCGATAGGGAAAGAAATTACACCGTTGTTCCAGACAAATTTAAATTATCAATGAAACAGGACAATAAGAGTAACGAGAACGATGAACAAGATGAGTAAAACGATAAGATTTAAGCTAATTTCATAATTGCTAAAAATAGATGACAATTCGAAGTCATATTTCCACAAGCCAATCAGAAACAATATGTGTTTCATTAAAAGAATATATATAGTCCGACGAGCCAATCAGAAGCCAACCGGCAACCTCCAAACAGATTTTCTTGTTCGGCAACATACTTATATAAAAAGATCGTTAGTTTGTCTTCAGGCAGAGTGAAAGAATTATTTTTTAGCAGTTCTCAATGCCGACTGTCATCGTTATCCTTTAGCACTCTGCATTATTAATATTACTTCCCTTTCCATTGCATTCTTTTTTTAAGTCTCTCAGTTGCAGTAACCCTATTATTAATTTCACTCAAGTTGTTTTCTTTTACCATAGCAGGATATGACAACACAATTATTAAATTCAAACAGATTCAAATTCGGGGATCAGAGTCACAGTAGCAGGATAAACTTTTTGTACAGCAAATGAAGTCAGATACAGAGTGATACACAAGTTCAAAATACTCACACATATCCACTACAGACACACACATACACAAACACACTACAATAGACACGCACATACATCATGTCAATCAAGGTAACTTACTTTTGTGTGTACATAACTTTCATCCTTGAATAGTGAGAATCCTGGATTAATCACTCCCGCTTCTGTAAATATATTAAGCTTTACAGAAATCATTTTGCTCACATGAACTCTACCTTTTGACTTTCTTTCATTCTTTTGACAGGGCCTCTTTGCTATATGCTGAGATACGCCGTTACCAAAAGCTAACCCGCGATATCACCATGTTTGATGCTGAAGAAGAAAAGGGGGCTTCGAAAGAATTTCTGCACATCCAAAACATTAGATCAGAATTAAAACATTTTCACTCGAAATCTGATGTCATTAATCAGATAACTTTCTGTTTATCGTTCTTGTAGTTTTCCAAAACGTTTAATTTTCGCGAGTAAGCATATATAGCACAGCTAAAAGAATAGATAAATATCAGCTTTAATTCCAGAAGTAGACTGCTAAGGCGATGGCTGTATGCATAGAAATCTGCTAACCATTTAAATTCTAAACAAACGTAAAGAAAATGCCCAGTGTTGTTGTTTGTCACCGCCATTGCATTTACATAGCATTGAAGAATGAGAAACCAGAGATAGGAAAATTGGAAAGTCGAGATGCAACTATTCATTATATCGCTATGTATACCAAATGAAGAAAAGAAGATGGCTATGTTATTATTGAAGAAAGGAAAAACGCTTACATGTAATATGGAAATATTTCAGAGAATACCAGACAACTGAACAAAAGCTTAATGTTGAAAGATCTGAAAAGGATGCTTATCAAATAGCCACAAAACTTTTCAATAATACCTTTGCTCTGTGAGAAAACTTAATTCCAGCCCTTACAACAATATTCTGGAAGACGGATACAAACTGTAGAGAAACAATAAAATTTTATAACACGTTTCAAAGTATTGATCAACACATGTAATTTTGCATTATAAACCCGAAGTTGAAGGCGAGATTATTTTGAGAAGATAATCTGATGTTAGAACACCCCATCTAAATCATTTGAACGTATCATCGCAATGAAGTACTTACTCTTGGCTCTACAACTATGACATGTGTTGATCCAATGAAACCATTGTTCGTGAACGTCAACTTGTGTCCTCTATTGAGCCGAAGAAAATATTTCTCAAAAATCCACCTCAACTTTGCATGTCGCCAAATTCTTGATTCTTTCGAAGAAAAATCCCTACCTTCGCCTCACCAGGAGACCTGCACAGATTTTGTGCAGTCATGTTTACTCCAATGAGTAACATAAGAAGTTCCAGCAAATATTTTCTATGTGCATGCAGTATGTCGGAGACATTGAAAGCGAGAAAGAAAAGGAACATGATTCAAAGCTTGCAAAGTGATTCAACTCATTCCTGTGTAGTAGGTACGAAATAATAATAATTCTCTTTACCCACTTCCTTCAAATTCGGGTGAGCCGAGGAAAATGACGGACCAATGAAAATCTTGCCTTCACAGAGATTGGGCGGCGCGCTGAGAAGACAGAAATAGATTCTCGAGTCTATGTGAAATTGCTTTTGGACCAATTTCACAGAAATTAGTCGTTGATCCAAGAAGAAGAAAACAGAAAATAGCAAGCCTATGCGAAATTCTTTTTGATATAAAATGAGGAGAAAAATTAAATTAATAAGAGAAGAGTGTCTGAACTCGAGTGGCTCTCGTGCCATACACAGGATGAAACAACATTGTAAAAGACAAGTAACTGCTGGTCATGAATCGTGAAATCCGAGATAAGCGGCCGAGTTTCATAGAATCGTCAGCTGGTTTAGGAAAAATTCTTTACGGGTATTTTCTAAAAAGACTAAAGGGCAACATGACTACCAGTCAGAGGAAATGAGCAAGATGTCCAGCCGGGGATGCAGCGTGGTGTAGAGATTAGCACAAGACTGGGAAACTGGACTCTGCTTTTGAACCTCGGACATAAGAAGTTGTTTAAAAGCAAAAAAAACAAAAACAAAAAAAAAAAAAAAAAAAAAACAGTTATTCAACAACACGAAAATATCTCTGAGAGTTTGCAGAAAATAGATTCAGAAGTTTTGCTTCAAATTTAATGTTAAATCATTGTTTTTGAAGACACCTATTCGTTAAGAAATTATAGTTTTATGATTTCATCTCGGCATAGAACAAAGGAGCTACACTTGTAGCTAGTTGTGAACATGTAGGCGTCTTCGAGTGTTGTAAAGATTCTTTTTCAAGTGATATGCGGTCATCTGCCTAGACTAGACACTATTTCCGTTTAAAAAAGTGTTTTGTATTAGTTTTATTGAAATTTTGTTATATAAAATATTTATTCCCTACCAAATCTAAGTCCTTTTCTCAAACACAAAAACCAAGTTAGTAGGAATAGTAAGTCATAAAAGGCACAAAATAACAAAATATGATTCAACCACCAAGTAAAATTTTAAAGGAAAAACACTTATTACACAAATGCGAAAAAGGTACAAAAGTTTGCACAAAAATTTCCTTTTGTGTGTCTATTAAGGCAGGATAAGAATTTCTGATAAAAAGGATTACCATCGAAAAATTGAAAAAAAAAAAAAGGATTTCAGTTTAGAAAAGACAAATATTTTGAAAATGGCGAAATACAAAGTAATTCAAGAAGTCTGAAAAAGAAAAGTGCAAACACCTTTCAGAAAAAAACGAAAACACCTATTTTTACTTGCCCCACGAGCGTCTTTGGGAAATTAGTAATTTTAGAAAAGTCCCAAATTCACATTGTTCGTATTTGGGAAAATTTCTTTGAATTCTTTTCGTTCTTTTTGTCTAGCCGCAGGAGAATTTTCGCTTGTGAACTTCAAGGTTCTCTGCAGCTGGTTGGTAACTGGTGTGTTCTTGATGCTCTCTTTTTGATATTAAATGCCTTCTGCTTCTTGATGTTAAATGCCTTCTGCTTCTTGATGTTGATTTGCCTTGTCCCCTTACTGTCAAAATGCCTTCTCCCTTGTCCACTGACCTGAGTTCTATTTATTCCATAAAATAGGCTGACAAGATCCCCATTCGGGTTCTTACTAGGATTTGAGACCACGCCTCTCTTTGGTCAGTAGATACGAAAAAAAGAATTTTTCCATAATTTGAAATGAATTCTTCACAATTTTGGTGGATTTTAACCGCTGAACCGAAAAAGATATACAAGTATAACAACTTTTTACACAAACAATCTGGCCTTCATAAAAAATAAACTTCTCTCAAAAGTGATAAAAAAACAACCTAGACGATTAAATATTTATTCAAGGCTAACATATGGTACTTACGAAGCTGACATTTTCCAGATATGCATAAGTTCTAAAAACTGTATAGTTGTTATTACTAAATGTAGGTAGTTCCAAAGCAAAGATATATCTAAGGTTTAATGCATGTTTAGTTTACAACTGAAAAATCTTTCTTGAAGCTTTTATTTTAGTTTTAATTTAGTTATCACAACTGATTCGCTAAAAAATAAGCGTACATTGTTTTACTAAGTTTGGGGCATGTTTTCGTCAAAGTTTTATCGTCAAAAACTTTGTTATTATTAAGAGGAAAAACCAAAGAATTTTTTCATTGTTAAATTATATTTTTTGATTCTTTATAGAACGTTCTAACTTTTAGTTAAATCTTATTTATTTTTGTCAGCTCGATCAACCTGTTAACACCTAAAATAAACAGTCACTGCTGTATAAAAAAGGCATTTCTGTGATATTTTAAACTTGAAGTAAGTCATATTTGTATCAAGTCAGATTAATTAAACTTTAAATCAGCTAATATTGCTCAAATAAAGTTTCAGAAAAGTATATTTTATTTTTGAGATATGTTTTAATAAAGAGAATTACACAGTTCTATTAACAGTTTCCAGTTCCTTTTTGCGTATGCTTCTCAGGTGGCAGCCAATAATTGATCGTTATTATTCTTCAGGATGAAATTTTTGTGTCACCTCTGTCTTGGTCGGGACATTCGGTGCTTCTTTAAAAATTTGATCTTCTTTCTTTCTAAAACTTATCTGGTGTCCCTTCTCTTCATATAACTATTGAAGTGGCTCCAAATAGACCCTAACTTCAAATTTACGAGGTCGTAAGTCAACGCTCTTGATTGGATAATAAATAGAATTAGAAATTTAATTTAAAAATGAATTCGAAACAATCCTCCTTGACCAAAATAGTTTGACGGTTCTTAAACAGCCATTTTTTTTTTTAACAAAAATAATCTAATATTTTTTCATAAACCGTCTGGCTTTCTTTACAATACACTTCTCTAAAAATACGTGTATAAGCAAACCTTGACGATTATAATATTTATTTTTTTGTTTATTTATACTTTTTATATTATTCTTAATTATTTTATATTATTAACCAATAATTTTTTATATGATACACACACAATTTTAAAATTCTTTTGAAAATACAGAATGGTTGCGAATTGTTGTATGCTTTTCCATTTATGATTACTAAATTTAGCTTTACTTTAACAATTTTACCTAGCCGCTAAAAATGAATACAGAATTTTAAAAGACTTAAAACTTTATAAATTACTTTGAAAACAATTCTTATAAAAATTAATTATTCATCGAAATTTTTTAAGACAATAATGTTTACAATATTTTTTATTCATAAAAGCAATTAAAAGCTTTTCTAATTAAATAATCTTTTAGTTTTATTTCGTTTTCTTATTTTGCGATTCAGAACTGATTTTCTCTAACTGGGAGTCTTGTTTGATAAAAGAAATTGTTGATTTAAATTCTCCAAAGACAACATTAAGTTGTACAAAAATGAATTTCTCGAAATTTCATAGAATTAAATAAATAATGGGGTGGGGGGTAACAGACGTAAAAGATTTTTTCAAAAAACGAAACGTTTCTGAAATAATGTAATTTATTTGTGAATAAGTCCTAAAAGTTTCATTAAAATCCAACAATTATTTGATTTTTGCAAGAATTTCTAAATCAATGGGTTTTTCAACACAAAAAAAATCTAAAATTTCCCATACTAATTTATAGTCACCCGCTGGTAAAAGAAAAAAAAATGAATCAAAATTTTTTAAGGTTCTAAAAAGGATTAATAAATATAATTTAATATTAAAAAATCCTTTGATCTTTCCTCTTCATAATAACATAAAGATTTTGACGATTTATCATAGATGTTCATTTTTTTAGCAAATCTTTGGAGCTATTTATCTAAAAGGAACATTTTGTTTTATTTTAACTAATTTTTATTTTTAAAATGTACAGATTTTGTAATTTTAGCATACTTATATATCACAATTGCCGATATTTATATTCAGATTTGGATTTCATATTATTGACAACTTTTCAAAAACAGCTTATGTATCGCATATGTGTATTGCCTACTTTCAAATTAATACACTTGTTGCTTTCTCCACTTGATGATAGAATTTACCTGGTTCTCAAATTAGCATCCAAGACCATTACCGTTCGTCGTATTCTCCCCCTCTATGTGCTTTACTAAGCGTACAATTTCTTGGCTTTTACAGTCCAAGTCACAGTTGAATACATCACAGAAACGCGTCTTTCATTTATTAGTAAAAATTAAAGTAAAATATTATTTTGTAAAAAAAAAAAAGAAGAGAAAACAACTTTCCCTACGACTTTTCTGTTATAACTCATATGACTCTCTGGCTATGTTTGGGAATGTACCTACTTTATAACATTTAGATTATAACTTTGTCGTGTGACTTTCTGTGGGGTCACGGTTCCTTTAAGTAAAAAATCATTCAACTCGATTTTAGAAAGAAAGGTCATAAAATAGTATATACTTGTTTTTTCTTAGATGAATGGCGAAATTTACATAATTCTAGATATAATTTGAGGCAAATCTAAATTTAAAAATATGTTGGTCTATTATGCTTATATATATAAGTTGGTCTATAATACTTAAATATGTTGATCTTTTATACTTCAACAGTTGCGTCGTCATTACCAGTTAATGCGTGTGCTATGGAAGAAAGGTTTATTCTCATAGTTTATATATATATATATATATATATATATATATATATATATATCATAACACCTTATTTCACAGATGGAACGGAATAGCTGGAAGAAAAGGAATTAAAAACATACTTTGTTCTTAGAACAACACAAAATTATATATCCATATTTAAACGTGCTGCACACAGAGAAAATATAACGCATATATACAACAACAACTAGTGTGAAAAGACGGAAAATACAGGGTCTTATTCATAATAATTCCGAATGGAAGTAGAGCTACCGGGCATCTGTGTTTCTGGAGAAGCCATATTTAGAATTCCAGATTTAAGCGGTTCTGATTCATCTGCTATATCACTAGCGAGGACATATTCCTCTCAAAAGAGAAACGGCAAGTTATGGGGTTTTCCCAAATTGCGATCCAGATATATTTTCAACATCTGGTGGAGACCAGATGTAGAAAATATATTCCCAAGGAGAAACGGCGCCTTGAGCTTGTAAGCTGGCTGGGGTAGGCAGATTTAGCCTCCGTTCCGGCGAGGCAAGATCCTCGCCTGTGCTAAAAAGCAACTGTTCGGTTTGACTCCTAGGTGTGGACTGAAGTACTAATTACAGTCGTCAATCTATGAAGTGACGTCCATAAGCAGTGACTTTATCTCGACTAAAGGGTGATAATCGCCTTTTGTGTCCCTACAGAATAAAATGAATGGTTTGAAGTCGGAAAATAAATATATTAATGTTCTTTAGTAAGTAATGCCGTCAAAAAATTGTGGCAATAAACAATTCTGCAATTTATATTTTTACAATTTATTAAAACATTATGATACGGAGCATTTTCTTGTTTATGTTAAGTATTTCCTGAATATTATCTGTAGATAAATTTAAGTAAATCTACAATTTATCAAGTTTAACATAATATACAATTCTATCTCTATTTAGTTGTTTCACTAGCCATCACTGTTTGCATGACGACAGACGACATTGTTATGGAATTTAATTTTAGGTTCTTTGGAGGGTTGGTAAAAAAAAACGTTCGAACGCTATGCGTTGGGAAGTAGATGGTTCTTTATGGTCCAGATGTAAGTTAGGATATGCCATTATAAGAATGGTTATATTGGTATATATCAAGTGAGCCGTGCACTGAGATGGAACGGCCAAAGTACAGGTTGTTTGTGAGTTCGTAGACAAGGACGGTGGATGCTGCCTGTCATCTCTTCATTGTGCGATTTTGCGTATGTGTGTTTACGCACGTGTAGATCAAAGTCGCCTCCGAAATTGTTTTGAACCTTGAGAAGCAGTAACCTTTTATTTTTATATCCATAAGGAGAATTCGAAATCTAATTTCACATAGAGATGTGAACTTTTTGAATACAAGGCCTTCATTAGTTAGAAAATTATTTCACACTATTTGCGGGAGTGGTGAAGAAAGTTATTATTGTTATCCTCTAAATGGTTCAACTACGTATTTTGTCAGTATTTATCCTAGTAATTATTGTTTATCCAAAAAAAACTTCTAATGGGATTTTATAGGTTGAAAAATATATATAGGATTTAATTCCTATACCATATACAAACACTTACACATGCCACATTTCCATGGCATGTGTTCTGATATGCTATATTTCTTGGTTCCACCAGCCTTGATCTTTGCAACTAGGACCCTACCATGTTACGTATTCCATTAGTAAGAAGTTCCATTCTGATAATTTCTCCCCAAGAAATACTCATTTGTGGAACAGACTCCCGGCAGGATGTTTTCCCAATTACTACAATCTCAAGTCTAGGGTTAAACGTTATTTCATGAATTTCACTTCTTGCCTTTTCTTACGCGCATACAGCCGCACACAGTAACGCTCTACCTTGAGTTGTTCTTGGGCCTTGTATTAGGGGAACATTAGTTTTAAAAATATGGCCTTTGATCAGCCGTTTAGTTTTTGCTGTCTTTCTCATTTTGTTTTTGTTTGTTTATATTGTCCTTCCTCATTCCTTCCCTGTCATTCTTCAGGCGTCAATAACACAGCACAACACGTGGGTTATCCCACTTGACTTTGCTAAAAAAAACTGTCAATAGAGGACGCTCCTTAAGCCTTTAAAAAGCGTAAATTTTTCTCTTTATTCTCTTTCCTTTTTACAGCTTCTGGTTATAAGATGTAGTCACACACGGAAAAAGTGTCCTCCACTGAAGCACGTTCATTTTTATGGTTTTCTATTCTGACTTTCGTACTCTTGTACATACGCTTATATCACACACACAAGCACGCAAACAAAGCACATTCCTATATAGCTAATTCCATGTTTTTTCTTTCATCACATGGAATTACTTATGTAAATACATACATTGTCGATTTTTTATTGTTTTTTTTTTTTTGTGCTACTCATTTTTTACCTGGACTTGCATTTAGTCCAGCAATAATGTTTGTTGTTTGTAGTATAAATTATAAATTAACTGATTTAAAGATATGGTTCCATCGCTACACAGGAATTTCCCCGTTTCAAAAACAGAAACTAAAAACTTCAAATTCAATTATATAATTATAAATTAAAGGCCCTAGTTCTGTTTCATTTTCAAACGAATTTTGGAATAACTTATTTTGAAATTTACTGAGTTTTATAAGCACATATATTCATAATATTTGTTTTCAAGAATACGGGAAAATCCAATCAATTTAACAAGGGGCAGTAGCGTGTTCATTTATACTGACGACTATTCTATCAAATATGAGTTACTTTCGAGAAGAGGCTATGTCTAGGTAGGGTAAGGATGACGTTTTCAACGAATTATGACATCCGTTCAACTATAAAAAGCAATTAATAATTACATTATTTGGACTATTGTCCTCATCTTTTTCGCCATATTTATTATAACGTTTCGGCCGTTGTATGCTCCGGCCTTCTTCAGGTGGTTGGAATGTCGAACTGAACCCTTTATTTCGCTCACTAGGGTAGACCTAGTTCCACGTACCATGTTTAATGGATGTCAGTTATCAGTTATCTCCTGTTAATTCCTCTCTCCAAGTTCTCAACTGCCTTAACTGGGTATTGAACTCATACTCTTTTGATCCTGTCACTGGATCTAACCAACTCCTTAATCCACTGTGCCATGTGTCCTTGACGACATCTGTGTATGATGTTCTGAGTATCATAAGCCTAATGACTTCAGCAACCATTTTTACCACTGCTCATATTACAATTTTTTGCTGTTATCAATTTATGTTTTTACTAGAGCTCATATTGCAACTTTTGTTGTTGTTACCGCTTTTCTCTGGCACTCCTTATTACTGGTTCCCATATAGTATTCATTTCTATGCTTAGTCGGTTCAGGAGATTTTGTGACCTAGAATATGTGCTGATTCCTTAAGTTTACGAATTTTCCAATGGTGTTCCTTGTCTATGATCTCAACCTGATCCCACAGAGGGCGGTGATCTGATTTTCCACTTCCCCTCGTGTTACAGTATGGTGTTCTTGAAGCCTTACCTTAAGGGTGCGGCCTGTATCCCCTTTATATTTCTTTCCGCAGCTGCACGGGATAGTGTACACACAGTCTTTAGTCATCTTCCCCTCTAGGGGGGTGGTCTTACTCGGGAGAGATATCTGCGAAGTGTCATCAAGCTTTTGAAGGTTGTCCTGATGTTATATGGAACGCAGATCCTTTGTATTTTCTCTGATAACCCCTTCACATAAGGCAGGCAAACTGAGTGTTGTCCTCTTGTACCCACTTATCCCAGTTTTTTGGGGGCTGCTGCCATGTACCCAGGGTAGTTGTAACATTGTAGGGCACTACTTATACTGACTAATTCTTTATGTAATGTCTCTGAGTCGCCACTTATGACTTGTTGTAAGCAGCGGACGGTCCCTTTCTTTATGCTGTATGGATGGTGGGAGTTGAAATTGAGGTACTGTTTGGTGAATGTCGGTTTACGGTATACGGATGTCTTGAACCCATGCCCTGTTCAAGATATTGGAACATCCAGGAATGAGAGTGTGTTATTACTCTCTTTCTCCATTGTGAACTGTATTGAAGGTCTTAGTGAGTTCACATGGTCCAGTAGAACCTGAACATCTTCCTGGTGTGGCCAGAGTATGAAGGTGTCATCTACGTACCTTAACCATATAGTTGGCTTTAGAGATATAGATTCTAATGCCATTACGTCAAAGTATTCCATGTAATTAATAATTACCTCAACATGGTGGATAACATTAACATTAGCAGTAAAAAAATCATAGATGAACTGGAGATTAGTGATAGAGTAGGTAAACTTGCTGAAAAAGAGTGCTATATAACTTTAAAGAACCCCAAACCAGATTTCAAAACTAATCCAACTACAAGGATAATAAATCCAACAAGACCTGAGATCGGCAAAATTAGTAAAAAAATCATAGAAAGGGTTAAATCCATGGCGTTCTATACTCCAGGCCAAGTCATGGCGCAACTGAGAGCCAGAGCTGGAAGCCTATTGAAAAATATAGGATTTTCGGAAATTTTAGAAGAAAATGAAGTCAACCACTTTATGAAATACTTAGAATAACATTTTTATTCACACCTGAGGATAATAGGATGTGTTGAAAGATAAATAAATGAAAATATGTATTTTTGCTATGAACACTGATAATTATTAAACAACACAAAGGGTTAATTATGATTTCTGGTAAAAGATATATTGAATCAGAAATTTATATTATTTACAGGTGTCACTGAATCATTTATTCATTCTATTCACTGTGAGTGAATAAAGACTTTGGTTTAAATTTACATTACAGTTACTGGGTTTGACAAACAGAATCCAAGAAGGCTGGAAGACATCAGCCGAAGTGCGTATATAACAATCAATTATCACAGAAATATAGACAAATAAAACAAAATCATTCTAGGAAAGTTTCAAAACTTTTAGAGCTGGTTCTTTTTCTGATCTAGGTGTGCCATGTTTGCAAAAATTTTTCAAAACTATATTTGCAAAAATAGAAGCATGCTTTTTCTCCATGTTGAAAAAAATGAAACTCAGAAATAAGCATAAAAATGTTACTTAATGATTTATAGCAAACCTTTTCCTTTATTGTATGGAAAAGGATGAAACAAAAAAATAACCATTGACAAGTGTGGTCAGAAGGAACTTTTAGTTTTCCATGGTCAATTAAATTGGTATATTTTCCATACTTTTCATAATAAAAATGGGTTTCACATTCACTGGGTTGATTATCATTTCTTGTAATATATCCAGCTATGTACACAAGAGCCATTTTTATTTCATTGGAAAGAGATTGTTCTAAATTTTTCAAATTGTCAAATATTTCTGAACCTTCCTCACAAAGTTTATAATCACAAGATGTACATTGGTGACCTGGATTAACATCAAATTCATCAATATTTACATTTTGATTTAAAAGTAAAGATGTCTGCTTAATATGCAGCTTTTCAATACATTGTTGAACATTTATAAAATAGGTGCCAATTCTTTTTCTAATGGATCAGTTGAAAATTACCCAAGTAGTACATATTTATGACTTGTAGCTAAAAGGTATCGACATAGACTAACAATTCCATTGCAAGTATGATGTATGACAGAAGCAGTGTTTTGGGATAATTGTTTTTTACGATTACCTTGACTGCCAGCCATATTTTGAGCCATTTTACCAAATTCAATGATAAAATCAAGTCGGGTGTCATTTGGAGATTTGATTTCAGCTTGTAGAGGATCATTATGTAATTTATCAATTTGAAGGCATTTAACATTTAAAATTTTCCACCATGTCAAAACCTTGTTTATGAAGAGGGCAGTATCATTCTTACCTGCACTTATTTCAGATTGAGTGAGAAGTGCATTATATGTTTTTTCAGAAAACACTCTGAGGCAAGTAGAAACCCATTGTCTTTCTATTGGCTTTGGAGCAATGGAAATTTCATTTAAATCTGAAAGTTTGACTAGTCTTTCAGATTCAAAATGATATAAGTGTTTAAGATGTGTCCATTTTGCAACTCGACTTACTCCATCATCATCAAAGATTAGTTCTGTTTTTTCTGTCAGCCACAAATTGCGAATATTTTTCAACAGATGAACATAATCAAAAAGCAAATGTTTATTATCTTCAGTTAACCAAGGTTTTTCAGGAAGTGTAAGATATAATTTTAAAAAAGCTTGATTTACGCGGTTGCCATCACATATAATAGCCTTTACATCAGCTGGTACAGATGTGATGACTTGGACTGTTAACTCAATTTGTTCAAATAAAAAGGCGGATGTTAATTTTGAAATTGTAATCAATTTTGTAAGAAAATTTGGACCCCCATTGAGACATATCAGCATTATACCAAGTACTGTTTGAGCAAGTACAGATGGATTGTCAACTGATTTACCAAATAGTTGTTTGCCATGATATAGCAACATCTTTTTGATATATACTTCATCATGGAGAATTATGCACCCTTTTTGACTGGTATTAAGAGTATTAAATATAGATAACAAAAAAGATTTTTCATTAAGTTTTGAAACTTTTGACGTCATCCTTCATAATGTTGCTAATGAGGGTAATTGAAAATCATATCTTAATTCATTATACAATGTCCGTGATCTTGCATAGTACCCAAAAGCATGCACAACTATATCTGAGCTGTATTTTATTCCAACCATTTTGGGAGCCATTACTAAAAATTGTTGACTCAGGATATTTTTCTTGTGATCAAAAGCCATAGAATTTAAATATCAGATGATTTCTTCCAGTTTTGACCAAGTATCAACTGTATTTATATGATTTTTGGACAGGCTGCTAATATAACACTTAACTCCATAATGAAATGTTTCAAAGCACAAATTGTTATAAATTTTCAACATAAAGAGAGAAATACCATCAATAGATTTTGATAATTGAACAGTTAAAATATTTTCATCCAAAAATGCTACAACTGGACATATAAAGTCTTTTTTGTTGTTAAGCAGACTTTCTTTCAAATTTGTATAATTTTATCTAATTCAAAAAAAGCATTAAGTTCATCAGCAATTTGATTTCTAACAGTACTGGAGGTTTTTTTATATTCCTTTGAACAGCTGAGGGTATTGGTATTTGACTTCTTGGCACACCTGGCCATACAGATGGTGGATTTTTTGGACGTATTTTTCCATTAACTTTTATGGTATCAAAATTTGAAGGCCAATGTTGTTTACTTTAAAACTTTATATTAAATTTAAAAACATTCATAAGTAGCCTTTCCTTTAGTTTGGTTATTTTAATACGCTTTAAACTATATAAATAGGAATATATATAACTTTTTTTTTACCTTAAAGCAATACAATTAAAAGTAAAGTAAAAATAATGCATTTTTTTGTCCTTTAACAACAATATCAGAAAAATATTAAAATAAATATGATAAATAAAATGGTATTATTATACTTGTCTTGTAAAATAAATTTTGTAGTCAAAAGGCGTAAAAAAGGAGACTTTTCTAAAAAAAAAAAAAAATTAAAATATTGACATTAACTGCATGTAATAAATTTATTATTGTTATTTTTTCTTTAATTCTAATAAGTAAAAAAAATACTTACAGTTCACCAATTGGTAACTAATAGTAAAAATAATCATTTATTCTTTAACTTCGGAAAAAGCGCGAAGAAATTCGTTTGTTTTTTTTTTTACTTTTAATGGAAATGTTGGATAAAGTTTTAATATTATCAATCAATATCAAAAGAACTGTTCATGAATGCGTTGGACTTTGCTACCCAGTAAAAGGATGTAACAGAAGAAGAAAGGAGCATTATTATAAATGCAAAAAAATCGATACTGATACTAAAAGATGAGCAATGGATAAAAAGCATTCTTATGGCCACTTTGACATCACAATGGGATCACTAGACTCAGCTGAGACTTCTGACCTCATATTATACAATATCACAGCATATTGGGAAATTAATATAACTGATATTGGATTGTTAATGAACCTATCTCTATTAAAATTTTATTCAAATCTATTATTCAAACTTAAACTTTTAATATTAGGTTGGTGCAAAAATAATGACGTATTAATGTCGTTTTTTGACGTATTTTTAACGTCAAAAAACGACATTATTACGTCATTATTTTTGCACTAACCTAATAGAAAAATGTTGACTTATGCTAATTTTTTTCATGGTTAAAAACTTGAGAAAATTAAACTTTAATTTCGTTGACGTTATGTTTTTTCACTCATAACAATGTTTTTTTTAGCGATATCAAAAATAAATATCAAATTAAGTAATGACATTGAATTTATGAAAAAAAACAAACATTTTTAATTCATTTTATAATAAAAATAGTTTTC
Organism: Acanthosepion lycidas; assembly: GCA_963932145.1. Classification (NCBI taxonomy): domain Eukaryota; kingdom Metazoa; phylum Mollusca; class Cephalopoda; order Sepiida; family Sepiidae; genus Acanthosepion; species Acanthosepion lycidas. Next base: position 54,558,350 of record OZ010586.1, read on the forward strand.
TTTACGTCTTTGAAGAAACTAAATTAAATTCTGTTCAAATTTGTTAAACGTTGTTTTGTTTTGCTTCTTAAAATAACACAAATTACTCAAAAAGAATTGCATTTTATCAATAAATAATTCTTTAAACTTTAATCAAAAAATGTTGAACAAATTTTAAGATGGAAAATGCCAAAAATGAATTAAACTTTAATTTAAAAATGTTAAGGCTTTTTAAACTTAAGTAAATCTTTTTGTGCGAGTAAATTTAAGCACCAAAGTTTACTTTTTACAATTTAAATATAAATAATGTATGGACTCAAACTAAAATAATCAAATATACTTACTTCAAATAAATAAGTTAAATAATATTCCAACCAAAGGTAAAATTAAAAGATTCCTTTGAATTTCTCGAGCCAACAACATAAGAGTACACAGTACGCAGCAGTTCGTTCAAACTGAAACTAAAACGATCTAATTGTCAGCCGGCCTCCAGTCTATCGAGGTAGCGGCGTTACGCAGATGCCTGTTAATATAGAACGCCATGGTTAATCCACAAATTAAAGAAAAAATAGGGTTGAATCTTTGGATTAATACCAAAGAAGTAACAAACTGGTTTACTGATATTAAAGATTAAAAAAAAAAAACTGTACACTAATGTAGTTTGATATTGAAAATTATTATCAATCAATATCAAAAGAACTGTTCATGAATGCGTTGGACTTTGCTACCCAGTAAAAGGATGTAATAGAAGAAAGGAGCATTATTATAAATGGAAAAAAATCGATACTGATACTAAAAGATGAGCAATGAATAAAAAACATTCTTATGACCACTTTGACATCACAATGGGATCACTAGACTCAGCTGAGACTTCTGACCTCATATTATACAATATCACAGCATATTGTGAAATTAATATAACTGATATTGGATTATACAGAGACCATGGACTTATGTTTATAAAGAACTCTACTATCTTTAATATCGATGAAATTAGAAAGGTATTATATAGAGAATTTAAATGCCTGAACTTAAAAATTATGGTAAGCACTAAATTGAAAAAGTGAACTTCCTTGTTATAACATTAGATTTAATAAAAAAATGTATGCATAACTTATAAAAAAACAATGCTAATCCTTTGTATATCCACCCTAAATCTAATCATCCTCCATCTATAATTAAACAAATTCCTTTATCTATCAAAAAAAGAATAAGTACAAATTCAGCAAATGAGAAGATTTTCTATGAATATATTAATTTCTATAATAAAGCTCTAAAAGATAGTGTTTACAAAAGCCCAAGACTAAATTACATAGAAAATGAAAATAGAAAGCATAGAAAAAACAGAAGCAGAAAAATAATTTGGCATACACCCCCATACACACAAATGGTTAAGAATAAATTAGGAGAAAAATTTCTTGCATTAATCGTTAAACATTTTCCTAAAGATAGTAAACTCAGTACTATTTTCAATAAAAATACCCTAAAATTAAGTTACAGCTGTATTGAAAACATAGAAAAAATTATTAAGAAACATAATGCTAATATCTTGTATAAACACTTAGACCGAGACCAAACAAATTTAGATAGTATAAAAATAAAAAGAGATGAAGATAAATAAAAATTATATAACTGCAGAAATCCTCAAAACTGTCCTCTGAAAAATAAATATCGCACTGAATCATTAGTATACCAATGAAATATCTCATCTATTGAGGATCCAGACAACGTAAAAGTCTATATTTGATGCACAAGGCATGAGTTCAAAAAAAAAAAAAAAGATTCAATCAACATCAAAGTTCTTTTAGGATAAATAAATACCGGAGTGAGACGTTCCTATCAAAATATTTCTGGCACTTAAAAGAAACCAACAAAACAACTATAGTAAAATGGAAATTAATAAGAAAAGCTAAAATATGTAGGTCATTAAATGACCAATGCACTTTGTGCATGCATGAGCAACTATATATTACTAGGTTTATAAAAAATAAAAATTTACTGAATCAAAGAAATGAAATAGCTATTCTTTGTCGACATTGTCAAAAATTTTCCTTAAATAATGTTTTAAAAAAGCTGATAAAAGTAATATACATACTTATATTTGATATTTAATAATAATTTTTAAATAATTTAAGTAATTCTATTATATTTATTTGTTTTAAAAAGAAATATAGTCTATCAGTAGTTATAATTAAAAACAATATTTTAAAATTGTAGTTAAAATACAACGTATTCTAATCCAAACACCACTTTCAGAAAGAATCTTTATGTATACAAATACAAATTTAATGGGAAAAAAAATGTCGCAAAACTTTTTGTCGTTGATAAAAACCAGACGACATGCGTTGAACGGATGTCATAATTCATTGAAAAAGGCACCCCTACTTTACCTAGACTTAACCTCTTTTCAAAAGTAACTCATATTTGATACAATAGCAATAGTAAAAATACAGTAAAAATATACACGCTACCGCCCCTTGTCAAAATGATTGGATTTCGCAATATCCATAGAAATTAATATTATGAATGTATGTGTTTATAAAACTCAGTAAATTTCAAAATAAGTTATTCCAAGATTCGCTTGAAAATGAAACAGAACTAGGGCCTTTAATTTATAATAATATAATTGAATTTGAAGTTTTTAGTTTCTGTTTTTGAAACATGGTAATTCCTGTGTAGCGATGGAACCATAATCAGCTAATTTATAATATCTATCCCCTGTAAATTTGCATTGAGCACTGTTTTTAAAAAAATAAGAAGAACACCCGATTATATATCTTACTGTTCTTTCTTTTATATAGTAAACGACGGAATTATTTGTACACCCATCAATTTTTTATATTTTTTTTTATCCATTTCTCAGAATGTACTCCCTCTATGATGCTAAGATTTTTCCCGTTTTTCTCTTAACCATTAACCTGGTATTTAACTGTTAGTCCTCACTGATAAATTCTGAAATAAAAGTAGAATTGTATTTATTTATTTTTTAAAAATAAAACTGGGGATATGTACAAATACAGAGATGTTACTTTTTTTTTTAAATCAGGAAAACTTTAAAAACTTTTTTATGATATTAAGATAACTTTGTTTATATACCCTTTGTTTTATTTTTAAAAAAAAGAAAAAAACACATTGTATTGTTATTTTATTCATAATTTATCAGTTTTTTTTAAATATTTATTTCAATTCTAACAAGTAAGGAGTCATAAATTAAATGACACGTTAAACAGAAACATGGTTCATTTTCCTTTTAACAATGTAAAAAAAAATGCAATGTCTTTATGTTGTTTTATGTAGTTGAAATTATTATTAGCATAGTAGACTAACAATTAAAAGTCTGATAAAATTAATTTCACTTTTAAAAACTGAAATAAATGTTATAATACTTTTAATTCTTAGTCTATTTTACTTAATAAAACTTCAATTTTCTAAACAAAAAAATAAAATATTGCATTGTTTTACTCCCATAAATTGAAAAATTGGAAAAAATGCCCATATTTGAAATTTAAATAAAATTTTTGCACTTAAAAAAAAATGATATCAATTTTCAATTTTCTTTTAAATTTCCGTTCAATATTTCCGGAAAAAAAAAATGGATGCATGTGATATCCTTAAAGCATTGGAATTATTTTAGTTTATTTATCTTTTAATTTATGAAATGTAATGATTTTATATCCGTTTAAAGCTAGGCCTATGTTAAGATTTAAAAAAAACAAAAAACAATTGGTTCACTTATTTATATAATTTTTTTTTAATAACCGTTCACAGACATGGAAAATAAAAATCAAAGAACTGATGCCAAAGTCTGGACTTCTCACATAGGTGTGAAAAAACTGTGGATTCACTAAATTCAATTAATCTTTAGTAACCCTCATTTCAATTTCAAACATTTTCTTGAATTTGATTGGTTGTTGAATAAAAATAAGCTTAGAAATTTCCATAACAAAACAGTCAAAATTTGTGCAAAAATAGGCTCAACTGACATAAAAAATCTTTCTCAAATTCATCCCTAATTTAAATGTTTCAAGAAATTCTATTGGCTAAAAAATAAAAAATACAACATTCGCCCACGCATTTCTCAGAAAAATTCTCAACAGCTACCAAGCCCCGTTGGAGCCGATTTTGTTGTTAAGAAAACTATAAATAGAAACAGCAAACGAATTTTCGTGAAAGATACACACGGAATTATGTGCTGCCAAAGAAGCAAACTTCCTTTATGGGAGATTAGAAAAATTTATACAAAAAACTTTTTCACTCAATATCTTTCATAAAAAAATCTTTTGTCTAAGTTAAATTCAGCCTTTTTAATCAAAGGCAGACAACTTTTAGACATCGAACATTTCCGAAACAGCAAAGAACTTTTTCTCTAAAATATACATTTGCACACATCATTACAAACCAAGAAATTGTAAATTGTGTATATAAAATTTAACCTATTGTTTCAAACATGTATTTTTTGTCGTTATTGAATATAGATATTTGGTCATTTCTTATAATTTATGTTTGCGGATATTGCATATTTTATTTGCAGCACAATCTTAAATATTCACGCAACCTTCTTAGATCCACTACAAATCCAACTCCACATCAAGCCCTTTAAAAATATTCAATTTTTTTTCACCCTTTTTGTTCACTTCTTGTAAGTGGGGTTTATCCCCAACAGCTGAGAATGTGTTTTAGAGACAATTTTTTTTTTTATTGCTGAGTGGTTGGCTTTGAGCCAAACACATATCAAAGACAAATTAGCTTCATTTTGAACTCTATCTTCTTTCTTATTGCTCCTTTTTCTTTTTTGCAAAAATTATTGAAATTATGCTATTGTTTTTTTCTTTTCTGAAAGCACATCGCAGACCAAAAGTGCTACCTGGGGCGAACTGCCCCCTCCACCTTCCACTAGCTATGACCACTGGATCCTGTAACAAAAGCAAAACAAACAACATACATAGTCAATACACATTGCAATAAATGTATCAGAATACTAATACTCCCCCCACCTCCTTCGAACAGAATGAACGTCTTTCAACCTCAGGTGAAAAAAACTTTGTAAAGAAAAAAGTTCATATAAAAGAAGAAAGATGATTGCTGTTGAAGTTTGTATGATGAGGGGTTTTCGAGTGTACAGAAGGGCATTTGTTTCTGCTATTATCATTACAAATTTATCTAGCGGGTATACAGCAGCAAGGATTCATAGCTATCAGTCATTGATTCCTTACAACAAACAAGTTAATTTTAATCATTAGAAACTTATCAAAGAATAGCCAATAAATGTCTCTCTCTATTTGTATAGACACTGGAAACTAAAAGGTTGAGGAATGTCATCCTCATGCATATTACCATCCCATTTCCATCACTGATTAATGTGTTCTTTTAAAAGACGAAATTAAATAAGAGGTCATTTAGGTTCATTGGAATTAGCAGATAATGAAATTGAGGCAAGGGAATGTTTCTAAGAGTTAAAGGTAAACCTGTATAGACTGAAAGAAATACTGAAAAGTGATAGAAATATATATTTTAAATTCAACCAAAAGGAAATTATTATATAAATAAGTTGATTTCAGCTGGAATTATTTTATTGTTCCTTTATAAATTGAAATATATGCATATCTAGTGCTAGTTCTGGGCATGATGATAAACTACATCTGGCAGCAAAGCCTCTGATTGGGAGACTGGAGGTTTTGAGGAGCATGGGACCACCTCTTAATTGCTGTTGTCCCCAGGTCCACTCTGACCCTGAGTAGTAGCACCTTTTAGGGGTCCTGTCTATGGGCCAATAGTGAATCCTCAGGCAAAACACTATAAAAATACTTTTTTATAGTAAAAATAGCCGCAATACATTTTATATAAAAAATGAGCAACAATACATTTTTAAAGCAAGATGACCAAGAATACATTTTATCTGTAGTTGAATGCATACAATTGTGTTCAAATTATTTAGATTTCAGCTTTAAATAAACTATAGATTTGATATGTCACTTAACAAAATCAACCAACAACCTACCTAGTGAGTATTCTATGGTTTAAAAATTCATGATTAAATTTTGTTGAGAGACTAGTATAAAATCAGAACTTTCAATTTGCTAAAGAACTTCTCTAATGACTGTTTGCAAAGTTTTATTGTGTAATGACAAATACTGTGTCATCCAGTGAAGAATAAGAACATTTAACTAGAGTATTCACCAAAATTGAATAAACAATGATGTTGGTATTGAAATTGAAAGTTAAAGAAAAATGAACATGTATGCATCTTTAAAATAGATTTTAGTGCTACAAAATGGTAAGAAATGCATTAGGTAACAGTTAGTTGAGAGGTGAAGAAAGGTAATCCCTCCACTTCCCTGAGTTGGGGTCAATTTCTTCAGAGCAGTGTCACATTTACACATACTTGCATTTCATTTTCCCTGATATGGCCAAATCAAAATCACTGATGCAAGGCACTGCCAAGTCAACTACCATATAAAACCCTAATTCACTTCTCTTTTTCATATTTGCTAATGTGTATCTGTTTCACTGCCTCAACAAATTATGGTTGCATGTTCTGTAAATATGTAAATAAGATGTTTCCTCTCAAGCATTCATACATGTCCTTGTCTTTTTTCACTGATGAACAAAGTGTTACCATATCACAGGTATAGTAATGCAATATTGGAATGGTAAGGTACATTTATCTCTAGCAGCCATTCTAATAAGTTAATTCAGAACCATATAAGTGAGAAAGAATTTAAAAATCAATGCAGATTTTCAGTTTCCCCAGTAATCAGGATTCAGTTGATAATCTTTTTCATAGAAGAACCCTATATTCTTTGTTTGAAAGGGTACAAAATTCTTGGTACATACAAGAAGAATTAGGGTTAGGTTGGAAAATAAAAACCATCTCCAAAGATATTTTGTATTTCTGATCAGTTTGTCTATGAGGGAGACATTTAAGGATTTTTAGATAATTGACTTTAGCCATTGGGTTTGAAATTGTTTAGAAGTTAACTGTAGTCTGTTAAACATATATTTTGATCTATTGTAAGATTTCGTTTTACATTATTCATTAAGACAGCTTCTCTGATTTTACTTACACACCTCCTCTCCAACTACACACAATGATATGTTTGACACAAGGTCATAATTGATGTGAATCCCCACATGTGTACATGCAGGTTGTCCAATTTCCTCAGGGTCTGATTCTGGCTCTCCTCCTTACAATAGGGAAGGTACTATTTGGAGGGATAGCCCCCTGAAACTGGATTTTCATTAATTTCCATCTTAGGCTCCATAAAGGGGATCTTTCAGATAGTAATTTGGTTGCTTAGTCAATTGGTGATGAATATCTGTGACAAAGGCAGACAATACTTATCTTGATGGTATCCCTACAATAGACATTAACAACTATACTCCTGAACTGGATCCTATTCTCTCTAAATTCTGCAATAAGTACATTGCTGCTTCTTTCCTGCTTGATGGAAATCCTCTTCCCAGTCTTTAAGAACTCAGACTATTTGATCCTTCTAAATATCGACCTATTGGCCTTCTACCTCTTATTGGAGATGTACTAGAGGGTCTAATCAACACTGAATTGGTTAAGCATCTAACCTCACATGGTCTTCTTTCAGATAAGCAATATGGCTTTTGCTTCTATGTCAACTGCTGATGTATTAACAATTATTGCTGAAAGAGCCTATGAAACTCTAGATAAGAATGGTGATGCTCAAAGGCAATTGACAGTGTTTGGTATATTGGCATTCTTCACAAGTTGAAAGGTTATAGTATTTCTGGATTAATTTTTGAACTGATTCAGTCTTTTTTATCAAGTCATGAAATTAAAGTTCTCTTAAATGGCCATTCTTCTAGATCTCTTGGCAATGCCTCCAAAATGAAACTGCTCTTTTTTAATCATCTGAGAGAACCCTCTTTAACTTCCATCAACATGGCTAATGCTAACCTCCAGAAGAGTGACTCATTGTGCCTTCATGGACTAACATTTTCCTCTAACATGAAGAGGAAAGATTATATTGAATAAATTGCTAGGTCTGCAGTTAGGAAATTTTTTTTTTGCCAGAATTATTATTGGTCCTAACCTGGCATCTTGGCTTCAGTCATTTTCCCACCACTGTGACATAGATATGGCTTCCCTGTGTCTTTTCTATAAATACTTTCATGGTAATTGTTCTGATGAACTTTCCTCTATGGTACTTAAACTTTTTTAATCTAAACACAGTACTAGATCAGTGTCAAGGTCTCATCATTTTAGAATTGAAATTGTTAGATGTAACCACATGTTCTATGCTAACAGTTTTTTTCTTTCACTTCTCTCTTGTGAAACTCACTTCCAGTTACTTGCTTACCAGTTAAGTTTGATCTTCAGAAATTTAAATGCAGTGTCAATCATTATCTTCTGTCTTCATAATTCTTATGTTATTGTTGTTCACTCTCCTTAATAGTATTTCTTTTTTTCATATTCTCTAACATTTGCATCTTAGTGGCTTTATTGCCTTGCTTGGGGGTGAAATGATAAAAAAAAAATACAAATAAAAAAAATTCATACATATGAAGTTTGTTTTGTACTAGAAGCAAAAAACATTGTACTATTTGGAACACATTTAACATCAATTTAAGTCATTGCAGTTATTTTTTATATAATATTTAGTTTATATTTTTCAAGTCCTCCAAATCCAGCAACATAATTAAGGCTCTTATTTTTTATTTCAATTTTTATGTTTTTATGGCTGGGGAAATGCCACATATATATTTCTGTTTTTTTTTAATGATGTTTTTCTAACTTTTCATTTGTTTAATGTATGTTCTGCTTAAATTTATTTTGAAAATGTGTTTTTTTTTGTCACCTATTTTGGTTTCATTTGAGCCTCTTGTGCAGTATTGTCAGAAGTGTTATATCTATTTTGTGGGTGAAGATAAACACAATATTTTATGGGTGGGGATAAACACAATATTCTTCTATGAGTTTGAATACTATTAGCAAAGTCCAGGGTTATTGGAGTCTACATTTTCTGAACTCTGATTGTGCAAGTTTTAGAAAACCAATTTTCACCAAAACAAGAAGGTTGGTTTTTGTGGCATTTATTGTGGCTCATTCTGTTCGGGGAAATCTTTTTTATATGAACACTATACAAATAAGCTTGTAAGGTGAATATTATCCATTACTAAAAAGATTATTTTCTTCTTTGTTGTGATTTATAGTTAATAAACTACCATTAATTAAAAGACATCATATTTGCACATACACTGATGTTCCAAAAGTTATGGGACAGTTTTTGAATATCATGTATACCCCCACCCCACTGACAAGGTGAAGTGCAGCAATTTGGCAAGACAACTAAGTGGTTGGAAAATTTCTCGAGAGATATTGGATAAGTGTCGACATCTCACCGATATTTGTAGATGAAGTGTCTTGTGCAGCAAATAGACATGCTCACCATATCCCATAAATGCTCGATTTGGTTCATTTATTGGTGGTTACTAGAATACTCCTTAAATCAATTCTGGGTAACTTGGGCTGTCATATGGTGCATCACTCTACTGGAATAATTCATTGTTGTTGGGGTATATAGCGTCCATGAATAGGTGCAAATGGTTGAAAAGCAGTGCCACATAATAGTCACCAGTCAATAGCATTTAAGCAGACCACATCATGACACATGAACACCCTCCATATGATTATGGGATCACCAGCATGGTGTCATGTTGACAACTGGATTAATGTCACAAGAACAACTGGCATTATGACTTACGTAATATTTTATTTGTCTTCCAAGTTGCAACTAATAATGCCATGAACCCAGATGAGGCACTGTGTCCAATACGATGTGTTAACAGGGTTGTGTTTGTGGGCCTTTCTGCTCTCATATCATATGAAAGCTAAAGAACACTGAACTAATTTGTTGGATATACATCTGGCCTCTGTTGCATTGAATACAGACATAATTTGAACTAATATTGTTTTGTCTATTACCTCAGAGGATCATTGAGATCATTAAAGACCTGTGGTTGGCCACCTGATACACCTACTATTAGGCTTTCTGATAATTCATGTCACTTTGACATGAGCAGCCAAACCAGTGTCCACACTGACTCACCAGGTGTCAAAACTCAACTGATTTAGGTCTATGCATTTTTATGGCATCAACATATGGTAATACTACCTACCATATACCTACCATTTATTGTAAATATTTTAAATGTAGGCAACACATTCATAGATGTACAGACAAAAGATGAATTGATAACTTTTAGAATTCCAATTAAAAACAGAAATAAAAGATTAGCAAATGAATTTCTGTATAAGGTTATGAAAGTATTTCAAAGCCAACTTCTGGGTATAATTTGAATAAAACCTATTTGGAATTGAAACAGTGTCAACTCATCAATTTCACAATCATCAGCTGTGATTCTAATTGATTCTTTTTGTATTGAATTAATTTTACAAATGCTGACTGTGTTCTTTGACTGCTTATAATTGTCTTTGTGGTAATATTACTAATTTTCTCTGATGTTGTTGCATTGTTCTCTTGTCTATCATTTAAGTCTACTTAGAGATGACTAACATTTCTTTGATTCTCTTTGCATTAATTTCATTTCTTTTATATGCAACAATATATGCATCAAATTTTTCACAAACTATTCATGTCTTTTAACCTAATTTATATGCAACAGCTTATTAATGCATAAAAGTATAAAAATAATTATACAAATGAATATTCTTTTGTTTTAATATATCAATTTTACAAACAAAAGCTGACAAATTAATGAGAAATAAGACTTGAAATTGTATTGAATCATTGCATTCTTTGCATCTTTTATAATTCATAAGAATATCTTAAATTCTCAAGTGCATCACTACAATTATGTGTTTATTACCATATTTTATTCTTGTTTGGAAGTGATCAAGCATGGAAGATTAATTTGCTTTGTATTATTTTCTGACACCTTACGACTGAAATTACTTATGAATAATAATAAAAATATTTCTATACAATTGAGTGAAAATAGATAAAATAACTAATCAAGTCTGTAGCAGAATATAAATTTATTTTTCAAGTTTTATTTAATAAAGAACATGGCAATTCACATAGAAATCTATGTAGCTTTTCCATAAGAAACAAAGTCCTCCGACTTTGCATTAAAAAGCCGTAAAATATATATGTAGTTTTATCAGCCATAACATTTTGTGCTGAATAACTGGGAGTGTCATTCCAATAAAAAAGATTGGATAACGAACAATAAATGAAATGACCAAACTCATCCCTGTTAAATAAAATTAAAAAGGACACAAAAATCTAATTTATTATCTGCTAAAAAATTGGAAAAATCATAATTTCAGATTGTTAAGTGGTTTGTATATGTGCTCAGATTGGCATAATAGAGCTTGATTATCAGGACAATGAAGATTCTTCATGCAAGGAATCAATGACTCACCTACAGAAAACAAAACAGTTAGTTTTAAACTATGCTGTGCTTTGCTTGAAATCTTCATCATGATAGTTATTATTGGATGTAATCAGGTTGTCAGGAGTTAGCACTAGATCCTAAATTTCAGACTGGCTATTTCATAAATAACCTGTAGAGGATAAATCTCAGAATAACGTTGTCTCCTTGCTATTACAAAGATAAACATGGAAATAAAAAGTATTTGTATTGAGGAATTCTGCTTCGTCAATAATTGGGTTGTACTTTGATGGTCTGAAATGACACCTTAAAAATACAACTTCAGGTGTAGACAGTCTAACTAGAAGAAATCAGTTGGTGTTGGAAATTAAATAATTTATTCATGTGGAATAATGTTAGTGTTAGTGGTGGTTAAGAGCATAACAGCAGGAATCAAATGGTCGACAAATTCCTAATGAGTCATAAGCAAGAATTGTGATTTGAATGTAAAGATTATTATTAATTTTTGACAATGATTTTGATTCTGTACAAGGCTCAAGAACCATTTGAAAATCACAGAGGATTACAGAGTATAAAGCACTAACCCAAGCAAGGAGATAATCCCACTAATTCACAGGGTTCCACCCAAATTGAAAGAGAAGGAAAAGGCTTTAAAAAGAAGTGGAAACAGAATCCTAAACAGGAAACAAGGGATAAACCTCTAATCCTGTTCAAAAGAACAGAGAGGCATACAAACCTATCAACTTCTGTCAGTGTGAATAGTATGATGGAGTGATATGATTCACACAAGTGATTACCTTGAGAATTATAAAGGATGATCCAGTTAATGGAAATCCCACAGCTATGCAAAGAAGTTTCTGATTGGCCAGTAAAACATGAATGAAGTAGTTTTTGTCTGAATGTATAAATGTGGGCAAGACATAGAATAGCAAATATAATTGGTTGAAGCATTACATCACTGAGATATTGTATCTGGTTAAATGAAACGAACATGAGAGAGAACTTTTCTGTTTATAGTAAGTATCGGTTAGTTGAAGTTGATGACAAGAGAAGTTGATGACAAACACTGAATCTCTCAAATGGTACAATTACCTTGATTAAATGAGATACACCAGGTCAATGAAAATGTGGTTTGCACCCAACAGAATCAGAGACACAAAAGGTGAAAATTCTTTTCACATTCTCAACAAGGAATGGTAGTTTTCTTGTTCTGACAATGTGAAGTATTTGTGTAATGCCTCAAGTATTTGTGTAATGCCTCATGTATTTGTGTAATGCCTCAATAATAATTTAACACATATGATCCAATATTAAAACACAGTGTGCTCTGTACAAAATATCTGTAGTAATGTTATCTCTCCCAGGGTTTGTAATAAACAAACTCAATCCTTAATTTTACTAGTGAAAAGATTTTCTACAAAAATGATGACATTTCTTCTTTATGCACACATTTATAATTATTTGACTAAATAGGAAATGATTCTGATGTTCTTATTAATTATTTTCATAAAACATTTTTCTAAAATTACTAAAGATCCAAATCTGTTTTATTCCATATAAAACAGCTGTGCTGAAAATTTTTGAAGAGCATTGCAGAGTAATCATTAAAATGTAAAGTTTTCATAAATACATAAAAATAAATGTTAACATTTAAGTTCAGGTTTTGTACACTTAAAACAGGGTTGATGCAAGGGCCTTGTTGGCCCCCCACTGAATCTATGATATGCTTGCATCCCATAACCATTATAGTGCTTTTCCAAGCATAGCTTAGACGTGGCACAAGACCGAAAGTTGGCGGTACCAAGTGAAGATTGAACTCACTACTCAGTCGTAATTGTTCTAGCAAGACAAGCTTGCTAACCATTACACCATGCAGAGGTGCCCAAATATAGTGATTCTCCAAGTATAGGTTAGATGTGGCACAAGGCCAAAAGTAGGGTGCACCCAGTGAGAATTGAACTCACTACTCAGTCATAATTGTTCTAGCAAAACAAGCTTGCTAACCATTACACCATGCAGAGGTGCCCAAATATAGTGATTCTCCAAGCATAGGTTAGATGTGGCACAAGGCCAAAAGTAGGGTGCACCCAGTGAGAATTGAACTCACTACTCAGTCATAATTGTTCTAGCAAGACAAGCTTGCTAAGCATTACACTCCCTTGAGGTGCCCTAGCCCAAACCCATTATATGGAAGTCCCCCACTCTACTACATCTCAATTTTCATAAGGTGGCAATTCATATAAAATATAAAATTCACTGTAACCTAATTATACACAATAATTGATCATATGCAATATAGGTGAACAATTCAAGTAGAAAAGTTGAAAATAAATACAATGTATCTAAATACAAATTAGAGACATGTCATAATAGATCATTCCATCTGAAATAAATCAACAATGTTTTTTGCAGCAATTTTTAACATCGACTTGAGATTTTCCTTCTTAAAAAGTTGAATAATTTTAACACATTCAACATTATGGATAAAAAAAATAGTGAATTTTATATTGTGTTTCTTTGAGACATAGCAATGAACAAAACAAATTCACAGATCTAGACAAAAAAAAAGAACCCAGAATAACATCAAAATTTGTGAAAATTTTTCATCCTTTAATAGTCAGTTGTGCTTAGTTTAATTTGTAACATATATAAATGTAGGTAGAAAAAAAGCAAATGTTGATAAGGAGCCCACAATCAGTCTTGGGGGTAGTATGTACAACCTGTTCTAAATTATCATGAATTTGTATTTTTAAAAAAATAAAAATAAATATTTTTAAATTTTTCATCTTTTCAGTAAGTAATACATTTGATTACTGTCAGAAAATCAAAAAGTTCTTTTTAGAATAAATGATATTTTAAGTAATGTTGAATTTTCAAAAATTCTCAGTTTTTTTCTTTTATTCAAAAACAAGAGAATGACAAATCCAGAATCTTTAATTAGTCGCCAGTGCAATCAGAATCATTATTTTAAATCTAGAACATAATTTTCTATTCTTTATTTTTTTCACTTCTACCAAAAGACAAATTCACTGAAAAATATTTACTGTTGTCCCAAATATGTCTGCTTTGGTCAACTTTTGACAAATACAAATAGGCAAAAATAGGTGATTAGTGAAAAGATTGGTACTGTTTTAGTTAATATATTCTTTATCTACAATATTAATTTAATGCAAGTTTTAATCACAGTGATTTTTGGATACATAACATGACTTGCCATTTTTGTTTGCTTTTATCAATTTTACAAAAATAGTCATGATAGTTTAATTTAAATATGTCTTTATATAAATATTACTCTTTGCAATCTCTTTTTATAAAGAAAGATTCTACTTTTTATTTTAGTTTTTATTGCTTCTGGTTCTTGTCTCGTCAGTTAAATAACTAAATAAAATCATTGCTACAAGTATTTTATCTATCATAATGAAGCATCTTCCTTTTAAAGCATCTTTCATTGCAAGCAGCTGTTACAAACTGAAAAGTTTAAACTGGTATCTACAGAGAACCATCAAGAAACATTGATATAAAAGAGCACAATAAAGAGAAGTTGCCATCCTTTTATAGTTAAAGTGTTACCCTAAAAGACAATCTGATAACACAATAGCACAATTTAAAATCTACTCTCTAGAGTTGACAAGAAGGTATTTGTAATTAAGCTGACTATGGATTGGTTGAAGATGCATCAGCCATCTTTTTTGCTCTCTGATAATACAGTGGCCATAACAAGTAACTGAAATGTCTTTGCATGTTAATGTTTATAGATATTGATGTGGTTTTACAGTATATTATAAAAATGAACTCAGTCTTTGTATATCTAAGGTCTTTCAAATTTATAAAATAGTTGCTGCAAGCATTGCATATTTGAGAATGGTTGATATTCCATAGTAATGATCTAGTTGTCTACAAGGTGCAGCTATTCAATCCCATAGAATACCTTTGCATGCATCAAACTGTTTGTATTAAAAGTAGAACATTCAAAGAATGATAATTCTACAAATAGAACTGATCACTTCCCTCCAATATGCCTGTTAAGATAATCGCCTTTTTTGTGGTTAGTAAGCTACCTGGATGTAGGATGGCAAAAATATGTTCATTGTATAAATAAAAACTTACCAAATTTCATAATCAACAATAAAATATTGAAATTACTATCATTCTGGGGAGATAGGAAATCCAGTGGGCAGTGATGAAAAGTGAGAAGAGGTAAAGGGATGGTTAGAAAAAAAAGTGGGTTGTAGGGGGAGTGGCAGTGTGGTATTAACACCAAGTAATATTTTTCTTTTAAGACAAATTTGAGGAATTTTTCCTGAATACACACATGTATTCAGAAAAAAAGTTTGTGCTCAGCAGTGAGAGTGGAATGAACAAAATCCAAGGGTTCAAATAACAGTTCAACAGCTTTTATTTCTGGTTGAAAGAAAATGCAAAATAGTAGTATTTTGCAAGAAAAAATGGGGTTTCCCAGTCAACAAAGTTCTTTAATTGTTTTAGAGATTTCCTATGATAGGAACAAGAACTCAAAGTGTGAAACTGCTAGGACTGGTACAAGTATTGTGCAGTAAGGATTGTGTGTAGTTTTCCTTTGGTAGGTATCTTCTAGGGATATTTTTCCACAGGTTCCCACAGGAGGAATGTGAAATCTGAGTCAAGCTGCCAGGACAGGCCTCATCTTCTGCAGCAAGGGTTGTGTGTAGCTTGAAGGTAGATGCTGCTGAAAATGAAAAGTGAAAAAGAGACCAAATACGACTTGCTCAAGGGTCTTATGACCTCTGGGACTTCCGGTTGTATCCTGATGATTATTTCAATAGCTGCTGCTGCTGAATCAAGCAAAGTAAGGAAGCCCACACATGCCACAATAGCCAACAAATGAGATAGTTTCTATACAAAATCTAAGTGCTACTAAAGGAGCACATATGTTTGCAGAGAATAAAATTAACATTAGAGTTATACATGAATGTGTGTTGGTATTTTATTTTGTTGTCTAAAGTTAAGTCTGAACATTTGTTTTTGTCTTCCTGACATTAACTTTAAAAGATGCTACACACTGCAGCTAGATCAGACAACTTACATCTGCAGGGGTCATTGCTCTATGTTTCTAGGTGTAGTATTTGAGCTGTGAGTGTTCAATTTGGGACATCTTATCTAATGGAATCTAAGAAAAACTATCAGTCTTAAGTTAGCATGGACCAAAGTTGTGATAAATTATTTTTTAATTAACTATCACAAAACATAAAACATTTAATATCTATGTAACACTGCAAAAAAATAAAAAGCTAAAAACAATGATGTTTAATTTTAAAATACATCTTAAAAAAATGAAAATCATTGACGTTTTAATTTTAGTTTTAAATTAAATTTAATTCCAAGATAATGGATTAAAATTAATAAACCCAAAGAGAAAACTGCTAGACATAATTTGAACTGAATATAGTCTAATTTCATTTTTTCCCTCTTATTGGTAAAATCTAATTATTTGTCTATATTGATAGGTTAACCCCAAAATTAATCTTTATAAAAAATTTTCAAAAACAAAATATTGTTTTCTTAAACATTATTTGAAGAACATTACTTAATCTAAAATTTCCTTAAGTGAATATTAAGTATTGTTTTCCTTAAAATATAGTGAAATTTAAAAAAAAAATATGGTTGAGTTGATTTTACCTGAATAGTGCCACTGTGAGCTCTGGCCTTGATTAAAAATTTGTGACTGCTGTTTTTGTTTTACCCACAACATTTATAATCCCCCACCCACTACTGTTACTGATGACAGACAAGGGTTTATAGAGTGGACAAGCATAACAAAATTTTTTGTTGTATATAAAGGAGTGACTACAGTCTAAGATTTGCCATATGACATTGCCTTCTGTATTTCAAAAATCGATGTTTCTACACTTAAAAATAATTCAAATTTTTTAATTTTTCATTTTACAATTTATAACAGATTCTCTGCAATCATTTTTAAATTCTCTGAAGATTTATCCCCATCTGAAAAACATTTTTGAAAATCTCATAAAATTTAATAGCGGATGCTAAACTTTTCATAAAACAATAGGAAAGACATAAAAATAATTGTTCTAACCTAAGGTTTGGGTGCTGGTTTCAGATATGAAATCTATTTTACTTTATCACCTTTAGCTTTTGAGATATACATGTATACATGTACATGTACATCAATTCAAGGTTGCAAGATGTTTCCTATTTAGGGAATTTAAAATTTTAGGCAATGTGTTCTTTTAAAAAAAAGAAACTTATGTAATGGCCATCTTTGGTAGCCTACTTTGCTAACTTTTATTGCAGCAAAATAAAATCCTCTTCAAATTCAAATTCTTGATATGCTTGGATGTAACCATATATATAATAAATGTTTATTTTGCTTGTCAGATTTTTGTGTGCTAATAAATATCTCTACAGTGGCTTTAATGCATCAACAAGGCAAATTAATTCTGTTATATGCGTGGGGAATTCACAACAGTTGCAGAGAGCCAAACAATTACTTCACTCCTGAGAACAGGTTACTTTTAATATTTTGACTGTAAAATTGGAGATCAGGACAAATCCTGGGCCCCACACATCTGTTGTAAACCATGTTACAATGGACTAACTGCATAGTTTCATAGCAAGAAAGCAGCCTTCAACTTTGCTGTCCTGAAGGAGATTGTTATTTTTGTCTAAAAAATATGACTGGTTTCAATGTTTTTTCTAAAAAAAAAAAGTCATATATCCCAACCATTCATCGGCTATGATGCCTTTTTTCCACTCAGATGATCTCCCTGTCCTTACACCCCAACACATAATAATCTTATTCTTTCATCATTTGAAGAATTGCCTCAGTCTCTTCTGAAGACAATGTTTATTCAAGAGTGGAAGTGAGCCCTTTGGATTACCCAGGAAGAACTGAATGACTTTGCCCATAATTTGTACCTATCTTAGACAGTAGTCAGATCTCCTAGCATCCTGACTTAAGCAGTGGAACCTGATCATGGCAGATGTAAGTCTCACCAGTTTCAGAAAACGTCCGATTCTTCAATATGGAAAACAGGTTGGAAAAATGTCTCTGGCTTGTTCACATTCCCTGGCTTCCCATACAATCCCACAGATTGGTATATTTTCATAAACTCTTCCATGCAAAGTCTGAAGATTGTGCTCCTGTGTAATGGGAATAAATACCCAGCATTCCCATTGACCACTCAGTCTATTTAAAGGAGTTGTATGGCAATATGGAGCTCGTTTTGAAATCTGTCAAATACAAGCAAACTACCAGTGGAGTTTCTGTTGGGAACCTCAAGGTCATTGGGCACCTTATGTATAGCCAAGCAGGTTTCACAAAGTACTGTTGGGTTGTGTCCAAGCACTGTGAGCAGTGAGTGATAAGCATGGAAAAAGGTTTCACCAAGATATTACTAAGATAGAAAGAAACTACCAAGGCAAGTGGGACCCCAGCATGATGGAGGACTTCTACTGGATGCTCTTGCATGACATACATGATGCAAAGTACACAAGATCATCCAAATGTCTTCTGAATATCTGCTCTACTATATCTCTGTATGATATTATCCAAGTAATTTAGTTCTTTCAATGCTTTGTATCTATGATGTTTTTTGTGATATGTCTTTGTAATAGATAAAATAAACACATTATATTTTGAATTTATATGCAGTATAATAAAAATGTGATATGGGAAAGCAAAAAAATAGAGAAATTTGAATTCACCACATGAAAATAAGTAAAAGATACCTATTCACATACTTGCCTTAGAGAAAATGATTTTTTGTAAACTAGTGTTATTAAAGCTCCATCTGTTCAAAGAGAAGACAATGAAATGGCTGAAAACTTTGAAGACACATTGTGCAACATGTTTAGGATAATTGAATTTAGCTTACAATTAGATGCATCCACTCTACTAGGCAATGAATCTTTGATTTTTGCTTATATTCATTTCATTGATGATGAAAGTTTGGTTCAAGAGGTGTTAATTGCAAGATAATCATATACAAGAATTAGTATTTTGTGCTATTGAGAGTGAAAAAAGAAGGCATCCCACTTACCAACATTTTTGCTTGTGCAACTGAATCAAGTTCCATTAATGATAGGTTGCCATTGTGGCTTTATCAATTTCTTGAAAATAAAACTGTATGTGGTGTATTTACAGTGCACTGTGTAATCCACAGGCAACATCTGGTTTAAAAACTTAAATGGTTGATATTCATCCATCATTAAGCACTGTTATTACAGCAGTAAATAAAAATCAAGGCATCTCAGTTCTTGATTTTGCCAAAACCTCCATACTGAGAATGATGAAGATTTTGAAAATTTGATGTTGCACACAGAATTTAGGAAACTACTTGACATCACATTTAGTAGAGCAGGTTTTCAGTTCATTTTTTTTAATTGATTCATCTCTAGCAAGGTGATAATGCTACTAAGATGCAATGGGCAACTGTGAGTGCATGAGATTGAAAAAACTTTAGGAGAAATTGGAAACCCAATCACAAACAGGGAACAATGAATAAACCTTTACTCTTGTTCAAAAGACCAGAGATGAGTGTAAACTAGATGATAGGTTACCCAGATAGTTTTTAAACAAATAAACGGACTGAATATTACTAAACACGGGAATTTAAGATTTTTCTCCCATCCTGATATTAAAACACAGGAATTTAAGATTTTTCTTCCATCCTGATATTAAAAAGCTATATCCCTGCACCAAGTATATTCATCCAATTAAAATCATAAATTTTCCTTTTCATATTATTAAACTAGAGCTAAATTATGGTTAAATGACTTGATTTACTTGGTCAGCTTGTTTTTAGTGAAATGTGTATGTGTGTGTACAGTGTTAGCTTAGTTGTTGTTTTGACTTTGCAATATTCCTAAAATCAAAAAGAAATATCTTCATATTGTGGCTAGAGAGCTAAGTGGGTGGCAGCTAGAAACATCTTGAGCCACTGCTCTAATGCTTATAAATAGCAAATTATTAACAGATTTATAAAGAAAAGAAGAAACACAAATTATATATATTTTATGCATTTTCACCTCTATACATATATTTTTAGATTTAAAGTCTATGTAATTATATGAACTATTTTAATATGAGCTTATAAAATTTTCTTACAATATATTATAGATTTTACACTACTTACATTGTTCAGACTATTGTCCTCATCTTTATTATCATATTCACAACATTTTGGCCATTGTATACTCTGGCCGTAGGTGATATACATTAGAATTTTGAACCAAACACTTTAATCATCCACTGAGGTAGATTGTTCTAGTTCAATGTACCATGCATTTTATTGACATCACTGAAAAATACAGAAACTTAAGGAATCATTGCATATGTTAGGGCACAAAAATCTTGGCCAAGCACAAACACAAATACAGTATGGGAGCCAGTAATACAGAGTGCTAGAGAAAATCAGTAATAACAAGAAGTTGTAATATGAGTACTGGTAAAAAAATGATTATTGAGACATTAGGTTCATAAGTCCCAAAAATTCATTCACATGGCCCAGTGGATAAAAACAATGGCTGAAGTAATCTAGTGACTTGACCGAAAGAGTTGTGATTTCAATACCTATCCTCAACAGAGGTGAAAAAAACTTGAAGAGCTGAGTTACTAAAGGAAAATAACTGTAACTGAGATATTCAGAAAAGCATGGCACATGGAACTGGAACACTCTATCCCAGTGGATGAAATAAAGTTTGAAATTCCAACATATATCACCTGAAGAAGGTCAGAGCATACAACGGGCGAAATGTTGTGAATATGACAATAAAGATGAGGACAACAGTCTAAACAATGTAAACAGTGTAAATAGTTAAATACCTCATCTCAGGAATATAGACAGAAGATCATAGATTTTAATTACTACTCGTATGGAAAGAATAATTACTCTAAGTATTAAAATGTCCAGAGAAACATCTCAAAATATCTTTACTTAGCTTGCCATGCCAACTTAAAGGGAATAAAGTATTTTTGCTTGCTTATTTGCATCTTATAATTTATTTGTGCTGTAGTCTCAGGTGCAGTCTCAATTTCAAAGTACTCTCGTTCAAACCATGTCCCTTCATTTGTGAAGAATAACAAGTTCACTTTATGTTGCATGCTATCACATCTGTATTGATTTTTGTGCCATCAAGCATAAGTAAACGTCATTGTTAATGCTTCCAGTAAAATTAGGAGTAAAAGGTCTGTTGTGGATTACTTTAGGCAATAAAGAACATATAATTCTTTAACACCAGGGCTTAATGTAAATCACAGGAAATAACTATCATCATGGTAGACCTGAATGCCAAGGTCAGAAAAGAACGAGAAGGTGAAATAGTTGGCAAGTTTATATTAGGAACCAAAAGTGAGAACATTGAAAGATGTGTCTAGCAGCACAGAGCAAACAATCAAATAATTATCAGACACCTGGTTTCAGTTGCACCCAAGGTACCTATGGGCATGGAGATGCTCGATAGAGGACAGAGAAAACTGATTGATTATGTAACTATCAACAAAAGGATCAGAAATGTAGTTCTAAACTGTAAAACTGATGTAATGGAATAACCTGTTACCCCTATGAGTGACTACACTATAGGTAGTAACTACCTATAAGTATCTGTAAGTCAACATACTACAGAGTCTAGCTGGAATCTGTTGAGTATAACTCAGACTTATGTGAGAACTAGAGATCTTCCAATAGTAGCACTCACTACTGGATTGACTTGCAATGACCTTGTGCATAACTGTTACCTTTATTCTTATTGTACTGGTTTTTACAATAAACCTTTACCGTGTTTTTCAAATATATATTCCTATTAGCATGGAATATAACAAAAGCATAGCCAAGTGCCAACTGTGGGAGTGACCATCTTCCATCTTCAGAGTAAAAATATAGAAACTAAAGAAAACTAAAGCAATACCTAAACTGCAATACAACAGATTCCTGAAGGACCAAAATTGCAAGACGTACAAAGCAAAGGAAGAGATCTGAACAAATATGACCTATAACATTTGCGTGGCTGGTAGGCCTGTTCTATGAAATGGGGCAGTGATGACAACTATAGAGAGAATGCATGTAGCGAGCTGGGCATGCTGAGGTGATGACAATGGGTTGCTGAGGTGACAAAGTCGGTTTAGCTAGTTGGCCAGTGAGCGGCATTCTTGCAGGGTCAAAGTCAATGCTTGCAGAGTTGGAGTCACTTGCATCTCAAGTCAGTCACTGTAGTAAGTCATTTTTCTGAGGTGATGGTGTTTGCCAATTAGGCAGGCTTGTAACTGGGTGGTGTCAATATTGAGATGATATTCTGGATTCTGTGTGAGGAGAGTCAGATGTTAGTCAAGCTTGGGAGTGGTAATGGTCAGTGATATGAGTGGTCATGTTGGCAGGTGGCCTGCTGGCCCACAACTGCTCATGATCATTATGGGTATTCTGATTTTAAGCAGATCTAGCAATCCCCATGGGTATCTCCTTTCCTGTGGGAATATTTATTGTGAGGGTTTGCTTCATGGACTGGATGTGATGTTTGGAGCTTATGTGCAATAAACGTTTTTATTTTGTTCTCTGCTTTCATGGTGTTTACATCTGGCCAGCATGCAGAATGAACCAGAAAGAGATCTAATTGCAAAGGAGTATAACAAAAGGAAAGTGTGAATGATGGGGAAAATTCTAGAGATGATGAAAGAAACAAAGTACAATACCAAAGAAGGGAAACACTAAACTCAGAATTTAGAAACAAATGTAAGTAGGCAAAAGGGGGATGGCTTAAAGAAAATTGGTGGAGTCAAGGTGGAAGAGACGTGACAAAAGGAGAAACACTGCTAAGGGTCACAAGGCATAAGATGTCTTCTTTTTGATATTTTTGAGAGTCTTATTTCTTTATAGATATTTTTTATTCTTCATGTTAAAATTTAATTTCATTAATTATAAAGAGAGTTAAGAGTGTATTTTGTATAAATGTCTTTGAGAAAAGTACAAATTCTAAATTTTCCTCTTTCAAGGTTTTATTTATTAACATTGTATATAAGAATAAAGGAAGAAGGCAATTCTGAGTTAGTCTCTTCATCTTCTGGGATTAGCAGAAAGAACACAGTACACAAAGAAAGTTTGAATACAGAGAGATAAATAAACAGACACTTATTTTATTCAAAGTTGATATTTGATAATAATAGCATGATGATCATTCGGCTTAATATAAAATCACTAAAGAAATATCTCTACAATAATTTCACAATGATATTTGACATATTGTTTACCAAATACAACTTCTGGCATGTAAATTATCTGCCTCCCAGGAATCTGCTCATTTGGTATGGAAAGTTTTCTTTACAGCATGTTTATTTTATGCCAAGAGTCAATTGCTAAGTCTTCTGCTAGGAAAGTTGGTTCACAGTGTCATACAAGACTATTTTTCTCATCAAAATCTATTTTACACCATTATAAGTCTACCATCCATACATGCTTTGAATATTGCTGCACCATATGGTCTGGTACTCATGCAATATAAAGATTTTTGATAAAATCCAAAGAAGAATCTGCAATATTATTGGTCCTGACCTGGTATTTTGGTTTCAGTCACTTTCCTGTCACTACAATATAGATTCCCTGTACCTTTTCTATAAATATTTTAATGATGATTGTCTGAAGAGCTTTCTCCTTTGTTGCCTTGACTTCATGAATTTAAGCACAGTGATAGATTGGCAGTGAGGCCTTTTTTTATTTTACTGTTGAAATTACAAAATATAACCCTAAGTTCTATTCTAATAGTTTCTTCTCTTGCAGTTCATACCTGTTGAACTCTCTTCCAGTTTCTTGCTTTCTTGTCAACTACAATCTTCAAAAAATTACATGTAATATTAATAACCATTTTCTGTCTTTTTGAATCATGTTCTTTTATTGTCATTTCTACTCAATGATTTTTCTCAGTTTCTTTTCTTCTCAGTAACCCTTTGTATTTTAATGGCTTTATTGACTATTTTGGGATGAAGTGATTTAGAAAAAAAATTCTTGCTTAAAAAAATTCCTACCAGTATAGCTATTTCAAACAGCACTTGTGCTTGGTACAAAAGATTTGTCTAGTCGCATAGAAAGTATCAAATATTAAAAGAACATGTTTAGCTCAATTTGAAGGTAGAATTCACTTGTATCACTTGAATATCACTTTCAAATGAAATGATCACTAGTGGAAAAAAGAAACAACTGTATCTTCATTTTGAATTGAGCTATCATTATAATATCATTGAAACAGGAAATTGAATTAAGAAATCTTGCAAGTTAACAGATGTTGTTATGTGTCTAAATCAGGCAAAGAATGATAATGGTGAAATTAGCCATTTCAATAAAGCAAACATTCATCATTCATTGTCTAAACATTGTTACTGTCAGTTGAAATTTGTAAAAATGTTTTTCTTGAAACCTTTCTTCAGGAAAATAGGTTTCTCAAGTCCACTAACTGTTATAGCTCTTTTTGGTATGGATGGGAGTCTCCTTTAAAACCTTTGATTTTTGGTAGTGATCATATTATTATTTTCACTTTTAGTTTAGTTGTTGCTGTTGGAAATTGCTGTCTGCTATTTATACCACATGGTTTATAATGGCAGAAGAAAGTCATTTGAAAGCAACTGCAATTAAAATTGTGGCTAGCTCATTGCAATTTTGACAGTTATTTTTTCATATCAGTTCTAATTTACAGACAGCAAACACATTTTTGTTTTCAAGGTGTAATTTTCATGTTGAGCTGCCCTTTTTGCTAACAACTGGGCATTCAGTTTTTTTTTGCAGCTGATATTTAGTCCTTTATTCTTGCTTTCTTTCACTACCTTCTGTAGGAGTACTTGTAGTTTCCATTCTGTGTCTGTTATTTGCTTAGTGCTTTTAAAGTAGCCTGGTTAACCACTCCAAGAAAGAAGACAGCAGATCTTATACATTTGATGCCTGATAGAATGAACAATTTAAAATCTGCAAAGAGTAAACATGCTAAATTTTAATTTATACAGTAAAATATTTTTAAACAGTTTACATCATTTAATGAATGACACTTGTTTGGAAAACGAAGTGATTATTTACTTTTGTCACCTCCCAATATATATCACTCTCATCTTTGCATAATTAGTATTTTAGCAAAAATTTTAGTTTCATACATATATCAGGATTTGATGTTAAAACCATTATTAACAAATGCATACACCAATGGCATAAGTTTAGTGTTAATTAAAAGTGGAAAAAGTGAAAATATTTTTCTCTATAAATTCTGTCTTAATTATTTTTTTACTATTAGTTTCTACATTTATATAATTATCTCACAATAGTGCCAGGTTAATTAAAGATTGAGATTTAAAAAATTTGGCAGTTCAGGAGCATTTTCAAGTATTTTTTGAACAATTATCTTTATTAAGCTGCTCTTTTTTCTTTCATCCTCTTATGTTCATACAGCAACCATATTCAGTAACCCCTCTACCTTGAGTGGCTCTTGTATTGGGTGAAAAATTAGTAATAAATAATATATACTGGACTCTCCCATGGTTTTTGACATATGAGGGTGACACAACTTAGTACTTAGAACCACTACTTGCACATATCATTTGATTTGGGTGGGGTGAAGGCTTTTGCAGAACAAAACACACATTTTGGAAGACCTGAATACAGAGAACTTATGCACAGTATGCCACAAAGTCCTTAAACAACCCTCCAATATATATATATATATATATATATATATTGGAAGGTTGTATATATATATATATATATATATATATATATATATATATATATGTGTGTGTGTGTATGTATATATATGTTTATATATATATATATATATTATATATGTGTATATTATATATATATATATTGGAAGGTTGTTATATATATATATATATATATATATATATATATATATATATTATATATGTGTATATTATATATATATATATATATATATATATATATATATGTATATTATATATATATATGAATATATTATATTCAGATTAAGAAGCGATATTACAACTTCAATACACACACACACACACACATATATATATATATATATATATATATATATATATATATATATATATATACATATATATTGAAGTTGTAATATCCCTAAAAATTCGTTAAAAGCACATAAAATCATGCTGCTGTACAATAAATAAGAATGAAAGTATATAAAATCATATTAAAATACAAACATTTACAGTAAATGTTAATATAATCATCATAAATCCTAGAGAACAAAATATGAAAATATCTGTGACTCTGTGTTGTCATCTTATTTAGCAGTCTTTAAAAGCTCAATATTGGCATTTTCCACAGTAGTTCCAATATCTACCATTTGGCGTCAGTGTCAGTGCCACTCGTGATTCCCGCAAAATTGAAATCCAGTTTAGTTTAGGCATACGCACGGTATACGCCTGCTTATCGCCTACTCTCTCATTTTTATTCATTCGTGACTATAAGAAAATTCCTAGTGCAAGTGCTAAGCGTCATGTTATAACACTGGACGATAAACTTACGATGATAAAACGCCATGAAAAAGGTGAAAAGTTTATATCGATTGCTCGTTCTTTTGGAATGAGTCAAACCATTGCATCAGCGATTGCTCACAATAAGAATAACATTTTCAAATCTGATGCCCCAGGGATGAAGAATACTGTCATCAATAAGAAAAGAGGAAAAATCTTTGAAAAGATGGAACAACTTCTTTCTCTTTGAATTGATAGATTGAATCATCAGCGTGCTGCTATTAGTCAAGAAATCATTCAAGCAAAAACATTGTCTTTGTTGGAGGACCTGAACAAAAAAATACCCAAATGAGAAAGATGTAAAGTTTAAAGCGAGTCAAGGCTGGTTTATGAGATTTAAAAAACGAAGTTATCACTCTATTAAGAAGCAAGGTGAAAGTGCATCAGCTGTTCAACATGCAGCAGCTGATTTTCTTAAAGTATTGACTAAGATCATCGAAGAAAACGGGTTTCTTCTTGAATAAATTTTTAACGTTGACGAAATTGGATTATATTGGGAAAAATTGCCAGACCGTTCTTTCATTTCCGTGTGACCGTTATGTTAGGAGGTAATTGTGCTGGAGATTGTAATTAAAACCATTGCTGGTGTATCATGCACAGAAACTCCGTGTCTTGAAGAATCAAGGAATCACTTCCTGTTATATGGATGACTAATCCAAAAGCATGGGTGACTGTTGTTATTTTTGAAGATTGGTTCTTTAATCATATCATCCCGACAGCAGAAAACTATTGCAAGTAGAAGGGGATTCCTTTAAAGATATTATTAACAATTGATAATGCTCCTGGCCACTCGCAAAACATTTTAGATTTTCACCCCAACGTTACCGTCATGTACCTCCCTCCGAACACGTCTCTTACTCAACCAATGGATCAGGAGGTCATTGCAATCTTCAAGCGTTACTATATGAAGGGTACGTTGCAGCAAGTAATGGCTGCAATTGATCTCGATGAGCTATGCATACTTCGTGAATTTTGGAAGAAGTATGACATAATATAAGAAGCATATACAGAACATAGCAGCGGCATGGAGTGATGTTCAGAACACGGCTATGAATGGTATGTAGAAAAAAACTATGGCCGAAATTCGTGAATGATTTCAAGGGGTTTGATAATGTTGAAATCAACAAAACGTTGCTGACCATGAGCAAAGAGGTGGAAATGGATTTGGAAGAGGAGGATTTCATAGATTTATTTGAAAAAGATAAGCAGACATTAACGAACGAGGATTTGGTAGAACTCAACGAGTAGCATTAAAAAGAAGTCGAACCTCAGCCACGTCACTTTTCCCTAAAGAAAATGCTGGAAGCATTTGATTTTATTGAAAAAGAACTACAAATCTTCAAGGATATGGATCCTAATGGTCAACTCTTTTCAAAAGGTATGCACGTTTGTCATGAAACTTTTGCTCCTTATGTAATCCTTGAAGAATCTCTCGACCAGTTTCTTATTAAAAAGCGTATCGAACAACAACAGCCAGAATCAATTGTCGATGCTGACGACCCACGTCCGCGGTGTAAATAAACGAATTGAGTGTAAATATTGGTAAATTTAACATAAATTAGTTTATTTTCTACTATCGCAAAATAATTTTAATAACTGTATTTGTTCTTTTTAACCATACACAATCATTTTATTTTCTAATGTCTCAGAGTAAAGCACATTATTCACAAATAAAGAGTCTGCGATGTACTCTGTAGAGATCGTCAGAACATCTACATTTTATTTTACAAGTATCTACGTATTCGTAAATTTTTAGATTACTTTTTTTTTCTGTGCTATAGAAACTAAAATGTATGTGGTTTTGTAAGATTTACCATATATTATAAAAAATGCATTTATAAATAAAATACAGAACTGGGAATGGTTATTTGTGGTTTATCCTAGTGACAAGTAAATTCGTTTTTCGACTTTAAGTCGCCTCTCCTGGAACAAATTACCAACGTATAGGCGGTGGGGGGGGGAGAAAGATTTTATTTCTGCAAGTAAGTTTATTCTGAAATCTTCTTTGAGTGAATGATATTGTTGCAGGTCGTATGCTGAGTGAGGTATATCAGAAGGTAAATTTTTACAAGATGAAAGTTATGCGTGTTAGCAATTGGATTATCCCACAACAAAGAGATTACGCAAAACAAAGAACATAAGGACAGTTGCATAGCAAGGAATAAATGAACAACGTGATTAGAGATCAACAATGACGTGATTTTTATATACAATACACATGCAAAGATAAAAAGAATTTTTGTTGGTTTGGTAATTGAGATAATGTTGTGAAGAATGTTCGTGCAGAATTGTGGTAAGTAAATGCTGATGCTTTGTCTTGTTATTAAAATTAAAATTAAAATAATTTTTGTTTCTGCGTAGTAAAATATCAAAATGTATTGTTCAACTGTTAGTGTGTGTGTGTGTGTTATTTGTGAGTCAGAATTTAAGTTGCTAAGAGTTCCACACAAACTCCACGCTGTTCATTTTACTGACTCGCAACCACTTAAAGTTTCTCAACAAACTCAACGCAGCATTCAAATAATAACCATTGTCCGCGTAAAGAGTGAACATTTTCACTACGTCAAAGTAATTGTACATTCATCAATTTAGCCTATCAGTTAAAGGCAAACAACTCTTAGCATCTTTGATGACTGACTGACTTGAATTGAGTCATGTGTTTGTTTATAAAGAGTTGGGTGTTTAAATTTCGGCTCCAGGGACCTTAGGCGGGAAAAGGTTCTGTTGTGACTTTGCTACAGTTTTAACCAATAGAAGATTGAATTTTACTGAAACGAAATGTTGATTGGTTAAGGCTTTTGTTTTATAGAAGGAAACATTTTTTCCGAAAGGGGTGGAAGGTTAATATGGAAGATTCCACAATATCTCATGGAAAGTTCTAGATGAGCTTATTTTTTTTTTAATAAATAATCCTTTCTGGTTTTCTGAGTTATGTCCACTTGTTGTAGCACATTTTCTACAGAGTTGATTTCTTTACTTGAGTGCATTTTTCTTTATCACACTCATCTCTGCTTGTGGGTTTCTTGATGCTAGTGTAAACGCTGCTTGTGTACTATGTTGAAGAGGTTAATGTGGCTGCGTGTTGAAGAGCATTTAACATTTATACATTATTGAATCAAGGAAAGACAATGAGGAAACGATTTTTGTTTCAACGATAAAAATATATATTAAAATCAACAAATACAAAACAATTTTGTAATGTGTGAATATTATATATATTTCCCTTTATCTGTTAGCTAGAATAAGATAAAATGTAATTAAGAATGTTTCTTGAATAGAATGTTCAAAGTTCTATGTTGGAATAGAATGTTCCATTCAGAAAAACATACAGTTAATTCAGTTGTGTGTTATTTGTATAACTAGCAGAGTGTTTGTAACTTGGCTTGTTCACAGAAAACGAATGGTGAAATGTAATTCAAGTTGTGTCTGTGTGTGCGTAGTGAGTAGAATTAATAATCTGTGTAGACGCGTGTGAGTTGCTGGATTCTACTGTCTATTTTTGGAACAAAACACTGCTTCAGGAAACAAAGCGGGAAAGTTGAACGAAAACAGAAAATATATGATTGGATGAAAAATTAACCAATCGGTGGTTTTCTAACAAAAGCATATGCGAAATTCACGGCAGAAAAATTCAGTGTGGTGACTGCGATTAGTAAATTGTCCTGTGGTAACAGTATTTATCATTTAACCAATCACAGTTGAGAAAACTGTAGGCGTGGCAAACGTAGTAGTAGTCACTACACTATCATATGAACTAATGCCTTCAGTGCTTGTATTTTTACTGGTTCCAGGTCATTTATTGTATCTTTATTTAGGATAGAGGTGGCCTACTTTCAGGATAGTGAATTTATTCAGGATAAAGTGATGTTCTTTGTTTTTTTTTTCGCTAATAAATCATGTTTGTGAAATCTTCTATAATTATTGAATGGATAAAAACTCGTGAATCTTTAATATTTCCTTGGTCTTGAGTAATGCATTGGTCAGATATAAAATTTGATTGACAAAGAACTTAGCATCTTGAGAAAA
Source organism: Acanthosepion lycidas (assembly GCA_963932145.1). Lineage (NCBI taxonomy): Eukaryota > Metazoa > Mollusca > Cephalopoda > Sepiida > Sepiidae > Acanthosepion > Acanthosepion lycidas. Next base: position 54,589,248 of record OZ010586.1, read on the forward strand.
AGATTCTGGTAGGTACACATGAATTTTTATATAACTCATATAAAGGGCCAATCTCAAGGTTGACAAAGGGTGCAACAGCTTTTTGCTTTTACTGTCTAGATAGGTAAAGTGATTAAAGGAGAGTGGTTTGGCCTAGTATATCCTGTTTATCTTCCTATTATCCTTTTGTATTTGTAAATGATTTGTTCATATATTGTTTCGTATTCAGGAGATTTCAGATCATGAATAATAAAATTTACTTTCAAGGGTGGATATCATATTTTATTTATCAAAGAAAATGAATAAAGGTAGATGTTATAGGTCGAATACAGTTAATAAAATTTTTTGTTTTTCGATTTTTTTCATAGATAATATAGAAAACGTAAATCTATTTTTGGCAAAATATTGTCCATTGTGATATTCTCTTAGCAATTTAAAAGAATTGTTTTACAGTGTAACCCGGATATAAGAGAGTTGCCGGGAACGGAGGAGAAGTATCTTATATCCGGGTTTCTCTTATATCAGGGTTTCTCTTATATCAGGGTTACACTGTAGTTTTAAAAATCATGATTTTTTATAAATTTAAAATAATTTGAAGGATAAAATTGTAACACTCTGCAGGAGGGGGAGGAGGCAATTTTGTCCAGAGTTTGCATGCTTCAAGGTAGGTATATATATTGTGATTGAATTTTCAAAGTCTTTTTATGTGCCGTGTCCTTTCTGAATGTAGGCGATCATGACCCTCCACTATCTCCCTATCCCTTGTAGCTCTCAATAAGTTTTGTCCCTCTGCCATCTCCCCAGACTACGTTATGTCATACACTTGCTTAAGCCCGCCAGGTATATCATGCGTTGCTTTCCTTTCTCTCTCTTTCCCTCTATTCGACCTGTGAGTATCAGATTCTCCAGGCCCTCCTTTCTCATTACGTGTCCCAGAAACTTCAACTGACTCTTCCTGGTGTTAAGTATAAGCCTCTTCCTTGTTTGCATCCTGTCCAAAACCTCATCATTGCTCACACACTCGGTCCATGATATCCTTAGCATATTTCTGTAGAACCATATCTCCGTCGCCTTGAGTCTCTTCTTCATCTTTGAGGAGACCGTCCAACATTCGCTGCCGTAAAGGAGGATGGATGTAGCAGCTCAGTACTCTTTTCTTTGTTACCAAAGAGATTCTCTTGTCTCGCAATACCTTGCCCAGCTTTTGGAATGCGTCCTTGGCCATCCCAGTATGTCTACGGATCTCAGTGTCGCACTTACCGTCCCCTGTCAAAAGCTATATCCCAAATATTAAAACTTTCGCACCTGCTGGATTTTAGTGTCTCCGACCTGCAAATTGCATTTCGGGATCATCCTTTTAATGATAACAATGCATTCTGTCTTCTTTTAGTTTATGTTTAGTCTCTTCTTCTCGCTCTCCTTCACTTACCTTCTGTAGGAAGTTTTGTAATTTATTATACGTGTCTGCTATCAGTACTGTATCATCTGCGTTGTCTTATGGTGTTAAAATTGTGGCCGCCAATGATGAATTCGGGTAGGATTTCCAATTCTCTCAGAATTGCCACGCTGTATAGTTTGAATAAGTCCGGTGAGAAGACACATCCTTGCCTTACGACCCTTTCTCTTTTGGTATATTCGCTGAAATCTATGCGCATACATGCTGTTTGCTGCCAGTATATATTTTTTAGTTATTCTAATATTTTTCCCAACTATATCAAGGTTGCTGAGCAGTTCCAACAGATCCTTGTGGCGTACTTTGTCGAAGCTCTTTGCGTAGTCTATGAAACATAGGTACACGTCCTTCTGCATTTGTATTGCTCTTTCTGATAACATTCTGAGCATGAATATCACATTCCTTGTTCCGGTGTTTTTAATGAACCCGCACTCTTCTTGTCCTATCTCTGGTCTGATTCTGCTGCGTGCTCTATTCATCAGAATACGGATGATGAGTTTGGTTACATGGTTCATTAGGCTGATTGTTCGGTGAAGTTCACATTCGTTTACGTCTGGTTTCTTAGGCATTGATATGAAGATAAATCTGCTGAGATCTTCCGGTATGTCCCAACTGTTGTAGATTTCATTTATTATTTCTGTGATCTTGTCTATGCCAAAGTCATCTAAGGCTGTCAGCATTTCCGTTATAATTCTGTTTGGCCCTGCCACTTTGTTTCTGTTTTCTGTTCAATTTGGCCAGTGCAGCTTCTACTTCGGTTTTCAGAATTTCAAGTCCATCAGTAGTTTTGTGTATCTGCTAGTTGTTTTCTTATGTTTTGGAAGAGTTCTCCAATATAATCGCTCCAGCGTTGAAGAATTTTTCCTTCTTTAATATAAGCGTTCCATCCGTTCATCCTAAATAGTCTGTTGACGAGCATGTCTTCTGTCCTATTAATTGCCTTATTTGTTTGTGCATATCTCCTTTGTTGGTGGTACTCAATCTTTCTATTTCTGCACATTTTTCATTCAGCCACACTTCTTTAGCTTGCCTGCATTTGGTCCTTATTTCATTGTGTAATTTTCTGTATTCCGTTTCGTATCTTGGCAGAGTTTTCTGTCTCCTTTGCATCATGTCGAGAGTCTCATCAATCATCCATTCGTTTTTTTCTTCTTCGTCCTTTCGTTTGCTGATGTCACTAAAGCATCTCAGTGCGTCCCATTGCGAGTTTCCATTTTGTCCCTCGTATCTTCTTTTCACATTGTCCATACATTTTTCTTTAAGGTTCGGGTCTCTCAGGAGTTCATTGTATTGCAATTTGGGTGCTGCGTTAGGCTTCTTCAATTTCCGCAGATTCATTCTTAGTTTATATATAACGGGGCGATGATCGCTTCTATAGTCGCCACTTTGGTAGGTTTTGCAGTGAATCATTGCATTCCTGAATCTTTTTTTGATAGTTATGTAGTTAATTTTGTTTTTAGTTTTTCCTCTTGGGTCCCTTCATCTCCATAATCGTTTCGGATATTCCTGGAACCATTTGTTGGCTATTACCTGGCCATTGGCCGTGCACCATTGGATCCATTTTTCTCCACGTTCGTTGCGGGTTCCTAGTCCGAATCTTCCTGCTATATCCCCTGCCCGCTTCCAGCCTACTTTGGCGTTTAGGTCTCCCATGATAATGATGACTTCTTGTGATTTGTAAAGAGCCTTGACACTGTCTAACATAGAGTAGAAAGATTCGATTTCCTCTTCCTTGCTTTGTGCTGTCGGTGCGTACACTATTATGATACCCTTTGTTAGGTCTTGTTTTTCGTCCTACTGGCTTGCTAACGAGCCGCCTCACCCGGAAGAACTTGGAGTGGAGTAGTCGATTTAGTCGCCGACATTTCGACTGTAGAATACTTACCATCAAGGTGAAGGAATAGAAAATTTTTTTTTAATTAAGTTTCCCCCATTAAAACAATATGCTATTCTCGAGCTACTATTTTACTCGCACTGGTTACCAAAAACCCAAGTAAGCCAGATTTCATATGCTATATACGCTTATATGACAAAACTTTTCCTTTTTTTTAATAATTTACAAATTAACCTAACTGGTCTGAAAATTGAAATTAAAATAAAAAATAATATATGAAGAAATAAAAATAAAATACGTCAAGAGACGACAGCATTGTGGAAAAAGCGATTCTCAGTACTTACAATTGGATTCTCAAGTTAAATCTTGCTAAACTCGAATCAATAGTCATTTAGTGAAAAGTTGTGGCTGACTTTAACTGAATATGTCTCAATTTCAATGACCAACTGTTCTGTGGTTGGTTCGGTTAGTAAGGAGGGAGGCTAAGCAAGCAAGAGGAAATCACTTTATGAGGGTGTTTCAAATAAAATAAGACAAAGGAAAAGGACCCCCCCACATTTCTTCATTTCCTGTCCCCTCTTTTATCTAGCAAGTAAAGTCTCACTAATTACTAAAAGGTCCAAATAAGATAGGTTACACATGCTATATGACAAAAATTTTCTTTTTTGTTTTTATAATTTACAAATTAACCTAACTGGTCTGAAAATTAAAATTAAAAATAATATATGAAGAAATAAATAAAAACAAAAAAATAGTCTGCACTGTCTGTGTCTACACTTCAGATAATAATGTTTAGTGTGGTGAAAGAGCCCAATGCAAGTAGGTGTCATAACATAGATATATACACATGGCCCTTTTATTTAATTATATATGTTTAAGAGGGTTTAGCTGGTGGGCTTTTGAGAAGTTCAAGCATCAGTTTACAATACTGTTTTGCATGTTGGACTGACATCAGTGTGTGTTTGATGTTGGCAACAATGCTCAAATAAATATTCCTAGAACTGTAGACCAGGTTCTGGATTGCCATTTAATAGAAATGCTAATCAAGATTAATATTTTGTATAATGGTGCATGGTGTCCATGGCCAGTGTAAGGGCCCCCCCACCACTAAATCTATGATAGGGGCCACCCCCCCCCCGAACCCATTATACAGTCCTCCATTCTACTACATGTCAATTTTCATAAAGTAGTATTCATATGAAATACAAATTTCACTGTGACCTAATTATGTAGAATAATGGATCATATGCAATATATGTAAATAATTCAACTATAAAAAATCCAAATAAATACAATGTATCTAAATATAAATTAGAGATATGTCATAATAGATCATTCCATCTGAAATAAATCAACCATGTTTTGCAACAGTTTTTATCATCAACTTTTTTTCTTCTTAAAAAGTTAAATAATTTTAACAGATTAAACATTATGGATAAAAAATAGTGAATGTTATTGTTTTTTCAAGACTTGGTATGAGTAAAACAAATTCACAGTTTTGAACAAAATAAAAAGACCCAAGGATGATGTCAAAATCTACAAAAAATTTTAATCCTTTAATAGTTGTGCTTAGTTTAATTTGTAACATAGATAAATATAGGTAGAAAGAAACAAATGTTAATAAGATAGCAAGAGTCACAAAGCACTGCTTAGGGTTAGCAATCAGACTCACCAAGTCAGTCAGGTTGCAGGTAGTACATACTGGCCCTGATAATGTCCACTACACAGATATGAGCAACTGTAGTCCCAGAAGTCCCAGAAGTATCAAAATGAACCATTGAGAATTTATTCACAGCTGAACTACATGCATGTATGACTCTAATGAGATTTTCAATTATCTCCACAACACCATTGGGAATGTTTCCAGTGGTATCATGAAATAGTCAGCTGGAAGATCAAATAATGTTCTGTATTGTTCAAAAATGAGAGCAGATTATGATTTTATGCAAGTGATGGTTGTGTGTGTGTGTGTGTGAGATGTAAACTTGGAGAATGGAATCTTCCAGAATATATTCATCCTCATCATGCAGGATTTCTCTCTGGCATCATGGTGTGAGCTGTTATAATTTACAACATTTGTCTATGATGTTTGTGGAAATAAAATTGAACAGTAGTATGTATATCCAGAACATTATTTAAACATATTCTTCTAACATTCCTGCAGATCGAGGGTAACATTCTGTTCCAGCAGAATAACACCTGTCCATATGATGCCAGTGCTGCTCAATATACTGTTCAACAATTTTCATGTCCAGCAAAATTTTCAGACTTTCCCACTGTTTAATATGTTTGGAATATGATGCAACATTGCCTGATTTGTTCAATTATCATACCTACAACTCTTACTACATTTTTTCAGCTGGTGCATGTGGCATAGAATAATGCATTGCATGATGGTATCTGCCATCTGTAAGATCATATTTACACAAGAGTATGGACCTGTGTTAAAGATCAAGGAGGATTTATAGTGTACTACAGGGTACCCAGTAAAAAAAGCATCAAATTTATTATCACTGTTTTATCTTTCACAAATAATTGACCTTTAATAACCATGAATACATTTCTTGAATATTAATGACCGTGAATAATCATTCAACTCTCATGTAATTACTTAACTTTGATTGGTTCTTTTATGATTGATTAATTGCTGCTCAATCTTGTGACTCGTCATTTAAAGTTTATTTGCAGACAATATCTGTCTTTTGTTCTGCCCTTCTCGTATGGCTAAACAACACCGATTTTGAGCCTCAGTTTATCATAATTTTCAAAGATGAACATCTGACATGGGAACTGTTGAAAATGTGCAGAAATTCTTCCTGAATTTTTCAGTTGTCACCAGTTTTCAATGATTGTCTCATGTCTTTATGAATTTACTGCTTTTTTACTGGACACCCTGTATTAGGTTCAAATACTGTCAATGCACTTTCTATTTTCAAAGTAGTGGATACATTGATCGACATTTGTGATCCTCCACTGTAATCCAACCAGATTATCAGAAAATTTAATCTTGAGTAAATTGAAATGCATATTCAGGGTGTTGCAATTTTACTTTCCATTATAACAGATGAACTCAGTAAAACTAATATTCCAAAATGGAAAATATTTATTCCTATTGATTTTAAAAATAATATGAAGTTTTGAGATTGACTAGATTATGGAGATATTTCTTTTCATCTTTCTGAAAAAATTATATTTATAGAATTTATAGATATAATTCTAAAATGATATTTTGTGAATTTGTTGAAATCTCGATTTGTTTTCATCTGGCCCTATTTAGAAATGCAAATAGGCTTATTGCTTTGTTTTGGTGGCTTCTTATACCAGTTTGGTATTTCAATTTCAATTTCTGTTAGGAGAGACTCTCATCTTCAGTAGAACTTCTCAATCTCTAGGCTGACTGACTTTAATTTCTTTGTTTAATTAAAAAAAACAATAAAAACAGTGGCATCTACTCAAACACATATACTGCCTAAATATAAGATTTGTAGTAATAAGAAATAATTTTGGATTAAAAAATTCATTAATTGCTTAAAAATGACTTTGTTTATGTTTTTAGATATGTTATAAAAAATGTGTATCGTAGCATGAAAGAACAAATGAAACAATAAGTACTGCTGTTGAGGTGAAAGGAAAAGACAAGAACTGTTAATATAAAATTCTTTGTCTTGCCAGTACAGAGGATTGAGCAGAATATCACTTTGTGGGCAAGGAAAGTGACTTGGAGAAATGCTAGATTTCTTAGGGCCTGGAATTGATGTATTTGCCACGGGTGATGATGCTGAGATCTTGTCAGGTGTCAACAACTGGCCCATTCCCCGTGATTCTGTTCCAGTTGTTTAAAAACAAAGAAAATTTTTGTGGCTCTTAATTTTATCCTAAGCTCATCATTTTTTCATATTTTTATCTTTGGCAGCAACAGTCATGATTAGCTTCTTTAGTGTTGTATTTTATATTTTTTGAGGGGATTTGTTTTGTAGGCTGGATATGATGCTTGGAACCTTTGTGCAGAGGATGGCTTTTTTATTGACATGTAAAATGAATCAGAAAGAGAACTAATTTGAAGTGGAGTAAAACAGGTAGAAAAAAGAAAGTTAGCTGATATAGTCTTCAAAAAGTCTCAATGAGAGATATTATACTTTTCTTAAATAGGGTAATTGAGTCTTGCTTTCTCATGATAGCTTCTTGTAATTAGTAAAGCATGTTTGGCTTAAGACGGAATAAATGGAAAATTCCTGTTGGGAGGCACATTTTCTTAAGTAGGACTTCATTCTTATTCTTTTATTGTTCTCTCTCCCTAATATCTCTTTTATTTTTCTCTTTCCCTGGTTTCTTTTTCTCATGTTCTGTCACACTCAGTAACCCCTTGTGTTTTAATAGCTTTATTGCCTTGATTGGGGTGAAATGATAAAAAGAGGACTTCTCAAACTATAAGTCAGTTGACAAAAATATAATTATAAAAGATAAATATTAATCTAGAAACTTTGTACTAAATCTACTAATAGTGATTTTCTAAGTGTAGCTTAGATGTTGTACACAGCCAAAAGTATGGGGCACCCAGTGAGGACTGAACTCACTACTCAGTTGTAATTGTTCTAACCATTACATCATGCCAAGGTCCCTTGTCTATGGTGATTTTCTAAGTGTAGCTTAGATGTGGCACAAGGCTGAAAGTATGAGGCACCCAGTGAGGATTGAACTCACTATTGCGTTCTAATGGCTATAGCAAGACAAGCTTACCTGGCACATGCCAGGTAAGGTTCATCATCACTCAATTGTGTCTCTGTCCATGGACAGAGACGCAGCTGAGAGAAACAAAATACTAAGTGGTGCCAGGTGTCTGGGAAAAGCTGCCCACAGCTGTAACCCCTTATTGCATTAGAGAGGAATGATCAATAGTTATATTGATGACAATGCAACTGAAAGTTGCAGGGTCAGGGCTGTTTTTGGCCCAGATGTACAAGTTTGGTTTCCTCACAGTAAACTTGACCTTGTGTCACATCACATCTCAGTGGGGAGACAGGGTAAATATCTACTAAATCTACTAATTGACAAAATTTATTTACAGTTTTATTTTGTCCTGTCCAAAGACTGTTTGTTCATTAGTAATCAGTATAATATTAGTAATCATTAGTAATCAGTATAATAATAATTTTTGTTTCTTGATATTCTATGATATTCTACAATTCGGAAACATGTCTTTATTTTGACTGATATGGATTTTGTCATTAAATTTTTTAATCGGAATTAAAGTGAACATCTATGGGTGACATACTTGTAGGATGAATATATTTTTGATATATGAATTAAAAAGGCTGACTAAACTTTCTTCTAAGAATGTTGAAAATATTTATGTTAATTTTGATGTGAACGTATTCATAAAGATAATGTGAATTTGCTGAAGAACAGATAAAATGTCTGCCTCTGTTGTTTGTTATTTTATAGAAGAATCGCATTTATAATTATAGAGATTTAAAATATTTCTTATCCACTGAAATATTTACAAACAAAAAGTATGTAAAATAACTATAAATAAAAACCTTGCTTTGTTTCATTGCTCACTCAATTTGATCTGATTAGAAGTAAGAACATTGTGATCTCAAGAAGAAAAATTGGTAGTCATATATCTTAATAATCCTGTGGACAGAAAATGTTCCTTCAAATTAATGGGCCATGCAAAATTTGATCCTGAAAATATTAGAAGCTGTAAAATAGCATTATTGAGTGACCTGAATATAGTGGGTCCTGACCCACTATATGTTAAGATAGATAGATAGAGAGAGAGAGAAACAGAGACATGGAGAGAGTTGGGGAGAGAGAACAGACATGTAACAATATTAAAGGTAAGCTTGAGTTAGTTCTTGTATATCCTAATCTTCAATTCCTCTGGACACTGTTACCATAATTACAAGATACACAATAAAGTGAGTTATCAATCCCCATCATATAAATGTATGTAGAAAATACAGTGTAAGAATGAAATCAAGAATATATATGGCATAAAAATTTAACTGCTTGAACAGATAATAAAATCAAATAATTTTCTCCCTTTCACTCTCTCATTCTGTCTCTTTCCATTTTCTCTCTCTATTTCTCTCTCTGTCTCCATCTTTCTCTGTATTTCTTGCTGCCTGTTTCTTTTTCTCTGTGTTGGCTTCTACATCTTTCTGTTTTTTTTTCTCTTTATTTTCTCTTTTTTGCTTTCTCTCTGTCTGTTTGTCTATTTATCCCTCTGTCTCTATTTTTCTTTGTTTTGTCTTTCTCACTGTCTATTTCTCTCTCTGTTCATCTCACTTTCTGTCTTTTTCTCCCTTTCTTTTTCTCTCATTCTTTCTCTATATATCTCTCTGTCTCTTTCTTTCTGTCTTTCGCTCAAAATGAGCAGTATAGCTTTTGTTAGATAACAACTGAGTTAGTATTTAATACATAGGTTGTCATAATAAACTGCCTCTTCCACATTGGTTTTCTTTTATTGAATACCAATTGAAGAAGGCTCCATTATTTGGGTAGAATTATTCTCTGATACAAATGTACAAGAATCACAATTACCAAATATCTTGATGGGTTGTAATGATTTATTTATTAATAAGACTCAAAAATTCTTAAAAAAATGAACACTAAAATATAAATAAATCTTATAAAAGATATCCTTGTTAATGTGCTATTTGATTTACATCATATGTCCATCTGTGCACTTGTGGGAAAATATGGCTTATAAAATATTTTTTTGCATGCAATCAGTAGTTAGCAATCAATATTCAGGTTAAAAATCCCAAAAGCTGAAAGTTTGTTTTGTAATTCTTCCTAATGAGAAAGTTGCTCTGAGAACACATTATAGGATTCCTGAATAATGACATAAGGACACGAAAAGTCATTCAAAAATATTATCAAAATCATCTCATTCTTCTCTGGTCTCTAATGCCTAAAGTCATCTTTTATTTGATGACAAGGAAGTATTTTCAAAAGGTAAATCTCACACATGGCTAATGGTAATACTAATACTAATGTACATAATTAAAATTGAAATTAAAAAAAAATTGGAATCCTAATTTGAATTTGTGCCACAAGCAAATCTTCTAAAAATTCCATTATTTCTGAACACTAAGCTTCAAAGATTTGAAGGAAAATTAAACAACATTCAGGCAAAGGATTCTTCAAAGATTGCTTTATTATGTTTAAATGAAGGAACAGGTAATTTTAAAATGGTGAGCATTTCCATGCAACGATAAACTGTTTAGGTAGCATCAAGAAAACAACATTACAAAATGATTTTTCTAGCTAAAGGTTTTAATAATTAAAAATATGAGTGCGTACTTATTTAGTTAACTGATTAAAAAGAAGTTAAAAACATTCATGCTTCTTTTTACTGTGTAAATAATTAGCTGAAGATTATTATTTTTTTGGTTTAATCACTTCACCCCAAACAAGACTATAAAGTTACTAAGATGCCAGGGCTTAGTGAGTGTGAAAGAATATAAGAAAAAAGAAAAACATTATTAAGAACATGAAAGATAACAAATGACAATGCATTTAAATTTTTGAAGATCAAAGTTGACTGGAAAGCAAGAGGCTGGAAAAGAGTTCCACAAATGAGAAGTACAAGAAAAGAAACTATTCACATAGGGCTTACAATTACACTTAACCATTTCAACTGTGAAATAATGAGACCTATTTGCCAATCTAGTACTGTACTTAAATTCATAAAGTATCAAAGATGAAAGCTCATCAGAACAATTACCATGAAAATATTTACAGAAAAAGCTTAAAGAAATTACATTATGGCAGTTTGAAAGTGACTGAAGCTGAGATGGCAGGTCAGGACCAATAACATTGCAGATTCTTCTTTGTATTTTATCTAGAATCTCTAAATACATTTCTGTACATAACTAAGTGAACCGCTAAGATAATATCTATAATTGTATGTTTTTTCCAGATAATCAACAAATCTTAATTAAACTATATTTTAAGAAAATCCTTTAGTAAATGAATTACAACCACTTTCAAAGATTTTTATCGAGCTGGAATAAAAATATTAATTAAAAATTAAGATGTGCAAAAGTAAGTAATCCCTGACATTTACACTCTGTATTTTTGTTTTACACGGTTGCCAGTGAAAAAAATTTTGTGCATATATAAAAATCAAAATGACACATATTCATTTTTTTGGTAAGCTGTGTACAGACTCAGACAATTTAACTCATGGTGTATGCAAAAGTGTACAGTTAGAGACTAAAATATATATGCAAAGATTAAAAGAACTTCCTGAAACTTTAAAAAATCACATAGTCGAGACATATAATGATGCACTTCTCCACTGTGCAACAATTTATTTACAAATGGAAGGTCTTTGTTGTGGCAGCATCACAATCAAGAAATGGCTGTTCATGAAAAATAACAGCAAGAGTAAGTAGACATCTAGTTTGGCAATCCCAGGCAAATCCTACTGTGACCTTGACACTTCTCCAATGCTCACTGGCCAATGTTGCAATTAATGTACATATATCTACAGTGTAATGTAATCTGAACAATGCTGATCTTCATGGCAGAATGCCTAAAAAATGCTACTGCTTACAAAATAGCACAAGTATCCTCACCTCAGCTATTCCAAAGCTCATATTAATAAGCTAGAAACTTTCTGGCAAAAGGTTTTATGGTCAGATGTGATCAAACTAGACATTTTTGGGAAGAACAATAGATGTGTCTGACAAGCTTTTAATATGGCTTTCAAAGAGAAGAATTTATCAACCATTAAACATGGCAGTGACAGCATTATGATTTGGGGATACTTTGCTGCAGCTGGAACAGGCAAAATAGTACACATTGATGGCACAATGGACTCTGCAAGATACCAAGTAATTTTGAATGAAAGTGTCTAGTCCTCAGTTCAAAAGTTGGATTTAGGTTGCAGCTTGAACTTCCAACAGGACAATGATCTGAAGCATCAAAGCAAATCCACAAAAGAATGGATTTGCTAAAAAGAATCTCAAGTCTTGGAATGGCCAAGTCAAAGTCCTGATCTAAACCCAATTGAAAATCTGTGATCCAAGAAAGCAGTGCATGCAAGAAACCCAAATAAATTCAAGCAATTGTGAGAGTTTTGCCAAGAAGAATGGTCAAAAATCAGCACTCATTTTAACCTCAAAAAGAACAGTCATTAAATATTAAATGTAAGGGTTCACTTACTTTTGTACATCTTAATTTTTAATTAATATTTTTATTCCAGCTTGATAAAATTTTTTGAAAGTGTTTGTTATTGATTTAATAAAGGTTTTTCTTAATGAATATATAGTTTAATTATAATTTGCTGATCATCTGTGCAAAAGACACAATATTTTAAAATGTTATCTTAAGGGTTCACTTACTTTTGCACAGCACTGTATATAGCAGAAGCACCAGACTATATGTAGCAACAATATTAAATGCATGGTGAATGGTAGACTTGTAAATGTGCAAGATAGATTATGGCAACAAAAATTGTCTAGCAAGGCAGTGTGAATGAACTTTCTTAGCGGCAAACGAAGCAACTGACTCACTACAATCTTTCCATCAGCAAAAAACATTAGCCCAAGAAGGCACAACAAGTCACTCTCCTGGAGGTTAACATTAGCCATGCCAATTGTAGGCAGTAAGGGTTCCTCTTAATAGAGAGTAGTTTTGTTTTAGAGGCATTAAAGTTAACTAGCCATTTCTTGCCCCAGTTAACATCAGATTCTACATCATTTTTTAAATCAAGTGCAAATTTGACCTAATCAAACCAAACAGACTTACTATTAAGACAGGTGTAAATACTTATGTATCAGCATAGATACAAAGTTGAGAAATAGTGATATAGGGAATGCTGATGAAAATTAGGAATAACATAAGTCTAAGGATAGATCTCTGGGGAACACCCAAATTAATGCAAAAATATCTAGAAGATTTGGTCATTCAAGAAAATTTTATTTGATTGGTTTTACTTATTTAGTATTGAATTTTGTATGGAGCACTCATTGAGGAACAAATTCACTGTTCAGTACTAATGGTCAACTAGAATAGCTTTGCTAACCATTATCTCACATTAAGGTGCCTGATTGGCTAAAGTAAAAAAAAAAAACAGATATTGATGATATAAATGTTGCTTGGATGTGGCTGATTACAGTTAATATTATTTTTATTATTTATGTTCTTATAAATGTGGTTAAAGAAGATTTTGTGGAAATATCACAAACTTGTTGCTTTCTGCAGTCAGTCTAATATTTGATTCTTACACTTTATTAAATCTACACATCAAATCATGTTTAAATAACATCTTATTTATGAAAATATTTAGTATGTCCTAATATTTTCCTACAATTCTCAATCATTTCTTAGAATTTAACTGATTTTCCTAACCAATCACATTGTTGCATGAAAATAGTGCAAGTTGTTTTTTTCTTTTAAATACAATATAATCCATCTTAATAAGAACAGAAAACTTTAAAAGAAGATTTATTTTGAGATTGAATAGTTTTATTCTTAACAAAATACCACAGACTAATCAGTTTTTCTTGTAAAAATCTGCTTTTGTATTAAAATATTTTGTTTTTATAAATATCTTTAAAGAATTAAATATATAAGTGGACAAAAGATTAAAAACAAAGAAATCAATAAAACACCAAATTAAAGAAACTTGTTAATGAAACATTTAAGGGGTTAATATTAAAGGTGGTGGATTAAGAAAAGATAACTTGATCCAATTGTATAATGTACTTTGGCGCCAGCAAACTGCTGCATGAAAATTGTTAACTGACTTCAGGAAATATTAATGTCTGTTCTAATTGACAGCAGCCAATGTATTTAATGTTAAAAATATTCCACTGGAAAAAGGCTGATAATTTTAGGAACAATAAATTATGAATCTTGACTAAAGTTGCTAACTTAAAATCATTAAGCCTGACCAAAGTGCATTGATAATTTCTTTCACTTTCAGATTCCATTGAATTGCAAGACCCAAATTATAGCATTAAAAATATTCAAAAGAATTTTATTATGAATAAGGATTGCCTAAAGGTGAAAATCAATAACAATTTTTGAAATAATATGGATGAAATTGAGTATTGAAAAAAGCAATAAAGATTTCCACTTTCTAGTCTAATACAGTTAAAACTTTCACTGGGTAAGTCTCAAAACATGTCCTAAAAATTATTTATATAGAGTAAGTAGCCATGGTTAAATACAAGTGGCATAAGTGCCAAATAAACAGAATTGATAAAGTTTGTAATAAACAGCAAGAAAAAGAAAATGAAAGAGCTGGGCAAAAATAGCATAAAATAAGCAAACAATATATGCAGGGAAAAACAACAGTAATATGACAAAAAATTCAAAAAACTAAGAATTAGTGTTGATATGCAAAAGTAAATTTGGAAAAATGAATGTAACTTTAGGATTTCAAGACAAGATAGACCAGGACTGAGTTAGATGAGACTGAGAAATGGCCTATTTTATTAGCTAGGAAGAAATTTCAGCATACATTTGTGTGGTTTTATCTATAAATTGACAGAAGGAAAAGTATTTTATAGTCATTCTCACAAGAATGGAAACCAACAATTTAATTTATGATATTGCAAAAGATAGGCTAGTTTGCTTTCAAATCTGTATTCACATTAAAAATGATATAAAAAGACATTGTTTTGATTTTGCGATCCAGTCAATTTTTTGATTTTTTTTATGTTGATTTTTCTGTTCTCTTTGGATAATGACAAGAAAACAAATTGCAAGAAAATCTAAATAACAACTTGAATATATGTTTGGTTTACTGGTTAACTTCTGAACACAATAGAAAACTGATTACCATTGGACATGAAATGAACCAAAAAATAGTTCTAGCCAGATAACCAAAGATCCATCCTTACCATTGTTGATAGGGTCAGAGATACACTCTAATGTCTGTTACAGAACAGAAGAAACTTGAACTATGTAATTGTACAAAGAAAAACATTTGTTATATTTTGCATTTGTGGGCATATGTAAAATTAATGCTCTAAACAAAGTATAAAGAGCAAACATTTGAATGATTTCTTTCAGAACTGACAGGAAATATATTTTACTATGAGTTTTGCTAAGCTGGCATGAAAATTTTTTATTCATCCACTAATCAATGTATTGTCTTTATTGTCCAACCCAAGTTAACATCAGCCTGTAAAGATGATCTACCCTCCTTGACATATTAGTTCTACAATTTACCATTTTATATGTCAGCATGACACAGAATACATAGATAAAAATGGATCAAAGGTTGAAATTAAGACTTAGTCAGCATACACCAGCCAATATTTGAAAAAGAAATTTGGATGATTTACATAAGGGGCATCTGACTATTTGTTACAAAACTATCCATGTTCTCAATTTTATAGTTAACATATATTTTCAGTACTGAGGAAAGCTCATTCAGAATTCAACCAAAAGGTCTTAAAGATAATATATATTGTCCTTTGAAGACTCCCTCTGTAAATAAAAAGGATAGCTTTTAGGCCTGAATATTTTCAGTCTTTGATGATAATATATTTAATATATATTACATTCTGTCTTTTGGCATTTTTCAGTCTTTGATAGGGACCCTCACGAGAGAGGAATGAAAATCAGTTGAACTTCTGCCCATAACAATTTGACTTTTATCAAAGTCATTGAAATTTTTCTTGCCTCTGTGACATTGACCACAGTAGAAGGAAATACTCAGTGCTGGTTTACCTGCTTATATACCTTGAAAACTAGCATACATATTTGCTATAAAACAGTAGTTGTCATTCTTGTCACAGACTGTTGCTCTTAATGTTTTGATTCATGAGTGTATATTTTATTCTGTGATCATATGTAATCCTCATATGTAACATTGTACAAAATAAGAAGCTGAATATCATATAATTACTTTTACAATGACAAAATGAACAATATGAGGATTTTTAGTATCACTGAGTAAATACTGATGCATATTTCATGGCATGATGTCCTATTTGTTAAATAGGATAACATATTTTGAAAGATAATATTATTTCCCACTTAGTAAAAAACATGTCTATATTTATGAAATGAGGTATTTTAATTACTCACACTATTTACATTGTTTGAATTTTTGTCCTCATCTTTGTTGTGATATTCATGATAAAAGTGTTGGTTGAATCCAGTGACATGACCCAAAGAGTTGTGAGTTCAATACCTGGCTACAGCTGAGGTGAACAAAAAAATGAACTTGGAGAATTGAGTTAAAAAGAAATCCCTGATACTGATACATTCAGAAGAGGTATGGCACGTAGAACTAGAACAATCTATCCCAGTGAATGAAATAAAGGGTTCAGTTTGAAATTCCAACCACCTAAAGAAGGCTGGAGCATACAACAGATGTAACATTGTGAATATGATAGCAAAGATGAGGACAACAGTCCAAACAATGTAAATAGTGTAAATAAAAAACAAAAAACAACACATTTTAAATATATAACTATTTTAAAAATATTCAATGCACAAAAATAAAATTTTTCAAATTTCAAATAGGTATTTGATTGACCCTAACCAATCCAGTAATTGGTAATCCAATACTAATGTTCACAAGCACAATTACAGATTTTCGGGGTTGTCATGACCCTTCCCTTGCTGTTCGGTTGTGCTAGCTGCTGTGTCAGCTGTTTTTGAGCATTTTCAATCACAGGCAAGGTATTTTTTTTACTTTTTTGTGCATTTTTATTATAATCTGCAGGTGTTTAGCATCAGTCATGGCTCCAGTGAATACAGAAAGAGCTCCTCATAGTGTGAAATGCAAGCAACATGTCATCCATAACAGATAAAGTAGAGCTCTTGACAAAAACTTATTTTACCTGGGTTTCATAAAAATTTCTTTTGATTTAATTTTCCAATTTTATTTATTTAACAAACATGTACAGGGTATTTAAAAGGTAAAAAGTCCTGGTTATGATGATAAACTACATCTGGCAGCAAGGTCTCTGATTGGGAGATTTGAGGTTTTGAGGAGCATGGTACCACCACTTAATTGCTGTTGTTCCCAGGCCCACACTGTTAAGATCTCAGCTATGTGCAAATAGTGAACCCCAAGCAAAAACATCAAAAAATGAAAGAACTCTTTCATGACATTAATCCATATACTATTCTAAAATTTCTTAAAGAATTCAAACTGTATTCTAAAATATATCGTCAATAAACCTATAACATAAAACAAATATATCACTGCCTCTAGTAATTATGTTCGCACAAACATGTATATGCACAAAGGCTGAATATCAACTGCCATGTATTCAATTGTGGAAGCAGAATAACATATCATATTTTCTATACTTCAAAGCTCCCAAGAAAATTAAATTTTGGCATTTCCTATCTCCCCTCTTGGCCTTGTGCCACATTTTTGAATTTTCAAAATAAATATTACTTTCCTCTATGGTATATAGACTTTATGAATTTAAGTGCAGTACTAGATTGGCAGCTAGGTCTCATCATTTTACAGTTGAAATGGTTAAATGAACCATAAGATCTATGTTAACAGTTTCTCCTCTAGCACTTCTTGTTTATGGAACTCTCTTCCAGCTACTTTTCTTTCCGTCAAATTTTGATCTTCAAAAATTTAGATGCAATGTCAGTTGTTACCATCTGTCTTCTTAATTTCTTTTCTTTTTCTTCTTTCACACTCAGTAACCACCTGCATCTTAGTGGCTTTGTTGCCTTGGAATGAAATGATTAAAACAAAAAAAATAATCAACAATTAAGCATCCTCTTTTTAAAACTGGGAGTTTCAAGAGAGAACTCAGGGAGAAGAATGTTCAAATGTCCACTCTAGAGTGAATGGATGTTAAAATGATCTGTATATTTAATAAAATGTTTTCTCTTCATGTTTAATCTGGAATTTGCAATTTGCAAGTTCTAATGCAATCAGGATTTTAATAATGAATAGAAAAAAAACAATTGATGTTTGTATTAATATCATTACTTTTGCTGAATTTCTCAATTAATTTCAATTATCCCCAAATTTATTTCCAATTTATAAAAATTGTTATCATACAAAAAATTTTATCACAAAAAATCATGTAAAAAAAACTTGCTGAAAATAATCGCAGCAATGAAAAATTGGGAATCCCAAATTTCAGGATTGCAGATTCAGATCCGGACCAGAATAATTTTAATTTTCTCAAGGAGTCAACCTGATTCCAAAATGGTATGGTATGTTAGGCTATGAGCTCAAGGAGTAAAGTTGAAAAAGTGTGACAAAGTGACACACTGACATTCACATTTATTATATAGATGTCAATTATTTTTATTATAAAAGGACAGGCTTATGAGTTTTATTTCTACAATCAATATTTAGAATAATCACTGAAAAGATAAGAATATATATAAAAGAAATAATAAAGTTATTGCTACCATAATATACAAGAAATTGATAATGTTGTAAGCTAAATTTGGTTCATACAACCAGACATTTTCCAATGAAAAACTGAATCAAGTTTCAAGCAAGTGACAAAAATGGTGTTACTTGAAATTCTGGCTATTACATGTAATTTTTTGTTGTTTGTTTAATCTCATGCAACAAATAGTTCTTTGAATAGATTTTTAAAATTAATTTCTTTTAATTTAATCATGTTCAGAAATGTTCTTTAACTGACTGAAAAGCTGTAATGGTCTGAATGCGAATGAATGTGATGGTTGGACTACCAAAAGTAAGTGTAAGGTATCATTGCCTTTTCAAGAAATCATCTTACAAAAAGCCAAAAGAAAAAACATCTAACAGAAAAGTTATATAAATGTTGGATTACGTTGATATTTATGTACAAACCAGATAAATTCTGCCCAAATGAAAACCAAAATTGAAAATATATAAAATACCAGTTCAAATTTTCAGGGATATTTTTATTGATTTTAAATGTTTCTTTTGTTTGTTTTTTTATATATTTACAAAGCTTATTTTTTGGTGCCTTTAAAGTAGTAGAATCTGATGGTTTTGTTAGAATACATGTAACTGAACAGCTAAACATTTCATTCTACCATTAGATTTAATTTGATTTGATTGATTTATTTAATGGCATATCAACTCCTTATGGGTCATTTAATGCCAAAATTTAATTTTCTTGGGAGCTTTGAAGTATAGAAAATATGATATGTTATTCTGCTTCCACAATTGAATACATGGCAGTTGATATTCAGCCTTTGTGCATATACATGTTTGTACGAACATAATTACTAGAGGCAGTGATATATTTGTTTTATGTTATAGGTTTATTGACGATATATTTTAGAATACAGTTTGAATTCAATCAGTCTTATCTAGTCACAATTACTAGCCCAAATATACCACAGTATTCCTTACACATTCTTACTATAGCCAACAATACATTCTTACTTACCATTCTTACTACAGAGACTATACTACCTCAAAGTCACTATGAAATCCTAACTAATTTCCATATGCACAATTTGTCTGTGGAAGTGGGGGATGCAAAAATAACGACTTTTAAAAATGAAACCCCAACAGAGGAAATTTGATCAGAACAATTACCATGAAAGTATTTATAGAAAAGACACAGGTCAAAATTACAGTGAACGAACATTATCGATGAGTTCAAATGCCCCTTAAGGAACTGTGTTTTTGATCAAACCAAACTCATAAATAATTACATCGGTCACACTACTACATGCCTAACCAGACACCTTACAATACACCTATCTGACCACAGATCTATTAGAACTGATTTAAATACATGCACAACCTTACCAGACTCAATCCCAAATATACTAGTAGAAAACATTACGATGGTGGGAAAGTGATTGAAGCCAAGATGCCAGGTCACTACCAATAATATTGATAATTCTTCTATGGATTTTATTTTGTTTATCAATGGAATTAAAGGAGATATCATCTGAATACATGCTTTATTTTATTGACCAAATTAAAGGAGATATCATATGAATACATGCTTTATTTTATTGACCAAATTAAAGGCGATATCATCTGAATACATGCTTTATTTTATTGACCAAATTAAAGGAGACATCATCTGAAAACATGCTTTATTTTATTGACCAAATTAAAGGAGACATCATCTGAATACATGCTTTATTTTATTGACCAAATTAAAGGAGATATCATCTGAATACATGCTTTATTTTATTGACCAAATTAAAGGAGATATCATCTGAATACATGCTTTATTTTATTGACCAAATTAAAGGAGATATCATCTGAATACATGCTTTATTTTATTGACCAAATTAAAGGAGATATCATATGAATACATGCTTTATTTTATTGACCAAATTAAAGGAGATATCATCTGAATACATGCTTTATTTTATTGACCAAATTAAAGGAGATATCATCTGAATACATGCTTTAATTTATTGACCAAATTAAAGGAGATATTGCTCAGTTGTATTAATATATTTTTGATGCATTATATTTTGATCCATTTTGCCACGTAGATTCTATGAAAAGAGAGTCAGTGTATTATTTATACAGGGTGCGATTTGTAAATTGTTGACATTTTACATTTTTTTATATCATTGCATTCACATTGTTTATTTTTTATTTTGTCGGCTGCACAATATAGTAGGGCCAGTTGGGAAAAAGAACACTGTGACACAATTCACTCTGCTAGAAATTTGAAAATGGCATGCTGTACTGCTTGGCATTCATACCGGAAGCTCCAATACAAAAATTTCAGTGTTTCAGAGTGTTGATCTGAGGACAGTGCAGAGGATTCAGGAAGAGTTTGATGAGTCTGATGGTAAATATGAACATATGGCAGCTTGGAAAACTCACTCTGATCATTCTGATAATAAAAATGAACTCCCAGATTTGTTGGTGAGTGCCTCAGACTCAACACAGAGAAATATATCAAATTCATTGAGGAAGTAGTGCTACCCTGGGTCAAGAGGCTGCTGGGAGATCCTATGTCTGGCAACAGGACTCTGCACCATGTCACACAAGCAGGAGAATTCAGAGTCATGGCTGTCAGACAATTTTTGTGACCACATCACCTTTTATATCTGGCTACCTAACTCCCTAGACTGCAACCCCTTGATTATTATGTATGAGGCACAGTTGAGTAAGTAACCAAAAAAACTCCTTGTAATACCAAAGATGAACTAAAGGCAAGGATGATGGCAGCATTCACCATCTTAAAGAAGGAGACTGTCCAGAAGAGTTGCAGGAGATTCTGAAGTTGTCTGGAGGCTGTGGCTGAAGCCAATTGCAATTTTATTGAATAAATTTACTCTTTCGTATTTCAAGATATTTTTATGTAATTTTGATAAATATATCTGTTAAAATGAAATGTCAGTGTCATTTTCATTTTTGTGTAATTTAAATGACAATTTATCCATTGCGCACTGTACATTAAAAGGTTATTTTGTTGGTTCATCCACAAGCAGATTTAGAATGTGTTTAAAACAACCATGGATATTGTTAAAAATTCTGAAGCAGTTTGGAAGTGGAGAGGATATTAAAATGATCCAAATATACTACTTATTATTTACTTTTTGTTTCACTGATTACTCTTTTCTATGATATAAAAAATGTGATTGCACACCATTTTCTTCTTTTGCTTTTTATTGGTACCTCCTGTGCTACTACATATTTCCTTATCAAATCAATAATCTTTCCTTCAAGAGAATCCCACAGAACTAACACTCAAGCCAGTCAAAGCTCAGCACAAAAATTGAGATTTACTGAAACTAGCCTTCTCTAGATCCACTTTTTCTGCTGGGAATAGACCACAGCCAGTCTGTTTTTCCCTAAACTTATTACAAAAGTCTTCACCCACTAATCTACACTGAATGACCTATGACTGAACTCTCCCTAGCTCATCAGCACATACCAACAATTCATCACATCAACCTCCAAATGGATTTTGAAAAGGCAATGTATGTGTTAATCTCAGTAAAAGATGTATTTATAAACTGGTAATAAACAAATTTATTTGTTGAATTCACACCATCTTCTTTTTTTACTTGTTCTTGATAACTCCTACCCTACAATATATTTCTTTAGGCGTCCAATAATCTATCACTAAATCTGTTGGTCTTAATCCTTGTAGGAATGACTACAAAACATTTACCCCTCTCCAATTTATAGTCAGAGGCACACAAATGCATGCTGGGATTTTTTCCTAGCCAATACAATAGGCTGGTTCTCGGTTTCATCTGACTCAGTCCAGGTCTGTCTTGTCTTGAAGTCAGAATGCTATGTTTGCTTGTCCAAACTTACTTTTGTGTGTCTACCCCAATTCTTAACTTTTTGCCTTATTACTGTTAATTTACCTTCCATATATTGTTTGCTTGTTTTATATTATTTTTGCCCTGTTCTTTTCTTTTTTATTGCTTATTGCAAACTGCCATTTCTGTTTGTTTGTGCCACTTATTTTGCATTTAACCATGGCTTCACACTACACAAAATCTAATATTCAAATAACAATTCTCTAAAAATATTTATGAACATTTTGACAAACCAATTTTTATGTATTTTCTGTCACTCAAAATCTGATTTAT
The DNA here is from genome assembly GCA_963932145.1 of Acanthosepion lycidas. Classification (NCBI taxonomy): domain Eukaryota; kingdom Metazoa; phylum Mollusca; class Cephalopoda; order Sepiida; family Sepiidae; genus Acanthosepion; species Acanthosepion lycidas. The sequence goes on from OZ010586.1 coordinate 54,612,011, forward strand.
ACATATACACTCTTTTCCTAAAATGTATCAACTCATGTATAGACTTAATCTGCTTTTTTTACCACCATAAAAAAGATCTTGTTTCTTTAATTTCCTTTATAGACTATCATTTATCCATTGTTGTTTATCTTCCTATTTTCTTGCTACTAATATAAGAAGATGAAAGTTAAGTGCCAAGACCTTCTCTTGAGCAGTATTGGCTAAACTATCCAAGAGCCACTTTACTACTGATTTTTTCACCCTTATGAATAATGATCTCCAAAAATATAAAATTGTCATAGATTTTACTTAGTGATCTTAAGAGAGTCAGATGCTTTATTGAATAGAACCTAAACAGAGTGAAATAATTTACACAAGGATTCTTTTCTTTATAGGTGCCATGTTAATTCAAGACATAGGTGATCATGTCTCTCTACCTCCCTCTATCTCTTCTAGCTCTCAAAAAGTTCCTTCCCTCTACTTCCTCCACCAGTCATCCATTTGCTTAAGCCCACCAAGTATGTCACATGTTGTTTTCCCTTGTCTCTCTCTCCCTTTATTCAACCTGTGAGTATCAGATTCTCCAGGCCCTCCCTCCTGATTATGTATCCCAGAAACTTTAACTACCTCTACCTGATGTTAAGTATAAGCCTTCTCCTTGCTTGCAACCTCTCTAAGGCCTCATCGTTGCTCACATCTTCAGTCCATGATATCCTTAGCATCCTTCTATGGAACCACATCTATGTCACCTCAAGCTTCTTCTTCATCTTTGAGGAAATCGTCCAACATTTGCTGTCACAAAGAAGGACAGATGCCATGTAACAGCTCAGTATTCTTTTCTTTGTTACCAAAAAAAAACCTCCTGTCTTGCATACACAAGGATGCTAATCCAAATAATTCATGAAACAGTATAATGTTTTTAATACAAAATTTGAACAAGAACAAATTTATTGCTTTCAAGAGAGAAAAAAAGAATGAATCTGTAAATTATAATGCTAAGTAAACAAAAAGGGGAACAAGTATTTATAAAGAAATGAGGCAAAATGTTCAGGTAGAGAATAAACTCAACATTTTAACAAGTGAAAATCCAAATTTGAATGAAGAGAATTGTATGTGTTTACTGAAGTAATATAAAATTCACATGGTAAAATTTAATTCAAACCTAACATGATAAAAGACTTTCCAGCTGAACAATATGTAGTTATAATACTAAACAAAAATTAAACAATAGAAAAATGGTGACATAAACAAATATTTATTTTACTACCTAAACATTAATTAAATATATATATATATATATATATATATATATATATATATGCGTGCATGTGTGTGGATACATGCATGTGTGTATATTATATCTGTTATATATACATATATTCAAATGAGGAAAAAAATACATCTATATTTTTCAAAGTCAAAAAAGCCTTAGAATGCTCATGAATTACTAAGAACAGAGAATGTCTGACAAACCAGATGCCATTTTGCTACATTTGATTCTGATATTCTAAGTCAAAAGAGAGAAAAAGGTATAAAAACAATAAGGAGGAGACAGTATAAAGAGACAAGAAAGAGAGCAAAAAGAAAGAATAACTGCAACATTCTACATGTATGCACATACACACATGCATGAAGGCAGGCACATGCACAAGCATATGTGTACACAACACACACAATGAAAGAAGAAGAAAAAATCAACCTTGCACCAATGAAAAAGGTATAAATTGTTTTTTAACTTAATATAAAAGTAACAAAAAAATGAAAAACAAACAGTCACTTACGGATATCTCCTGACGAGTGGGTGAAGCTATTGATGGAGGGTTTGTCTAAGTTACTCTAGACTTGAGATGATGAAAATAACATCAATCAGCTATGTGAAAAATTTTATATTTCATTTTATATTTGCAATAATCCTATATATATATATATATATATATATATATATATATATATATATATTGTGCATTTTGGCAACAATCCTTTATTGATGTATGCTTAAAGATGACAGACAAGGTACTACAACTAAGCATTTTATTTAATTTTTCTTGTGTTTGAACAAGTGTTTTCTTTTTTGGGCACAGAGAATGTAGAAACTGTCCAAATATTCTATAACATTTTGTTTGTATCTTAGTGGGCATTCACTTTTAAAGTTAAGGTAGTAAGAGTTTCTGCTTGTGGGTTTTTCATATAATGAGGTGATAAAAATGCTGTTACTATATTCTACAAGAACATCTAAGAATGGGAGTTTATTTTTTGACTAAGTTCATAGGTAAAGTTAAGGCAGAGTTTCTTTCAAATGTGGTCTTGAGATTATATATTTCTTTAGTGTTATTTGCTAAAATAAAAATATTAAAAAAAAATAAAAACAAAATATTGTCTACGTAGCGGACATAAAATAGCAGTGATAAAATCTTCCTAAAAAGAGCACACCAGAATTCACCCTCTCAACAACTCTTCCTTAAAGAACTCAATAATGTAAAACAGACACTAGTTAACAACGGTGGGTTCTCTAACCACCTTATAGGACACCAAATTAGATTATTTCTCCCCAAAGTAAATAACAATGATAGTGAACACAATGTTAAAAATAACATAAAAAATATTTTCAACAAAAGCCAAATGCACATCAAGTACAAAGAAGATGAATCTTTGCTTATAAATACTATAAAGAAATACACTACTGCAAATAACTCAAATAAAAAAAACAAAATAATTATCTACTACAAAAAATTTAAAACAGCTAACCTTATCGTCAAAAATAACAATACACCAGCAAAGTCAAAATTACAGTGAACGAACATTATCGATGAGTTCAAATGCCCCTTAAGGAACTGTGTTTTTGATCAAACCAAACTCATAAATAATTACATCGGTCACACTACTACATGCCTAACCAGACACTTTACAACCAGACACCTTACAATCTGACCACAGATCTATTAGAACTGATTTAAATACATGCACAAACTTACCAGACTCAATCCAAAATATACTAGGAGAAAATACAAATATAATAACCTCATCCATCTGTAATAAAAAGATTAAAAATAATGTAAGCCTTAATAATAAAAACAAAAAAGCCAACACTTAATAATATTAACTACAAACTAGGCCACAATGTGTTAACTGTGTTTAGAAAATAAAACATCTCTATAACACAAAAAACATACACCCAATGCACACACTCAATAAAACTGAAAAAATAAAATCATCCTTGGTAATGGCTAAAAGTATAGCCAAAAGTGCTCAGAATTTGGAAACTTTCTACACTCTGTATCCAAAAAAGAAAACACTTGTTTGAACACAAGAAAAATGAAATAAAAAGCTTAATCGTAGTACCTTGCCTGTTGCCTTTAATGAACCATGCATATATATATATATATATATATATATATATATTGTAAATATGTAAACATTTTAATAAATCAGAAATTGCTTTCATTTTTATAATTTTATGATAGGTTTATAAGCCAAGAGTTCCACGTATGATTATAATAATCAGATGACACTGTGATTGCATTGTAAACTTGGCATTTATTTAATTTTCCTCTTGTAAAACTTATATTGTTTCATAGAAATGCTCGAACCTGTAATGTTAGTGCTTGTTAAAATTTAGTAATAGATTTTAGGAAAATGAAAATGTTCTTTTTGCTTTTCTACGTATCTTTTTAAGAATACTTCAATTTAACATTCAATATTCAAGTGTATGAAACAAGGAAATTGAGGAAACTCGTATTACTTTTAGAGAAAAACACTTTGTTCTTATAAAACTTGCTGCATCAACCCTCACTGCAGCATAATGAATTATTTTCAGAAACATTGTACTAGCAAGTGTTGAAGAAAAAAGTAATAAGAGATAATATAAAATTTTAATACAATGACTATATATACATGTACATATGTGATATATACACATACATATGAGATAGAGTAGTAGGGGTAGGGTCATGAAGCTATCAGAACTTCATTCTATATTTCTAGGGGTTTTTTTTTCACTTATTACAATATATTTGAATTTCTGATATAAAGAATTATCCCTGTTATACATTGATTTATTCAAACTGTTCTTTTCATCTTGGTTGCTATATTCATTCTCTCTCAGATTAAGGGATTTTCACTATTATACAATGAGTTATTTGAACTGTTCTTATAATAGTAAATAATTGTTATTATTGCCAAATATTACAGACTCTGAAGAAAATGTGACAATTGTAGGATGTGACATAGCTCAGATGACACCAGAATAGAATTTGCAATCAGTGTCTCACCAAACCATCAGAGAAGTCATATGCATCAGCAGGTTGACTTTTAGCCATCAGGTGCAGATCCATGCCTCACAGGATGTCAGTAGATGCCCTTGATATGTAAATAGGTAGCTGACTTTGAGATGTGTACATATAGGACAGCCAATGACAAGACATAAGTAATCATTTCAGAAGGAAGAAGTCAAGGGTCTATTACATCCTTACAAGAAGAAGAATCCACATTTAGAGAAAACACCCCAAACCATACACCCTTTCAGTGGTATTAACTGAAAAAGTCCATAGTTGAATAAACAATAATTTTACACAAGAGATTTAGTATTGTGCTGTTATTAATCTGTACAATGATAACATTGCACTACTATAACAACTAAGATGGTTTAAACAAATCAATTTTTAAAATGATTCAGAACATTTAGTTGAAATCACTTCCAGCTGTTCGAAAGTCAGTGCATACAAGCAAGAGACACTTATTATGTTTGATGTATTTTTATACTATTCGTATTTGTATTGATTAGTATGGATTTAAATACATAAGATTTGTATCAATGCGAATGACTTATTCAATTTAAAGATGTCTAACCTAAGATTTGAACTTTAATCTAATAAAGAATCATACAAGGCATAGAATTTCTCTGAGCACATCATGTCTTGAACTGTATATCACAATAAAGATTAAAAAAAACTATTAAAATATTTTCACAAATTTCATTCCTACAAATATTCAAATTAACTTTATTTACATCATTTTCTATATTTTATTATTCAAATTATAAAAAAAAAACTTTTCTAATATTTTATGATAAAAATATTCTATGATTTATGAAAAGTTGAGTTTGGTATCGGAACACTTACAAATTATGATAATAAAATTTACATTCTGAAATTTTAAAATGTCCAAACATTTTTGTCTTAGTTTTGGTGACCTTAAATTTCTTTTTGCTTTTTTGTTTGTGTTTTGAATTTTAACACAGGCAACAAATATATTCTAGTTTCTATTTTCTCTTGGAGGAGTGAATAAAAAAGTTTCTGAAATATTTGTAAGTTAAATAATAAAAGAAATGGAATAAAAGGTGTGCAGCTGAAGAGGCTTGGGCATACACATCAACAAGTCTGAATAGTTAAACTCATTAGACACAATTACACAAGTGTTGTGGTTTCAATATAAGGTTGAATGTCATTAAAGATGTTTTTTAAAGATTTTTAATGTTGGATGGTTCTTTCTAAAATGAATCATTCACTCATTAACTTGTTTTGATTGCTTTAATTTTATTCTAGAAATAGAAACTATTTCAATATACAATGAAAATTTTGAATCAAAATTCAGTTAATAATTATGTGTCAGGCTACAGACTTATTTATCCACTATTGTATACATGTATTTGAAAGAATTTTAAAAATAAACTTGAATGAACCTCTTTATTCAAAGCTTTGATTTATTTTATTCCCAGTAACATTTCTGTTGTTAGCAAAAGACGATCAGTATTTCATTATTAATTCTAATCTTCTTTATATCATTCTTCTCTTCCTATCTGCAGGCAACACTTTCCATTTCCTTCCGATTTTGATTTACACAGTTAGTCAGTCAAATTCAATATTAAGAAGAGCTTACACATGAACATATGTCCATGTTTATGTAAACTTTGAATCTTATAAAGATAATTTAAGTTTTAAGTTTAACTACTGACTAAAATTTAAATACTGACTAAAATTGTATTTTATTGAGTACTGTGGATTTTATAAAGAAATGAATGCACTGAATGTTATGAGTATTGGATATAAAAACCTCAAATACTAGGATTATGAAAAACTCAAATTATTATATTAATCTTTCTTAAATGATTAGTAGCATCCAGATATATTTTAGAGATTGTCGGTAATACAAAGAAATTGTAAGGAAGACATGCATTCAGAGTAAAAATTTCCACTATGAATATTTCAAGCTAAATGAAGAAAGCAAAACTGTTTTATTAATTTTTTTTTCAAGAGATTCCTGCTGCATTAGAATTCTGATCAATCAGAGATCAACACAAAAGACTCCCCCCAGCAATCAGTTTTTACTTCAACTAGTCTTCTCTAGATCCACTTTGCTATTATGTGAAGTATTCTAAAATTGATTGAAAGCAGTTGTCTTATGAATAACAATCTATTTTCACTAAACTCACTATACCATACAAATCTTCACCCACTCATCCACACTGACTGGCCTATAAATATTTATTTGTTCTTCTTTTATATGTTGGTGACAACTCATAGTTTACTGCATGTAATGGCCAAACTTCATATGATGCTAGAATAGATTTTGCATTCAGTGTCTGTCAGAGTATCCAAATGCAAGGTTGACCCAATGGATGATATACTAGGTAGGGGATGGAAATCTGTGTGCCATCTGATTTCATTGACTACTTCAATATGTAAGTATGTGATCATACTAGCTGTGCTTAAGATATGTATGCATTGTAAAAACTATGACAGGCAGATATATAAACACCCACTCCAGACAGAAGACAGATGTCTATACATCTCTTTACCAATGTAGAGTCCATATTCCAAGCAATCTCTAGAGCCACATGACACACTGACTGACAGTAACTGACAGTTCAGATTTGAATGAGTCAGTATCATGTTTTCATTAATCTGGACAAAGACAATACTGTATACATATTTCCTTCATAGTCAATAACCTATCATTAAATCATACCTTCAAATTCAATATTATACACTTAATTAGACATTTATACAATTGGCTCTGTTAGATAAGGTTTAATCAAAATAAATTCTAAATTAATACTTAGAATGGTTAGAATGGATGACCTTTGCACTTAAGTAAACGTCTTTCAGGCTTTCTTCTCCAAATGAGAATTCATTCAATATCGAGTGTACCATGTCTTTCTGTATTACCCCAAAACAATGAGCATTCAGACATTTCCTCATATTTCCAATTATTACAGGACTAATATATCTTTTGGGAGAAATTTCCTACTTTGCCAAAGAAACGCATGTCATATTCTTAAAAGAGCAAATCTAATCTGAATTTAATGGTCATATTTTTTACCAGATTCTCAAATTACCAGTGCCTACTATGATAAATAATCAATTCATCCATGTCAGATAAGGCAAACTTCTTCACTATGATCTTTGTCCATGTTAGATGACAAAGATCTACCCCTTCCTGACTTCTTCTGTCTCACAGAGCATAATCTCAGTAATAATTTTATCACAGTCTGGGAAATCTCAAGACTTATCAAATGTCTTGACCATAAAAAGTCTATCAGCCCAGATAAAATCATCGTATTTGTCTTTAAGAATATTAACTTAAGTTATTGCCAATCTTAGTGAAACTATTTAACTGCTGCTTGAAGGAAAAAATTATTATGGCAGATGTTTGGACATGTAACATTGTTTCAAGGTACCAACTTGGATATTCACAGCTGGGACCAGCCATGCTGTGTTCAGAGTGGCAAACCATCTGCCTTCTCTTTGTGTTCCTTTCATAAAAAGCAAGTTCAACCTAGACTGCTTCTTCCCCAGAACTATTACTTTGTGAAACAAACTCCAAAAATAATGCTCTTCCCTCACAACTACAATCTTGGTTTCTTTATCTATCCTACATATCCTCATAATACTCTCTTACTTCCCTTACAATCTCATACAGTAACTCTCTATCTGGGGTATCACTTGGGAGCACTATTAGTAAAGAAAAAATATTAGATATCAACACTAATGTGTAAGAGTTAGGTTTATGAATAGGTTGTTGATATATATAATTTAAATATAGTTTATCTATTGAGTAGCCTACAGAGAAAAATAAAAAATCTATTAATTAAAAGAATTTTTTTAAGGTAATTTAATTAAGTTCACAAACCGACAAATGAATAATTAAAATACAATTATATTTGCATATTGCATATCCTAAAAAGAACCAGAAGTTTAAAAAATGGTAAATATTTATCTATTTTCATGCAAAAACTGCTTTTGAGAATTCAGAAACGTGATGGAATACAGAGAGAAAATTTAGCAACAAAGCCTAGATGTAAATGATCAGAAAAGATAAAAAAAGATTATTTCATAAAATATCTTTTTGTGAAAACAGAAGAGCAAAGGCAACACTTAAAGAAAACAGGGAAAGTTACCTGGCTGCTGCTGCTGCTGCCAATTGCAGTTTTGGGTGGATATATTTAATCTAACCAATAGCAGAACATTCAATGGATCTCTAATCTTCTGGCAGATGAATTTGACACAACGGTTATTTAATCAGAGAAACTTGAGAGAATAGATTTGTAAAGGGAATAGAGAGTATCCTGTTAAAATGTTGAAGCTGAGTTTGTAGTAGGAAATACGGTCGCTTATAATAAATAGATCAAAGAATATGAATAATGTAGAGAGGATTTATTTCGAGAAAAACTAAAAGTGTCAAACGACTAGATTAATCTTTGTTCTTTACACATGAAGTAAATATTTTGTTAAGTATTAACAAAGAGAAATGCAAGTTTACCCCCACCCCCACCCCTTTTATAGAATGCAATGCAGAAAGAACCTGTGTATCCAGATACTGCAGGTATCTGGATCCTGATTACATGTCTTGGAATAAAGAGATAAGTAATGTGTGAAATTGATTTTTTTTATTTTTATCAATTCACCCCAAGTAAGGTGATAATGCCACTAAGATGCACTAGGCTGCTGAGAATGGAAGAGAATGACAAGTCTTTAGAAGGAACCAGAAACCCAGTTCTGAATAGAAAACAAGGGATAGACCTTTATCGTTCAAAAGACCGATGATGAGTGTGAATGTGATGATAAGTAAACCTATTCTAAATAATGAAAAAGTAAAAATACGTAATTTGTATGCAAGAAAGTAGGTTACGATTAAACTTTATGAATCATAATAACAAATCCTTTGGCTGGAAATTAAAGTCTTTTCAAATCAAATGGATAAAAGAATTTTTAGTTTTAAAATAGGAAATCAAAGTTACAATAAAATATGACATTTACTTTATAATATAAGTGCTTCATTGTTTTATGCTTCATATCATTTCAAGACTTCATTTGTATTCTTTTGTGTTGTTATTGCTTTTAGCTATTGTGTTGCATATATGGATTCAATTCAATGGGAATCACGAGCAATTGAATAGCAATTTGATTGTTTTGTATTCTTAATAAAGGCTTTCTTAATTCAAACTCTACTATATATATATATATATATATATATATATATATATATATATATGCATGTGTTTGTGTATGTGTGTGTATATGCATCTATGTTGGGTAATAAAATGACAAAATGAAAAAAATATTTATGTGATGTATTTCATCCTTCAAATGGACTTAATCAAAGTAAAATAATGTTCATATCTGATGAAACGCTTTGCATAATTTTTTTCCCATTTTGTCAATCTATTACCCAGCATTATTGTGATACATAGAAATTTATATATTATATTGTTCCATATATATATATATATATATATATATATATATATATATATATATATATATATACATGTCATTCGCAGACAGTACTATTCAGTTTTATCACAGCTCTTCAGTGCATCCAAATGCATCAAGCCAGGGTTGAAACCCAACCGATTTGGTGTCAGTCAGAATAAGGCAACCAAATCTAGCATATTGTTTTTACGAACATAAACAAATGTCAATCAGCCGAATTTCTCATTACTGTAAATGTTATACTTAGGTACATATTTGAGTAGACATTCCGTGTTTTTCTTATAAATGGTCTAGAGATTGAAAGTTGTTTTAAAGAAAATTTTCCTCCTGAAAGGAAATGGACCTGTATTCCCTTTTTTAATCTAGGAAACCACTTCCAAGTTAAGTTTGTTTTAGCATTAAGGCAACAAGAAGCGATCACAGCAAATCAAGGTTCAATCACCCTATTTATTTCATTGGGATATTTCTGGAATAGGACTTCTGATCTCTAGGCATTAATTTCACTGTTTAAAAAAACAGAGATTATATATGATACAAGTTTCATTAAAGATCAATGAAAGTCATTTATTAAGGATTTTTAAAATGTATTTTTCAATATTTCAGGCCATTTAACTGGCTTCTGGTGGATATTTAAATATAAATTATCAATTATTATACTTATGGTTGTCATAAGTCTTTAACAAAGTGTAAATATATTGTAAAAAAAAAACACTGTTAAACTAGTCTAACTGCACAGTAACCACAGACAAGATGACAACATTATACGAAACCTGATAGTTAGATACATAACTTCAAAAAACAAATTAAACTCATTGCTTATTAAAAAACTAAAAAACTTTCAAATGACACAACAAAAATTCAAAATTTTAACAAATGAATGCTGTCTATGAATTCACTCGATCTTTTGGAGAATATCTCTCTAATAATAATGATAATAATAACAATTCAAACCCATGCCTTGGTTACACGACAACTAGATTAGTGCACTGATTTATGTGTCATTTATCTGATAATAGTTCATTAGATAGCAAGTCACCAACCAACACAATGACAAAATACAACTGACAAATTCTTACCAATAATACAAAAATACAGTATAATATAAACTGTAAAGAATGACTAAAATATTATTATTATGTTGGTGCAAAAATAATGAGGATTTTTGAATTTTTGCATCGACCTAATAGAAGCATTAGTCATAAAAACAAGCAACACAACATCAATAAAATGTTATCAAATTTAATAACAGACATAGTAAATATATTTCATGAAAGAAAAAACCAAACAGTACAAACTGTTATATGAAGACATGATACTTTCAAAAACTGACATGGCATGTAAAGAAGCAACATTTGAAAAATGATGAAAATTGACATAATAAAAAATCTTTGGTATTTAAATATGAGTTCAAAACCAAAAAAATGATCAGAAATATAAGAAAAAAATAAAAATGTCATAAAAAGGACTTTCGTTAATCTTTAAATAAACTTGTCTAAAATAACAAATGCTATTGAGATACAGAAAGGAAAAATATATATATATATATATATATATATATATATATATATATACACACATATATATATATATATATATATATATATATATATATATATATACATTAACACAGTGTTAACAATAATACATTTAGTATAGGAGAAAAGGAAATTGAACATAGAATAGGCTGTGCTAGAAGTAGTTTTACCTTACACCGCAAGTTGCTACAAAACCAAAACATTAACCTGAAAACTTAAATCATGTTCTTAAATAATATTGTCAGATTAAGATTTTTATATGGCACCAAACCCATTCAGAAATATCTAAACTGTCATTTGTATACAATTACTTTCTCTGCTTCATGGTTAAAAATGACTTTGAGGGAGTGAAATCTGTGGATCTTGGTGAAAACAATCCTTAAAATCACAAAGAACTGTACTAAGTAACAGAGACCACATCATTTGAGGACTTTCAATAGCAGCAACACCTAAAATGGATAGTACATGTAACTAGAAGAGAAAATAATGACATAACCAAAATGATGACATTCCATAATACTTCAAATAAAAGGTAAGGAATGAAACCCCCATTAATACCGAAAAGAATGAGTGGGGGGAAATAAATATTTGTACACTTGAAAAATTGTATTTTTATAAATGTAAAAGCCTTAAATGAAACAAATCTTGGCACATTTTATGTATAAAGACGCATACTATTAAAAAATAATAATTAACTTAATTCTTATTCTAACAGAAATTAATGCATTTTTCTAATTCTAACTGGTGAAAAAAGTATTCGTACAAATCAATTATTACAATAAAATAATCAATTAATTATGAAAAAAGTATATTCTAGAATGTTCCAGTAATGTTTTCAGTAATTATAGTTAACGCTATTAGCCATTATCAGAGCATTCTGCAATTTCTAGTCTTACGCGAAGGTTCTAATAATGCTTAAAGATATAGAATTGACTATTTCACAAAAACAACACATCTTTGGAAAGATGGGAACAGTTACAGAACGATTTTTAAGAACCTGAATATTCCTTTTACTACAATTGCTTTGTTCATTGCAAGGTTTAAAACTCGTAACAGCGTAAAAATTCGTTAGAGAGCATAAGGATAAAGAATATTTATTTTGGGAAAAAGTACTATGGACAGATGAAACTAAAATAGAGTTGTTTGGTCACAGTTATCAAAATCATGTGTGGAGGAAGGTCAGTGAAGCCTACTTACCAAAGAACACGTTGCCAACTGTAAAGTTTGGTGGTGGCAGTATCATGATCTGGGGCTGTTTTTTCTGCAAAAGGTGTTGGCAGAATATCAATAATAGATGGCAAGATGAATGCTGAAATCTACCAGAAAATCCTGCAAGACAATTTAATGGGTTCTGTTGAGAGACTTCGGTTACCTCCTGATTGGGTTTTCCAACTGGATAATGATCCTAAGCATACCTCTAGATCTACAAGGAAATGGTAAGCTGAAAGTAACGTTGATATCTTGCAATGGCCAAGTCAGTACCCAGACTTGAACCCAATCGAGAATTTATGGCAATATTTGAAAATTCAAATTGGGAAAAGAGCACCAACAAATATCAAGAATTTGAAGACAATATGCCAAGAAGAATAGGACAAAATACCACTCAATGTGTGCAAATCATTAGTTGAGACGTACAGGAATAGACTGGTAGCTGTTGAACTCAATAAAGGATATAATCCACAAAGTATTAAATTAACATGCTTTTTTTGTTTTGTATGAATACTTTTTTCATCAGTTAAAATGAAAAAATGCATTAATTTCTGTTAGAATAAGAATTAATTAAGTTTATTACTATTTTTTAATAAAATGTATCTTTATACATAAAATGTATCAAAATTTGTTTTAGTTAAGGCTTTTACATTTATAAAAATAAAATTTTTCAAGTGTACAAATATTTATTTCCCCCCACTCTCTCTCTCTCTCGCTCTATATATATATATATATATATATATATATATATATGTAGGTCGCATATCTTCATACAAAAATATTTCATTCAATATTCTGGACATATTATGTTTATTTATTTTTATAAGAATCCTTTCTAATTCTCTCTTCCATTTCTTGATGCTGAGATGAAATTCATTAAGGAAGACATTATAGTTTTTTTCCTTTCCCAAATACTTTTGATCTCCTCTGAGGTCATCTTCAGGGATGCATTGTCAAGACAAAACTTAATGCAACTGTGATTGTTGTGATTTTTGTAAACACACATGAATGCATTCTATTATAATTATTTAAAAATTACCCATTGTAGATATGGTGGTTTTTGTAAACAAATATTCCCAATGTAACCAGAGATGGTAAGAATGCAAAAGCATTAAATGTTGGTCAAATACATTTTAAAACATTGATACAATACTTGTGATAGATTTTGCTCAGATTTAGTTGCTTGATTTTTCTACTTATATATATATATATATATATATATATATATATATATATATATATATATATATATATATATATAAATAAATATATATATACACACACACACACACACATATATATATATATATATATATATATATATATATGTTATTTGGGCAATACTGAGAAAGTATACAATAACAAAAATGATGCTATTAGTCAAGAAGAAATAATCAAATTGCATCTCATCCGACAAATGCATAAAGTTAATGAAACTGGTGTTGTGGAGACTGAAGGAATATTGCAGCAGATATAAATAATACACAGGCTCTCTTGCATTGATGTATTGCTTTTATATTTAATAGAGAATAAGAAACAAAGTTGTCAACAATTTTTATATGTCTTTTGTTGTTCAGAAAGAAATAGAACTGGAGATGCAGAGAGTATAGATTTCTTGTTTTGGAAGGGAACCTCCAAGAATTGATGTTCCCTGCCTATACAGATTGTCATCAAGAAATGAAGATTGAAGACAGCAGAACGGTAAAGACTGGAATCAGATCCTTTTGATAAGAATGATATGCTTGAGAAGAATGAGATTCAGTGGTTTTTTTTGTTTGGACTGCAGCCAAAGATAATACAGCTGCTCCAGATGTAAAATTGACCCTGGCAAGTTTTCAATCAACAGGAAGATTTATAAATGCCAAAAGATGAATGTCAGACCAGATCGGTTCAGTAAAAAACCAAGGTAGATACAACAAGTTAACTTTTGGTAAAAATAAAATGAAACATTTAGGGACCAAATAAGATTTCATGTTAAATAATGAAAAGATAAAATATTTCAAATTTTTGAATTCCAAATATCTTAAATTAAAGAAAATAATTTAATTTAACATTAAATGAAATTATTTAAATTATTTACAGTTGAACTAATGTCTTCATTTTGTCTTTCATTTTTCAAGATTAGGAATTGTCAATATATTTTAATATATTTGAATAAATTCTATAAATTGTATTACCTAATAATATATATAATTAACAAAATCAGAAAGTAGTTTAAATAGATTAAAATATTTTGATAATTACTTATCTCAAAGATGAAATACAAAATTATCAAAAAGCAGTATAAACCTGTCATGAAAATCAAATGTCAAAGTCATCTGACATTAAATATAAAAGGCTCCCAACATGCACCACTTCAGGATGATGGCATAGTGGATATGGGAGTTGGTTAAACATATTTTACTGTCATCTAGAAATCATGAGTTCAATCCCTGGTTCAGGTAATGAAGCAATATGTATGGATTCATAAAGAATGAACAAGAACTAGCAACACAGGACAAAATAAGAGAATACCTCATATACAGTAGCATACGAAAGTGGCGTCAGAAGGTGTGACAGCCCCAGGCATCTACGTTGGGAGAGCATCCAATCAAAGAGTGAAATAAAAATTTAGTTTATATTTAATTTGAATAAAATGTTTATTTCATATTTCATCTGTTTTTACATATTTAAAATGTCCTCCTTTCTTATGTTTCTCAGTACTAGGCCTTATAGGCTGCCTCTATTTGAGTCTTAGGGGTATACAATGAAGGAGTTGGCCTGGGAATTATCAAACATCACCAAACTTCTGCATGTCACCGCATATCAACCAAAAACCAAAATGCTGTGCCTATAATAACATCCATAATAATCAAGATGTGAACAATAATTCAAATAAATGAAAGTCTAATATCCTCATCTTTGTGTTATTATCACAACATTTCAGCCATTGTGCCTTCTGACTTCTTCAGATGTATGTAGAATCCATTAGAATTTGTTACCTTAAACCTAATGTTCTTCTTACTTCCTCTCCTGACATTGGGTATGTGACTGTAAAGTAAATAATGATAAATCTTCATCCCAGAAATTAGTGATATATGTATTGTTTACAGTTACTAAATCACTAAATTGAAGCTATCTTTTTATCAATTGAAAATTAAAATGGCAAAACTACAGTATTATGTTATACTCTACTTCCATATCAAAACCTGTTGACTTAATGTGAATGCTATAAAAGGAAAATTAAAAATAAAAAAATCATTGTGCAGGGGTTCAGAGCATTGTAATTCAGTTTATGGAACAAATCCCCCCAGAATATAAAACACAGTTTAAAAGGAGCCAATCACAAATGTTACTAAAGCAAAAATGTGCCATAAAAATGCTGAGTCTGACTGTTTAAAAGGACTCATTCATGACACTCAAAGCAGTCACAAGCAAGTCGGCAGCAGAGTAGGCAAGTAGATATTACACTTTGTTGCAATTAGATCACATTCTGATTCAATCTGCATGCTGGCTGGATGTGAATGCCACAAAGACAGAGAACGAAATAACAAAGGTCATTTTCTGCACCTTAGGCTCCACGCACCACATCCTGTCTACAAAGTGGCAGTGGCCAATCATGAACGTTCCAGCCAGTAAAAAGAAGACCCTGGGGGCTAACAGAACTGCTTAAAAGCACAATCAGGGACAGATATGGCCTGGTGCAGCAACCGGCTTTCACCCAGGGTGCTGCTACTACCACTGCCATGGTCTTGTCACTATGACAACAGAGTTGTGGACTAGCTGTCACGCAGATCACTACTACTGCCACATTCATTGCCACCACTAACATGACCCCACATCACAACGACCATTACCACTCCCTGTCTTGACCAACCACCTCAGCTATTCAGCTTCGACTTGAAACACCTCAAACTCTACTCCATCCATGGAGCTATCCATCTTCAACTTGAAACATCTAAACCTTGATTTCTATCACTTACAAGCCTTCATCGATAACAAACATAGACATCACCTCGGCCTACCTTAAATCATTTACAAGGCATTCCCTTCACAGTTGACACAGCAACATCCGTTCCACGGAACAGACCTACCAACACCCACCGTTGCCTCAGCCCACCATGACTTGTTTACAAGGCATTCCCATCACAGTCGAAACCAGTGAACTTCATTCAACAAAACAGGCTTATCAACACCCAACGTCACCTCGGATTATCTTTACTTGTTTACAAGGCATTCCGTTCACAGTCGAAACCAGTGGCCTTCATTCCACAGAACAGGCCTACTAACCCCCACCATCACCTCGGTCTACCTCAACTCGTTTACAAGGCATTCCCTTCACAGTCGACACCTGCAACCTTCGTTCCACAGGACAGGCCTACCTTGACGCATTTACAAGGCATTCCCTTCACAGTCGACACCTGTAACCGTCGTTCCACAGGACAGGCCTACCTTGACGCATTTACAAGACATTCCCTTCACAATCGACACCTGTAACCGTCGTTCCACAGGACAGGCCTACCTTGACGCATTTACAAGGCATTCCCTTCAATCGACCATATCCTGTGACCTTGTCCACTCTGGCACATGAAATGGGTCAACTCCTGACACTACGCTTACACCAGATTGCTATTTCTGTACTCTCTACCAAAAATAAACGTTGTTTGACTCTAATACTTGTTATTCCTTTCTCTCACTTCCAAACGCTTAATATAACATAGACAGCTATAGACATCTCCAGTAGCCTTAATCAACTGATGCGACAAAGTCTCTACTGACTACCCTCAAACTCCAGGTCACTTCCCTCGTCCACAAATAGACATTCTGCCTTGATCTTCTATATCTGCAATAGAAAGAATTTTATTTTAACATATCTTTTCTTCTTTTATTTTGCCTCACTGGAGGCTATTTTGTTTTCGTTTTGTTCTCATCTACCCTATGCAGTTTATAACATTCATTTATTATGACAAAAACTCTCTCTTATATTTCCAGTGTACAAATATTATTATACCTTTTACTGCATTCAACCAGGTATATTTATTTATGTTTAAACTTCTGTATATATGATTTATTCTTGACAGACTAAAAACAAAAGAATTGTTTTTCTTACTTTGAAATCAATTCCGTCATTTAAAAATCATTAAAATTTGCCTTTAAATAAGTGAGCTACAGCTGCTTATGTGTTTTCCACTCAGATTGCATAAATGTATAAAACAGTTATTTGTGAAGGTAAATTCACTGAATGGCTATTCGTGTTCTTGATGGGGGGGGGGACACTTTACACCTTAGCTGTTCATAAAGAGCTAAGGTGCGGTTCCCATGACTAAGAACTGAACCTGCATTCATGGCTGTTGCCCGCACCAACCATAAGCCAATCCTAGCTATTCATTTCAAGAGGTGCAATTGCCAAGAAAGAAATCAATGTTTGGTGACTAGGCTTTGATATTGGGATCCAAATTCCTTAATTTCATCAATGTCTTGGGTGTATTTTTAGTCTCTTGCTGAAACCTCTATGTTGATGATAGCCAAAGGCAAAAAAGAGAGACCTCAAGAGAAATGAAGAATTTCTGAAGAGTAGTAAAAAGAGTGAAAACTTTTAGCAGCTTACATGGAAATCAATAAAAAAATTATGAAGTATATTATAATTATATATTATATTAAATTATATTTAAAGAAATTTTTAAAATACCAAACCAAAATGAAAATATAATTTCTATTATTATTATTATTATTATTATTATTATTATTATTATTAAAAACAAAATGACTGACATAACTCTTCTAATATTTTTCAACAGTTAAGAGAAGGGAGCGATTTAAGAAAAGATAAAGAAAAGAAAGAACACAATGTTTGAAAATGTTAAACAATATTTCAACAGAATGTCTGCCTTCAAGTTATATTTAAACAATTTTTTAAACATTTTTTTCAAGTATAAAGATATAAAGAACTGCAAAAATCTATAAGTCTTTGTCTAAACGTTGCTTGTCTTTGATTTATTACTGACTGAATACAGTAATTGTGGCACAAGGCCGAACAAAAGAGGGAAAATGATCGAGGCTGGTCAATACTAACTATCCTATGCCTAGCTAATCAGATTCATGATATATTCATTCATTACAATTTACTCATTCAATATAAGGCTCTATCCATCAACATTTGCTCTTACACCATAAAAATTTTAATATGTATAATTGTGTGTGTATATATATATATATATATATATATATATATATATATATATATATATATTATATATATATATATATATATATATATATATATATATATATATATAAATTATATATATATATATAAATTATATCAATATTATGAAATGATAGGTTGGTGATAACCCCGAAAACAAACTGAAAAAAGTATAATGCTAGTAAGATCCATCCACCCCTCAAAAATAAGAGTTGCCGACAAAATCAAAAGGCTCTCTCTCTCTAATGGAGTGGTAAGGATAAAAAAAAAATTATGGGCATTAGAAAATTAAAAAAAAATGACCGAGTCGAGATGAAAAGAGCAGGTCAAAACAAACTGGATCTTAGGGAGAAGAGGAGCACAGGCCGGGGACGACACTTACTCACATTAACAAGGTATACAAGAAGAGTCTATCTTAACAAAGGGAAGGGTTCCATAGGAAACCATGTCGTTTTGACGTAGGGGGACTTTAAAAAAAGAAAATCAAGGCTAGTCCCGTTCACGCGAACCAGGCTCGTCATAGTAAACCAACTTTCGCTTCGCTGAAATATGTCACTATCAAACGCTTTCTATCAGTTCTAATCTTCAGCCTGGGCTCATTTCCTCCATCCGCATCATCTAAATCACTATTCCAGTCGTGACTAGCAGCGCCAGAAGCACCATTCGTTTCACCAAAGAATACGGAGTTAACACATTGTCACACGCGTATGAGCGATCAATAAGGACAAGCTTTTCGGGAGCGATACGAGCCGTCAACTCGCTGACATAGTCCCAAAGGGAGCTCACCCGAGGACAATAGCAGAAAGTATACGAAGCCGTTTCCTTTAAGCCATATTCACACCAATGACAGTCAGGTAAATCCGCCAAGCCCCATCTGAAAACCACGCCATTGAGAGATAGTCTATTCCGAACAGCGAAAAATTTGGGTTGCTGAGATAATCTGCCGAGAAAGAGCGTAACTCGGTCAACACAAGGCGTAGGTAAGCCAACCTCGAGGCGTGTCGGTGACTCGCCAAGTGTGGCATTCCCAGCCCCCTATCCACCCATGACACGCACGTTGGGCACAGACATGTCTGTCAATGTGATGCTTGCGAGACAGGAGAGCAAGCACTCGATCTTCTTCTTACGTTCCTTACAGCCAATCGGTAAAGGATGAGAGGAAAGATGTAAGTGGCACACGCCTCAGTCCTGCCCTTCAAGGACAGCCGCATTCATCGCCATATCTCGACGGACGCGCTGACTTTTCCCTGTATTTCTGACCAACTTTTCTCCAGCTGGAGTCCGTGCCCGAATCACACCCAGAGAATGCAGATGGGCTATTCAGTTCAACCAAGGGGCACCGGAAGATCTACCCACTTCCAGACACCTAACCGCAAGCCGGAAGTCTTGTTGCGGTTAATCTTGGTCTCCGTGACCTTTTCGTACCGTTCAAGTGCCTTCAGCACGACCCTACTGTCGCTCGAGCCCCACCGGGGACAGCGATTCCACGTAGAGTCGAATCTGGCATAATAATAAAAATTCATCTTGGTGTCCAGAGGTAGTCCGAGACGGAAACTCATAGTAGTTACTATAATTCTTGGAAATCTGTCAGGCAAACGTAAAATCAAACTATACTAAATCCTGGAACAGCCTTACCACTTCGCAGCATAACGCTCTTCGTCGTCTTATCAATTATGATTCGATTGTCAAAAAAATGGTAGACAAAGGAGGCGCTATTGTTATTATGAATAAGGAAAACTATATTTCGGCTTGTGAAGAAGTTTTTAAGGGACAAAAGTTTTATGAAAAAATGAAAATAGACCCGAATCCTTATTAGAGAAAAAAGGCTATAATCGCTGAAATGAAAGCAAATAGTTATATCAATGAAACAGAGTGTAACATATTACGTTCAGGGCAAAGAACACCAATCTTTTACGGACTTCCAAAAATACATTAGAAATTTGATAAATTTCCTCCATTACGCCTGATTTGTAGCGGATATGAATGCTGCACGGCAAAATTCTCTAGATGTTTTTATCCCCTATAGCAAAACGATCTTTGTCTTATGTCCGGGGCACATTTGATTTGATTTCTAATATAAATAAATTTTCAGAACGAAAAAATGAGTTTCATGATTGCTTTTTGGTCACCATGGATGTCTCATCTCTTTATCCAAATATTGTTCACGATGAAGGGATTCAGGCACACAACAAAGATTTTGAGATACGCGAAAACAAAACCATTCCGTCAAACTTTCTCTGTAGTGTAGACTTATACGTTTCGTCTTGGAAAGCAACACGATGAAGTTTTGGAAAAAAGTTTTTCTTCCAAATCAAAGAATGTGCAATGGGGACCCCCAATTCCCGTTAACTTTGCGAATGTCTTCAAGACAAATTATGAAGAAAAACTACTTGAAGCTTTCATATCACGAATTATTCTACATCATTACACAATTAACTACACCGCCATTGTGATCATCCTTACACACGATAAAATCAAACTCGAAGTGCCAATTTTTATGCATAAGGCGAATTTGCATGGAGATAAAAGAGATTATTAGAAGCATGCTGATAATTTCATTCGGCATATATTAAGCGTGGCTATTAAAATCGTAGCGAATGAAATAGTAAAAATGAAGATTACCATAATTTTATATCAGGGCAAAACAATAAAAGTTCTGACAGGATTCCATTAGTCATCAATTGGCACCGAAATTTGGCTGGAATTTCGAAAATACTACATGACAGCTATGAGCACATTGCGCAAAAATTCCGCGTTTCAAAGAGATTTTTCCCCAACCAGCCAACTAGTTTATTTCAAAAGAAATAAGAACATCAGACAAATTTTAATAAATGTAAGCGTCCACACTCAAAACAACATTAGAGTTTCGGATCGTTGTACTCCCAAAACACTTGTAGCGGACCCATCGAGCGCCCCCGTATCACAAAAGGATGATGAGGTCACGAGAAACCCGCTAGCATTTTCGAAGACGTTAAATCTGACAAGGTGAAACAACATAGACGACAGAACGAGGATATATAAGATATAAGCTAATTTATTCTAGAAAAGTAATAAAGAAATAAAGGTGGTCGGAACAGTAGAGATGCAGATGTTCCGGTGCAGGCACTGATGGTCGAGGTTGGTTGTTACAGGTGATCGCTGCTGGTCATGCAGATGATCGCTGTTGGTCGTTGCAGATGATCGTTGCAGTTGAAGTTGATGTTGGTCGTTGCAGATAATCGCTGCTGGTCATTGTAGTTTGAGGTTGATGTTGATGTTGAGGTTGATGTTGTTCGGGCATGTCAAAAGTCCAGTGCAGGCGTTGCGTGTTTGCCGGTCGAGTCCGATATTAGTAAGCTCCCGTAATAATTACAAACGTAGTGTACGGGAAAGGTTATGGACGACGTGCATGCAGCCAGTAGGGACGGAATGCCGAGAATTGGCAAGGAGCCAGAAGGAAGAGGTTGAAAGCAAAGTTTCCAACTATCGTCAAGTTGGCAGACAAAAAGAAATGGGAGCGTAACTTAATACACAGCTCGGTGGTCGACGTTCTGGCCACGGAGGGGAGCCTGCGTACCGACCGTTTCAGTCGCCGACCCTAAATTTAGCGAGAAGTCACTGTCTTGTGGTAAGGGAGACTAGCAAGAGAATTGGTAAGTTAACATAGTAAAGTCTATCTAAAAAATGAGTAGAGCTTAGCTAAAAGAAAACCAAGGCCTAAAAATGCCTAGAAGTATATTACAACTAGGTTCGTAATATAACTAAACTGAAAAAGTAACTTGCTAGTCTCTACCTCGTAATTAACAGCGTGTAGGAAGCACAACTGAAAGGTCAAGGCCGAAATTACCTGTTTTCTTCCGGTTTAAGGAGCCAAGGAGGAGCTAACTCCAACACACTCATAAAATAGGAAAACTCTGTGTGTTGTGGAACAACATGAGTCAAGTTAACTCTGTCACAAATCCAAAGAGAAATATCGCCATTTCTACAGAGTTGTGGTAATTGTACTGATACCCATTTAATATACGCTGCCCAATATACCAAAACATGTGGGGCGCACAACGGAAAAATTAAATAAAAGATTCAATGAACACAGGTATGATATCACTGACTGACAGATTCATACAGAATAATGTGACACCAACTTAGCTTGCAGAACATTTTATTACAAACGATTGTAATTTCGACAAACAAATTAAAGGTGCACATTCTGAAAAAATATTCGGAATCTACCGACCTGTCGACCCTAAAACGTATGAAGATGTTTACGTAAGCAAATTATTAACTTCCCGGACCGGAGGAATGAACTGAATGACAGGAGATTTCCATAAGATTTATACTAAACTGTTTGATTAATTCCTCTTCGTAACTAATCAGCTAGCGGATTATTTCATGGTGAACTAGCCTGCCACCATATTAAGCACTTTTCATGCGCCTTCACGCGGTTTCATTCGTTTCAACGCGTTCATTACCACTGCAGCCGGCTTTTTTTTTCATTATAAGACAAACAAAGAATATGGATCGTGAATCTGATTAGCTAGGTACAAAATAGTAAGTGATGAACAGTCCAGTGGGGTAGCTAGGGGTGGGGGGTGGACCGCCCCGGGTAGGGTGACACAATGTCACCCCAACAAAATTTTTCAACCAGGCTAAGGTGTCAAAAATAGTCTGAAAACAGTGGTGGAGACACAGGGTTTCGCAGGCGGGCATATGACCCCCCAGAAATAATTTATAACCCCCAGTTTTGTCCCCACGTCAGAAATTTTCTAATAAATTGTCGGGAAATTTGTGAGTAGGAAAAATAGCTATGTTTTCAGCTTTCATGTGTTTCAGTTGCTACAATCTTGGTTACTAACAAGAGACATTGTTGTAACATTTTATCGGATGATATGGTGTTTTAACTCTGCATCATTAATAACAACAAAGCGAAATACGAAGCCAAAAGTGCAACAATTTCAGTCTTGCCTGTGTATCAATTCGCTGAGATACAATTTTCCATTGAGTGAGCGATATACTTTTGAATATATCTACTAGTGTTGGGACGATTAATCGGAATCGGAAAAATCGGAACTTTTGAGGGTATAGAAAACAGTATCGGAATCGGAAAAATCTGTGCCTATTTTCCGATTCCAAAAACGATTCTTTTAAATTTTTAACTTAATTTTCCATTATTGGTACTAATGATAAATATTTATTGTTTTTAAATTATCACTAAAACTAAAATCATAATAACATCAAAATACGATGTTGTGAATTACCACAGTATTTCCACCTCCTTTTGACGCGCGTGCGAGTTTTTCTATCCCTTCCTCTCACTTTCAGCTAATAATAGCAGTAAACCTTTTCGCCAGTAAGCCAGCTGACTGCTGCTGATATTTAACAGAATTTGAATTTTTCCCGCGCGTTTTTCTTCGAACAACCAGTTGCTCCTTGAATTCTCAAGCTATGAGGACAACTCATTTATTCCGTGCTCTTAACCCATAAACGAGCCGGAATATCTTAATCAATCCTTCAACATGTCGTGTACTCAATACTTTTCTTCGAACAACCAGTTCGAACCTTCCTCCGCTTTTAAACTAGAGAGCGTTGAGCCCCGCACACTTTTACATTGGTTTTTATCTCGTCTTGATGCAAACGACTCGTCTGACCTTTCCTCCGTTTTCTACTCGAAAATGTCGAGACTGCAGCACTGTCGGCGATAGATTTTTTCCAAGACTAATTTCTCGACCTAATGTGAACATGTTGAACCTTTACTCCTATATCCGCTAGAAAATGTGGAGACAGTTACACTGTCGTTATCATACATTTTTTCCCAGGACTAACTTTTCGTCTTGAAGCGAACAACTTTCCAACTTTCCTCTACTCACTACCAGAGTTCTACAACACGGTCGCCTCACGCCTTTCCAAGACTAATTCCTCGTCTTGATGCGAGTAGAGACAGTACACTGTCGTTATCATACATTTTTTCCCAAGACTAACTTTTCGTCTTGAAGCGAACAATTTTCGAGCTTTCCTCTACTCACTACCAGAACTCTACAATACGGTCGCCTCACACCTTTTCCGATGACTAATTTCTTATCCGGGGGCGAACATCTTGTTCGAGCCTGCTTTCGTACATAACCAGGGAACTTGAAACCTGCGACCACGAAGAATGAGAACTTCTCATATTTCTTTGAACTCTAACCATTATGAACCAGTACCTTAAAAATATCACATTACACACACATTACAATAATTCGTAGTGAGTATTTTTATTCCTTGTTGCATTCACGTTCATTATGATTCAAGCAGACATCCTTCCAGAACTTTCCTACCGATGAACTTTTTCCCGCCTTAGCCATCTTGAATTTCGTTTTGGCGCGGAAAATTGATGAACTATTTGTCACTGCCTTATCGTTCCTTTTGCAAGTTTCAGTAATCTTACCTATTGTCTCCACTCACGAGACTAAATACTTGTTAATCATAAATAATAAATTTTATATTTGTGTGTTTTATCAGACTTGCTTCAGACATTCCTCTTGTCTACCCTTTTTTCGCATTTTTGTGCACGTGATAAGCGACCTTATTCCTCTTTCCTCACCTAGGAAATTGGGATATTTTGAAAGAAAAGATCACGCTATATATGTTTGTATATTTTTCTTCTTTTTACTTTGTTTGTGGGTCCGGTAGTTGTGTGTAGTGTCTGGCACAAGGCCATCTTTTCGTAAGCCGGCACTGCATCGTCACCGGACCCGCAACAATATAAATTTATTTTACTTGTATAAAGAAAAACAAAAAAAATAAACTTTGCATAAATTCTCTAGGTAACCTTTAAAAGAATGCAGTTGATTTACAATGTTCCGAAAAATGCTTAAAAATTAAATAGAACATTTTTGTCAAGAAAAATACTTTCAAACATCATTGATAATTAAATGGTACCCAGAAAATGATGAAACGGAAAATTGGACACCAGAAAATTAGCAACAGAAAATTACGTCAACCACGAGCCAGTCGAGACTGTCGGATCTGGCTGTGCTGTCCATTGAAAACGAGCTTACAAGACAAACAGATTTTGACGATGTCATTGACCAGTTTGCCACAATGAAAACAAGAAAACATTCATTCTAAGACCATAGAATCGAATGTCATTCTTTTGTGTATTGCAGTGTTTTGTATTTAGTTGTTCTGAAAGTGAACAGTTGCATTTTTGAACTGATTATTTTGTGGTATTGGATTTTGTCTTGGATCATACATGTAAATAGTAACGTGCAGGCCAGTAGAGTAAAGTAGAGGTAGAGCATGTATGAAAATTTAGCTACAGCTAACCATTCAGCATAGGGTGAATCGGGGTCATTGGGGTGACATTTGAGCGGACCGCCCCGGGTGACGTTCACTCTAGCTACGCCACTGGAACAGTCTCAGCCCATTCCCACATGTTCGGCTTTGTGCCACAATTGTATTTTACCTACAACAAATCTAGACAAGTAACGAATATTAAGTCAAGTCACCCTTTTTAATTTTTTTGTTGTGAAACTTTTTCGTAATTTTTCATTTTCAGTTTTCTTTTATTTCTTTTTTTTTTAAATTTTCTACGCAAGCCAAGTTTTTATCTTTCTTTTCTTTTGTATTTCATCCCCGCCAACCCTAAATCGTTTTTATTTTGTTTCTCTACACAAGGCAAGTTTAATTTTCTTTTTGTTGCCATTTCAGTTTGTTCTTTTATTTTGTGAGCCAAGTTTAATTTTCTTTTACCTCCCTTCGAATTTAATTCGTTTTATTTTTTGTGTTGCTAGACTTTTCTTCTTAATTTTATTGCCCGCAAGGCTTATTTATTTTCTCGGCGTATCGAGGCGCCCATTTGTGGGAATTTGGGGCGAACTTTTTCATTTGACCGCTATGGTGATGACTTCACCACCATGGTGGAAACTGCTGAATCACTCTCGCCACCCGTGCAAATGATCTACCCCCCCCCAAAAAAAAAAAACTACCGCCTGGCCCGAAAATAGGACCCAAAAAGATCCAACTGATATGTACACTTGCAAGAAAAGTATGCAGAATATACGAGAGGAAACGAATTCCACGCTATACCAGAGTCACTGTAGGCCCTTAATACCAGAACATTCTCCCTGCTGACCACCGACGTAAAATGTTGGAAATTAATTGGGGTCAGCAGGGAAACTATGGAGGAGGCATTGAAAAACCTCAAGATTGGCCACAAAATTCTGGCCAGGAGGTCGAATGCGCTGTGGAACATTTTGCTAGCGACCGAACAGGGGGCCAAGCAATTGGATGGCAGCATTTTAGCGTCAAAATCTGTCCACCTACAGACGGAATATATAGGCGCCCGCAAGACAAAAGTAATCGTCCATGGAGTGCTCGTGGACATTTCGGTAGACCGGCTGGGGAGCCTTTTTTGCCAGGTGGATGGCGTCTAGGCGACAGTGAGCAAGGCGAGCATCGCTACTGGGAACCTTGTCCTCTAGGTGACACTGACTCGCAAGAGTACCTGAACGTCCTGATGTGCCCGGAAAAGATGATACCCACGGTAGTGGAGGGCCGTCGTCCCTCCACTACCACTTGGTTGCCTCGGGACATATCTCAAAGACGTCACCTGGCAAGAACGTGACACCAGAGTAACAATAACAGTAGTAGCACCAGCAGTTGTGGTAACACCGGAAGAGAACACCAAAGCAGGAGAGGCCAAAGTACACCTGCAAAAAGAGTAAAAACAACTACAGAAGCTGCAACAAAAACAGCAACAACAGAAACAACAAAAGCATCAGCAAAAGCATCAACGGCTGGACTTGGATATGGAGGCGGAGGAAATACCTCCACCTTGGACCTCCTCTTTGAAGAGGGGGAGAGAGAGGAATAGTAGGAGAAACCAACAAAGAAGGAGAAGCTGACTGAGAGAAGTAGGGCGGAGAGGGTCATGGACAAAGCCAGGTCCCAATCCGTCTCTGCATCAGCGGAAAAACAAATTGAGGAGATCACCCCTCCCACCAAAACCAAGGAGTCTTTCCTCCTACACCTGCTAGGGCTCCGTCCTTACACTTCAACACCTCCTCACCCGTCCAGGGAGAAAAATAAAAACATTTCCCCAGAGCAGAATAAATCTACAAGGTGGACAGATGCGACTTGGAGAAAGACCTCTCCACTCAGAAGAGGGCCTTTTTGGGTTCTCTATTTAAGATTGCCTCTATCGACGGAAAGTCGGTGGACGATCCCTGCAAGTTCCCTAAAACTCCAGGTGTGATAACGTGTGTAAGGGATGCGGGAAGGTATTTGAAATTAGGATCACACCTGTTCGAAGCGAAGGACACCTTCCCAGCGATTTGTGTGGCCGAGGTAGGATCCCCGGAATTGAAAAAACTTTCCAGATTTTGTGCAGGGAGGATTCCGGTAATTCTCCATATCTCGCTATGTAGGGCATCAAAAGTAACATACCCAACGGACATTGGTGATATTGTTTTAGATGGACGGTTGATGCCGGGAGGCCTAGGACAATCTGTCGGGGTCCTCAACACTGTAGATTTCAGCCCAGTATGTAGATAGGGTCTTTTCTGTTTTATTCTTTTCAGACTTAAATCATGCCTATCAAGATAGCCAGGTTGAATGCGAATAGCTTGAGGGATCGGGGTAATGCTTCCCGCCTGCTTCGTGACATCTTGTTCGGTGTGGGTGTCGCCGTGATCCAGGAGACGCACTTTGTTTGCAAAGTTGATGTTTGTGTGCTGTCTAATGACTTTTTCATATATTCAGCATACAGAGTTCGACTGGCTAGAAGCGTCTCCTTGCTGGTTAAGCGTACCATGGTTGCGAGGGTGGAACTTGTTCACGCCGATGCGAAGGGTCGGTTGATTGTGACCGATATTGCCGTGAAAAGGGTTCGTTCCGGATGGTTGCGGTTTATGCGCCCAACAACCAGGAGGCACGCATCTCGTTTTTTCATCAGCTTGGACTGTTCCTGGTGGATTCGTTGCGCCTAGTCTTAGTGATGGAGCTAGCAAGAGGTTGAGCGATCGTAGCTTGGTGGATTCGATTGGCGAATTTGATCTCGCTGATAGATACCGGGTTGATCACCCCGTAGGGAAGATGTAAACGTGGACATGTAGTTTGCCATCTACCCAGATATCCAGCTACCGAGATAGAATGTTAGTCATATGGTCCGATATAGATCTGTTAGATTGTCCAACAATCTGGTTTGTCTATGTGGACCACAGACTTTTCTGTGCCCGGTTGTTGTTAGACTCTAAGCCTAGAATGGCTGCATACTGGAAGTACAATCTGTATTTGCTGCACAGGCGGGACTTCCGGCAACAGCTGATTAGCTTAGTGCAGCGGGAACAAGTGGGGGCGGTTATCAGGAATAGGTGGTGGGAAAGGTTTAAGGATGGGATTAAGTCTTTCACTACCAAATATATCGAGCGATACCAGGTTCAGGGTGCTAGGTTTAACATGTTAAACGAGATGTCTGGCAAAGCCGTGAATATTGGTGCAGAATTGCCCAAGGAAGAGATCTGTCGAGGTTCCGATCGTTACATTTGGGAGGTCGATGTCCCGGAGGGGCGTACTCTGAGGTCGGCCGATGACATGTGCGAGGTGTTTCGGCGGCATTTCGAGAGCCGGTTTACCAGGGAGCCTGTGACGAAGACTTTCGCAGCTATTTGGCTGACTTCGCTCGGCTTTCGCCAACTGAAGCGGCTAGCTGCGCTGGTGGGATCACGGAATGCAATGTTTACGCGGCATTGAAGAGGGTTGACAGTGGCAAGTCTCTCGGAATTGATTTGTTAACCTAGGAATTGTACTTGAGGCTGTCCCACATCTTGGTTCCGGTTTTGACTGCCTGGTTCCGCCAGGTGTTCGTCCCCGACCAGATCTCCATGAGTGTGATCTCCCTGTTGTAAAAGGGTGTTAGGCAGCGTTACAAGTCCATAACTCTGCTAAACACTGTTGCCAAGATTCTGTTCAGAGCAACCTGTATCTGTTCCTCACAATCCTAGAGGGTGTAAAAGACGACGGGCAACCCGAGATGATCAGTTCAAGGCTTTTGATAGGGTTAACCATTAGTACCTGGCTGCTGTCCTGCAGGCCGCCGGATTCGAACCTGATTTCTGCTGGTGGTTTAACCACCTATATCGCTCCCCCAGTTCTGTGGTGCAAGTGAACGGAAATCGGTCGAGTGCTTTTACACTGTCTTGGACGGTTCAACGTGGTTGCCCGTTGTCGCCCCTACTTAGCACTTTGGCGTTAGAGCCTCTCCTTCGCCGGCTGAGGGACAGGCCCTACGTGGAATCGCTGTCTCTGGGGGGTGGGGGGCTCAAGCCGGGGTTCCCATATGCGAATGACGTATCCACTTTCGTGTCATCCCGCAGCGACATTCAGATGGTGCTGAAGGCACTTGTGCGGTACGAAAAGATCATGGGAGTCAGGATTAACCACGACAAGTCTTCCAGCTTGCAGTTAGGTGCCTGGAAGGGGGTCGATCTTCCGGTGCCCTTTGGTTGGACGGCCCTGTCCGCATTTTCAGGGTGCGGTTTAGAATCTAGCTAGAGAAAAATTGGTCAGAAGTATAAGCAAAGGTTGGCGCGTTGGTCGAGATCTGGCACTGAATGCGGTTGTCCTTGAAGGTTAAGGGTGAGGTGTGTGCCACTTAATCTTTCCTCTCATCCACTATCAGCTGGCTGTACTTCATCTCTGTAATCGAGAGCATGCCTTTCTCCCTCTTGTGGCGTGACACAAACATCACGTCAACAGAGATGTCTATGCCAATCGTCCGTGTCATAGGTACTGGGAATGCCACACTTGATGAGTCACCAAGGAATGAGAGCCATCGTAGTCACAGGGGTCAGTCAGATTTCCTCCTCGAGCGTCGATCGGCTTTGAGGGTCATTCCTCGGTCCAGTGACCTTTCTTGGCCTAGGAGAGTCTTGTATCGGAAATTAGTGGAGGGAGTCGCGAAGGATCTGCTCTGCGACTGGTTCGGTTTGTCAGTGACCAAGTTGCACATTTGATCGTCGGCGGTGGATTATCTCAGCAACCCTGAGTTTTCGTTTACCTGGCATTTGATTCAGAATAGGCTATCTCTCAATGATTTATCTTTCAGATGGGACTTGGAGGAATTACCTGACTGCCATCGGTGTTACCTTGGCTAAGAGGAAACGGCTTCGCACACTTTCTACCACTGTCTTCGGGTGCGCTCCCTCTGAGACTACATCAGTGAGTTGACGGTAATCTGTATTCTCATCAGGATCTGATCAGATTTGAGCATCAGCACCGGATGAAGATTAGAACTGAGAGAAAGCGTTTGGTATTGACATATTTCAGCGAAAGTCGGGTAACTGTGACGAGCCTGTTTTGCGTGAACGGGGGTAGGCTTGATTTTCTTTTTTAAGTTCACTTAAGTCACATCGGAGTGGTTTCCTGTGGAAACCTCCCCTTGTTAAGATAGACTCTTCTATACCTAGCTAATGTGAGTAAATGTTGTTCCCGGCCTGTGCCCTGTTTCTCCCTATGATCCCAGTTGAGATTCCCAACCTCCCTAATTTGTTTTGGCCTGCCCTTTGCATTTCGACTGGGTCAATTTTTTGAATTTTCTAATGTCCATAATTTTTTTTCATCCTTCCCCCTCTTTTAGATTCTTGATTTTGTCAGGAGAAAAATACAACGGCAACTATTATTTGATGAGTGGACGGATTTTACTAACATCATTCTTTTTCAGTTTGTTTTCAAGATCATTACCCCTATCCACATCATTTCATAACATTAATATAATTTTTATATATATTTTTGTATATGCAATTGTATATATTGGAATTTTGACGTCATGGGGTGTTTTTTTTGGTATATGCCCTGTGTGTGAGGTATTTTGGTGTATGTAGGAATGAATGGTGACAGGCAGATTCTTATGGTGAATGAGTAAATTCTAATGAATGAATGTGTTGTGAATCTGATTAGCTAGGTATAAGATAGTGTCGACCAGACTTGATCATTCACCCCCATTTTTTCTGCCTTGTGCCACAATTACTGTATTCATTCAGTAATATATCAAAGATAATCAACATTTGTAAAGCGTGTTTCATTAAGACGGATTATGTATAAAGGTGTTTCATTAAGATGGATCAAAGTCAGCAGTAAATAAATCAGTGTTATTGGTGAAAATTTATTTCTCTATTGGATCATGTTATTTAAGTCATGGCAATTAAGTGTGAAAGATAATATCATCCAAATGTTCACCAAATCTGAAAGAAAAAGAAAAAATCATTAAACTCTTAAACTTAATTCACATTAAAATCTGTCCAAGTTATAAAGATTTTTTGTAGTTCTGTATATTTTTATACTTGAAAAAAAATGGTTAAAAAAATTGTTTAAATATAATTTGATGACAGACAGACAGACATTCTATTGAAATATTGTTTAATATTGTCAATCATTGTTTGTTTTTCTTTATTTTTTCTTAAATTGTGCTCTTGTCTTAACTTTATTTTAATGAAATCTAATTAAAGGTAATTTTATAACATTTAAAAATGTCCATTCAATTTTAATAATTATTTATTTAATTATAAAAGATTGTTTAGCATTTTCTCTTAGCAAATTGATAGGTTTCATCAAATTCTTACATATGAATGTGGACAGCCAAAAAAATAAATTGTGTTTTTTAATTAAATCAGAAATAATTAAAAACTGCTAAAGCTAAATAAAAATATTTTCTTTAAATACATATAATTCTGACTGAATTGTCAACATTGAAGATTTTTTTTTAAATCTTCTAGCAAGAAGACAATTTTAACTTGGATGTAAACACAAAGCTTTGATTTCAGTGTTACATTTTTAAAGCAATGAATAAAATATGTTTTGCTTTTACCATGTTATAGTTATTAGATTGCATAGTTATTCAATATAATATGATCATATGATGATTGAAAAAAAAAACATTTCTTTTAGATTATTATATCTGCATTCTTGTCAAAATGTGCAAAATAGATATTATGTAAATTAAAACAAAATGATTGAAAGTAGTCCACCAGTATTATTGATTTATGTAAACAATTTAAAATATGGGAAAAAATAATGCATGGTTTTTTGTCCTGTTATAGATTTTAAGTGTAAACAAACACAAAATATCATAATAATTAGAAAAAAAACAAAAAAAAAGAAACATCCCAATGAAATTATAAATATTATTTACAATATATATATATATATATATATATATATATATATATATATATATATATATATATATATATATATATATACAAATTGGATGAATGATCATGAAAGATGAGGGGTGATCCCCAAAACAAACTAAATATTGATTTTTTTTAATTTGTGATTATAATCATGATGCATCTTTTTGCTTCTCCCATTTCCCTTAAAATTTCCCCATTCCTCACATGCTCCATCCATGTCATTCTCTGTATTCTTCTGCAGACCCACATCTCTATTGCTTCATGCCACCTCTGTGGGTAAATTGTCAAGCATTCACTGCCAAATATGAGGAATGATATTAGATAGCAATTCAGCACTTTTTCTTTGTTTCTAATGAACTTTTCCTGTTTCTTAGTACTTTGCTTAGTTTTTGAGAGGCACTTTCACCATTCTAAAGCACCTTTGAATATTCAGGTCATATTTTCCATTGTCTGTTAAAACATTTCTCAGATTAGTTAAAACATAATATTTTATAGTTTAATAACAAAACATTTGCTCCAAATAAGGAGTAACAACTTTGAAATATAGCTACAACAGTTAAGATATACTTTTAAACATGTCAATTATAAACAAAGCATGAACTGATTTACAATTTTTAATTGACTCTTTGTCATGGTTGACAATGAGAGTAACAGCTTTTGGCTGCTACTTTTGGCTACTACTTGAATCTTCATTTTCTGATAAAACTTCTTGTCTCAGAATGATATCAATTGTATTTCAATGATATGGCAGCAAAATGTAACCATGTTTTTATACGTAACTCATAATCTTTCCATCAACTCTCATATTTGATACTTCACATATTCTACTAACAATTGTAAGTTAAATGTTTGTTTGCACAAATTGTCTGTAAAATCTCATCTGGATCAAAACTGTGATATTTGATTCTCATTAAAATCATGAAATGTCAAATGTTCATTTGGCAAATAATTTATCCTGCAGAATAAAAGGAATTGAAATAAAATAAAAACACTTGTAGAAAAGAATCCAAACTTGTTATTGTTAGTCACATTTACTTCATTCTTCAAAGTAAACAAAAATTTTGCATATGAGAAAAACTTTTGGGATTATTTGAAACTCTGAAGATAATTTGTTTTATAAAGAGATACAAGTTCAATCAAATTATAAATACGCATTAAAATTTTAGAGAATTTAGTCAGCATTCAATTACATTGTAAATGTATTTTATTTATACAGAAAAAAGGTTATAAACTTTTCTTGGTATCTTAGATTTGATATATATAAGAAGATTACACACTCTGCAATCATGATTAGATTCCGAGATTTGTTTTCTTAAATGTCAAATAATATTTTTAAACTGCTTTGCATTAGATTTTCTTTTACTTAAGGGAGGAAATATTGATTGAATTGTACCAATTTATTTGTAACCCAATTCTGAAACCCATTTCCATAAAAAAATATTACTCTTCTTAAGACAAAAGTGATGTTCAATTGTAATGTCTGAAAAAGCCCATAAAAATAGGAATGAAAGAATGGAAGAAGTCCTGGAATAAATCTATTTAAGAGAAGATGGTAACATTAAAGAAACACAACAGACGCATAAAACAACAGAAACATAACAAAGGATACAATGTTTGGCTGGAAATTACTTATTAAATATAGAGACATAATCAAAAGTCTTTTGTCAGTATATATAATGCATTAAGTGTATAATGAGAGCTATGATGTAACAATGAGGAATGAAAAGTATAAGTGTATAATGTCAGCTTTGATGTGAAGTGTATAATGAAGAAAAAAAGTATATAATAAGTGTATAATGTCAGCTTTGATGTGAAGTGTATAATGAAGAAAGGAAGTATATAATAAGTGTATAATGTCAGCTTTGATGTGAAGTGTATAATGAAGAAAAAAAGTATATAATAAGTGTATAATGTCAGCTTTGATGTGAAGTGTATAATGAAGAAAGGAAGTATATAATAAGTGTATAATGTCAGCTTTGATGTGAAGTGTATAATGAAGAAAAAAAGTATATAATAAGTGTATAATGTCAGCTTTGATGTGAAGTGTATAATGAAGAAAGGAAGTATATAATAAGTGTATAATGTCAGCTTTGATGTGAAGTGTATAATGAAGAAAAAAGTACATAATAAGTGTATAATGTCAACTTTGATGTAAAGTGTATAATAAAGAAAGGAAGTATATAATAAGTGTATAATGTCAGCTTTGATGTGAAGTGTATAATGAAGAAAAAAAGTATATAATAAGTGTATAATGTCAGCTTTGATGTAAAGTGTATAATAAAGAAAGGAAGTATATAATAAGTGTATAATGTCAGCTTTGATGTAAAGTGTATAATGAAGAAAGGAAGTATATAATAAGTGTATAATGTCAGCTTTGATGTGAAGTGTATAATGAAGAAAAAAGTATATAAGTGTATAATGTCAGCTTTGATGTAAAGTGTATAATAAAGAAAGGAAGTATATAATAAGTGTATAATGTCAGCTTTGATGTAAAGTGTATAATAAAGAAAGGAAGTATATAATAAGTGTATAATGTCAGCTTTGATGTAAAGTGTATAATAAAGAAAGGAAGTATATAATAAGTGTATAATGTCAGCTTTGATGTAAAGTATATAATAAAGAAAGGAAGTATATAATAAGTGTATAATGTCAACTTTGATGTAAAGTGTATAATAAAGCAGAAAGATAAAATAACAGTAGATGGTCAACTATAATACGGATGTATGAAAGATGGAAATTAATAAAATTGTTTGAAAACAAACTTAGAAATGTACAAAGATCAACAGAAATCACAATGTCAAAAAGAAAAGGTCAATATGTATCAGGGAAATGGACATAATGAGAGAGATAAGACAATTTCTTTTTTTAATTGTTTCATCTCAAATAAGGCAACAGTGCCATGAGGACGCAGGGGAAGGTTTTGATGAGGGGGAGTGAGGAAAGCACAATATTAGAACAGAGTTCAGGAAAACAGAAGATGGTGATTGACATTGCATTTAAATGTTTGAATATTGTAGGTAGCAAGGAAGCAAAAAAACATAGTTGCCAATCTAGTAGCATATTGAAATTAATGTGGTCCGGAACCAGGGGAAAAAGCTTATCAGAATAACTGCCATGAAAATATTTGATAAAAAACAGAGAAAAGCCACATCCTGTTGGTGAGAAAGTGAATGAAGTTGAGATGCCAGCTCAGAATCAATTACATAACATATCCCTTCTTTGAATTTTATCAAGAATCTTGAGATATATAGCAGGAGCACAAGACATGGCAGCAATATTCAACACACAGATTAATGGTAGATTTATAAATGTACACAATGAAGTTTGATGAGAAAAATTTACTGGCACGACTGAGTGAACCAACTTTTCTAGCAGCAGATGTAGAAATTGATTCAGTAAAGTCTTTCAACTTCTTGTTTGATGAAAATGTGAGCCCAAGAAGGTGTAGAGTGTTGCTCTCTTGGAGGTGTTAAAATTCACAAGTAATTTCTCACTCCAGTTAACCACTGATTGGAGGTTCTTTTTGAGACTAATTGCCAGGTTTACTTTGTTGAATTACATGATCATAATGTAGGTAGGCAGAACACATAACAAATTAAAAAAAGAAAAGATAACAGGTGGAGTAAAATTTGTGTGTATGTTGTGTCTAATAGGTAGAAAATGCAGTAAGAAAAGACTAGAGAAGAAATAGAGATGCTTACTGGTAAGATATAGCAAAGGTTCAATCTTCAAGGAAGAAGTTATGAAAACCTTTGTTTAGTTTTGAATTTTTCAATCGCTCATCATGATGATGATAATAATGATAACAGACAATTAGCAAAATATTCTTTAATAAAATAAGTTCTTAGAAATGTATTTGTAAAATAATTATAAAATGATACTACAAAGAATGTAAAGCCACACTTCAAACATATGTACATTATATTGCATTCACAAACATTTACAGAATTCAGCCTTGTTATCAGGAGCCATTTTGAAAAGAGTAAAGCTGATAAACAGTGAGATAAACTGTTTGTTTCTTGGTCAAAACACTACTGGCTTACAGCCACATAATGTTGAAACACCAGTTCTTGTAGAATCACCAGGTAAGCAACATGAAGCCTGGTCAATACCTTGATGGGTGACCACTTGGAAATACTAGGTGCTGTTAGCTTGGATGTGTGAGTGGTGTAATGCATAATGGCTTGGAATTGTTAATTGGAGAACTAAGTTCCAATTCTTGTTGAGATCATTATATTCATTTATGCACAAATATAATTGAAAAAGGAATGAATACACCTCTTTTCACCCCAGCTATGGGTGTATTAGTAATATTTGCATCACTAAACCATTATCTAAAAAAAAAAATCTTATAATCTAAAAATATTTTGTGGCTTTAAATAAACTGCAAAGAGTTGATAATTCATAGAAAACAAATCAATCAATCAATCAAAACACTACTGCTTTAACTTCTAGATTTGGCCTTAAACTACCAAAGTATCCAAGAAAATTTTCACTCTTTAGAATTTAACATTGAACCTGAATGAACATCTCATTGTAGGATTAATAATAATAATAATAATAATAATGAATGCAATGTTGACAAATTCTTCTTCAACTTGCTAGAAATTAATTATATAAAATATCAGTTGACAACCAAAAAACACTCTGCTACAAAATACTATATATATATATATATATATATATATATAGAGAGAGAGAGAGAGAGAGAGAGTGAGAGAGAGTGAGAGAGGTGCGATGGATAAATTGTCATTTAAATTATGCAAAAATGAAAATAGCACTGACATTTCATTTTAACAGCTATATTTTAACAAAATTATACAAAAAATATATTGAAATGCTAAAATTCCCATTGGCTTCAACCACAGCTTCCAGATGAATCTCTTGCAACTTTTCTGGACAGTCCGCTTGTTTAAGTTTGTAAATGCTGTCATAATCCTTGCCTTCAGTTCATCTTTGGTATTACAAGGAGTTTTTCTGGCCTCTTGCTCAGCTGCACCCACACAAGGGGGGTGCAGTCTGAGGAGTTAGGTGGCCAGATGTAAGGGGTGATGTGTTTGCAGCAATTGTCTAACAGCTATGACTTGGTTCTCCTGCTTGTGTGGCATGGTGCAGAGTTCTGTTGCTAGATATAGGGTCTTCCAGCAGCCACACTCTTGACCCAGGGCAGCACTACCTCCTCAAGGCACTTGATGTAGGTCTCTGTGTTGAGTCTGAGGCACTCACCAACAAATTCAGTTCTTTTCTTATCAGAATGATCAGAGTGAATTTTCCGAGCTACTGTACCTGTCTAATGACCATTAGACTCATTCAACTCTTTCTGAATCCTCTGCACTGTCCTCAGATTGACACCCAAACCCTTTGAAATGTTCATATTGGAGCGTCTGGAGTGAATGTCATTTCCAAATTTCTGGCATAGTGAATTGTGTCATGGTGCTCTTTTTCTGACAGATGATGGCCAACTTATCCCCTATACTGTGCAATCAACAAAATCAAAAACAAATAACATGCATACTTTTAAACCTTTTAATGAGTTTCTCCTGCTACCAAATTAATCATCTGATGTGTGCTGTAAATTTGTAAACAAACAAGCAAGAAATTATGTGTCATGTTTTGGGAACATCATATTTTTCATTTTCAAAGAAAGAAGGTGAAAGTCAAGAGATAACTAATAGAGGATTTATTTTGTTAAGAATCTAGTGTTTGAAATGAACATTGGTTTTCATACCATCATGGTGGAAGCAGTTTTAGTGTCACATGACTAAAATAGGCTTATGATTAAAATTCATTTTGAACAGGCAACTGAGTTTTTAAAAAGTGTTAATGATGGGTAGCTCAATTTTGATACAAAGGAACTCCACATTTATAATTGTTTTTTGCAGTTGGATTAGCTGAGTACTGTTGTATGGCCAACCATAACTTAATTTTATGGTTGTTAATTTGGGACTCTGCAGATTTGTGTTAAATGTTTATATATGGTACTTTGCTCAGAGAGGTCACAGGTCAGTGTTCAATGGGAAAATTTTGTGGCATGACTAAACTTATTGATTTTTTTATTAACCTGAACACAGATTTATTTCAAACTCTGAACTATAGAAGGCATAAGCACTTCATTGGCTATTTGTCAACTACTTTTTTCTCTTCTTTGAAAATGACCAGTAATAGTTGAAAGTGCTCAGAATATTATACACGATTTCAGCAAGATCTTTTACAAATTTCTGTATTTATTTTATTCTATACCAGGAGAAACTCACAAAAACACTTAACATATATTCTTTATATATTCTGTTTAACACATGCACACACACACACACACATGTGCGCACACACACATACATGCACTGACATTAGAAATTTGATAAAAATGTCTTAGCTGGTTTTATATATGTCTGATCAATATTTAAATATATTCTTCTATTGAGCACAATCTTTGAGCCGAAACCCTAATGAATTCCTTTCACAATTACTCAATTTTATATAACGTAGTGTAATCATAAATACATATATGACCTGATTGGTTTCAATCATGAATCATTGTAAAATTCATTTTAGGTAACTAGTAAACAATGATCTGGAATTGTAATGAACGTAGTGATGGCACCTTACCTGACTCCATCATAAAAATTTAGGGTGTTGAATTAATAAGTACTAAACACTTCAAATACCACCTTGTATGGATCAGTTATAACAAATTTAGTATAGAAGATAAGAAAATTGGACTTAGAGTATGATGTGCTAGGGGTAGTTTTGCCGAATACCTCAATTGGCTACAAAACCAAAACATTAACCTAAAAACTAGTTATATACTTAAATACTTCATCAGATTTAGATATTCACATGGATGTGATCCATGGTGCCAAACCTGTTTAGAAATATCTAAACTGCCAGCTGTATACAACTACTTTTTCAGATTGATGATTAAAAATGACTTTGAGCGAGTGAAATGTGTAGGTTTTAGCAAGGACGATCCTTGTTTGAATCTCATAGACTGACATTACAGAATCACAAAGAACTGTATCAAATAACAGAAACCACATCCCTTGAGGACTTTCAACAGCGGCAAGAACAAAAATGGATAGCACTTGTAACTCAAAGAGATAATGATAACATAATCAAGATGCTGACTTTCAATATCAATCTAAATGTTGGATAGGAAACGTTTATCAATACTGGAAAAAGTGATATAAATTACAGGACCTGAGAAACATCTTTACCTAAAAATTGTTTTGAGAGAAATATTTTATAAATTGAAAAGAAAACTAGCACTGACTGCTCAGTCAATGAATACTAAATATTAGGTTGGTGCAAAAATAATGTCGTTTTCTCACATATTAACATATGTGAGAAAACGACCTTATTTTTGAACCAACCTAATATTTCCTGATCAGGAAATGGTTAATATTACTGTTACCATTACTAGTGAGGTATACTAAACATTTCTAATTAAAATTAAAAAGACTTTTTTTAAACCAGACAAGAAAACTTTTGCAATCATTTATTTATAATTCATTACTTTAAAATTTAATCACTTATTTTAAATATAAAGAAATAGTAAGAATTGTACTTAATTTTAGGAGACTAAGAAAGAGAAACTTTTGAAATAATCATCTATGCAGTTTTCAGCATCAAAAGAAATTATACTCTTCTGACTTCTTATTTTTTTATTTGTTGAAACACAAACATTATTATTATTATTTGTTGCAAAAAGTTGCAAATCTACATAAAGGAATTGTTCATGTTTTTAACTATTTTTAGAATCTTATTACTTGATTTTCTTATTGATGAACCATTTAATCCAAAGTACTTTCTTTTTCTTGGGTAGCATAAAACATTTATGTAGATGCCTGAATGATTTCATTTGAGTTCATTTTTATAAAGAAAAAAATGAATGCTGTATTGTGAAATATTTTTATGAGGAAAATAAAAATCCCTATATAAAGTAAGTTGTGACTCTTCATAAGCCATTTGGTCCTTTTAAGAATCAAATAAAATTTATGTCATGTTTAATTTTTATAGCCTTGCTATTAACTCCTTGAGTTTTCTTTTCTATAATTCTTGATCATTTTATCAAAAAATACAAAAATAAATTTTATATTCATAATTAAAACAGGCCTTAGAAAGTTTACTGTTTCCCTTCAGTTGATATGAAGATATCTGACAGCATTTAATTGATTGATTCCATTTTTCGCGATATTAAAATAATGAATTAATCAAAGTATTAACACTATTTTTTTCTTTTAGATTATAGGCCCAGATGACAGATATGAAGAATACTTTAACTCATTAAGTGCTTTAGAAATTTCTGTCATTTGAGTTGCAGAATTGCAATGACAGGCCAAAATAGTTTTTGTTTTGTTCACTTGAGAAAATAAATTGACCAAATATGATGGCAAGAAAAAATGAAGAAAATCATGAAATTATAAAAAATTTAAAAAGGATCTGATAAAAGTAATAAAGGTAAAAGAACGTTTTACTGAAAATTTTATACATTATTCGAAATCATTTCATCTCCAAAGTTATATATCATTTCCTGTATCTCACTGGATATTTCACCATATTCTTGGGAATATAACATAAATGGGGATATGAGACCTACTCTTATTTTGAATACAAAATTTGGGGTAAAAAAAAACTACAGTAGTATAACTACAGTAGAAATATTTGAAAGATTTTTGATGAACAAAAATTCAGTCTGAGACCTGAAAATTAGTATAAACATAAATGAAACATAAATGAAAAAAAAAAAGCTTCATTAATTAGTTTGCTTAAAATCCTACAAAATCCACAATGGAAAAGAAATCAAACATTTTCTCATTGGATCCAACATTAGAATTAAAGAGAATGTTGTCATCTGCAGTCCCATCCATTGCATTACTAATACTGCATTTCTTAAATGACTATTGCTTATTTTTTCCCACCAATTCTTCACCTACATGTACACTTGATATAAAGTGTCATTCTTTTTTTTAGTCCTGTAGGGATTTTATCAAAATCTTTCTGTTGCATTCAGTTATTCCATTTTTCCCTCATCAGAGACATAAAGGGTGTGTTATTAGAAATACCGAGTGTAAATAATTGCAAGATTGCTGAGTATCCAATAAAAATTGAAATGACAATTAGACAATTACCAATGATAAATGCATTAAGCACTCTGATTGGTTAGGAACATTTTCCATTTGAAATCCTTACTATTCTTTATTGAAATGAAATAAAATATGCATTTTCTAATTTACACACACACACACACACACATATATATATATATATATATATATATATATATATATATATTAAGAGTGAAAATATTTTTCAAATCATAGTTAAATAAAACGTATTCTAACCTAAACACCCGCCAAAACCTTTAAATATACAAATAGAAAAAATGCCGTAAGAATTTTTGCTGTTAACAATAAAATTTTTTAAAAATCCAGACAACATGCATTTAACGGATCTCAGATTTCATTGAAGAATACATCCCTACCCCCTACCAAAACGTAACTAATAACTGATACATCAAAATACAGACATAATGAACACGCAAACATCCCTCGTCTGGTTGAAGTGAATCTCTCTGTATCCTTGGAAACGTGAATTATGATTTTTGCTGTCTTTAAAATCCAGTAATTTTAAAAGTTACTACAAAATTCACTTGAGGATGAAATGGAACTAATGTCTTTAATTTAATTACAAAATTAAATTCAGAGTTTCCATTTTTGAAACATGGTTAGAACTGTGTAGCGGAAAAAACCATATTTTAAATCAATTAATTTATAATATTAATGCTCTGTAAATTTACATTAAGCACTATTTTGTAAAAATAAAAATATCTATAAGAACACCGGATTATATATCTTACTGTTCTTTCTTTTTATTTATATATACATATACATATATATATATTATTCATAGCTATGCAAACAGATTTTAACATCAAATTTTCAGTTAAAATTGCATCTTATACCTTGAAAAAATATTGTGGTGTGGAGTAAATCCGAAAGAGGTATAATTTGAGCAGAGTATAACAGTATCTCTTGAAATCACTCCATCAGGAAATAAAGTATATCATTTTCTATCAAAGAAGCCATTTCTTCCTTCTTTGCAGAAGCCATTTTACAACTTAAGTTCCCTAAACTTTTCAATAGCTTTATGTATGTATGTGTGTCTGTGTGTTTGTTGGTTTCAGAGAAAAAACATAAACAATTCAGTTTTGTAACAATAGAATTGA
Organism: Acanthosepion lycidas; assembly: GCA_963932145.1. NCBI lineage: Eukaryota > Metazoa > Mollusca > Cephalopoda > Sepiida > Sepiidae > Acanthosepion > Acanthosepion lycidas. Next base: position 54,655,000 of record OZ010586.1, read on the forward strand.
AATCAAATAATATGATTTCCAGGAGAGCCTTCAGAAGTAATAGAATTTCCATAAATTTACAAGATTGGACAATTTCCATAAAGAGTTTTGTCTCTACTAAGAAGGTTAGAAGAATTAGAAACTGTGTCATTTAATAGAGGCAGAGGAGGGGATCTATAATGCATTATGGGAAACAGAGTGAAAGCATTATGCACTAAATGGCCTGAAATGAAGGATAAAACTCCAAGTGAAGCTAATAACAGTAAGAAATTGGCATTGCAAAAGCCACAAACATGGTCAAGGATTATTTATCAAGATAATTTGGTTGCCTAGACAGTTGAATTTATACTGGAGATTGAAGAAATATGGAGATAGGGAAAAGGAATCAATTATTTATGCCTCAGGAGTAAAAGCTCCTTGGCATGTGACACATGAGAACATATACACATTCATAAAACTTCATACATGTATGCATGCAGTAGTATATTCAAATATATGCAACATATATATGCAGATAAATATTTGAGGTTAATTTGAAATTTAGCCAAAATTTTATTAAATTAATGGTTAACTTTCAAACAAATTTAATTTTAAATGAACAAAATTGTTTTTGAATTTGTGTAAAAATATTTTAGAAAGTTTTGAAATCAACATTAAATTTTGCTTGACATTTAGCCTAACACAGTTATATTTCAAAAGAATATCTCTCATATATTGCAACTAATCTTTGGTCAGAGAGAAGAGATTATTTAGTAAACTGTTAAGGTAGCAGATGTAATTATACAAATCTATTCCTTTGCAATTTATAGCATCTCATGTCATTATCTCACCCTTTTTACATATATATATTCACACAAACACACACACATACACATGTATATATATATATATATATATATATATATATATATATATATAATGTAAATCTATTTAAACTCGATGGATGAAAAAACCTGGATAGCACAATTTTCAAATAAATTGGCATTCAAGGAAGAATGAAAAGAATCACCAGAAACTTCTGAACAGGGCAAATAAATCGTCCAGTATCTTAAATCTCTGGTACAAAGAAAAAAAGAAAAAACAGTGAGTAATATGTTTAAACGAAGAGTGTTCAATATACTAAGTAGAGCAAAAGTAAAATAAATAAATCCTGATGAGCCAGGTACTACCTACCAAGGTTTCACTACATCGGATCATCAGTGTGAAATGGATAAAGAGGAATTAACAAGGAACAAATTTACTGATAAAATTACTGCTAAAACCTAAAATTAGCATAAGCTAATATATATATATATATATATATATATATATATATATATATATATATATATATATGTGTGTGTGTGTGTGTGTGTGTGTGTGTGTGTGTGTGTGAAAATATATAGAATATAGGAAAGAACTCGTTAGGTAAATAATCCAAAGTTCTTTAGTATTTTTGTTATTATTTTTAAAAAACAGTGTTCGATACAAAAGTAGAGCCTAAATATAATTATTTATTTAAAAATATGATTCCATCGCTACATAAGAGTTCTCATGTTTCAAAACAAGAGCCAAAAACTTCAATATAATTATTTGAATTAAATTGAATTAAAGTACCAAGCTCTGTTCCATCTTCAAGTGAAATGTTTTTGGAATAACTAATTCTTGAAATTTACGCGTTTTATAAGCATATTCATTTTTAAATTAAAATTACTATGGTAACGGCTAGAGCGATTATTTAAAAAAAGAGGCATAAGGGTTAATAATTTGTATCAATGTCTCAGTTACATTCAAAGAGGTCAAGTCAGGGTAAGGTTGGGGTGTCTAAATTTAAAGCGGAAGATGACATCGTCTAGTCTGGTTAAGTTTCTATGGAGAATTATTTATTTGTTTATTTCATTTTCTTTCCTGAAAGGGTTTTGTGTATATAAAAAAACAGTCATAATTAGCTAACATTTGTTTTTTTTTTGACGACTTCATAAAGGTTTTTTTTTTATTATTAAAAACATGAGAACTATTATGTAGCAATGGAATCATATTTTTAAATAAATAATTACATATATATATATATATATATATATATATATATATATATATATATATATAATTACATCAATAAATCTTGATATTTTTTATGAAAACTTTGAGATGAGTAATTATTATATGCTTTGCTATTCTGATGCTCCTCTTAATTGGTATACTCATAACATTTTGAACATTGTACCCTCTGGACATATTCCGGTGTATAGACACCGTTTATAAACGATAAAGTTTAAAATTTCTAAGCTCACAGCCAAGGTGGCCTTCCCACCAGGCAGTATCTGTCCTTCAGCAGGGAACTTGGTTTGTTGCCTGGAGCCTGAGGTGTCTCCAACAGGGGTCTTGTGAAATTTTTCCACAGTATTGCAGGTAAACCCACTCTAAACTTTGATTGTGTATCCTATTTGGTAGTGACAAGGGCACCTTGAAAAATACAATCTTCAGCTTGTCTTTCTTTGGACTCAGTAACATTTTGGGAATTTTAAACCAAATCCTTTATTCAATCTGCAAGAGAAGTTTGATTGCATTCCACCTTCCATGCTGATTTTTATATCAGATAATACCAACTAGACTTATTCACCTTTATGTTGCTTGTCTGTTAATTATACCAAACCTGAGAATGTGATTTTCAGCACTACCAGACCCTGGGATGGAACTCACAACTGCCAGGGAACCATACTTAGGGGATATTTCATATCAGTTAATACCTACCAGTCTTACTAAACCAGAGTATGTGATTTTCAGCACTACCAGACTCAGTGATTGAACTGACAACTACCAATATAACAATGAAGATGAGTATACTGATCTCTTTCCACTGTCCATACTTAGGCAATACTTCATATCAGTTAATCTATAATGAGCATTTGGTTGCAAAAGAAAGAAACAAATAAGAATTAGATTTGAACAACATGTATTGGTCAAAATTAAGAATATGTACATCGTTGTGTGAAAGGTGGCAGAAATTATTCATATGTGGTTCATTAGTTGCCATGGGTAAGGAAGTTGATTAGGTGTAAGGGTGACGTTGATAGGGCTAGGAGTTGACCATTTTCTTGTGTTGCTGGACAATGTCACAATTGGGGCCAGGAGATGTCTGGAGTGGATTACGGAGCAAAACCAAGTGTAGTCATTAGTGGAGTTTGACTCACAACTTACTTCAGGGTTGAAAATGACATTGGTGAGGTGTTTGATGAACTGGCAGTCGTATGATGAAACTGAACAAGTGCGTGTGACTTTTCAGCACTACCAGACACAGGGATTGAACTCATAACTGTCATGGAACTATGCTTAGTGGCTAATTTATATCAGTCTTATTCACCTTTGTGTCTCTTGTCTGGTTATTGTAATGAACCAGAGTATATGACATTTCAGCACTACCAGAACCAAGGATTGAACGGATAATTGCCAGTATATCAACCAAGATGAGCATATTGGTCTCGTTCCACTTTTCCTGCTTAGGAGATATATTTCATATCAGTTAATAATCAACCGTCTTATTCACCTTTTTGTTGCTTGTTCATTTCTTCTCTTTGCCAAGCCTCTGACATTTTCTGCACAAACCATATATCACTTGACATCCCAAAGCAGACTGCGTAAATATTTTTTTGCGCATCATCTCGAAACATACAACTGCTTTAACAAAATTAATAATATACTATGACCAGTCAGAGCCATTCCTACCCAAAAATCAAAACCTTAATCTCAAGCTGACTAAAAACTAAATATACTCAAATTCAAACAGACCTGACACAAATCACACATGCTGATAGATAGATATGACACGGATCAGTGATTTGATGTCAATACCAATTCCCGAAGAAAGAGACACCACCGACAATGACAGTCACTACCAAGTGCCCATTTCATTTCTAATTTAACCACCCTCACTCCCTGTTGTCTTAGTAACAGCAAGAAATAGAAGTTAACATTATATGTATATATGTAAATAAATTATACATTTATTTATCCGAACTCAATGTCTTCTTTTATTTGATGCATGGATTTATGCCTTTGCTGGGGATGCAAAAAGAATCCCACAGCATCCACAGCAGAAACAACAACAACAACAACAACAACTAGATTCTCTCTTTCAGATTAAACTTTTTCTGCTTCCACAACACCTTCAACTATAATATATCAATTTTTAGCACTAAAAGTCTGTAATGTCCAGTTGAACAAACTATAAAAAATATAGGTAATGGGTACGACCCAAATTTAGGCGCCAAATGGAATTTAGGTACCAAATGGAATTTATGCACCAAAGATGAGAGGCACTGAAGACCATGAACAGAACAGACGTGTTTTAGCCTACTCCAAGAACAGGTGATGCTGGACACGATAAATCCTGAGTGATTCATAGACAAGCAACCATCAGATGAAGAATATGAATAGCATGAGATAAGTGTTTCAATAAATTTCAAACAGATTTCGTCCCTGATGTCATGATTTTAACTGCTAAAGAAATATGTTTTTAGCAATTCTCTATTCTCAGTCTCGTTGTATAAATGTATTTCGTATGTAATGCATGCTTTTTCAAATTGTTCCATTATCTCGTCTTTGTTCATTAGCTACGACTGAATTTATAAAATATAAAAATATAAAATAATTATATATTATATAATTAAAAAAATAGTTTTAATTTATTATCTATTTCAAGATGGATAATTACAAGGAGTTAATGTCCTTGTTGACTCTAATCATTTGAAAACATTAATTTAAGTTAGGAATTGCTGGAGCAAGGTAAGAACTTAATGGATTTAAAAAAAAAAAAGGAAGCCATCATAGAAAATCTTCAGGGAGAAATTTCAGCTTTGGATGGTAAAATCCAGGAGATTTGTATCAAAGCCAACCTAGATTTAGAGAAAAGTGGTTTTATGACAGAACGAATTTGGTTTTCGAGTCAGTGTCAATAATCGACTTTCTGATATTGAGGAACCCGTTCGAGAAATGAGTGTTTCCCACGGCAGCGAAGTCAGTTCCTTATCCAACAGCCATTCAATAATCTCAACTTCCAAATTACAGTATGCTTCTTGTAACAGTATTAATCCTTCTAAGTTTTAATTTAAGAATTTTATTGCATAGCTTAATAACTATTGATTCCATAAATTCTAATAAAGCAAAACTAGTCCTCTTAAAGAGTTAATTTTAACTCTTTAACTAATCTCGCATTTAACCTTAAAAGACGGCAATTACGAAGTAGCGGTATATGCTTTTTATAAGTTACGAAATCTTCAAATAAATAATAACTTGTTCTAAATACGACCCCAATTTTGTTAAATAATATCTTGCCGAAGTGAGGGCTGATTCGTCCAAGTTAAGAATCTCGTATGGTATGGATTTCTTAGAGGAAGATTCCCTTAGATTCAAATTCGTAAGCCACATCAAATTTGATAAACTACCCCGTAATTTAAGGTGGGAAATCATTCACAGAGTAGGTAACAGTTAATCCTTCCTAAAGGAATGTATTTCAGAATTATAATGAAGCCATCTGTACACTGACAACAGATTCCGTGTATATGAAAAAGATACTGAAAGTAATAAATCCGATGAAAAGGAAAATACTGGCGCGGCCTTGATGAATTTTGCCATTAGGTCTAATGTAATACAATGTAAATTTTGTGCATCACGTGGTCACCCCATGTGTAAGTGTACGAAATATGCTACCTTTGAGACTAAAACGGCAAGATGCAGATATCTGAGGTTATGCATTAAATGCTCCAGTGGCAGACATCAGGTTGAGGATTGATTGACCTGGACTAAAATTATTACTTTCCTGCAAACCATGTCCACCTAAGGAACATATAGCGCCACTATGCGATAACCGTAAGAAGGGGATCTCACTTTTTATCCTTGTGAGCGCTAATATAAACGAAGAAAACAACTTAATGCTACCTATAGTGGAAGTCACATTATATTGGGGTGCTAAGAAAGTCTCTATAAACTATTTATGGAACTTAGGTAGCAAAAGGTCGTATTTCTCTAAAGGAATATTAAAGAAGTTAAAATGCCCTGATTGGAGCCTGAATCCTGTCGATTTCCAAGTAAAAACTCATCTACGTGTTTCCAATAAGAAATTACGTCAAGTCATATTGGAAGTATGGGCAAAGGGAGATATTTAAAAAATTTTAGGTCAAGAGAGAACAAAAGACACTCACTGTGTTACTGTCCCTAAGAACCTGCTGATATTTTTTTAATGGACTGTGATTGGACGGTTAAAAGGTGAACCGCTCCGTTTTGAAGGACTGGACCTTAGCAGGAGCTGAAAACGAGACCGCTGAGAGACAGGAGTTTTTCTCTCTCCCTGCTGAAAAGGTAGGCAGCGTCTGCCCATAACTAAGGGATGCATGGGTAACAAGTTGCCGAGGGCAAGTTTTCCCTTCAGAGAAAGTCCTCTCGAAGAAGCCCCAGAAAAGAAAGTTTGAAAAGAAGTCCATAAGTGGAGTTTGGAGCCAAAGCGGTTTGAGAAGAAGACGAAGGAACGAACACGTGCGTTTTCCGAAAGTATTTTACGACGTTTTTAAGTAAATTTCCAGCTTCTAGCGGCCGTAAAAGAAAGACGGACGGGAGGAAAATAAGTAAAGAAAGAAGGGAGTTTGGTCACCAAAAACAGAACTTTGTCTACACAAGAAAGAAAAGAAAAAAGATAAAAACTTTTGAACATTGAACGGATTGAAAGTGTAACTGAAGAGCTAAGGCTCTTCCCCTTTTTTATTGTTATTATTGACACAGCAGGGAGGGTGCTATTCTTCTTTTTCTTTTTTTTTTTGGTTTTTGGTGCATTGTAATTTTTAAGTTTGTTTTCTGCTGTATTTTTTGTTATATTGTGTTACTCAGAGAATAGGTTATCTTATTCTCAGCAAAAAGGGACGAATTTTTGCAAGAACCCTTATTTAGCTGGTTAGAAATAAATATTTTTTCTTTGCAATTGAATCTGATTTGCATTTTTTCTGTTCTTTTTCGTTATTAATTTGGGCAATAGTGAAAATACTGTTGCAGCAGGTTTTATTTTCTGAAAGAAAAGAAAATTTCCGAAAGACAACTTCCTGTTCCTGTTTTGTAGGATGACAAATTTAATATTCAATTCAAATTCGATGACTTCCGACAAGTGATAACCAATTTGTCTAAATTAAATTACAAATTAGCCTTTTCTCACAATAGCGATAGTAATCAAATAAATATTCAAGGAATTTTGGGAGCAGACATTCTTCAGAATATATAAGATACCAAAATTGTTAAATGCATGAATGTCTTGGCGTGAAAAATACCGAATGGAATTGCCCTCTTTGGGAATAGTCTAAAATTTCTATATAGACATCAAGTTACCCCAACGGGACCTGAGGTTTCCAACGTTCAAGACAACTACTATTCCCCGTGTCCCGAACAGCAAATAAAATTCATATTGGAACCAAAGTCCACTTACCCTGAAACATTCCCTAACACCTTCGAATTATCTAACGTCGAACGGAACTTAGAGAAAATGTTTGCTGTAGATTGATGCGCATTCTTCCTCCGATGAAGATGTACGTATTAGTGATTACGGCAAAAACAAAATACATTCGAAAAAAACATAGAGTTCAAAGACAATTCATATTTTAGGATCAAATAAGTGTCATCTAATCAAGTTGCCTTAAAAGTTTTTGATAAATTAGAAGGAAAACAATTGGTTACTGTTTACAACGATATTTTACAGCAAAAAGAGACCGAAGGGATTATAGAAAAAATTGAAGTCTCCCCACAAGACTTTTAAAAATATATTTGGATTCCTCATAGACCGGTCTTCAAATCTGATAAACTCCAGATCTCTAACATATCGGAGTACGTCTGATACTGAACAATTACCATTAACACCCAATGCCTTTTTACATTCTAATGTTATTGGGGAAATTTCTGTGAAAACTGATTTTGGTGGGTTTTCTGAAATAGAACCTACTTCTAGGTCTTAGTTATCAGATGCTCTCATTGAAAGGGAGAAAATGTTAACTAACTTCAAAGAATTAGGAAATTAGGAATATCTCTTGAGTCTAAGAGAAAGTTTCAAGGATCTAAATGATATGGATTTTAGTAAAAAAAAAATACGAGTAACAATATAGTATTAATTAACATTCCTGCAAAAGACAGACCATTATGGAAACTTGGCAGGGTGACTAAACTTTTCCGTGGAAATGATGGCTATGTAAGTTTTGTACGCATTACAAGAGGAGATGAATCTTATTAGAATGATAACATACAACATATGTTTCTAATGGAAATTTCCTTGACACATAATGTTAAATATAGTCCTGGGTAAGAATTTAAACTGTAACCATCCGTTTAATGGTCACTTTTAACCACGGTTTTCCTGGGTAAGTTGTTAAAATGCAACTAGTTTATGATCACTTATGACCACTCTAATCCTGGGTAAGACTTTAAGCTGTATCAATTTCTTTTGGTCAGTTTCTGATCACTTATTGGTCATCCTAATACTGGCCAAATTGGTCCTAAGTATGACTAAATTGCAACCTTATCTGGCCAGCTTATCCATGGTCAAGACATTAAACTGTATCTATGGTAGTGATAATGATAATTAAGGGTGAACAAAGATTGAATCTTCAATTCAAAATCCTTAATTATGAAGAAGAAATTAAGAATGTGTACACGATTTAAAACAAGTGCTAACATGCACGTAAAAAACAATTTACTTCAGCACGCAAGAATGTTAAATTTCAAAATACTACATTTTCACAAAATTCAAAGGATCACTTGAAATAATGCAAAGATTTACTGATCATATTGAAAAAGCTCAAAAAGTATTGTCAGCAACAGCTTTTTTCTGTTTATCAGTACTTTCAAGTTAAGGATTCTAGCTGGAATTCATCAGTCCAGTCCTGGTTAAGACTTTAAACTAAATCGGGTGACGAGACCTCACTTGCAGCACTTGGGGGGCGTGGAGTCACCCCTTGGTTGTCTTTTACTCCTAAGTCCACTCTGCTCCGGAGTGGTAGTACCTGATATGGTTGTCCCTGATAAGACATTAAACTGTTTACATACAAAATCCATTGGAAAATGCAACATACAGCGGAATTTTTTTAACAGCACTGTATTTAAAGAAATGATCCCAGAAGATGTATAAACAATATCAACAGGTCATGGCCCAATATAATAATTCCGACTGAAGAAATCAGTTCTTAAAGAAGCACCAACCAAAATACTTTTTAAACTACCCATATTTAATTATTCTCTCTTGAAGACAAACTACCCTTGAACTTTAGATCTGTCTCATGGTGACAGGCTTCCATGAAAAGCATTATATGGTTCAACTGAAGTAAACAGAAAGGTATCCTATTTTAATCTCTTGCACACAATCATAAAAAACATAAATGGAGTCCAACACAATTGAACTCTATACAAGGAATAAATAATAAAATGTAGTGTCATGAAAATGAATACAAATGACAATAGAATGAGTATTGTCATTTTAATTGGTATAATTAATACTTGAAATACTTTAACATTACATTTATTGTTTAATAAAATTTTATCGTGTATATATAGCACATAAGCTATTTATATATCCCTAGGCATTAAAAGGGGCATAATTCGAATTGATTTAACGAATTTTCAAGTGTTTTAAAAAAAGGTAGAGGAGGAGACTTATTCGTCTTATTATTGATATTACACACCCAGTGGAGTTATTCTTAATGAATAGTTTTAAAAAAAGTTAATTGTCAATTTAACACCAAAATATCGTGTTTACACTACCATTTTGAGGGTAACAGTTTCTTTTTTTTAATAATGATCTGTTGAATTTGTGGAAATGCTTATTGTATTAATAAAGAATTGATTTTATATTTATGTATATAATATTGTATTAATCAGCGACCAGAACTGCAACGACACAGTTATTGAAAAACAGTCGACGATAAACAATCAATGAACTAGACCAGGCCTCGATCAACAACATAGACACATGTACTGTGACAAACGCGTATGTCAGCGTTGATTTTTCTGCATACGAAGCCGCGACGAAAGTAAATCCTATATCCTTTCTCTTTGTTCACTGTCTTTTGAAACTATCGCATGCAGTCAACAGACACTGATATTTTCCATTTTTCTCACACACACGTATATATATATATATATATATATATATATATATATATATATATATATATATATATATACAGTGTAACCCGGATATAAGAGACCCGGATATGATAAAACCGGATATAAGAGAGATTTTCTCTGGTCTCAAATTAGAGCCATACTTACCTAAACAAAATAGACCAAACCCGGATATAAGAGAAACCCGGATATAAGAGACTTCTTATTCGACCCCGACAACTCTCTTATATCCGGGTTACACTGTATATATATATATTAGCGTGCCATAAAACTGTATTTCCTTACTTGTAATAAAATCACTTCGAAACTTTGCAGACTCACTTGCAACAAATCATTTCGAACAATCCAACTATTCGTCTATTTATGGCCACAATAAAGAACATTGATTTTTATATGTAAATACATGTATCTGATTGTAAATGTTAGTGCCATATTTAACTTAGTCTTGTTCCTTTTCTGCGAAGATCCTTTCTTCGTGTTGTTCATAATTTTGTGTTGTATCTGAGAGGAGACATGATACTCGGATTTTATTTTAGATTAATCCCTACAGTTCACATATATTCCGTGTCCAACCATTGCATGTTTTCAAGTGTAATTTTAACCGATCCTCTCTGACATTTCGTAGTATTTAATAGCCTACAAGCAGGTTTTCTCAAGAAATCATCCTTAAATCCTTCAACGTGGCGAATGCTTGCAACTTGGCTAAGCGGTTTACATGATTATCGACTTTTAACTTCAAAGTTTTAAGTTAATAAAGATTTCCTTCGCCTCCGCATTAATTTTCCTTCTTTTTCGCTGAGCGCCACTTAAAATGTTTTTACCTCCTCGTTCAATAACTTAACGTAATTATTTGGGTCCATCTTGTGAACGTTTCTTGAATCGTCAGCTGTTATTAAAACTTTTATAGTGTTTTTGATTTTGTTCAAATCATTCCTACATTTCATTTGAAACTTATTCCTCACACCCCAAAACTGCAATATATTGAGCAGATCTCTCTCGGACCCAATTAATTCGACCAGTTGCACAAGGGGAAGGTTATAATGTTCAACTTCAAACTATAATTCTCATCCGTTATTGCAGAATTCTCCCCCTTGAGGAAATAATAAACCTTCCAAGTCATTCGTTTTAATAAGGTTTCCACCTTGTCGATGAACTATTATACACGCGGCAGTAAACGATTATTCTGCAATGAATATGCAAATTCGACTTCTTTCATATTTGTGTCTGTTCATAAATAAATAAACTGCAACGGTGCTCGATCGTGAAAAAGCAAGAGCCTATCATCATCATCATCAGTCCTATGACCGAGTGGGATCATCTAACGAGCTCCTTCTTCATACCACGGTTATGCACCACTGTCTGGATTTAAAAGTCAGAGTATTATTCATTTTTGCGTAGTATGTCTTGCGCGGGTAGACCTGGCCGAACCCATCTTTTTTCACGTCAGACTACAGCCGATGTCCCCCAACTCAACTTGATGACTCGCCTTGGTTCCTGACATGTGGTTGGTGATTTAATAAATATTTTGAAAAACAGTCTTTTAAGGGAAGAGAGTTTAGTATCACTATCTATATGTTTGTGAGCATGTTTGTTGACAAAGTCATGTGTTTATTTTACAAAGTAACTCATTTATTATCATCATTATTAAACAGAATTTGATACACTGGATTTTCCTGAAATTTGAATGATGAATCTTAATTTTATCTGCTGACAGCAAAATATATTGGAAATAAATGTAACTGATAACCGAATGAAAAGGTTATTTTCTTCTCCCTCTATGATAACTGAACTCTTGTTACTTTATTCTCCACTATCAGATGTTATCCTGTTACGGATCAATTACTAGATGATAACATGGCCTTTATAGCTTTATAGCTTGATAGGTTTCAATCTATCAGAATTATGAATCAATAATCTTACTTATGTAGTATTTAGGATGCAATAAAGATTGTTATTTTACTGTGTAAAATCGAAATTTTCTTTCTCTTTTTGTTTTTGAAAATAATTGATTTTATTCTGCTTAAATTCATTTAAAGAATAAGCATATACCTTTAAGAAGAAACAAATGCCTTTCAAATAGCAGAACAAAGCTAGCTACTTGCTTACAAAACCATTATAGATGCGCATGTACCTTTGGTAGTTTCTTAATAACAACATTGAACTGATTATGTAAAATAATAATGTCATTTTGGCTCAGTGCTACAAGGAGCTACTGAAATGTTCGTTGCTTGACCACCACCAACCAAAAAAAAAAAAAAGAAAAAAAAAGAATTCAATATCAATTTGGTAAAATTTTGGGAAGTAGGTCGAGCTGAGAACTTTTCAGTATTTCTCGTGAAAAGATTGAACAAATCATAAAAATCTAGCACCCTAATCCTCTTATGAAGTAGACAAAATTTGCTTCTCTGTCTCAAAGATAGAGGATTTCTGCATTAAAGGGACAAAGTTATAGAAATTTAGAGATATTTTACTTTGTTTTGAATATATAAGTAAAAAATTATTTTCGGCTTTTTGTAGGAATGAGAGAAATTTAGAATTAAAGCAAATATTTTCTCTAAGTATTATTAATTAATCTGTAGATTATTCCACTTGTCTTTACCAAAACGCCTATTAGATGGAGCTCATTGGGTCTATAAAATTTTTAGCTCTTTAACTTGTGATTCCAGATGTAGTCGACGTATTAGGTTGGTGCAAAGATAATGTCGTTTTCTCACATAGTAACATATGTGAGAAAACGACATTATTTTTGCACCAACCTAATAGATAAAGAACGCTACTGCTGAGGCGCGTTCGCTTCCTTGGTCCTCTGTTAACTTTTGAACTCTCTCACACATTCATATACACACACGTGTCTAGTGTCTATAACATACGCTTGTTGCACACACAAACAAGCATATTCTCATAGCTTGCTTCAATGTCTTTTCCTTTCAATTGTGTACTTTTGTTAATAACATGAATTGTCGTTTGATTTATATTCATTGGTTTGCGTTTCTTAATTTTTACCCGGACTCACATTGAGTCTGCCAATAATGTTTGTGGGATAAATGTTCCAGGAGCCCATAAATATATACTATAAAAGGTCTATACACATCACAACCAAAGAGGTGATACCCGCAACATAATAGTGACTTATTTCTACCCAAATATCATTGTTATCCAGCAACAAATTTTTTTGTCAACGATAATTTTAGCAAAGCATTTTGGCCAATGTGTTCTCCAACCTTCTTCAAGAAAATGTTATTTATAGTAATTATTAGAAGCTGATTATTACTTCTTTTCTTTTCTTATCAACAAGAATACTGCAGTTCATTAAATTATCAAGGAACTATGTGGCCAAATTCTGTCCAAGTAGGAGAACTTTCAGAACTGACTGGAAAAGGTAATCTATTTTTATTAGGGAATTTACCTTACAATGACCTTTGACACCTCCATGACCTTTGAGACCTTAATGACCAAAAATAGTTGCAGTTTAATATACACAGGTTTTCGTATATATGAAGTTTTTGACAACCTTATATGTGAGGCTTCTTTCACCTTATGAACTCTACATCATAAATCTAGTTTTATTATCCCCCTCCCCCATTCTAGGCGGAATGATGTATTTACTTTCCATACACTGTCTGTTATATCTAATTCCATTATTTAGCTTTCAATAATGACTTTCCGGTGTTTTCATATACTTAGTCTAATCTTTTTTTTGTTTTTCCTTGATATTCTCTATCCCAATTGCATATACATATATATAACACCTATTGCTATACATAAAATTATGTAATTTAACGTATGTCAAGGTGAGCAGATTTGGGGCAATAAAATTGCTCAATAAATAATTAACTCAAAAATGATTATTATCAATAAATAAAATGTTCAGAAACTTTATCTGTGACCGACTAAATGTTTTAGTCGGTCACATAGTGAAAATTTTATTTATTGATTATATATTTATTGATTATATATATATTGTTGCGGAGGCGGAAATGTGTAACCTGGAAGACAGAACCTGGTTGTTGTTGTTGTTGTTGTTGTTGTTGTTACTGTTGTGGAGGTTAATTACTTCTCCGCCTCGGCAAATGTAAATTCAAATAAAAAGAATACATTGACTATCGGTAAATAAATGTATAATTTATTTACATATATACAAAACTAGTAACTTATGCCTGTTGCTGTTGCTAAGGCAACAGAGAGAAAAAATGGTGACATTACAAATGAAATAGACATTGGTGATAGCTGTCGTTGTTGTTTCTCTCTCGCTGGTCTGTGTCGCGTTTCACTCTCAGCTTGCCGGTGTTGACATCGAAGCTTGTCAGTTTCGGCTTTATTTGAATTATAGCCGTCAATTGGCTCCGAATTAAGCTTTTGGTTTTTGGAGAGGGAGTGTCTTTGTCCGTTTTATTTTGGTTAAAGCAGATGTATGCGAAGAACCTATGAGCAGAAAACGTATTTACGCAGTCTACTTTGGGTCGTTGAGCGGTCAACATCTGGTTTGTGTAAAAAATGTATGAGGCACGACAATATAAAGTATATACACATACACTCACATAACATTTTTCTCATTATTTACACATTAACAGGCTGTTTCACGCATTTCATTGCGGTTTTCAAAATGGGTGTTTGATATTATTGATTATTAATGGTTAAATGTCTTATGAATTAAATTGAGGAAAGTTCTTCCGATATATGTTTGAACATTTGACTAAAGAGGTGGATTAAACAATGTTACGCCTAAGGTCTTTCTGTTTATTTTTACCTTGTTTGTTGTTTTTTCTAAAGGTCTGTACTCAGTACTTGAAGATTGCGTTGTGCATGAAACTCCTAGACGTGCTATGGGTGTGGAATAATCTA